>ML682013.1:8595350-8809270 GCA_007922195.1 Podocnemis expansa
TATAATATAATATAATATAATATAATATAATATAATATAATATAATATAATATAACTAATAAATTAATAATCTGATTCTAAGTCTTGTCATTCTTGTTATTCATATAAACATCCAGTCCTTTTTGTTGATAAATGCTTGATCGCACTGTTCTCCTTTGGCAATCAGTTTCATGGGCTAATTCTGCATTGTGTGAAAAATTATTTCCTTTATCACTTTAAAATTTGCTGCCTTTCAGTTTCATTCAGTGTCACTGTGTTTTATATTTAGAGGAAAGCTGAAGAAGTGTGCCTGCTCTATATCACTTACTTTGTATAGTTTTATCTTATCTCCTACCCAGAAAATAAAAGCCAACATTATTTATAAAAGTTTAACATTGTATTGCCTAGAGTAAAATCTTTTATGATTAGCACCCTCCAATTTTTAAGGTTGATGCCGGAAGCTGGTTTTATTTTTAATATTGTGAAACTTCATCTTCATGTTTTGATTTGAAAACTGAACTCAAATCCAAGGATAGTTTGCATCCAGGGTCCCTCATCCAGGCTGTATATTTTTGGTCATTACTGTGAGTGGCAGTCATTAGGGGGAAACCTGAGTTCACAAGGAAACTTTTAGTTTTAAATAGTCTCTGTTCTGCCTTGATGGAGATACCAGGAAATGTGCAGACATTTTGCTTTTTGCATGATATTATCTGTCTGGTTTCAGTTTTGCTTACATAAAAACATCAGGGTGTTTCAGACACAGGTTTCATTTTCTCTGAACCAGCAAATTTGGGCAAGGAGGAGATCAAAAGTTTTAAGTTCTGGCATATCTCTGAAAGATTTACATTTAAGTTAGGAAATGTGATACCATTCACATTGGCATCAGTAGCATTTATATTCTTTCACTTTATATCATGCTGTGGTCCCAGCACCTTGTAGGTGATTTGATTCAGTTTATAAACTACTTTGTTTTTTCTCAAACCTTTTCCCCTTCTTTCTTGTCTCATATGCAGTCTGTGACAGTGTAAAATAGGCAGGAACGGATTATGGGCTGGCAGACTGTTGTGTCCAAGTAAGGTGTTTAAGGAAGGGGTCCAGTGCTTTCACATGAAAGCTTCATGTCTGAAGATTTTTGAACAGCTTACCCCCACCCTCCAGTGTTAAGATACATGCATGAGGTCACCCCTGGTAGTCCAGAATAGTTTGTTATAGCTGACTGGAAGTTGGTTACTGAAGACTGCTATACTTCTCTTGCCAACCAGTTTGGTGTTGAAAAGTCCATTGTGGGCAAAGTAGTGGCAGGGGCAGATTAAGGGGCCTCGGGGCCCTGGGACCTTGGCAGGCCACCCTACCCACCTGGGGTCCTGGCCCCCGACCTCCAGCCTAGGGCCCCACCCCATGCTCCAAGTGGGCTGTTGCTGGGGAGGTGTGTCCCTGGGATAAGAGGGCACTCCCACCCCAGCTCTACTCTGGCCAGTTTATCAGTAGGGGTGGGGTGGGGCTGGCTGGCATATGGGCCCTGGAAGGCCATGCTGTACACCAGCTGGCCCTGACCCCTGGGTGGGGCAAGCAGGCACTGGCCTGACCTGCCCCCAGGGCAGACCAGCTGGTCCAGAGGCAGGGTGGGAGTGAGAAGCCCAGTCTCTGGCCCAGGGCAGCCCCAATTCCCTAGTGCAGGCAGAAATGGGTGGGGCCCTTAGGCTCAGTCCCCACAGACCCATATGGTAATCCACCCCTGAGTAGTAGTAGGGGTTTCTAAGGCAATCAGGTGTTTGGTTTACCCCAAGACAATGGGCCTTAAAGCGATTCTGAAGTAGCTGCTGGCTTTGAGAGAGTAGGATTTCCTAACTACGCCCAGGCTACTGATGGGACTCAAGCGCTCATGGTTTGCTTTCCTCAAGGAGCATGAATACATAAATTGCAAAAGATGTTACTCCATTGCTATGCAGGCCCTCTTGAACCACAGAGGCTGATTTATGAATGTCAATGTGGGTTGCCTTGGAAAAGTTCACAGTGCAAGAGTTTTTCATCGATTGGGAGTATACATTCATGGACAGGCGGGAACACTATTCCCATCAAATGACATAGTCACAGAGTTACTCTCTCCACCATTATTCTGGGTGACCTCAGGTACTACCCTTTGCCATGACTTATGACACTGTACCCTGATTGCAGAGGCCCTGGCAAAAAAAAAGTTTAATTACACTCTCAGCAGATACTGAATGGTTTTGAATGTGCTTTTGTGAGATTAAAATACCATTTGCAGTGTCTATAGATCCATTTGAATGCCTGTGACATTAGTGGTATTGGCATTACTGTTGCTTGCTGTGCTCTTTGCATTCTTTGTGAAGCCTGATGTGAGCCATTTCCCCCTGAATAGACCTATGACAGTGAGGGGCTGCTGAATAGGTAACCTCCACCAGACAGTGTATCTACCACCACTGGAGCTGGCTGCCTCTAGGAAACAGAGGTTGGAGATGCTTTGTGTTCTTGCATTATGGACTTGCATGGCCCAGGGAAAGAGCAACAATAGTACCTGTAAGAATTTGCTTATGTCAGGGAAAGGGGCTAATTGATAAGGGAGTCCAGTGGTTGGAAGGGGTGTGGCCTTGATTGCCATGCAAAGTGTTTAAGAATGACATGATGAATAATAAACTGGGGGAGAGGGAGGAGGAATGAATCACAGCATGGGTTCATATAAGAACCTTATTGAAATGTGAATTGCTGTATTTAACTGCATAGAGGAAAAGTGTTTGCTTAGTAATGTATAATTGCTACTGATATTTTAGCTTTATTATCTCAAATCAGGATTATATGTGTGATGTACTGATGACAATAAACTTTCTTGATGACATAAAAGGCTTTATTTGTAAATGTGTTAAAATAGTACCACAGTCACTTACCAGCTGCCATTACAACACCCCAGAACAGAGAACATTTCCAAAACAAAACAAACAAATAAAAAAATAAAATTAAAGTGCAGGGAACAGTGCAAACATGACAAAACCCCTCTACTGCTGCACATCGCCCGCCCCACATTCTTCTTTCCCTTCCCCTCTCCATGTACTTCTTGCCAGAGAGGGGGCAGAGGTATCCACAGAAAGGTTCAAGAAGAAAGGCTCCATGGTCCTAGTTGCCTGTCCATCAGCTGATGGGGCATAAACACATGGGCCATCATGATTTGGAATTGTCTGAACTACTTCTGATCTGAGGGCACGTTGCAAAGGGATCAAGCCAGGTGCGTGAGCGGCATCAGGAGCTGGCCATCTACCAGCCATGATGGAGATGAGTCATTCATGCTATTCTCTCTGTTGAACTCCACCTGCCTCCCTTAGCTGCCATTCCTGTTCCAGGAACTGCATTGCAAGTTGACAAGTTCCAAAGGGGTAGCCATGTTAGTTTAGTTCACCAAAACAGACAAGGAGTCCTGAAGCACAATGTGGTAGTCTTTAAAAGTGCCACAGAACTCCTTGCTTGTTTTGCAATGCAAGTGTTTGCTGTCCCACTGAAACCCTGTCTTGTAGATGTGCAATAAGCCTAATCCTTTCCTTCTGCTTCTCAGAATGCTATTGCTCTAGTCTTATGTCCCTCCGCTTCTGGAGTACTGGACCTGCTTATTTGCCTCCTCAAGAACTTCAGCCATAACTTCATCACAAAAACTCTTCCATTTGGAATGGTTTGTGCAGATACATTGAGCCAAGGGTGAATTCTGAATGTACAGTGACCTGTGGAAGTTGAGGGGTCTGAAACAGGAAAAGAAACAGAGTGTCAAATGTGAAGGAACACAGAACTAATTCTTCTGGCCTGTCAAGGACAAAAAAAGAAAAAAGAAAAAAAAAAGCTGTATTTGAAAACTGAACCAAAATATAGTGTTCACAGAATATTCAGTCCACAGAATCTCTTTGGGCACAGCCTGGTTAAACTCCAGTTACCTAAGTGCAAAGACGATGGTAAGTTTAAAATTATAACCTTTTTCTGTTTTCAAAAATTGCATAAGTTCTTGGGTCATAGGGAGGATGGGGGTGGCAAGTAGACTTGCAACAAAGGGCTTTTTCTATCATCTTGCACTTATCGGAGGACAGAAGTGTTCTTGTGATGCTCGATTGGCAGAGGGAGATGCTATTCCAAGCTGCTACTGGGAAACCTGAAATGTCTGTAGCTGAAGTAGTCAAACATATAGTGACTAAGCAGCACATCTATGAGTGGAAGCGGCTGTTCAGCTACAGAGGTAGACCTAGAAAATATGCCCTTTCCTGAAATGGGACTACCTATCTGGCGTTCCTGCTTTAGGAGACGTTGGCATTAGCACCCAGGGTTGGATCAGAATTTGAGGGAATTAACAGGATGCTGCCTTACTTTCCAAATGGCTTAACCTGTTGGGGCTCCATGAAATTCTGCCTTTGTTAGGAGAGGGCCCATCCAACCCCTCTCTTGGGTGGATGCCCAGACCATACCCAGTGAGCTTGATTTTGTTCAAAGTCAAAGGAGTGATGCAGTCTTCTAACGGCTGCTTCAAAGACTGGCTAGTGGGAATGGGGTTGATTGTAGCTTGAGTTCATGACTGGTGTTTGCAGCTCATGGCAGCTACCTGGCCAAGGAAGCTGGGCATGAGGAAGAGCAGGGTCTCTGCCAGGCACAGAGCTGCACACTGATGCTCTTGGATGCTGAGCAGAACATTACCCATAGCTATGCCATCTCAAACCTCTTTTTTATCTTTTAGCCCATGGATCTTGCTATGTCTCACTGCCTCAGGGTACTGTATGACTATGAGCAGCGGCTGAAGTATAATTTGACAGGCCCTGGAACCCTCCTAATTTCCAGGCCCTCTTCCCATGTTGTTCGGGCCCCCTTCATGCATGTGCGGGTCCCAGTTATGAGTCCAAAACAGACTGCTTGAACCCCACCAGCTCTTTCCTCACAAATGAAGCACAGCCTTAAATCCACATCACCCCAACCTTGTCCACTAGTGCCCATATCAGACCCCTCTTTCCCCACGTCCTCCTCAGCCCCATCTTGATTCCCTTATCTTCATGTCCCCAAGTCCCCGCTCCAGCCCTCCTAACCCCTCCACCTCCCAGTCTTCACTCCACCCCCTTCAGCCCCCCAACCCCTTCCATATCTCCCCAGTCCCCTTGTATCCATTCTCCCACTCCACCCCATCCACACCTCTGCAGTCCCCCATCCCTAGCCCCCACTCCAGCCCCCAACCTCCTCCATCCCTCTCCAGCCCCCCATCTAGTCCCCACTCCAGCCCTTTATAGTCCCCTCCACCACTACCCAGCCCCCAGCAGCCCATACCCAGTCTCCTTGTCCCCATGCGCCCCTTCATCCTTCCATGACCCCTTGCTCCAGCAACTCGTGCTCTTCTGGACCCCTCCATTCCCATCCCTGGTCTCCAGCTCACCACATTCACCACCTCCCGCTGGTGCAGCACCTTGTGCTTCCCCTTCAGGCTCTCAGACTCCACAAGTGGTGGGGTAAGCAACAGGAGCAGCCTGGCCAGGAGCAGCGACTGCAAGGTGGTGGCGGGCATAGAGCACATGCTGTGGGGCTGCTGGGCTGGTTGGGAGTGGAGCAAGCGGGGGGATCATATGTCTGTCATGTGAGCCCCCCTGCTCGCTCCACTCCCAGACAACCTGGCAGCCCCACACCATGTGCTCTCTGCCTGCTGCCACCTCACAGTTGCTGCTCCTGGCCGGGCTGCTCTCACCCCACCACGTGGGGAGACTGAGAGCCTGAAGGGGAAGCACAAGGTGACAGAGCTTAAAGTAAGGGGGAACACACTAGAACCCTCTGTTATACCCCATTATTTTATTTTTAGGGGCCCCAGAACATTGGTCCCTAAAATGTGTGGGCCCTGGAATGGTGTTCTGCTGCGTTCACCCTTACTTTAACCCCTGACCATGAGTCGTCAGTTAATGGCAGATGTGACTTTGATCTTGTTCCTGATGGGGCTTTTTGTTCCTTTCTTTTTAGAGTTGATTCTTCTTGCCTTTGCAGGGTTTATCTGCATCGTTTTTCAGCATTTAAGGTGATGGTGCTGGCAGTTTGTCATCTGGGCAGGCTGTGTTTGTAGACTGATCCCATCCCACAAAACTGCTTCATTCACATATGCAAACTAAGTTCACATCTCTAAAGGACTTCCAGCAAAACTTAGGCTGGGCAATGCAAAATGAAGTAAACAAATCAAAATGAAGTTTTAGTTACAATATGGAGTTATGGCAGTTCTATGGTGTAAATTCATCTTTAGCCCTACAAAAATAAGGCCAAATAGTTCCCAAACTGAACCAGAAAAAATATTGACTTTGTTCCCAAACTGAACCAGAAAAAATATTGAACCTAGCCTGTAATTTGCTATGGTTAGACCATGTAGGGGAAGAAATCATAGAAACTGGAAGGGACCACCATGACAGGTCATTGAGTACAATTCCCTGCACTCATGGCAGGACCAAGTACCCCCATTAAACCTTCCTTGACAGATGTTTGGCTAACCTGCTCTTAAAAACCTCCAATGCAGGAGATTCCACAACCTGCCAAGGCAACTTATTCCAGTGTTTAATCACCCTTGACAGTTACAAATTTTTTTTCTAATGTCTAGGCTGAACCTCCCTTGCTGTCACTTAAGCCCATTGCTTCTTGTCCTATCATCTGTGATTAAGGAGAATAATTTTTCTCATTCTTCCTCATAACAAGCTTTTAGGTATTTGAAAATTGTTATCATATCCCCTCTCAGTCTCCTTTTTTCTAGACTAAATAAATCCATTTCTTCCAATCATCCCTTATAGGTCAAATGTTCCAGACCTCTGATCAATTTTGTTGCCCTTCTTTGGACTTTCCACAGAGGCAGCCTTTGGCAATTGGGGGCCCTAAGCAAAGGCCCATTGAGGGGCCCCCTAAAGGGCTTCCCATAGGCCCCCACTGCCACCCTCCCATGGCCCCAGCCCCCCTCACAGGACTCCTAGTTTGTTCTGCTGCACCTAATCAGTGCAGAGTAGAGTGGAAGAATCACTCCTCATGTCTTACTCACAATACTCCCCTTAATACACCCCAGAATGGTGTTTCCTTTTTTGCAATACTGTTACACTGCTGACTCATATTTAGCTTGTGATCCACTGTTACAACAAGATCCCTTTCTGCAGTAGTTCTTCCTAGGCAGTCATTGCTAATTTTGTATTCAATCCTAAGTGGAGTACTTGGCACTTTATTGAATTTCACTCTATTTATCTCAGACCAGTTTACCAGTTTGTCCAAATCATTTTGAATTGTGATCCTATCCTTCAAAGCACTCACAACCCCTCCCAGCTTGGTATCATCTGAAAAGTTTATAAGTTTCCTCTCTATGCCATCATCTAAGTCGTTGATAAAAATGTTGAACAAAATTGGGCCCAGGATAGACCCCTGCAGCACCCCACTCATTATGTCCTTCCAGCCTGAATGTGAACCATTGATAACCACTCTCTGGGAGTGGCTATGCAACCAGATTTTCATTCATCTTATAGTAGCTCCATCTAGTTTGTATCTCCCCAGTTTATCAATAAGAACGTGATGTGAGACCATAGCTAATGCCTTATTAAAGTCTAGATATACCACATCTACCATTTCCCCTCTATCCACAAGGCTTATTACCACATCTTAGAAAGCTATCACATTGGTTTGACAAGATTTGTTTTTGACAAATCCATGCTGACTAACCCTAAGCACCTTATTATCTTTTAGATGATTGCAAATCGACTCCTTAATAATCTGTTCCATTATTTTTCCCAGTACAGAGGTTAAACCCACTGGTCTATAATTCCCTGGATTGTTCTTCCCTTTTTGTAGATGGGCACTATATTTGCCCTTTTCCAGTCCTCTGGGCCCTTGCCCATCTTCCAGGATTTTTCAAAGATAATAACGAATGGCTCGGATATCCCTTGAGTCAGCTTCCTGAGTACTCTTGGATGCATATCATCAGGCTCCGGTGACTTGAAGATGTCTAATTTGTCCGAGTAACTTTTAACTTGCTCTCTTCCTGATTTAGCTTCTGACCCTATCTTAGTCCTAATGCCCTCCTCTACATCAGACATCCAATCTCCACCAACCTTCTCAGTGAAGGTCAAAACAAAGAAATTATTTAGTTCCTCTGCCATTTCCACATTTATTGTATTACACTCTTTGTTGAGTAAGGGTCCTACACTGTCCTTGGTTTTCTTCTTGTTTCTGATGTATTTGAAGAATGTCTTTTTGTTACCCTTTATGCCTTCAGCTAGTTTGATTTCTGTTTGTGCCTTGGCCTTTAGAATTTCTCCTCTATGTAACTGTATTATTTGTTTACAGTTGTTCTTTGTAATTTGACCTAGTTTCCACTTTTTGTAGGACTTTCTATTTTTAAACTAGGTGTAACCTGTCAAAAATGACATGTAAAAATCAAAAGGGAATTTTTGAAATATTTATTTATTTTAATTGATTAATAGCTCTTCAATTACAAAATTTTTTTGCAAAAGTTCTATGGTCAGCTAAAATTTTTGCTTGGTAGTTTGTATCCTTCACATAAACTTTCAGATTTTCATGGTTTCTCTGCCAAGTGAGTGCCACATACAATTGTCTGAAGAGTCAGCATGAAATATTGGAAACAGCTGAAAGCATAGCTGAAAGCTTTATAATTCTGACAAGTTCCAAAGGGGCAGCTGTGTTACCAGACTGAACTATCCCTGGACTTCACTGGCTGTTACTGTCCAATTTTTAAATCCTTAGCCATTTTGCCTTTATGAATTACAATGAAATATGCAGCTACAATAAGGTATATATATCTGTGCCATGCCAAAACTCCTAGGGCATTATGATGACATCACAATGGCTTGTCACATGGTACACTTCACATCATGCATGCACACTGCAAATTAGGAGAGTTGATTATCCAAGGTCTCCTGGTTAAACCAAGGTGGTCTCTTGCCATATTTCTAATCCTTCCTATGCAGTGGAATGGTTAGCTCTTGTGCTCTTAATAACGTCTCTTTGAAAAACTGCCAGCTGTCTTTAGTCATTTTTCCTCTTAGGCATCCTTCCCAAGGCATCCTTCCCATCAACTCCCTGAGTGTGTTAAAGTCTGCCTTCCTAAAATCCATTGCTTTTGCCTTGATATTCTCTCTCCTAACATTTCTAAGAATCATGAACTCTATCATGGGGGCACCCCAAATCATTTGGCTGGAAATCCCCAACAGATCAAAGCTTCTTGACCTGAATACTGGCTATTGGTTTCGTTAGTCCCTCTCTGATGTTGAGAGCTCTGTTTGATCAGATTGGAGTGGATCTGGTAGGACCATTAGAGCCAAGTAAGAGTAATTTCCTATTTATGCTACTGCCTTGCACTTTCCATCAGTATAGGATATAGCTAATGATGCACTTAAAGTATTTTCCCAACTCTGGATACCAAGGATGATCAGAACACTGTATTCATCTGTTGGTTAATTCAGGAGATGCGTTCACTCCTTAAAATATAATCAACAAGAATCTCTTTGCCACCTGCAGACAGATAAGCTAACAGAACATTAAATTTTTAAGCTGAAGGGAATGCTGCAAAAATCTGTAATCACAATCTCAGAACTGAGATAAAATGATATCATACTTGTTCACAGTCCCACAGGGCTCTGTGGGTTTCTTGTTGTTTGAGTTATTTTAAGGGAGTCTGGGGGTAGTAGTAAGGAAACCCAGAGCAAATGGTGCAGCCTGGACATGGTCATCTCAAAGCCAAATGAAAGTCCCTCTGCTCCTGCTGTGACTTCAGTAAAGCTAATTAAGTATTCAAGTTTGATGTCTAGCCCATGGATGACATGTTGGACAGACTAAGACAGGTTACAATCCTGGACTACGCTAAGGGGTTCTGGTGGATACCCTTGACCTCAGAACACAAGGAGATATCATTTGGACAATACCATTACCAAGTCACATTTAAGTGGGTCGAAGGATAAGGTGATTTTACCTCAGTAATCATATAGTGTAGCCTGTCTGTGATGTGGTGATCTATTCAACCATTTGGCTGGAACGTTTTGAGAAGGGTGTGGCAAGACTAGTCTCTTAGACTAGTTGTTTTGGATCAGCATGCTGCAGCACATTGGTGTGCCATTAGAACTGTCCAAGTGTGCCATGAAATTTTGTGCAAAAGATAATGCAAATCAATGTAACATAAACATTGTTTCGTTGTAATATTCAATCAAACCAAAAGTACACCTCATAAAACTCGTGAAAATTAACTATCAGATTAAAAGCGAGGTATCTGACTTTCAATTCTAAAACATGACATTCTAAATGAAGAGGGCCAAAGGGTAAAATTGAGATGATGTGTGGTTTTTTCCCAATGGATTTGAAACAGTAATGCAATTGGTCCTTCTTTAGTTTGTTGTATGCATTGTGTTGCAAACCTCTCTAGTAAGACCGTAACCATAGTACATGTAAGTATATGTGATGTTCATGAGCAATCAATTCAGCTGAAAAAAGCAGGTGTTGTGGAACTGTTGCATTTAAGCATACTATGTTACTAGAAAGGTTGGGAACTACTGCCTTAACGTAAAGAAACTAACAGCTAACCTGGCCAGGTACCGGATTGGCAATGCAGAAGCCAAGTATTTGGGCTACACCTTGGGGGAAAGCATAGGTGAAGTCTCTAGCCTGAAAGGTTAGGAGGAATCTTCTAGAATATCTGTAATCCCTACAAAATGGCAGATCAAATCCTTCCTGGGGTTAGTGAGGTATTATTGATGCTCTGTGCCTCGCTTTCCCATGGTAGCGCTCCTTTAGCTGACCTTCTGCACCATACGGTACTGTTATGAGCTGCATGAAATGTTGTTTTGGGCTGAATTAAAAAACCTAATTGAGGTTGATGGATGTGAGCACATACTTTGATTCAGATAACTGTAAGGCTAATTTAATCAAGAACCCCAACATTAGCAGAAAGGTTATGGAAAATCAACCTGAGAGTTTTTAGACTGTCTAGGAGATTGGGGCTTTTGCTGGGCATTGTTTTGGGTAAAGTACTCCTGTGTGAGGGAACACAACAAAAAGTGAGAGAACAGCAAAAAGTAAGAAAGCCAGGCAACAGCCTGTGAGCTCAGTATATGACCCTGCTAAGAAAGAGAGAGAGGTTTTGGGTCTGGTGCTGGGATGTTGGGCTGCATGCCAAGTCAGCAGTTCTCATGTCAGGACACATTACTGTGTCACCACACAGCAGTAAGTGCGGCATGAAGAGCTAGGGAGATGGCTGGATTAGGCCTTGGGGGTAGTGGTGGTCTGGTGTGTGCTGTAAGGTCGCAAAATACCACCAAAGCATTTTGCAACCCACAAAAGGTTGAGAATCACTGGGCTAAGTAACAATTCTTATGTTTCTAGTTCCTCCTGTGGTCAAAGAAGAACCTGTGCATTCCTGGTAAATAAACAAGACTGCACATCAAAGTAACCACCATTCTGATGGAGGGTAAAAGTCAATGCCAGAAACACCTCCAGGGCCTCAAACTTTGACTAGCCACTACATTAAAAAGAGAACAGTACATTGGCTTTAAGTTTGTGCAAATGCTTTTAGGGAGTTCAAACAGCTACATCAATAGAAAGACCCTGCCGCTGGGCATGGGGTGGGTGTGACAGGGTAAAACAGACAGGAAAGAGGAAAGGGACACTTTCCTGTCATATGATGCAGCGTTTTAAAGAAGGTGGCAATGACATCTTCTTTCTGGGTCTCTGAGAGGAAAGACATCAAGGACTGCAGCTTGCTTGGAACAGGGAAATCATTTTGCTTTGTGTTACTTCACACACAAGATTTTGCTTTGCATAATAAAAAAAAATTATGCCCTGAGGCAAAAACCTGAAAAGGACTTGGCTATTATCTTCCTGGGCTGATGATAGAGATCTCTTGCTTACACAATCAAAACACAAATTCACACTCTGTTCCACAGCCTCAGGGTGGGTGCTAGATTACATAAACAATTTGCTTTATGAAAAGCATAATGCTAGATTTCTACGGTATTGATTCTCTAAACCAAGAAATCCCAGGTACAATAATCCAGCCAAGAATTAAAGCTTCTCCATTCTACCATATTCTATATTTCCCCTATTTTGAAAACTGATTGAAAATACAGATATTTATCATACAAAATAAAGAAGTTCAGCCACTTTAGAGATACTCATGCCTTTATTAATTATCCTAGAAAAATCTGTCTTAAGCTAAGATGAAGGAACATGCTCATTAATCTGACATTAGAAAAGCACACGGTTTACTGTAGAAAGTATAAACTATTAAAAATCTTGCATATAACTGGTTAGCAGAATTCATCTGGACATCAGGTTTTAAATGAGTGCTACGTAATTTAGATTGGAGACAAATAATAGAGAACCTGACAAGTATATAATAAATGATATAGGAAAGGTCCTATTCATGTTTAATTAAAATAATAAAACAGTGTAAAATTAAAGGAAATATAAGATCAAAGTGCACAATGATCAGCAGAGCTTAGATTGGGAGCCTTAGTAGTGGGAACCTTGGGAAGATGGGGTCCAAGAAACTGGATGGGCCAAAGAAAATGGGAGCTGGGACCTGGAATCTGAGAAGCATGATCCTACGGAGAGGGAACCTTTGAGGACTGAGTGCTTCAGGAGGGGAGGCAGAAGCTGACCCAGGAGCTAGGGAGCAGTAGCTACAGTGCAGGAGTTAGTTGGATACGATGGCTTGGAACTGCCTGTTTCCAAAGGAATAGTCATGTTAATCTAGTCCAGCAAAAAAAAAAAAAAACACCCAAGGAGTTGTGTGGCGCTTAAAGACTAACAGATTTATTTTTCACATGAGCTTTCGTGGGAGAAAATCCCACTGGAACTGCCTGCAGAAGTAAAAGGAGAGAGAGGATATATATATATATATGTAGGATGTATACAGAGCATAAACAAAGCAGGGTACCTGGTTACTTTTGTAAGTGCTAATATTTCTTGAAATAACTTCGTGACAATTTTTTTTTAGAAAAATAGAATTCAGTTGTACTCTATAAAAGATATTTGCCAGAGATGGATACAAGAGCTGTTTACTATCCCATCTGATTTGAAGAATGGCGCTGCTATACAGAATATCACTGTGTTATGGTGCTGACATTGAATATGACTCCAAAACTTTGTAGGACTTTGAATCCTGCCATGAACTTCTTCCCAAGAAATGACTAGGCCAATAAACAAGCTGTCTAAGAGATGGTTTCCATTTTCAATATTTTCTGTTTTAGCAATCTTTTTCTCTTTCCTGTTTGTGTGGAGAGTAGGTTGTTTATTCTACACATTTCTGTGTGGAGCCAGAAATGGCAACAAGAGGTTTGCATGAAGTGAAATCTCCACTGAATTGCTCATTTCATTTTCTTTTGACTGAAACAGAGAATTTATTTGATTTTTCTTATTTACTGTGAGCTGCAAATAAAACTTGTAAATCACATTAAAGAGGTTGGGAAAGGTACACCTACAAGGAAACACATTCTAACAGCTTGAGCAACAAAACTATGACTGGATATGAATCTCAGTCATTACAATCCATCAGATGTGTCCTCCCACTGTTTTTGTAAATATACATGGCAGAAACCTCCACTGACTGTCCCAATAGGGCAGGCTACAATTTTGTTATTGATGCCTCTGGCAGATAGGGAGCTGCAGGGCCGCTGGTCCTCCCCCACCAGTATCTCACCCCATTGCCAGGGGTTCCAGCCCCCCCCGCGCCTAGGGCCCTGGCCTTCTGAGGGGAGGCCAGCGCTGGAGGCCCTGTGGCCAGAGGCTGGCCTGGCTGGTTGGCTCCTGGAGGTGGTGGGACTGACTGGAATGGGAGGTGCAGCTTCTATTGTGGTCTTCAGCCATACTGCACGCCAGTCAGCCCTCTCTGGAGTGGAGTGACCAGTCGCGCTGGCCTGCTCCACCTCTGGGGGACAGACCCATCAGGCCAGGGGCAGAGTGGGAGGGTGCAGCCTGGTCTTTGCTCCCCCCACCCCAGCGCTGGGAGGGTAGAGGGCCTCCACATCATGGTGGGCCCTTGCGTGCACACCCTACATCTGCCGCTGCTACTTCCAGCAGCGTTGAGGGCAGTGGTATCTTGCTGCCAATAATATAATTACCAATGTGTCATTTAACCTTGTTCAAAGCAGCAGGCTGAAATGACACAAGGACAGAAACCTCAGGCTATGCTCCCTCTTCTGCCATTTCTTGTACTGTTAAGAGGTGCCAGTGGTGTTTAAGCAAGGATGGGAGACCACGAGCTAATGCTAGAAAAGACAAGGCCCAGGACTGCAGAGCAATTTGGGACGGGGTTAGAATTACCAGACGTCAGGCAGAAGGACATGTCTGCCTTTTTACCTTTATGTCCTCTGTCCGGCAGGCATTTTAAAAAAAAACATGATTTTGTCTGGCCATTTACTTTCAGGGGTTGAAGTATGCTGGGACACTCTGGAACACTCGATTTTTAGGGGGGAAGAATTCCAGGCCCCCCTAAAAACAAAATATTACATGAATACAACATTTTCTTCACGTACCCTCCAATGTCCTCCTTTTTGTACTTCCCTGTCCTCCTTTCCATGCTTTGGTATCTGGTAACGGTAAGCAGGGCTGAAGGAAAGCTGTGTGTCAGCTTACGAGTTTCAAAAGGGATAGCCGTGTTAGTCTAGTCCAGTAAAAGTAAGTTCACCCATCTTCGAAGCATCTGAGGAAGTGGGATCTTCTCCCATGAAAGCTCATGCAAACAATAAATCTGTTAAAGTACCACACAACTCCTTGTTGTTTTTCTAGCTTACGAGTTTGTCTCTCTGACCGACAGAAGCAGGGCCAATCAAAGATATTGCCTCACTCACCCTGTCTTTGCCCGTAAGGAATGCAAGCCCACAGGGCAGCAGGTGGGAAATAATATGGGGGGCGGTGTTAGGGCAGCTGCTACCTTATTTTCATCTGTCCCCTTCCAGTTTGCGGGTTCCACGTCACGCATGGGATAAAGCGGGATTTTTAGCCACAAACGCCCATGCAATAAATAAACAGCTTAATCTTTAAAAGCGCCGCAGGACTCGTTTGGGTTCCCGCTTCTTTTTTACTAGCCCATAATGCTACCCAGCGTGGTGCACGAGAGCGCGAAGCCGCGCCGGGCCCCAGGGTAATGGGACATTATGCTGCAGCCGGCAGGCGCGAGAGGCGCCACAGGCGGACTTGCACTGGCGGCCGCCTCCTTCCCCCTCGCCCGGCGCGCGGGGAGCGCAGCGCGGCTCGCGCCTCCCCCACGTGGGCGGCCGCCCGCGCGCCCACAACTTCCTCCTGCCCGGCCGCCCGCGCGCGCCCAGCCAGGCACCTGTGCGCGTGGGCGGGGCGAGGGCAAGCCGGCTGCGGCGCCTGCGCAGTGCGCGGCTCCGAGCCTCCGCGGCCGCAGTCACTTCCTGCCTCCGGGCCCATCCGGCTCCGGGGTCAGTGGCCGTCGCTCCTGCCGCGCCGGCGGGACGCGGGGCGGCGAAGTTTCCCTCGGGCGCGGAAGGAGGGAGAAATAGTCCGCCGCGGCGGAGGCACCCTCCGCGGGCGCCGCAGCACGCCCCGCTCGCCTGCCTCCGCCGCTGTCACCTGCCGGCTCCGCCAGCCACCCGCGCGGCTCAGTCCCGGCCCCGCCGGGCGCGAGCGGGCGGCTGCTCCGCGCGCGCGCCCCGCTCTCGCGAGCGTCTGTAAGTGCCGCGCCGCTGCCGCCGCCGCCCGCCGTGGGGAGGCGGGAGCCGCGCGCTGTCCCGGGGCGGAGAGTTGGGGGCTGCTGTGTGGGACCCCGCTCCCGCCTCAGCCCCCTGCCCGCTGCGCTGAAAGTTGGGCGTCTGTCGGTTGTCCGTCGGCGCCTCCGTTTTCCACAGAGGGGGCTTGATGCTCGGGGGGCGGGGGGGTGTAACGAGCAGAAGTGCTGTGGGATGCAAAAAGGTAGTAACCAAAAGGCAGATGATGTCCCTGCAGCCGGCGAAGTGGTGCTGACTAACCCCGGTGGCCCAAAAGGCTCGTGTGCAGCTGTGAGTTTCGCACATGGGTTTTCTTATAGCAGGGGTGTCCAGCCTATTTGGGCGAGGGGCCACACTGCAGTTCTTTTCTCAGTCGGGGGGCCACCTGTAATCCATGCACTGCCTGTCTGAACAGGGGTGTCCAGCCTTTTTAGGTGAGGGGCCACATTGCAGTTCTTTTCTCAGTCGGGGGGCTGGTGAGAAAATTTTTGATAGGTAAGACCTACACGCTGATCTTCATCGATAAACTTCAATAAAACATTGATGAGTGTGACATTTGGCTTTGCTTTTGTTTGCACAAATTGTCAGTGTGTGCCTGCGCACTTGATGTGGCAGTACAGAGTATTCCAGATAGCCCAGGCCAGCCCCAGCTCCCAGGCTCTTGTGGCAGCATTTGACAGGCCAGATAAAAGCCCTTGGCAGGCCCCCGGGCTGCATGTTGGACAAGTCTGACTTATATGAACCGGAGATTCAAAACGCTGGTTATTTGGTCTTGATTGAGGGCTGTGAGTGGAATTTGGGAAGAATGGTTTTCTTGCTTCTCTAACTCTTGAAGCTTTTGTCTGTCATTGACATGCACTGGAGTAAGTGAATTTTTAGGTTTGAAAATGCTTGTGAAAGAATATGGACTTTGTATCTTAAAAAGGCGCAGTTGATCTCTGAGTGGGTTTGGTGGTGTGCTAGGATGTAGGGGCATTACGTTAGTACTTATGGACTGGGAGGTGACAGAAAATTTGCTTATTTTAGCAGAAACGAGCTGCTGGATGTAGAAGGAAAGTAGGTCGTGCAGACAGAAAATGCCTCTAAGGGATAAGTGTTGTCAGACTGACCATCATCACCATGGATGCTGTGAACCAGGTACGGTGCTATATAATGCTTTACTTTTTGAGATGATTCTGTTCTCTAACAAGCTTTCAGAACCTGGCTGTGACATGACAAATGTGCAGTAATAATGAAGCCATTACATGTGCAAATACGAAGTTTCCTAATTTCAGTTTTTATAATGTTTTTTTAAAATATCCTAAAACTGTCAGAGTAAATTACTTCAGGAAGATCAGTTTTTCAGTTCTTGCAGGGGGTGTAATAACCCCCAAGCCCATGTGATCATTGTGTGCACTGAACTGAGGGGAATGCAAGATATTCAGAACAATCACCTTGTAGCTGCATTTTTGAAAATCGTAGTGTTCTGATTTTTTTCTAGTTTAATATTCTTTGCATTCTCTGATGCTCAAAGGTAAGAGGACATTTATGGTAAATCATACCTGTCAAACTTTCATAAGTCATTGTATTTGGTTTTGAGGGGAAAAACCCTAAACTACCTCTGCTGTTTTGAAATTAGGTTTGTATAATAATGTGAAAAACATCATACATAAAAAGCGTGCACTGTGCAGTCCAGCCATTTTTTTTTGTTATGCCACTTTTCAAATTGTTTTGCTTAACGTTTAGAGTTGGATGCTTCGAATAGAAATCCATTTACCAATTTCTTCTTCTTCTGTCTATTGCCTTATTGTGGTAAGGCTGCTGATGAGGAGGTTTCCTTTCTTTATCTCATAGACTCTTGAGTCAGAAGGGACCAAGTCTGACTTCAAGTCTGACCTCCTGGACAGTGCAGGCCACAGAACTTTACCACTCACTGCTGTAATGGACCTCAGCCTAAGACTGTGTTTTTAAGGCCTCCGTAGTGTACCAACTCTGAAAATGCATCCTCAGCTTAGTTAAAGGTAGTTGGAGCAGTAAATTGAATAGTCTTGGCAATAAAACTTTTTACTAAAAGAGAAACTTTTGAGTTATTCTATTGTTTTGTAAAAAGTAGATGGAATATAGAATTCTTCTCTTCAAGCCATGCATTTTGTCTGGTTCACATATGAAACTACCATTGATGTTGAATGAAAGTGGCATATGCTCATCAGAGGCAGTATATAGGCCAATGTGTAATTTCTTTTTAAAATTTCTTAATGGCAAGTAGGCAGCAGGATTGCACTAGAGATCCCAAGCAGTAACTGATTTGTAATGGTTGTTACAAGTGTGTGTATGTAACAGGGTTTATGGTAGGAGCATACTTGGATAGAACAAAAAGTCCACCATTCTCAAGCTGTTTTTTTCTAAAATAATCATTTTAGTTCAAATTTGTTTACAGCTGCTCCTTTGTGGATGGTATTTCCCTTTTTCTCTTGAACTTGTCTAAATTATTTGTTTTAATGTTTAAAAAAATTATTTTGTCTTACACACTGACTCCTTTACTAGAAATTTGCATGGTTTAATTGTAGATCCCAGCCTTTTGTGTATATATCAGGGGTGGCCAAACTTATGGAGCTCAAGAGCCACACAAATTGATTATTAAACCTTCAGGAGCCACACTGAGGCATATAACCTTATGCTTTTACCTACTAAATTGATTTGCTGACGTTCTTCCACAAGCCACACTTTTTCATTCAAGAGCCATGTGTGGCTCCCGAGTTGCAGTTTGGCCATGCCTCGTATATATACTATACATCAGTATCTGCCACTTCAAATATTACTATCTTGGCTGCTGGGTATATCTTAGCTCTTTAGTTGCACATCATTAAAGTTTATAAATAGATTTTGCTATTGTATGCAAAGAGTATGAGGTTCATCTAAATCAGTCTTGTCCACGGGGGCCAGACTCCGACCCGCCAAGGGCTTTCATCTGGCCCATGGAGTGCTGCTGCGAGAGCCTGAAAGCTGAGCCAGCAAGGTGCTATGGGGGGGGGCGAGGGGGGATGAGCTGGTATTGTGATCAGTCTGGTGTGGAGTGG
Source organism: Podocnemis expansa (assembly GCA_007922195.1). Classification (NCBI taxonomy): domain Eukaryota; kingdom Metazoa; phylum Chordata; order Testudines; family Podocnemididae; genus Podocnemis; species Podocnemis expansa. Next base: position 8,614,096 of record ML682013.1, read on the forward strand.
GGGAGGAAGACTAAGCCTGAGGGCAAGCAGAGTCCTGGGAAAGGAGGGAGAGCAGAGCTGCGTGGGGGGTGAGGATAACACATGGGACAAACACAGGACAAACTGGCAGTTCTGGGAGGGTGAAGGGGCAGGGGAGCAGTGCGACTGGTTGGCGGGACCCAGCTACTTCCTAACCTGGACATCCCCTCAGTTCTGCTCTCCTCACCCATAAGCCTCGCACACCTGTCCTTCCCCTCACCTTAGTTGCAAAAACTCTCTTCTGCAGAAATTGCTTCTCATCAGTGCTTCTGGTACAGAGATGCCCAATGCCAAAACCTGTGACCCCCGCAGAACTGCCAAGGTTTCTGTCCTGTCTCTGTCTGAGCCTGTTCTCCTCTCCCTTTGCCCAGCACCGCTCTCTTTTTCCTGAGCAGTGCTTGTCAGGGAGTGAGGAGAGCAGAGTTGGTGGGGTCCCTGTCAGGAAGTAGCTGAGTCCTGCCACCCAGTTGCTCTGCTCCTCATACCTCACCCTTCTTCGCCGCCACTCCTCTGCCATGTTCCCCTAACCTGCCTTGTCCCCTCACATAAGCACCCCTGCCCCCCTTGTCCTCTTTGCGCAGTGCAAGCAAAAGCAGTGCCAAATATCACACTAATCATTTTATTAAAGTTTATTAATAAAGATTGATTTGTGTGTCTTATCTATCAAAAATTTTCTCACTGGCCCCCCCAACTGAGAAAAGAAATGCTGTGTGGCCCCTCACTCAAAAGGTTGTACACCCCTCATCTAAATCAGATTTAGAAAGTATCTTTCTAGGTGTGATAATGTTTCTGAAGTTCACTTGGTTAAAAATGCTTAAATGTAATAATAAAAATTACAATATATAATTTGCAATAAATGTTAACTAGGTATGTTCATACTTTAGTACATTTATTATAAATACTGCTACTTTAGGGGCATGTTAACCCTTGAATATAAACTCATGCCTTTGATTAAAGTCATGGGACCTGCCCATAGTTATGCAGATGTTGAACGTGGCATTTTGATTTTTTTCCATATACCTATTTTGTTTTTGCTTGTACCTAAAAGGGAGATAATGATTTTATGAAGACACAAGGCATCTTGAGTATTTCCAGCGTAACAGACAGTTCCATGAAGTGAATAGTCTAAGTTGGTGGAGACCACTAACGAATTATCTACAGGTCTCTTCTACTTTGTGTAATTTACATATTTATACCAATGTTTATGAAATGTATGTAGGACTAAATAAATATACATTTTAAAAAAAACCCAAATCAAGTTACCTGAAATAAGCAACTTTTGATAGATGTGTCTCTCTTCAGATTATTTGAACAGTAAGTAGGTGAGTGCAAAATTCCAATGCTATCCTTAGGCCCTTATTATTATAAGATGGAGCTAGTCACTCCAATAAGCTCTCAGTTTTGGGGGGGGGGCCGCGCCGGAACACATTTTTCCCGATAGGTTTGTCTCATTTTTCAGTCAGTGTGAGTGTCTTCTCTAATTGTCATCCTTCATATCTTGCAGTGTATGTGTTGGAACCTGGTGATCCTCCTTTGTTGCAGCAACCTCTGCAGATGTCAAAATCTGGTATTCAGCAGATTATTGAGTGCTTTCGATCAGGTATGAGTATTTGTTATACTTTTTTAATTATCTCCTTGCTTCTAAATATTAGAATACTATTGCATTAGTAAGGTTACTAATTTCATAAAACTAATTTTCTTCACATAATTGCAGCATGTTTGTCTGGGATTTAAGCTCTGTTCTTGTGACATCTTCAGTTCCTGTAGTATTTTCTACAACGTGATGAAGATACAGTCCTGATTACATTATGCTGTCATCTTAAGCTGCTTTATTTTTAAAGTTACTAAGTTCTTTTGCTTTTGTGGCATAGTTGTCATTATCTCAGTTATAAAGACTGCTAAGGGTACATTCCTGTGTGTCATCTTTTCTTGTTTATTTTTTTTCTCAGGGTTTGTAAAGAGGATGAAAAAATTTGGTGTCTTGCACAGTTACGTAGATAGTACTGTAACAGCTCTGATATAGGCTAGGTGGTGTGGGGTGGTTTTTTTTTTTCGTATTCAGTGCTGTTTGGGTTGACTGTCTGCTCTGGGCCAGAAGTACCACCTAATGTGATATGCTAGGATGTAATGCCTAGCAGTGTGATTCCAGTGGTTGCTTTCCTGAGCAGGTTTAGTTTGGGGTAGCATCATCCATCATCAAGAGTCCAAAAACTGCTTTGCTTAGCAGCAGTTGTTCAGTATAGTGTTGCCCATGGGGAATGGGGGAAGCCAGAGCACACTCTACTTTACTTGGTTCTGACCTTTGAAACAGTGGCCCTTGCAAAGGGCCTGGTACCTCTAAATGCATTCCGTGGGTCACTTCCTACTTCTGTTCCTGTCCAATGGATTCTCCAGAGTCTCTTCCACTTGCCAGACTGAGTTGTCACCCTTCGCTCCTGTGGTCAACAGGCTTTCCAGCAGCTTAGCTATGAAGCTCAGTCCTGGTGAGCCCTAGTGGCTTCCTGCTGGAAGCTATCGCATCTGACTACTTTCCACTTTGTGTTCAATGCGGACTGAGCTGAGTTTCTCCATTTTAAATGTTCCCTCTACTGGGAGTATGCCCACCAAAAGGGAAGGAGCACTACCTCTTGCCTGTCCCCACACCTGACCCCAGCAGATCTTTAACTCTTCCCTCACCAGTGCCGTGTTGGTACCTCCTGTCACAAGTGCTAGTGTATGACAGTGAGCATATGTACTTGACAGTCAAAACTGAGTTTTGGTCAGACAGATCAGTGTTAGAAAACTTTGATCCATTACAAAGGCAGACTCAATTGAAATGGACTAATGTGCATTATTATTTTTCACAGTTCACACAGCATAAAAATGCAGGGATCCACTATCAGTGTTGTTTTAAGAGTTAAGTAAATTTCTTTAACACTGCCATTTATATTTATTTAGAGAGTTTCCTTTTAGATATGTGGTAGTAGAGATATGTATGTGTGATAGAAATGCTTCACAAGTCTGTCTTTTATTTGTACAACTATCAAAAAACTTGTGCTATCTCCTGCAGTTCTATGGTATGACATGCCATAGTCTCCCTTCATTTGCATGTAAGAAAGCATATCCCATTTTCCCTCTGGTCACTGTATTATGTGAGATACATCATCTGTGACCTTTTATATGAAGATGGAATGTTTGGATGGAATTGCCTAAGGCCTCAAATTTGTGAGTGCCCTTCTCCCACCTGAAGCGGATTATCTGGAGTCTCCTTGGGTAGCAGAGTGACCTAATTTCAAGTAATTTATCCTTGGGCTATTCCAGAATGTCTTTATTGGCATGTCATAGATCCATGACTTACTTCCTTCTCTTTACTCATTTGCATCAAGAGAGTTGGTCAGAAAGAGAAATAATTTTTGGTAGGATATTACTGTATTTGAACAAATGACAATTCATTGTGGAAGAAGTCTTTGATTCTTCCAGTAAGCTTTTAGGTGAAGTAGGGCAAGAGAGCACAGTGTTCTTACTTTCAATAGTCAGTTTCAATAGAGGCCTTCCCTAATTTCAAAGTATTTAATATTATTTAAAAAAAACCAAACAAACCTCACATGGCTTTGGCGCATTGTTAAGGGGATATGTATTTTGAATGCTATTACGCCACAAGAACAAATTGGTGAAGTTTTGAATGATAAAGTTGCATACATGATACACAACCACGGTTCTTATGACTACTGCAGTATTTGTTTTTTCTGTGGTATCTGCAGTAGCTGAAGTCCTGTGCCAGTCTTCTGTAGTCTTCATGACTAGCTAGCTCCATACTATTATTGGGGTTTGACAAGCTGACAACTGCCTACTAGCTAGAAATAAATATAAAAGATGGGGCAGCTTTAGTGGAATCGAGAGGCAGTGTCCAAGTGAGAAGCCTAGTCTTCTTTGCATTGATCCTCACTTCTCATAAAGCTGATGAGATCTTTCCTCTTCCTTTTCTCCTGCAGTGTTCCCATTATAGCAGAGGAAGTTCTCTCTTCTGCTGACAGTTTCTCAAAACTTCACAGTTAAATAACCATATTCTTGTGAATTTTCACTCTTACATAATATATTTGGGCAGTAACATCAATGGAATTGACTATTCCTGTAAATTTCATTGTGCTGCTAGTGGGGTAGAGGTATGCTACCAGCACTAACCAGAAAAATCTTTTGTCGTGTGCCATTAACAAATAGTAGACCATCCCCTGGACCAAATTTAGTGCACTTAATGGAATTTTGTCTGTACAGAGGGAATATTCAGGTGTGTTTTCCTCATTGGTTCCCTTTTGTGCAAAAAAACAATTTTTTCTTAATGAGATACAAGTAAACAGTTTGCCTTCAGAAGGGTTTCTTTGCACTTTTTTCTCTAGTTTGAAGAGGGTATTCTGTGTCAGAGTTAGTGCTGTGTTTTAAACCAGTCCCCTTCCCCTGCTCAGATGATGGCAGAAGAAATCATTGCTGTTGCAAATACATTATAGATTTAAAAAAAATATTTGAAGAAATTTGATTCAAGGGACTCTGAATTAGAACCTTATTTAAAGGGAATCCTTCTGTGAAGTGTTGCCTTGGGTCCTTCCTTTTTTTGTATCCTACCTCAACTTGGAGAATATTTTTATGTTTGCAGAGGTGATGACAATATATGTCCAACAACCCCAACATTCTTGATTTGGGACTCAGAAATTAAACTTAGCATCTGTTTTTCCTGAGACATTGCGTACGATGATGAATGATCCTGCAGCATTATGCTTTATTATACCAACAGGGTGAGATTTGTTTGATGCCAAATTTTCAAAAGAGTCAGAATAGAATAAATGCTGCATAAAATAGTATAATAAGAAATGTATAGTATTTTTGTTAAACAGGGTTCTTGCTATTTTCCTGTCACCAGAGAAATTCCATTCCATTGGGTTTTTAATTGGCCTTCATGATTTTTGAAGGGTACTGTACCATCTGTACGTGCATGCTCTGATGTGCATGGAAGAACTAGAAAGCATAGGAGTTGTTCAAAAACATACATCCATGAAGTACTAGCAGTAATGACAACTTGTATCACTTCCATGTGCTTCATCTCACTATAGTATGAAGAAGTACTTCTTGGTAGCAGTAAAGGATCAAACGAGAACACTAGAAAACCGAGGTATTCCTAGACTGGCTTAGACCATTTTTGTAGGTGGAAAATCTAGAGGAGGTACACCAATCAAATGAACGTGATCATTTTTGTCTGAATTCACAACCCCCCCCGCCCCCAAGGATTTGTTTTCTTGCTAAGGGCTTGTCTATACTGAAAACGTTGCATTGGTCTCTACGGGTTGATGCAGCAGAATCAATTGAGTAGCCTGTGGAGATCTGCTCAGTCTACCCTGGAAGTGCTCTCTGTTTGACACAGTAACTTCTCCACCCAGAAAAGTGTAATGCTGCATTGAATGGGCAGTTATTTCCCATCAGCATAGCTCAGGGAAGATGCCATGGAAAGGGAGGGAAAGTAAGTCGATGGGAGATGTACTGTAGAATGTGTGTAGATTGCGTATCTCCTGTTTACCCAGCGTGGCAGTATACATGCTGCTGAAATACAATTTAAGAACAAAAATGTGGCAATTAATAACTTATTCTAGTATTCACCTTACATTTCACTGTTTGCGGACTGCTCTGCTGATATTACTAATCGAATGTGGAGGAATGCTAGAATATACCAAATACAGTCTGCAGCTCAGGAGATGTGTATCTTCAGGGACTATATGGTATGTATTCAGCAGGAGGGGCTAAGTATCTGTTGTCTTATTAAACATCTTTCTTGTGTTTAAAATTCAGTAATTAAAAACTTCCTTCAGACTGTATCTTGGCATGTGTGGTTTAAAATTGGGAACAAAACCAAAGACTAAGAAAATATTTGGTGCTTTCATTTTCAAAGTATAGGAAGAAAGGGATTCAATGGAAACAGAAATACAGATTGTGCTGGAATTACCTTGCTTTTTCCATCTCTTCTTTAACTCTGGGTGTGTGCACATAGATAGTTTGTAGGCTACTAGTCAGAATGTACTAGTTCAGTCAAGTATCATAGAAAAGAAAAAGCCACATTGTTTAAGTCATGGGTTTCAAACTCAAATCACCACGAGAGCTGCAATGAGGACTAGTAGGGGGCTGCATTGGGGTTAATACATTAGCCTGAGGGCTGCACCACTGAAACCTTTCCATACAATATTGCAAATATTGGTACTGATTGTGTCATTGCGGGCTGCAGGAAATAGCTTTAGGGGCTGTGTGTTTGAGACCCCTGGTTTAAGTAAACTCCAGGTTTTTTTTCCATTGTAAGTTTTATATGAACTGTTCACTTGCAGATCAAGTGCCACTATCTTAGGTAAATGTATGACCCCTTTTACCATAGTCTCTTAGTGCCTCACATGTCGTAATGTATTTACCTCCTCAGAACTCTCTATAAGGTAGGGAAGTGTTTTGGGGAATGGTGGTACTGAGAAATTAAGTGACTCACCAAACATCACCAGGAATTTCTGGTGGAGCAGAGAATTAAATCCACATCTTCCACATCGCAGGCTAATGGCCAGACCAATGGGCCTTTCTTTCCCTGATGCACATAAGCCAAAAAAAAAAAAAAATCTCCAAATTGTCCCTAAGTACTAGACTTTAATTGAAGAGTCCCTGTATGGTCTATTGAATTTTTTTAATTGTGTCCTTTTAAAGTGCCTGAGTAAGTTGCCACAGTAGATGAATCATTTATAGTTTCTTGAATTTTTATAAAGTTGTTTATAAAAATGTCTAAAATCAAATTCATTTTCTTGAAAGTCTCCATTTTTTCAATTCTTTAAAAAGAAGACACAGTACAGTTGAATGGGTTTGTCTTAAACGGTCTAAAAGCCAATACTCTGGGAGATAATGCTGCCGTTTTAAACTTGCCTTGTTGTTCCTAGTTATTAGTGGTGCTGCTCCAAAGCTCCTTCCTAGCACAGCATCATTACCCAGTTTCGACATGTGTTATTACTAATAATCTGATAAAGGCAGACAGGGACAAAACATTTGAAGGAGCGGAGAAGAAGAAATGGCGGCATTACAAATGGTGCATACCTGAAACAGAAGAAGACTTCCAGCCTTTCACCACAGATGAAATAGAAAGGGCAGTTAAAAACTGAAAACAGGTAAAGCCTATGGGCTTGATGATAAGAACCCTGGAAAAATTTGTTAGGCAATTTTTCTCTCTAATCATCCAGGGAAATAAAATACGCAAGATCTGTCACAGAACAGAAGTAATAGCCTTGCTAAAACCTGAGGCTATCACAGTATTTCCCAACCAATGTGCCATGGTACATAGGTGTGCCATCAAGCCTGAGCAGGTGTGCCATGGAAATTTTTGAAATACTACTTGAAGAGTTCTGGAATGTCTCATGAATATTCATAAGTTCATTTGGTGATTGATGGTGGTATGCCTCAAAATAATTAAAGGTATCAAGGTATGCCATGGCAGAGAAAAGATTGGGAACTGCTGGGCTATTGATTTGCAACAGGTTAGCACCCTATCTTTTTTCTAGCCTACAGGTGCAAATTATTTGAAAGAATTATCCTTCCAAGATTCCCCCCCCCCCCATTATTGATGAGACTCCTAAGTGTAGATCAAACAGGTTTCAGACCACACCACAGAGCCAGTGACCAAGTGCTGACACTCACTGTCTACATTGAGAGTGGCTTCCAGACCAGGCAGAAGATAGACACAATGCAGCAGAGCCCTGTTCATCCAATCCTTGTTTGTCCAGCTCTCTGAATTAACAGAACAACCAGTGCAGATGAGGCCAGAAGTTGGGTGATGTCTCCTATGGCTGGTAGATGTCTCTCTAACATCACGCTTTTGCATCCTCTGGTTTATCTGAATTTTTCAGTATTTAATCTGGCCCTGGTCCCAATTAGATTGGATAAACAGGGTTCTGCTGTATTCCTGTTTTCAAGCTTTAAATGTACCTATTGCTTATCTCATGACAAATAAAACAGTCCAATGTCCTGACTTTGATCGTTCGCACCTTTTTGGGATAAAGCTCAGTCACTTTAGATATGGAATAGTTAGATGCACTGATTGGAACAAGTGGGCACCCTTTGACTACCCCTTTGCTGCAGGGGCCACTTAAAAATGTAGGCCACATATTTGCTAGCTGTACCCATAGGAAAAGGCTGTCTGGTTTCTCTTGTGGACAGGAATGATGCCCTTCCTTCACCAGCTGAATGGTTAAGACTTATAGATTAAACTGCTTGACTCAATTGTCGGTGTAGATGCAATTTTCTGTATAGTGCAGACTGTGGACTTCAACAGTGAGTGACCGTTTGTGCATTTCATATGAACTACAGAGTATAGGCAGAGGTGTGTGCTTCAGATAAAGTGTGGGCCTTGACACTGATTGTTGCAGTTCAGGTAATTTAAAATAGAAAGCAGAAGTTTTATGCAAATACTAAGTAACTCATATCTTAGGCTATATCTACACTGGCAAATTAGTCCAGACTAAGGAGGCACAGTCTGGACTAATTTAGCCTATGGCTACACTAGCCTTTGCCTAGTTCGAACTAGTTAAGTACTGGGGTTAATCTGGACTTAATTCAACCTTTGGTTCGAACTAAGTGCATGCAAGACTCAAACTAATCCTTAGTTCAGACTTAAGAAACCATTAGTTCAAACTAACCATGCATTCTAGTTCAAACTGTTAGTTTGAACTAAAAAGTTCACGGTTAGTTCGAACCAACCCATGGGTTAGTTCGAACCAAGTTCGCACTTCTCAATTGAGCCTAAGAAGTATGAAAGTTTGGCTAATGTAGACATAGCCTTATTGTAATGTTAATAATTGTGTATGTAATGAAAGGCTCCCACTTTATTAAAATTAATATCAGCCTTTCCCTTGTCTTTGGGCTTTGAGTTAGGCTCATGTTGCTTTTGTCTGAATTCCAAAAGCACTTAGATACAAAGATGCTTGTAGTTCTATCCACTTTTGACTTCAGTTAAAAATATCTTTTAAATGGTATGGTCAAAATACTGTCAAGATATACTGTTCAATTTCATATTTTAAAAATAATCCCTTGCTGCTTCTATTAAACATTATAAAATTGGCAGAACTTTAAAATTTCACACTTCACTTTTTGTTTTCATTAAAGTTGAATAAGATGGGTTCACAATTTTACAGAAGAATCTTTGTCAGAAATACGTGCTAACAGTGGACTGGATGGCTCAAATGTTCATTAATTTATGGAGCTTTGCACTGGTTTAAATCAAATCTGATTTAGTAATTATGTACAGTTTTGATCATTTTATATCTAAAGGAATGTGATATTAACTGGCAATTTTGCTCCAGTTTTTTTATTTTTCTGTTGACTTCTCTTTTAATAACCTAGCATGCTTAAGAAATGTAAAATAGAAACTCAGCAAAACCCCATCTTGATTAGCCAGTGTCTCTGAAGTCTAGTGGACAAGAGTCCATATCACGAAACCCACTATCACTGTATGCTCTCTTGTTCACAGTTTCTGCACAGAGGCCAATGAAGGAATGGATTTGGAGCGTGAACTATTCTCACCACTTTAATTGGCCGTTCAGGAAAAGTCACTGTCAGTGCACATTAGCAAGGCACTTCTGTACTTCATGTATGGGTTTTAAAAAAATTGCATGCCTACAAACTAACTATGCTGAATACAGAATGTATGGGCTCAAAATTAGTCTTATTTTTTGTATTCAGTGAGGAAGAAAATAGACACATTAAGCATATAGGTTCACATTCTTGATTACCTTCATGTACCAGACTAGAATTTGTCTGCTATTCTCTTTTCATTTTATTGTATTCTTTACAATTTTCTGCCCTTTCTGACAGTCTTTTTGAGTGAAAGTGCTTTGCTTACATCCTCAGTGCTGTCTGAGGATCTTAAAAAGGTGCTAAATAATTATTCAAATGACTAGGTGGCTGTTCTTTTCTTCTACATGATAGGCAATTATAGCTCTATTAACCAAATACTGTTGTATAAACCCCCTTTCTGAATTTGGCTATTGGCTTTACTCTTAAAGCTCAGTCCTTTTGATTTTAACAGTATTTGTAATGTTGACAATTTTTTCTTCAGCTGAGTTTTTATGCAGTAATCCAGAATATATTTAGCTGCTTTACAAATCAAATAGATAATGAAATTATTGGAATTAAAAATATTTTTGTTTGAACACAATAATGCATTTATAAAAAAAGTACCTTATGTTAATTACAACTTTTTTTGTTTCAGGAACTAAACAACTTAAACATATCTTGTTAAAAGACGTGGATACCATTTTCGAATGTAAAATATGTCGTAGTCTCTTCAGAGGATTACCAAATTTAATTACTCATAAAAAGTTCTATTGTCCTCCAAGTCTTCAGATGGATGACAGTAAGTTTTATTCACTGAAATATTTAATCAAACAACCTAGAGTTTATGGAATTTACCTTTCTGTATTGTATGTGAAAACACCACTGGAAACAAGATGCATCTAATTTAACAGATAAATTAGATCAATGAAGCACCTCACTTTTATTAGCTTGTTACTTTCAGACTCCTTTCAATATGTCTGAAACTCTTTTTGTATGAAATGAGTTGTCTGTGCAGAGCATGAGGGGAAACTATGCCAAATTAATATCTTTGAAGCATGTCACAGTGTAAGGCCTTGGTTCTGCAATGTTTAAGGATGTGTCTAAGTTTACTCACATAAATAAAGTTATGTGGGTGTTCAGGTTTTTTTTTTCTTCCCTTCCTTTCCAGAATCAGAATCAGTCATGAAATTCAGTATAGTTGAGAATTCCTGTATTTCTTTAGGAAAGAAGAGAGAAAATATAAATGAGGTTTTGTCTTGTATGAGATGAAGACTAGCAACAGGGCTGATAGCAATGTGATATACCATACAGAATTAGATAATTTTAATGTTAGCCTTGAAATATTTTTAAATAGTTAGTAGTATCTTATTGATAACTTTCAATAGGAGGTTTTTAGATCTCAAAAGTTGGTCACCTGTACTCTTACATGTCCCTATTAACAATTTCTTGCTTAAATTTGAGATTTTTTTATTTTCCTTCAATCAGTCCTTTCTGCAGTGAGAAATACAATATTGTTGAAAAAGGACCTTGCCTATAATCTGCTGTTAAGCATGATTAATATAGTATAACAAAACGTATCCTAAGTTAAAATAATGTATGCTCAGATGGCAACCTGAATTTGATTTTGTTCTTATGGAGCTAGGGAAGAGAGACTTAAACGTGATGGCCTATACTAAGCTAAGTTCTAGCTCTAACACCTTGACATAGTACCTCTGAATAATGGCAAGCTTCAAATCGTTTTGTTCAGTGATGCGTAAGGGAAGGAAAATGTTCAACATTGAAAAAGCTTTTTGATAGAATTGGTAAACATGTATTATAGTAGCTTTGAGACACCCCAGCTGAGACCAGATTATTGTGCTGGGTGCTACAAAACATCTGAAACCACAACAGATGAAGCATGGAAATGGCAATGAAGGCATAAAGGTAAATTGCCTTGCTTGATATTACACCGCAGCTTAGTGATAGCAAGGAGCAGAACCCAGATTTCCTAAAGATATGTCTACTCTTAAAATGCTGCCATGGAGCCACTGTAGTGCTTCAGTGCAGATGCTACCTATGCTGACAGGAGGGCTTCTTCCCTCAGTATAGGTAATCCTTTGTTAAGAGGCAGTAGGTGGGTTAATGGAAGAATTCTTTCATTCAGTTAGCATTGTTCTACACTGAAGATTAGGTCTGCATAGCTGTGTCTCTTAGGCATGTGGATTTTTCACACTCCTGAGATATGGAGCTATAGCAGAGTAAATCTGTAGTATAGGCCTAAGTCTTTGTTCTGTGCTTTACCCATTGGTTTACAGTTTCTGTTTGATCACCTAATGGTCTACTTCCTCATTCCAATCTCATTTTAAAGTTAAGTTCCTGCGCAGAAGTTTTACTTGTGCCTGCTGCTGCTTTAAAGTAACAAGAATGGCTTGATATCATTCTAGTGCATTTCATTTGGCAACTGAAGATGCAAGTAAAGCAATCCTGTTAGTACCATACAAGTGTTCAGAACTAACTTTCTTTTGTAGTTGCTGGAGGGCAGGCAGGCAGGCAAACAAAAATAGAGGGAGGAGCGTGAAAAACGTAAAAAAACAAAAACAAACCCAAACCTCTTGGATATCACCATCTAGTTTTTGTATTCTGTGTGGCTTTTATCCTTTGGATTATATGTAGATGAATTGTTAAAACTTTGTAGCTCACATCTCTGGTTTAATAAAACCTTTTGGGAAGGAACCATACCTATAGATTATACAACAGTAAGCACATTGACAGTTCAGTTTTTAAAAATATACTTCATTAAGTATGGTTTTAAACCAGGTTATCAATAGTTTCTGATTTAAAATTGAAACCTTACTGAGTAAATGCAACTGGCAATATTCCTGGATTAAAGATATTTCTGTTCAATTTATTATTTTTGCTGAATCTGAAGAAATAAGGCTCAATTTTTATTCATGGTTATTTTTATCTTGCTATAATTTAGGGATTTCTTTTCTATTGCTCTTGAATATTTTCCTGTGCAAGGTTAGATGTTTTAAAAAGTGTGTAGGTATTTAAAAATATTCTTCAAAGTTTAAACTGTTTATGTGGTAGCCAGCAGTCCTTTTTATGTCACAGCGCCTACTTGCTGACTATATAAGGAAGTGAGGAATCAGGTCTCCCTTCTTAGTCCCTTTTCAGGTAGGGGCTGTGGAAGCTGGGGAGCTTAGTGTGACTGCTTGTGTGATGCCTGTTCTTTCCCCACAATAAGGGGATGAGATCTAGGAACAGTCTTGGCTCCCTGCCTAAATTATTGCCCAAAGTAGTTGGTCAAACATAAAAGTGAATAGGATTCTTCATGAAGAAGGGTGAAATAACTTACTTCCTCCTCTGAGCAGGGAAAAAATTGTGATCCTGTGTTGTCATTGCTTTTCTGGTCTGCTCTGTGATGGAGCTATTTACTGCCCTTCATTCAGGGTAGATTATAAAGCTATAGTTTAGTCCTTGGTGTTTTGTCCTCTATTGAACTGGGGGCAGTAGGGTTAGCCTTGACATCTATTATGTTCTATGAATAAAGGCATATGAAAGACCCCTTTTGTGCACCAACTAAAAATAATATTCTGTTCTAATGCAGAAGCTAATTTCACAATGTCACTTATGTTCTTAAGAGACCTTCATAAAGTGACAAATTTCTTAATCTGAGTCCTTGCATGTAAGTGATTTGAAAGATAGACTTGAGAAAGTGTGGGATACATCAACAAGTATTTGAATTGTCTTTTAAGCCCCTCCCCCCACCCCGACAGTCAGCTGTGTGTAAGACTTTTGGGACTGTGCAATTTTAATATTAAATCAGTCAGACTAACTCAAATTTTGTCTCTTTTTACAACTGTTCGTTATCTCATGGAAACAGAACAAGCTGCCCAGGCAAGAGACAGCAGCACTTAATTTCCAAGGAAAAGCAAGCACTGTCTGCTGCCTTTTTTTGTGTATTTAATTCCTAAGCAGATTGAGCCCCTTTTTATTTTACTATATAAGTGTATCTGTGAACAGCCTCAGTTTTTAAACAAAGTGTAAAAGCTACTGTCATGGAAGAGTATAACACCACAAAGTACCTGTGCACCTTCAGTTAGCCATTTTAAAAATCTATTTGTTCAGGAAGTTTTAACAAGCTTATAAATCCTTGTCATATAAATATCAGAAACAAAATAATCATAATAATTAGCTTTTGTTAATTGAGACATTATGCAGAAATATAGTCAGCAGCTCTTTCTAGTCAATGGAGTGTTAGAGTATTGTGGAGTGAACATCTTCACAAAACCTCTGTTTCTCATGGTTTGATCAAACTGAGTGAAGTCTCCATATACATAACAAACCAGGCATCTCTCAAATGCAAGTAGAAAATTGGGCAGGAGTGCTTGCAGGTGAATGGGTTTTGAGTATTGAATAAAATGTAATCTGATATCCAAGTGTCTGTCCCCTCTCTGTTTGGTTGAGTACATAACTGTGATGCTAACTTTTCTATAAGCACAATCTCCCTTATTTTTAAACCGTTCCTCAGTGGTTGAGCTAGTTTTTCTTTTTCCAGTAAGAGGCTGCTAATAGTAGCCAAGCAGCTACTAGCTGATGAGACTAATTCTTCATTTCCTCTTTTGTGACTATTTTCACAAAAAAGGAAGCCCAGCAAGATTACTAAAGAATTATTTGGTAACAAATATCCAACACTTTGCAATATTTAGTTATGGATGGGGCCTATCAAATTTGTGGCCATGAAATTCACATCATGGAGTGTGAAAGATAGTCTCCCCCATGAAATCTGATCTCTGGCTGCCCAGCTTTGAAGGCAGCACCCACTGGCGGCAGCAGCAAAGTAGTAAGGGTGGCAGTAGTGGGACACTAATATAGGCTTGTGGATCCCTCCCCCCCCACCCTTTTGGCTACAGTCTGTGAAATGCTATGGAGAAATTGCTGTTTTCATGGATTGGTCATAAATATCAAATTTCATGGCTATGTAACATCTGTGAGTGCTCTTTCCTGCCATGACCAAGCTGCAAAAATGATGTGATTTTGCCATAATTTAAGTAAACACCTTGTTATGGATTGCTTCTAAATACTTTCTAATGACTGCACACATCTAACATATATGTATAAAGATCTCCTTTTTCATCACTTTCTCCAACATTAGTCTCCATCCAGTTGATAAACATTTTTTAACCTGACTGGTCTGAGGTACCTTTGAAGCAGTATCTTAAAGAAATTTTCTTTAGTGGTGTCACAGATGGAGGTTGACTTGTCCTCTGATCCAGATTAAATCCTGTTTCTCTGGGATAATTTTCTCTGTTTGGATCCTTTTTCCATTGTGTCATATATGGACTTTGGTGAGTTGGAAAGGTTTTCTGCACAGATTGATTTAAATTTATGGGTTTTTTTGTTTCCTAATTGACTAGATGCTGTCACTTCTGTTAAAGTTAACTTTCCATATTAAATCAGTTTCCTGGAAAACTGAGAAATGTAATGTGTGACTTAGAAGTGCTGGTAGCAGGAGAGAATGAACCAGTTAGTTTTTGATTTCTAACTCAGTTAGAAAAGTTTACTTACTGTATAGATGGCCAATGTTATATATTCTATGCCTCCTTCAATTTTTGAAGTTCTCTGATTTATTATTTTTGTTAAAATAATGAAGATCTGTAATGAGTGTGTTTGGCAAGGGGAAAGAATTTATTTGACCTCAAATTCTATTCCAAACCTGCAGAGTAGCCTTTAGTAAATAATTTCTGAAGGGTCTTTTTTTTTTTTTTTTTAATTAATCCAGACTAGCCTACTGATGTCTACACTGCTGCAATTTTCTCATTCAATGAAGACTCAGTGTTGGCTGGGTTAGAGTGCCCCCAATTCACTACTGCTTTGGGCTGGGAATATTTGGAAGACTGTTCCACCCTGGACAAAGGACCTGTACTCACTCTTGGTTTTCTTATTCCATATAAAATTCTAACATACTCTGTATTCCTGTTAGGATTTTTCTGAAATTATCAAAAGATTTTGAAACAAGGAAGATATCCTTGGAAGAATATTCATTTTGACTGTGATTATTCTTCCTAGCCAAGAAAATGAATTGTTCTTCCAACATACCACATCTTTTCTCATTTGTTGAATTAGTGGTTTGATGTTTAAATCAGAGAGAGATCTTTTAGCTTGTTTGAGATTTGAACACTCAAATATCTTAAAGAATTTGTTGTCCATTCTTAACCAAATGTTTTAATAGCATGGGAAATTTATAGCTTGCATTTTATATTTGGCATAGTTTATTTTAAAACAAGATGCTTTCCCAAAGTCATGGATTTTGTTAGAAACTAATTTTAGGGAAATATTTGCTTTAAATAAAATTACATAATGTGCATAGAATGCTATTTTCATACGTATTCCTTTAACTTTATTCCTGCAATTCATTCCTTGTTCCTTATCCTCAGTGTAAAAGGCCCCATAGCCAGAGCAAAAAGTAAAGGACATCACTGCTTAGTCACCATCTGTGTAATTCAAATTTAACTCCATTAACTTGCACAGCTGCTTTTGTGCTAAGATAAAGAGCAGTTATCCATTTAAGGACTTGTACACAGGACAGGCCTTGAAACAGAAAATTTCACTCTATTCTATCAAAGGCATTCTCTGTCTGATGAAAAAAATTGATTTTTTTTTTTAACCTTGCATTCTGGACGATTCCAAGTACTCTTTGAAACTTGTCTATGCTTAATGTATCCAGTTTGATCTGGATTTATATAAGCTGAGAGTATAGACTGCAATCAACTGGCTGGTATTTTTGCTAAATGTTTTGCATCATGATTCAACAACTGCTGTAGGAACTGAATAATTTGTCTTCTCCATCTTTAAGGAGAATAACCACAGTAACTTTTTTGATAGGTTGTGAAGGTTCCAACAGAATAGCATTGAGGATACCTCTTAAGAGATTCACTGATAGTGCTTTGAATACCTTGTGTAAGCAAGCTGCCCACCTCTCTGCCAAAGACTCTCTCTGGCCCTGTGGGAGCCAAGGGGTTAGGTCCCAGTCCCTGGCCGCGGACGGCCCCCGCCAGACCTCCTGGCCTGAGTCTGGCAGCCACAGCCTGGTTTCCCCACAGGGCAGCCCAGGGTCAGGAGAGAGCAGAGTCATATACTTCCCCTTCAGCAGCTAGTGCTGGACTGGGTTGGCTGCTTTCCTTTTTATACTTCCTGCCCTGCCCCTCTGCTTCCGGCCTGATTGACAGGCCAGCTCTGGCTCAGCCCCCCTGCAGACAGGGGGAACCCTCTGGCCTATCTCCAAGGGGGGACATGCCTTCTTGCTACACCTTGTAAAATCCCACTGGAAAGCTGTTTCAGTAATTTTACTACTTTTCATCCTTGCTATTGTCTCTTAGATTTAAAAACCCAGAAAAATCCTAATCTTCATCAGTTTTGCTTATCTTTGCCCAATATGCTACTTCCAGATACTTTTGCATAATGGCAGAACTTGGAATATCTAAAATGCAGGGACTTTTATAATCAATGAAAGTAGTGCACGTTGCATTAGAGTGTGTGACAATCTTTTGTTGATTGATCTTAATTGGCAGAATAATAAATTTCTCTTTAATCCCTTTAGGCTTTTGAGCCAGTAGCCCTTCACTGTTTTCTTTTTCGTGCAACATCCGTTAAGGGCTTCTTCAGTGTCATCTGTCATCAACATGTTCGGTTTTCCCCTAATACTGGTTGTTGATGTATTTTTAATCTGTTTTTTATGAATATTTTAATTACTTCTATCTGGAGTTCTGTTTTTTTCTGTAAACGTTCTTTTTGGAGTGGAGAGTTCTGCTTAAAAGAAAGTTTTACTTGCCTCTCAGAGAGAGCCTCTTTCTTATTGTCTATTTCGTATATCTGAAAGCATTAAACAATGTCCCTGTTTGATTGCTGCAACCTATCTGATCTTTGTCTTGAAGAAGCAAATGTTCATTTTCCAAAAAAGGTGATCTTTGGGAGTCATCACTGCTATCAAATATTATTTCCACTGCTTCCTGAGCTGACCACCTTGTTGCCAGTTTCAGCAGCTCTTGTGTGCTTCTTTAAGGATTTAGGAAATGATATTAAATCTCTTCTAGTATATAACATGAGCAAGTGGAAAAATTGTGTGATCTCTTTCCTTGGGTTGTAGTTTTCTACAGCATCTGAGACTGAATTTTCAGCACAGAGAAGCCAGTGCTGTGCCTGCTTCCCTACCCCCTTGTCTTCTTTTGTCATATCTTCCCAATAATGAATTGGTGTTCAGTTGAAGTTTTCTCCAAGTGTAATATCTGGTTCCTTAACTGTTGCAGGGTTTGAAACAAGTCCTTTAGAAAAGTTCTTTTGCTGTTGGTTGGAAGCTTATTTTGAACACCTTGTTCTAGCAATTGTGGCTTTCAGTAATATAAATTATCCCTCCTAATCTTTAAATCTCTCTCTTAAAGTTGAAAGGTCCATGTTTAGTGTTATTCCTACTGCATTTTTCTTTAGGTGAGGCAAAAAAATCTGCTGAACTCAATTACCTTTCATGTCCGTAATTTCCTCTTCCTGAAAATGAGTTTCTTGAAGTAGAGTTGTCTGAGTGAGTTTTTAAAGTTCTGCAAAGGCCTTTTTTCTTCTTTTAATGACATCATTTAGCCTTTTGACATTCAAAGATGCTACTTTAAAAGGAAGAGCCATTGAGAGTAACTGTTTCTTATTGAAAAATTTAAAATAATTAATTCTTCAGCTCTTTAATGACATGAATTCTTGTGTTGCCTTTGTCTTTTGTTTCTAATTATATTGCATGCACAAGTGTGTGCCTGAACGTGGCTTGGCTTTTGTTTTGTAAACTTTCATCTAGCTTTCTTTTATTAATTCACACTAGCCTCCCCAGTTCCCTCTCTATACCTCTTACTCTAAATTGACAAATAAAATGACATATAAGATGAATTCTGTCCACAGATGACTATGCTGTGCTGTGTACTCTCTGTGAACACTTGGACTGTTTTGCTTGCAATTCAAAGGAGGTACCTTCTCCTGTGAGACATTGACCCCTTTGCTTTAGGCCTCTGATCACTGAGTTGCAAGGAGAGTATACACCAAACCCCTAAACACTCTTTCCCATCCCTTCTTTATTTTCTCCAATCTCTTCCTGCCATTCTGCTTCTATTGTCCTTTATTTTGTCTGCATCAAAATGCAGAACACAGCTACTACTGATCATCCTAATTAAAGCAAACTTTATATATTTTATTTGTGATAATGTAGTTACTGTTCAGTTGATCATTCCTGGTGATTCCCAAGACATTTTTTTTTTGTTTTTGGTTAATCTTTTGGTTACTCTTCAGGTATCCAAGTTCTTCAGTTCAGCTTCACATCTGCCATTGCCAGTACATTCTTTGGAGTTCTGTGTTTTTTCTTTTTCCTGATTTCCTTTTCTTGGGTTTCACCATTGGGCAACAGTTTTCAGTGATTTATCTGTATTTACTATCTTTGGAGAGAGCTTGTGTATTTGAGATTGGGATTTCTATCCCAAGAATCTGGAGTGTGCTTTTTCCTTGTTTGAAGTATTGTTCTATATAATACTGATTTTTGGAAGCTAAATAGAAATCCCTGTTTCTGACATCCTGAGTGCTGTTGTAATTTAGGGCAGACAGGTCACAGAAAAATTGCAGTCTGTGGCCTTTCACCTTGATCTCTGAATGCTCTGACTTTTTCATAATTTTTTTTTCTTCTGATAATTTTGAGATTTCAGAATTAGGTCTCTTAGTTTGCTTGTTTATTGTTATAAGGCCCTTGGTGGAGGGGGGGAGAGTAGTGCCCTGTGTGTTTTCTCCTGTTCCAGCCAGTTCAGCTGTAATGATTCCATAACTGAACTTTTTGCATACCAGATTGTGTTTCCTCCTTTATGTTTTCAAGCAGTTCTTTAATTCTGACGATGTACTTTCTTAACTTGTTTTCTATGTACCAGTAATCCAATATAAACAGAATTACTCTCTTCTATATAAGTGCCATGCAGCTCTGCAACTTTCTTTCTCAAGATATATCTACACCTGTGATTGGCCCATGCCAGTAACTGACTTGGGCTTGTGAGGCTATTAAATTGCAGTGTAGACTCTTCGCCTTGGGCTGCAACCTGAGCTCTTGGGTCATCCCAACTCATACAATCCTGGCAACTGGGCTCCAGCCCCGCCTCGAATCTACACTGCAATGGAACAGCCCCTTAATCTGAGTCAGTTGGCACACGCCAGCCACGGGTATCTAGCTGCAGCATAGACATTCCTTTACTTGTTTTTCTTAGGCCTGTCTCAAGTTCAGCGCAGTGCTTAGAATGATTTGGAAGTTGAGTCAGCAACTTCCTTCTTCACTGCAAGAAGGGTGGTCATCGTTTCATCTCTCACGGTCTTTTGCTGAAGAGACCATCTCCATAATTCCTGTTTGGGTAGCCATTTGATTTTCTTTAGTCCTGGCATTTTAGCCTGATCTGGCTGCCATGTGTTCATGTGGTGTTAGATGTCCCACCTTGCTGCAAGCCAGAAGTGCTCTTCTGAGCAAGGTGTCTTTTTTTTTGTAGTATTCACGTTTTTGTGGAGAAATCATTCTCTGCAATTTTGTGCTTTGTTTGTTTGGGGAGCTTAGTAGGTTTTGGAAATTAATGGAGGAAAGCTGCTATGCTATTGCCTCAAAGCTTAGGCTGCAGGGAGCCATTTTATTCTGGTCCCCAGTGAAAAAGAGTCATTTTAGTAAACTTGACTTATTTAATGATTGATTTTAGGAAACGTGTTAGTGCAATAGAGTTGAGAGAAGCTGAGAAATGTAGTATTGGTTTAATATTCACATCTTTTATCAAAAACTGTACCTTGCACTTAAAGGAGTAGTCAGGATGATCTAATAGGGCTTTTATCTCTAGTTAATTGTACACTTATTTACAGCTCTTTTTAAGAACATCTTTAGAGGTAGTTTATAATGTAATATATCGTCATATGCAGGTATAAATATATCCTGGAAGTAGTACAATTGGACAGAAAATGTGTTCCAGTTCTTAATTTTGTTTTGGTACTTCAGTAACACTCTCAGGAAAATGTATTTTGAGTGATGTACTCATAGACTCTAAGGTCAGAAGGGACCAATATGATCAATGATGTCACTGT
The DNA here is from genome assembly GCA_007922195.1 of Podocnemis expansa. NCBI lineage: Eukaryota > Metazoa > Chordata > Testudines > Podocnemididae > Podocnemis > Podocnemis expansa. The sequence goes on from ML682013.1 coordinate 8,634,811, forward strand.
GCTCCTTTTGTAGTTCCATCTTTTAGAGAGATCCTTGCTGTGGTGTCAGGATTAAGTAGTCCCAGTTTAGTTATGCAGTCACCCATTGCATACATACTTGCTCTGAGAAGCCTCTGGGAGCGCTGATTATTTTTCGTTGGCTGTCAATGCCTGTCTGGCTCTTCTGTGTTGCAACTAAGAGGTTGACTGTGGACGTCTCCCAACTTCATGACATATTTCAGTAACTCTTATACCTATGTTTCATTACTTCTCATACAATGATAGTACATCAATGGGACATCAAGACTTCAAAGAGAAACAGCCGAAATTGAACTAATATGCAAATTATTTGTTTGAAACCAGGGCTAAATTGTGACTATGGATTCTTTTCACATTATGACAGGTAATTTGACTTCAATCTCCCTCTGTGTGCTGTTTCCTAGAGTTTGAATCCTTACAAATGCTCTGATTTGCTGTTGCAGTATGACTTGATCCCATGTCTTACACTCCCCTGCATTTATTTTCACCCAGTTCTGTAAGTTGTCCCTCTTCAAAGCGTCTGACAAAGTGGGATATTCTCCCACGAAAGCTCATGCGATAAAATAAATCTATTAGTCTTTAAGTGCCACAAGACTTACTTTTTTAGCTTTACTAGACTAACATGGCTACCCCTTTAGAACAATCCAACTGGATATTAATGTTCAACAGATCAAGACTTTTAAAATGATACTTCACAAGGCATGCATTGTACCATGTATATCGTATTCATATCTAAGTAATCAATGTGGAGGTTCCAGAGTGCTACTTGGAGGTTCACAGAGTCATCCATACAAGGAATATTTTGTTGTCAGTTTGAGTAGCTCATAAATTGAACAGTTAACTAATTTCATTTAGAGGGGAGGGTCAATAAATGTCCTTTTTAGTCTGTCACATATCAACAACAAAAACTAGTCTGAGTTCAAAACTCAGCTAAAACTACACTGGCTCAATCTTTCCATTGCAAGTTATTTTAATATTAATGTAGCTGTCATAAATTGATTTGTTGTTCTTGACGTAGTTTAATAAAATAATTCTTGATCTGTTTAAACAGATTTAAATGTTCTAAACTCTGATCATGTTAAGGTTATTTTGAAAAGTACTGATCCATTTTCTGTTTTATGTATATCTATTTCAGGTTATGAAACTTCCAACAAATATTCTTGGCACTTCTCATTTTATAAAAATATATATATAAATTTTTCTGCCAATGAAACTCCTGATGCACCTTAAATGAAATCCTTCTTTCATCCTTGTACCATATTTGTTGTTCCCTTATGGAAAGCTTAAGGTTTTATAGGACTTATAGTATGTCCTAAAGGTTGGTAAATCTGGGATCTGATGGACAAAGTTGGGGGGTTGGGAGAGACAGGAAGAGGTAGCTTCCAGAGTTTCAGGTCCTTCATTGAGACTGCCTATAGCCCCAGGAAAATTTCCCCCTATTGATATTGTTGTACATTAGCTAACACTCATGAAAAATAAGGTCTGGTGTTACATCTTGATAATTTTGATTTTGGCCAGTGGTTGGTTTGTTGTTTTCCTAGAAAAGAAATTCATTTCAGACACATCTTACATTCACATCTTAAACGGTACCCTGCCAGCTCAAATGTACCAAAAGAAGTTAGTTAATCTTTGAGGTAAGCCAGTATTTTTAGTAAAGACATATATCCTGATGTGATGAAAAAATATTTGTTGATTATCCAGAGAAAAAAGCCACCATTGGAGGTGGGAACTTTTGGTTCAATCTGCAAATTAAGCTAGTTTTCTCTCCTCTTGGCTGACTTGGATTGTAGCAATTGTTGGAAAGTAGCACAAACATGAACTTTGAATTAGGAAAAAAAATTGTGGGCGCATGTGATTCAATGTTTAAGTTGATATTCAAGGCTCACTTTGAAATTCGAAAAATTGAAATAATTTGAGATTTGTGGATGATTAAATATTACCTTTGTGTTTTTACAGACCTCCCAGATGTAAATGATAAACAAAGCCAAGCTGTAAATAATCTCCTGGAAGCCATTTATCCAAGAGTGGACAAACAAGAATATATAATTAAGCTAGAACCGATAGAAACAAATCAGAATGCTGTGTTTCAGTTTGTTTCAAGGACTGACAACCCAGAAGAGAATATTGAGATTAGCAGTACCCCAGATCAAGCTCCGTTACAAGTACAGGAATCTACCACGGAGCAGCCCCAAGCTGTTTCAACTCCAGACACAGAAGCTTTAGAGTCTCCACCTGCTGATACTGTAATAAATGTAATGTCTGCTCCTGAAAGACAGTCTCCAGCATTAAATCCTGAATTGGACTCTTCTGATAATTTAGATTTTGGCCACCAGTTGATTTGTTGCCTGTGTAGAAAAGAATTTCATTCTAGACGCTGTGTACGTCGGCACATTAGAAAAGTACACAAAAAAAAGATGGAAGAACTAAAGAAGTACATAGAAACAAAAAAGAAACCAAATCAACGCTCCACAAAAGGACGAAATAAGAATGTTCTTATAACATTAGGCAGAAGTTGTCCTGTGTGTTATAAATCATTTGCTACAAAAGCCAATGTAAGGAGACATTTTGATGAAGTTCATAGGGGGTTAAGGAGAGATTCCATTACTCCTGATATAGCTACAAAGCCTGGGCAACCTTTGTTTTTGGATACAGTTTCTGCTAAAAAATCTTTAAAGACCCGAAAACAAAAGTCTTCCACGAAGGCTGAATACAATTTAACTGCATGCAAATGTCTTCTGTGCAAGAGAAAATATAGTTCACAAGTAATGCTTAAAAGGCATATGCAAATTGTTCACAAAATAACGCTTTCTGGAAAAATCTCTAAAAGAGAGAAAGGACCCAATAATACTGCCAATGGCACAGAAATAAAAGTAAAAGTTGAACCAGCAGATTCTGTAGAATCTTCAACCCCTTCCGTTACCCTTTCTCCACAAAATGAATTAAAGGGAACAAGTCATTCAAATGAGAAAAAGAACACACCAGCAGCACAGAAAAATAAAGTTAAACGAGACCTTGAAAATCCTAAATCAACCAATCCATCTGCTGCAGGTGGCCAGCAAAAAACAAGGAAGCCAAAACTTTCAGCTGGCTTTGACTTTAAGCAGCTTTACTGTAAACTCTGTAAACGCCAATTTACTTCTAAACAGAACTTGACAAAACACATTGAGTTGCACACAGATGGAAATAACATTTATGTTAAATTCTACAGGTGTCCTCTCTGTACTTACGAAACACGTCGCAAACGGGATGTAATAAGACATATAACTGTAGTTCATAAAAAGTCATCACGTTACCTTGATAAAATAACTGCAAGTTTAGAAATCAGAGCAATAAAAAAACCCATTGATTTTGTTCTAAATAAGGTGGCAAAAAAGGGCCCTCAGAGGGATGAAGCAAGACAGATTGGCTCAAAACAAGATGCTTCCTCTAACTCACCCAATAAAAAGTTTGAAGGAGCTGATGTTGGCATAGAAGTTAAAGTCACAAAAAACTTTTCTCTTCATAGATGCAATAAATGTGGAAAGGCATTTGCTAAAAAGACTTTTCTAGAACATCATAAGAAAACTCACAAGGCAAATGCATCTCATTCACCTGAAGAAAACAAAACCAAAGGCAGAAGTACAAGATCAAAAGCTCTTGTCTGGTGAGAAACTACTAGTATTTTGCCTCTTTAAAAACAAGCAAAATTGCTATTATTTTGTTGCTGGAACAGATACTTTCTAATAGACTTGGTGGGTGGGAAAAGGAAGAGTAATGTGGCTATCATATTTGCCTCTTCATAAAACATTTTCAGTGGCTTGGAGATAAGTCAATTTCTAAACTTCTTTCTTCTGCAGGAAGTTGCGACCTAATACAGTTAGGCTGTGCAGTTCTTCTAAACTGTTTAATATTATAAAAATCAATTTATATCGTCTTATGTTTACAGTAGATATTTTAAAACTAGTTTTGCACTTGGTTGGTACTTGTTCATATGGTTTATCCTGCTAATGTACACATTTGTAGGATAGTTACAAAAATATTATGGTCTTTTATAGCTGATGTAAAATTGAATTACAGCAGAGTAAATAAATCTCTACTTATAATTTGGAATGATCAGCCAGCAGTAAACTTTATTATTTTTCTTTTAACTTATTCTGTTAAGTTTCTCTCACCTCCTAGCATAATGGCATAATCCTAAAAACCTCAGTTTGCATGAGTAAAGATTTCCAGGACAGAGCCTTACATGTGATTTTTTTTTTTTTCCTTTGGCATAATATTTACTGTTTTTCCATAGTCCTGTTACAAAGAAAACATGGTGGCAAAAATAATCTAATTATAAAATTTTATTTCTTTGCTAAATTGAAACAACCTTTATATGACCACTTTAGATTTCAAAATTGTTAGTTTTTACCTGGAAGGTTTTTGGGTATTGCGGAGACTTGTAGCAAAAACAGGCATGGGTGGGGTGAGAGGAAAGAGTCTTTAAATTATGACTCCAGACATCTTTACTTATAATGAATACACTTTAAGTGAAAATAAGGCTACATACATATGCCTTGTTCCATACCTGCTGTTGTCTTCAACTCAGAAATGCTCTCTACCCAAAGGCAACCATGTCTTGGTTCATCTTCTGCAGTGGATTGATTACCAGTTGGGTACAATTAGGTGAGTTTTTCAGTGGTTTGGTAACCTCTTTGCTAACAAACAGGCAAATTGAAAATGAGCCGAGTTCTTTTAAAATTACAGTAATCTTGTCTGAGAGGAAGAGAGGGGTTTCTTAATTTTATTTTATTTTATTTTTTGGGTGTGGTAACTTTTAGGTACAACCTTGCATTTAAAATGATGTCACTGTTCTATAACTAGTAAACTGAAATTATATTTGGTGAACTCAAAATATTAATTTATTCCCATTTCTCCTCAGATAACTTCAAGTGATGTATGGAAAGTTTGGAGTTCATTTGAGTGGAAAGACTTTAATTGGTGTTAGACCCACTAATATCTTGAAAATGGTACCATAAGAAAAATGAGGAAATGCTTTCACGAACTATCATTTCTTACTAAATTAATAACCATTCTTGGCTTGTTATATGACAGTGCCTCCTCCCAACACTTTCAAGTAACCATTGACTTGCAGTGCGCAACATGCATCTATAGACTAGCAGTTAACTACCTTTGTCTCTATGCAGTTCAGCAAAGTTCTCACAATAGAAAATGAACTTTTGTGCTTTAAACACAAAAAACCTTTTCAAAAAGCATCGTTTGGGAAGAAAAGTTAATTTCATTTAGGAAATGAACTTGAGAGGCCAGCATAAATTCTGGCCTTAGTACTGCTAATGCTGATGAACCAATTCTGTGACTGTACTTGGCTGGCATTCTGCTTGGCTGGGAAACTTTTTTGCTTTGTTATGTATTGTTTTAAATTTATTATAAATGAATGTATAAGAGCAAACAGCATGTTAGTGTATGTTGGCTGAATTGTTCTAATTTTAGTATTTACCATTCAGTTTGTTCAGTTTGACTAATTTCCCAATTTTTGGGTGTACTGAATTCCATTGTACTAAAGTTGTTACAGAGATATTTCCTGTACTTTTCACCATGAATGGTTTATAGAACAACCTTTCATTTGTAAACATTTAGGAAGCTTACAAAACCACACACATTCCCTTATTCTTTAATTTTGTGTTTAAATTTTATACACAAGCACTTTAATGATAGTTGCAGTTAATTTTTCAGTTACTGTTTAAAAAAAACACTAATGTTACAGTAATATGAAGGTGGTGAATATTTTCTCATGTTTTATAGACACAGACAATCCATGCACAACCACTTCTTATAATGCTAGTTTTATTTCTTTAAATATTGATAAAAGGGAGGAGGATAGTGTGAGAAACCAGAAGAATTTTTTTCTCGCAATATCTTAAAAGACCACTTTAGGTAGCACTTGACTTTATTCTAGGATTTGCAAAATGCTTACTGATCCTTTGTCTATTTTATAATCAAGATTTTAGCAAAACAGTAGCACACCTACCATTATGGAAATCTTGGAACGTTTCTGTGCATCAGTTTTTTTATACTTTTAGAAGATATTTTGTTTAGTGATTTATGTCAAATTGCCACAATTTGAAAGGTCCTGTACATCAGAAGAGATACCATGTTTTTATATAGGTTCCCCCTCTTACTTAGGGAGGTGCCTTCTGTCCAGATATTACTTTTTTTGTATTAAAAAAAAAATTCTAAAAATGTTGCTTACAAGATCATGAATTAAAAATATGCTTTTATGGGTAGAAAAATATTTGTTTGGCCTTTTTAGTGCATTGCACTAAAAATACACTGTGAATGGGAGCTAGACTAACTATTGCTGGAACTGTTCTATGTTGAATGTACATGCTTTTGTTTGGATTAATGTACTGTATTTGATGGAAATAAATCAGACTGGAAGTTACTTTAACAAAGTGTGCTTAGACAAAAAGGTGTATAGTAGTGAAACTAGAATACCTTTCTTCAGTCATAAACCAGCTCACTTAATACCAGCAGATATGCTTCAACACTTGCATTTCTATAAACTTTTATTTTTCAATCATTGGGTCCAGTTTGTTGTATTATTCTATTGTATTTAAAAATAATTTTTGCCTTATGACTCGAGAAACTTAGCACTTGGAGTGAACCCCTTTTACATTTACAATGACCATCATTATCTACTTAAGAAATCACTTTATAATCTTAGTCTTTACAGGTGGCAAATAGCTTTCCTCGTCTTGATTTTTACTTAGATGAAATTTAATTGTATGATCCTTGTTAAAAACATTGTGAATCAAATACTGATGTTCAGGAAGATTGAATACGGATTTTTATAGGTAGGGTCCTTATTTTTAGATTAAAGACTGAGAAGGGCTTTTTAACAGTTACTCATTTTCATGTGGCTGGAATACACAAGGAGAACCCCAGCTGTCGTCTTATGAATTTAAAAACTAGGATATTATATTAAACTAGGTTGCTCTTCGATGTTCAGCTCCATATACTTATTCCTGGATGCATCTGTGTTAAGATCAGGAGAATAAAATGCAGGAGTGATGATTGATTACTACACTACTTTTATGTATTTTGTCTGATTGTATCATGAGTAAATTTTAAAGTCTGCTACTGAAATACTTGAAGATGGAATTCCATCTTTTTCTAAAGGTAAGGTTTATGTAACAGATCTCCATCCTTGGATCCATATCTATATTATATATGAATAATAGGTCAAAATGGACCAGTGCAAAGATGATTTACTAAATTGCCTTCTATTTGGTTGTGTTTATGGCCTACAGATCACATATAATAGCCAGCAACTTCCTCAACAATTGATTTCTTTTTATTTTTGGGTGGGGTTTGGCTCTTTCAGAAGCTCAAATCTTTTCCTTCTGATTCCATAACATTTTTTTCTCCTTTATTTCACACAAAGAAAATAAACAACTATGCCTAGATATGTAAAAGATCTGTTGCACTTACTGGATCTTGAACTTTTCTTGCCACTCGAGATTGTGGGAGAAGTTGAAAGTCACATTTTGTCTTGCCTAGGTATTTTTTATTATTATTACTCTGTGCTTTAATAATGCTGCCTTGAATATGTTCAATAGTTTTTGTAGCTATTTATTATGATGATATCGTGAGGTAGCCATTGCCATGTCTGGATGTGAAACATGGATGTGGCTGTTGTCTTGTATGGGTCTAGCCTCAAGTATAATATATCTCATTCTTTGAGTGATATCCCCACTTGAATGCAGCAGATCCCCTGTGTCTGGAATCAGAGATCTTGAATAACGGTGCCTGCTGGGCTGCACATGCATATCTCCCCCATCTTGCTCATAGCATGTGTAGTATAAATAGTGCTGGGTGGTCTGGCTGCCCTCAGTTCCTTCCCTGCCTGGAGCTGAACTTTAACAGAGCCCATTTTCTCCTCAGAAACACCATTACTTACCTTTAACTTAAACTGTAGTTATTAGAGTACACTTAGCAGCCATCACCTTACCACCCTACATATGGATAGTCTGCATTCACCTATCTGCTCATTAAATGTTTCTTAAAAGGCATTCAGAATCTATACCAACATATACGAGCCCCTGCTCCTATATGTGACCTCACCTTTAATGCAGGAGCATAGTTGCAGTTGAGCCCGGGTGGATTTGCCTGCTTTCTATCTGTGCAGCTCTGGCCCTTGGCAGCCACTGTGGCCTTGCTGTGGCAGGGGCCAGGCTGCCTGTCCCCCACTAGGCAACTGGATGTCATCAGGAAACAGGACATGCTGGGCTCACCCTGAAGAGTCAGGAGCCATCTGGAAAACGGGCTTATGTCCCTGCTTTAATGACACTCTACATTAGACACACCACCTGTCCCCTTTGAGCTTATGGCAACACGTTTCTTGTGCACCTGGCTATGAAGACAACCTCCCTGGTTGTTATTACTTCAGTCCGATAGGTGGAGGAATTTTCAGCGCCTATGAGTCACCTGCCATACACAGTATTTTACAGAGACAAAGTCACACTCCAGCCACATCCTAAATTCCTTACCAAGGTTATATACATGTTCCATTTGAACGAGTCCATACATCTTCCTATCTTTTTCCCTAAACTATGTCATAATTCACGGGAAGCAGCTTTTCTCACTTTGAACATCGGGCACACTTTATCTTTCTATCTTGATAGAACATGAATATTCAGAAGACCACTGCATCTCTTCATCTGCATTGCTGAGAAATCCAAAGGTGAGGTCATTTCAAAACTGGTTTTCCAATTGGATTTCACAATGCATCCACACATCATGTGAACCCCATCTTGATTAGAACGCACTCCACACGTGCACTGTCAACATCCATCGTTTCCTTGAATAATGTCTCATTGTTGACATGTAAGGCAGTCACATGAGCAACCTCAGATACCTTTGCCCGCCATTATGCCATTATATAAGATTTCAGGGCAGACTCTTTAGACACAAATACTGTGCATCATTGCACCAGCTGCTCCGAAGTCCAGCTAGAGGCATTGCTTTGTAGTCACCCACAGTGAAATAACCCATGGGGACATCACTCAAAGAAAAGAGGGTTACTCGCCATCTGCAGTAACTGGGGTTGTTTGAGATGTGTGTCCTGATGGGTGCTCCACTACCTGCTCTTCTCACATTCTGAGCTATCATTCTATGGCAGAGAAGGAATTGAGGGCAGCTCAACTGCAAAGCACTATTTGGACTGTGTGAGATGGGGAGGTGTGTATGTGCAGTTTGTCAGGCACTGCTATTCAAGATACCAGCTCCAAATACAGGGGTGCAGCCGGATTCACACTGGAGCACCCGTGAGGGCACATCTCAAAGAACCTGTTACTACACTGGGTAAGTAACCCTCTCTCTTGGGTTTTTTAAGATAAGGAGTCCTGATTTGAAATAGCCTGTGATGGCAAATCTAAATCTGCCTGTTTTGGTTCAGGTTAGATTTTACAAATCCCACAGCAAAACTCAAACATCTTTTGATCATTCAGTGTGCAAGTTACCCCTATGTCAGAATCAATATATTGTGAGGCTTTGTGATTGTTTAAATCTTAATAAAAGCCCCTGCGGGATTAAAACTAACTCTGAAAATTGAAATAAAATCATCACAAAGTGCAGGTAGAAGTCTTCCATAGTGGCAGAATTAGATTTAATGAAACCTCCAGCTTAAAGAAGTGTGAACAGGTGTCACATCTATCTAACTTCATGTTGTAGAGCTGGTATCACATCTGTTTAACTTCAAATTGTAGAATGCTTGATAATATTTTTATAACTGGTTAATATTTTTAATGTTTATAAAAAACAAAAAAACCCTCAAAACCTGTCTTTTTTTTCTTTCGTCCTCTCCATTCTTTTTATTATTCCAAAATGTGTATTGAATTCAGCTGAGGGTGGCATGAGGGCAGGATTGGGCTTCGGATCTTTCAGATATTCACCGTTGTGTTCCAGAAACCAGTTCCTCCTGATTAGACACCCTTAATTATGTTTGTTACCATACAGTCTTTTTTTGTTTGCCAGTTAGTGTTTTTGAAATAATAAATTAGTAATTCTTTATTCTCATGCTTGATAGGCAGCTCCTATGCAAAATTCAGCTCCATTACTGCTTCTCACTCCTGTTTTAAAGATCTTACTTAAGCTTCTGCTTTTACTTTTCTGAGCTATGTACTTCAGGGTTCTTTTTTGTTTGTTTGCTTGTTTTTGCATGAAGTCTTCATAAAGATCATATAGATTTTATAGGTCTCATGTTACTTTTTTGACATACTTTTTAATACAAAAGACTTTCTGTATTAAGTGCCATTTTGTTTGATAACTAACGACCTTAACAAAAGGACTTTGAAATGTAATAGATTGTGAATGATCCAAATGAATAGACTTTTTTTTTTTTTTTTTTACTTTTTCCTTCAGCTTATATATAACATGATTTGTTATCTCAGAGCCTCCTTCCAGTACATTTTCCTTCTTAACCATAAACATCTCAATTCTTCTTCTTATCTTTGTTGGTAACTAGTTCTGTTCCCAAGTGCCGTAAAACTATGAGTATACTCTGAACTATTTCTACTATTACTTTGAATATATTTTTTTCTATACACTGAACTCAAGTTTAAATCTAACCAAGTCACTTTAAGAATTAACTAGGAAGTTATCTTTTTTTTATGGTATTAATTGTGGATCATTTATTTTGGATTTAGATGGAGGAGAAGTGGAGGTTATAAATGTGCTTTTTTCCCTTTTGGGGTGAGAAGCATGCAGGGTAAGAAATCAACATAAGATGACTTCCTTGATGGGATAGCAATAAGTCTGAATTTTGGCTGAGAGATCCCTGGAAAGCTCTTCATGGTTTGTTTGCTGGATGCAGCTGCTCTTTAATCAACACAGTAATCCAGAACAACTAGGTTTCACTGCAGGGCAGTCAACAGTAAACACTGTTTATACCTGCTGGCTTCTGGCTGAGCTGCACAAAATATGACTGTGGCAGGAAGGGGGAGACAATGGACTGTAATGGTAAAGGGGAATTTATGATTTAAAAGGGTTGGGTGACATTAAACGGTGTGGGAGGCCCTAAGATGCAAGAGACTGTGTGAAGTTGTGAGTTGTGGTGCAAAGTAACAATGGGTTAGGAAGAGTTTATTTTAAGATGTCTTTTACAGCTAGCACTGGAGCCTGCAGTTTGGGGTACTTGGTTACAGTAACTGAATTCTTTTAAAGGTCCCATCAAATGGACAAGAGCACAGAAGAGTGCTGCTGTATTCTGGAATATGGAAGCCCAGATGTGGTATGATTGCGGGGCTTGGATTTATGGATTTCTGATAATTAGGAGGGGGCAAAGTAAATGGTGTAAATCAGGAACAAGATGTTTAATTTCTGTTAATTTTTGGTGTCACTTCAGAAAGCTTAATTGTGAGAAGACAAGGATGCTGGTTTTCAGTCCCTGATGATGAAAACTCTTTTTGGGAGAAGTAAATCTGCATTCTCTGCTATGATAAAATATTCAGTTCCTGATTTTTTTCACTTAAAAACAAGTTGAATGAAGGCTGCTTGTCCATTGATAGCACAGCTAACATCATCTAGGTACTATCAATCGTGGGGATAAGCAGAGAAGAGGTATGATCAAATTTAATAATCCCCCTATCTCATCCCCAATCAATAAACCTGATCCCAAGTGGGGCCAGCTGTATGAGTCAAGCCAGTAACTACCTGGGACAAAGTCATAGCGACTTTGAAATATGACACGGGAAATCCTGAGCTGCTTCAGTGTAGTGATTTGACATATGGATTGAAATCAGAGAACTATTTAAATTTTGCTGCTTTAGAGGTCAGTTTAGTCAGCTCAAAATTATGTAGCAATGCATCAGATAAACAACAAACTGAAACCAGTCACATCTAAAACCCATTCTGAGACTGTCTTGTGACGTGTACACACTATTAGATCTGGTTTTGGAGACCACATTGGGCCAGATGCAATCAGCTTAGCCACATCTCCTCTTTCTGCTTATGCCTGTGCTAGGGTGGGCATGCAATGTATGTACTCTCCACACTGCAGTAAGGAGCATGTGATGTAGGTGTGCTCTGACACTCTGGAATTTACTCCCCCGTTTGTCTAAAATGGCACAGATTTGGTGACTTTTTCGAGTGCTCTGCAAAAGATATCTGCTTGGGGTTTTGGGATGTCGTTAAGGGTACGCTTCCCATAACCGTGAAGGATTTCTAAACACCATTACCATTTTAAAAGTCCAAACCAAACAAATCCTTTAACACTGTGGATTCTTAAGTGAGAATATTTGCATAATTGCTGTGGAGGGCAGGTAAAATATGTGCTTGGAATTTTTAACAAATTACAACAAATTGGAAAATTACTAACTCTTCAAGTCTTCACAGGCAGTCCACTCTCACACTTTAAAGAGTTAATGGACTGTTTTGTTTTTTATTGTAATAGCATATAGAGGTGCAAATCAAGGATTAGGGCTCCATTTTGCTAAGCACTGTTGTGCTATCAAATTGCATAAACCTCAAAAATTGTACTAAATTTTACTCAGTGTTTCAAGATAGTCTAATGAGTGTTACTGTTTACAGTCCTAATTTTGTAAGACTTGTGTCAAACTGCTACTAATTTGGCAATTTTTGTTCAAACTTTGGCTTTTGAGAAAAGCCACCTTATGGTTGTCAGTTGCTTGCCAGCTGCAATTACATTGAAGAGTATGTAATTTCTCCAACTTGATTCTCTTGTCCTCTGCTCGGCTTTGGATTTTAATGAAAGGCACTTAGCTGGTTGCAACAATATGGTGTCAGGTAATTAGGGTCTTGGGAGCAGGGTGTGTGTGTGTCAGGTCACCTGTAAAGCAATCTCATATTGCAGAGGGAATTATACACTGGAAATTGTTGAATATTTCTCTGAAACTTCGCGTGTACATACACAAAGGCTATGGATTTAAATGTTGCAGCAATTGACCTGCAAGCAAAGGAGCAGTTAGCAGCTTTGATGTTAAAATTGATTAAACTCAACCAGAGAACAGCAGCTTTGTTTTATATCTTGGAGTCAGTTTTATAAACTTGGTAATATGATGTTGAACTCTAGCTCATTTGAGATACTATTCTAAACTATTATTTCACTTCTCTAAATATTTTAGCTTACAGATATGCAAACAAATGATGAAAATGTTTTATTCCAGAGTATATTTTGTACTTAGCAGATGCCTGAATACACAGGCTATAATGTGGAAACTTATTATTTTAAAGGACATCAGACACAGTCTTAAACTCACTGAACTGAGTAGGAGCGTTGCTGGTGACTTTTCACTGGAGCAGCATCAGGCTCCACATGCTTTAGAGAAGGAGTTAACTAGAAAATGAAGTCCTGGAATCACTGAAGAAGCCTGAATGCCCTTTTTACTCTTCCAAATCTGGATTATTTTCTGTAATTTGTATTTAAAAGAATTCTCTGTGGAGAAAGTGTGGGCCAATTTTGTGAGCTCTGGATAAGTTATAAATCCATGGAAACTTGAGGCTATAATGGAAATGTGGACTGTCCTTGACTGTAGCATACTATATTGAAATACTGTTATCTCTGCTTCCTGCTGCAGTCAAAAGGATTTTTCAAAAAGTTCTATTTCAGATTTTTAAAAAAGTTTTCTTTGCTAAATTTTTATCGTTTTCAATTTTAAATTAGTCATAAATAGAAATATGGAACATTAGAACATAGTGGCAAAAAGGTGCAATAAACTCGAAAAGAAATGCTTGTTTTGCTGCAAGATGAAGCATGTTTCAGCTGATGAATGAGCTTTGTTTTTAAAAAATTGAAATACTTTTTCAAGTGTAATTGTCACTAAGATGTTACAGTTGTACTGAACAAATGTACTATATTTTTGTTTTCAGTTCCCAAGTGTTAGCCTTCTATAAATGGTACTGTGACAGCTCTGTCATTTGCTGTGAGCTGACCTGTTTGTTGGCATAGGATAGCTCATCAGGACCAAGTCTGGAAAAGAGGGCAGAAAGAAAGAGCCTTCTGAGAGATGATTTATTGTCAGTCAAACACTTGAGTTGTTAAGGGGCAATGCCACAACTACTAGCCTTGATTTTTTCCTCCTCTTGGGTCAGCCTACAAATTGATGTGGACTGGGACAGGAAAAGTCTTAGAAATATAGAACAAAAGAAATCTGGTGGACTTAAGTCACCCTCAAAAGAAAAGAGGGAATAATTGTTCCCTAAATCCCACTGGGGTTACTGGAGAAGTTAGGTCTGCCTAGGTCATCGAATGATGGATAGCGTAAGGTAGACAGGCATGTAGACTTTCCTCAAAAATCTTAGTTTCTACTGCAGAAATGCACAGTATTATGTTTTGTCTGATCACTATACATGACTGGTCATAGATTCCCTAAAGGGAAAACCTCCTGTGCCTGAACTCACTTGGATCTGCAAGGTAAGAACAATTGATATGCATCATATTGTAATGCAGTAGGAGAATTGTGAAATTCTATCCCAGAAGAGGTAAACTTACAAAACTTAACATCCAGGAGGTACACTCTGAGATCAGAGGGGGTGAGAGGTGCAGTTGGCCCTGTAATCTGGAAAGCTGTACCATCTCAGCAATACAGCTCTTCCATTTTGTAGGGGGAATGTTTCTAACAGCTTTCTTTCTTTCTCAGCCAAGATCCAGCTAGGTTTGGGAAATGGTTCTCTTTAGTTCAGCTGTCCTTTTTAGCCTCTTGGAAGTAGCGAGGCTGTATTGGTTTATTGGTACATGGCTCTGGCTAGAGCGCAAAGTAACAAGTAGAGGTAATCAACATTTTTATAATTAAAAAAATTGATCAATTCCTTTTGACCAGCTCTAGTGACAATGATAAGATTAAGAGAATATATAATACACTAACTGTATAAACGTTTTTAGAGCAGGATCTCATTAGTTTGTAAAGCATTTAGCATGTTAAGGTGCTGAGGATTTCTGCAGGATTAACAGTGCAATCTGCTTTTAAGACTGGCACGTGGAGACAAAGCACCCTGCCTTGAGTTTAAGATATGGGGAATAGTGCCTTATAGAAGAATTTAGAATGTGATAGAATAAGAGGAAGATTGGAGTCTAAATTATCAGGATTGCAGAGAAGAGCTGAAAAGATTCCATGCAATCATATGAAAGCATGTTTTCCTCTTTACTTTGCTCAATTGATTTTTATTTTCACACACTATTGTACTGATCTCTAACACCAATAAATGTGGTACCTGTATTTATACCAATGTAAATTAAAAACTCAAGAAATCCTAGTTTCTAGCCTATAACCCATCACATGGAAGTCTGCTTGTGTACCTTTTCACTTTTTTCTGTTGAAGTAGACAATTTGATTATTGTAAATATAAATCTAATAAACTAAACAATGAACAGTTTAAACTAATTTTTTTAGATGTCACTGTTGCAGGTGGACTTGATGCCATCACTCGCATTACTGTCGCATACTTTGTTGTAGACACTTGAGAATGCATTTCCTGACATGAAGAGCACAGTATTGAAGATAATCTTTTTTTCTTCAAGAAGTTCTCTGTGGGTGCTTCAATTTCGGGGACTGTGTCTCTGCACCTTTGATGGGAGAATTTCAGGAGCAGGGCTTATCTGGATTGCACATGTGCTCTCCCCATCTTGCACTGTTGTTAGCATCTGTTTAGTATGCATGACTAGACTCCCAAGTTCCTTCTCAACTCTCCTTGGTCTGAAACTGCGCTCCCAGCAATGTGAAAACCAGTAGCTTTATTTAGCACTTAAAATAATTTTTTTAGAATAGTTTTAGTACACTAAAAAAAAAAATGAGTCGTGTGGCAATTTAATACTAACAGATTCTTTCTCTTTTTGTTTTAAACCTCCATTTTCTTATACCTTAGACTAGTTGGGTCTTAACAGCCATGGTTTAATCCAGGGGTCGGCAATCTTTGCCAGCTCTGCCCATCACACCCCCAGCAGATACTGGGAGTGGATCCAGGCCTCTGATTTCTGGCCGGGGCTGGCACTGGCACCCACTGGTGGGCGGCCTCTGGTTCCTGGCTGGGGCAAGCTCCTGCCTCTGCCAGTGGGCAGCATCCAGTTCTGGGTTCGGGGCCAGCTGCCACAGGCAGTGGTGACTCTGACCGGGCAGACCCACCCCACTCCCCTCTAGCTGGGTGGGACAAGCAGGGGCCAAGAGCCCTGTCCACCACAGCTTCTTTGTCCCTGCTGGCCGGAGCGCAGTCAGCAGGGGCCTGGAACTGCGGCACATGGCTCTTGTTGCCACGCTGGGGGAATGGGACCAGCGGGGGAGCCTGAGAGGCCAGATGTGCCACTCAGGCTCGGTTCACGAGCCATTTTTGACATGTGTGCCAGGGATTGCTGACCCCTGGTTTAAGCCATGCCTGGTTCACCAGGTTTCAAACTCTGCCTTCCCTGCCATGAGGTGATCCCGTAGACTCTTAAGGTAAGAAGGAACCAATATGATCATCTAGTTTGATCTCCTGCACAGTGCAGGACACCAGACCCTCATCTACCCCCTCCTGTAATAAACTGTTAAATCTATGACTAAGTTACTAAAGTCCTCAAATCATAATTTAAAGATTTAAGGTATAGAGAATCCACCAGCAACTGAGTCATGCCCCATGCTACAGAGAGAGGCAACCCCTCCACCCAGAGCTTTTGCCAGTCTGCCCTGAGGAAAAATCCCTTTCTTATCCCAATATGGCTATCATTTAAACCTTGAGCATGGGGCAAGACTCATCAGACAGACACCCAAGAAAGAATTCACTGTGTAATAACCCCATCAATTGTCCCATCAACATATCTACCACCAGCAGGAGCAAGCTCAGTTTTCTAACCAGCTAGATATTTTATTTTTTATCCCCACTACTCCCTTTGGAAAGCTATTCCAGAGCTTCATTCCTCTGATGGATAGAAACCTGTGTCTAATTTCAATTCTAAACTTCCTGATGGCCAGTTTATGTCCATTAGGTCTCATGTCCACTTTAGGGTTTAACTAATAATTCTTCTCCATCCCTGGTATTTAATCAATTGTATCTCCCCTCAACCTTCTTTTGGTTAAACTAAATAAGCCAAGCTCTTTGAGTCTCTTCTCTCACAAGGCAGGTTTTCCAATCCTCAGATCATTCTAGTAGCCCTTCTCTGCACCTCTTCCAGTTTGAATTCATCTTCCTTAAACACGGGAAACCAGAATTGCACACAGTATTCTTGATGTGGGTCTTACCAGCGCCTTGTATAATGATACTAACACCTTCCTATCTCTACTGGAAATACCTCACCTGATACATCCAAGGACTTCATTAGCTTTATTCATGGCCACATCGCACTGGCAGATCATAACCATTCTGTGATCAACCAATACTCCCAGTTCCTTCTCCTCCTCTGTTACTTCCAGCTGATGCATTTCCAGCTTATTGGAACAGTTATTGTTATTAGTCCCTAAATGCATGACCTTGCATATTCCATTATTAAATTTCATCCTATTTCTATTACTCCAGTTTACAAGATCATCTAGATGTTTCTTTATGATATCCAGATCCTTCTCTGTATTGGCAGTACTGCCCAGCTTGGTGTCATCCTCAAACATTATTAGCACACTCCCACTTTTTTTGCCAAGGTCAGTAATAAAAAGGATAAATTGGTTCCAAGACTGATCCCTGAAGAACTCCACTAATAACCTCCTTCCAGCCTGACAGTTCACCTATCGCCATGACCCTTTGTAGTTTCCCTTTTAACCAGTTCCTTAGCCACCTTTTGACTTGCAAATTAATCCCCATCTTTACCAATGTAAGAAATCCCCATGAGGGACTATATCAGATGCCTTACTGAAATATAAGTAAATTAAATTCACTGCATTCCCTTTGCCTAAAAATTTTATTCTCTCAAAAAAAAAGATCAGGTTGGTCTGACATGATCTAGCTTTTGTAAAGCCATGCTGTATTTTATCCCAATTACTGTTAACTGCTATATGCTTAACTACTTTCTCTTTTCAAATTTTTTTCAAGACCTTGCATAATACTGAGTTTAAACTAACAGGCTTGTAGTTACCCAAATCATATTTTTCCTCCTTTCTTAAAAATAGGAGCTACATTGTCAATTCTTTAGTCATGTGGTACAGTCCCCGAGTTTACAGATTCGTTAAAAAGCCTACCTTATGAAGTTAGAATTTCATGGTTAGTTCCTATAATGTTCTCTGATGGAGATTATCAGCCCCCTGATTTAGCTCCATTGTGCTGTTGGCTTCTACCTTGGATGAGGTAATTTCTACCTCCAAATCCTCAGTCCCATTAGCCACCGTGCCACTATCTCCAAGCTCATCATTAGCTTAATTAAAAATGGAGGTAGAGTAGTTCAGATCTTCAGCCATACTTAGGTTGTCCTTAACCAACACCTCATTCTCTGTGATTAGCACTTCTTTTCTTTTCTTTCTCTGTCCATGAAACCATTTACTCTTGGTTTTAATTCCTTTTGCAAGGTCCAACTCTACTTTGGGTTTTGGCATTTCTCACTTTATCTCTGCATGTTCTGACCTCCAAGAGAGAGCTTTCCTTGCTGATCCTCCCCATCTTCCACTCCTTGTAGACTTTCTGCCTTCTCTTAAATTATCTGTCTGAGATGCTTGCTCATCCAAATTGGTCTTTAATTCCTGCCTACTAATTTTCCCACTTCCTTGGGATGCAGGCTTTGGATTGTTCCTGCAACTTTAGCTTGAAGTAATGCCAAGCATCCTTCATCTTTAGAGCCATGAATTCTTCAGTTCAGTCTACTTTCTCAATGAATTCCACCCCCCCCTTTTTTTAGTGATCCCTTTTGAAGTCAAAGATCCTAGTCACAGATCTATTTTTGTTTATCCTCCCCTTTAGTGATCCCAATATCAGATGGACACTCTCAGTGTGTCTGGTGCTTAGCTAAAACACACGTTCCACAAAAGTACTCTCACTGCAGCAACTTAAAGCATTGGGAAGGACAGAGACCTGTGTCTCAAAATTATACTCACGCAGAAGTCTCTGTGCCAGGTATCTGACCCCAGCCAGCAGACTTCTTCTGGACAACAACCTACAGAGTTTTCACTCTTTTCAGTGAGGAAGGCTCACATCTCCAAAAAGCTACCATGGAAACAAGCATACCCCCCCCCCCCCGAAGGAGACACCAAAAAGAAATGTCCTTGGCTCATTCTGCACCCTCTTTGCCACCACACTGCAGCTGAGTAAAGATCAGGCAGGATTCTCTGATACCATGCAAGCCAGTGACCCCCAGTGGGCAGGCTTGGAGTTGAGAGGCAAAACACGCACATCTCCTCCACTGTGGCACCCATGGAGCTGCCTAAGGACACAGCACCGAGGTGCTTCTTGCAGGCTATGGTGTCGTCACCTGCTCCCACACTGCATAGCATGCAGATGTCAGTACATCAGCCTCGTACCTCCCAAGTTTCCAAAATGTCATAGTGGATATGCAGAGCAGAGAAATTTCTCAATATAAGTGGGAGCTAAACAATGTAGTTCTATAAAACATTCAAACACTGGGGCGATTGATCCATTGATCTGTTTGTGACATCCCAGAACTGCAAATCCCCACAGTTCTGTTTAAGATCAGGGTTTGGGCCCCAATTCCTGGTAGATGCTTTTCTCCTCAAATGCAGTGTAGCCTTGCTATATGTATTTCCCTCAATTCCCCTGTTATTGAGAGTCATGCACAAAATATGAATCGACAAGACCAAAGTCATCTTGACAGCCCCTACATGGCCTGACAAACTTGGTACTCGTACCTTTGTGTATGGCAGTAGGCACACCAGGTATTCTTCCATTTTTGATGAATCTTTTGTCACAGGATGTTAGAGCGCTCTACCCCCTGAGTCTAGGGCAGTGACGTTCAAACTTTTTTTCTCAGCACCAAGTTGAAAAAAATCACCCATAACACAACAATTACATCTTTGAGCTATGCGTTCCAGTCCTTTTGGCAGCACCAGCAAGGGGTGCTGTAACTCAGTGCCTCAGGGTCTATGACTCAGTACTGGGTCCCAACCCTAAGTTTGAAAACCACTGTTTGTAGAGAGGCTTCTGTGGGGGCATGGCTCCTCCATGGTTCCATCATGATGAACGAATCTGCTTAGAACAGGTGAAGGATATATTAAACAGCAGAAGGACAACCATGCATGAGTTACCTACATAAAGAGAAGAGATTCAACATATGGGCCTTGGTCTACACTTATCAGGAATTTGGTGGCAGTCGACAGGAGTTAAGCCAGCTACATAGAATAGCTTGTGTTAACGCCATCAAAGACTTAACTCCTATGCAGTGTCTTCACTGCCCTGTGTCTGTGGGAAATACATTCCTGTCAATTCAATGCTATTGCACTTGGAGTGGTCTTTACTGATACTCAATAGAACTAAAAAAATGATCCTCCATTGTCAGCTATGTAGACATACCCATGGTGTCAAAATAAACCAGGGTAGTTTTGCCCTCCTTTTCTCATAAAATTGGAATATATGCGGGGGACTAAAGATGGCTTGACTATCTCTTAGCTCAGTCAAAGTACATCTTGTGGCTATTGCCCCATTCCACCGCAAGGTTGCTGTGATACTGATATTTGCCCAAATGCTTCCTTAAGGGTAGCAGAAACATTTACCCTGATGTAAGTGTACCTAATCCACCTTGTGATTGGAACTTGGTACCATGCTGCCTTACTGGGCTTCCATTCTAATTCTTAGCAACATGTTTTCTGATGTATCTATTGATATAGGTGGCTTTCTTCATAGCAATTATATCAGCTTGCTGAGTGAGAGAGTTAAGAGCCAGCCTGGTGCAACCACTTTGTGCCATCTTCATTGAGGATAAGCTGTGAAGGGGTAGTTGTTAGTCTAGTTCAGCAAAACAAGAAATCCTATGGCACTTTTAAAGACTAACAAAGGATAAGGTCATTTTATGACCTCATCCAGGATTTCTAATTAAAGTACCTTAGTCTTTCCATCTAAACCAACCAATCTATCATCCTTCATTCTTCCTTAAACCTCATGGGAGTACACAGGGCTCAGTACCATATGATCTAGAGGTCAGCAAGCCTTAGTGTTCAACCTTGACAGAATTAAGTCTTCTAGAAAATCACCAAGTCTTTTTATTTCCAAAATGGAAAGCTCCATAGGCTCCATATTTCTGAACAGGACTATCTAAATGGATTTTTGGGTGCATCCATCTCTTCTACCAACAATAGGAGCTGTACTTCCCATTGGGGATCTGAACTCACTCTACCAAGATCTCTGCCAACTTCAGTAGCCTTCCAAAACAAAATACCAATCATAGATATATGTAGAGCAGCCACGTCATGGTCTGTGCACATGTTCACAAAAAATTACACAATCAACCAGGATTCAAGATCGGATGCACTACTTAGTCTCAATGTTATCACATATTTGTGTAACTATGAAGCCCCTCTCTCCAATGAGGGGCACTCAACAGTCACTTGAAGTGGAGAATCACAGGGGACACATCATGAAGAAGAGGTTACTCACCCATTGTGGTAACTGAGGGTCTTTAAGATCGGTGTCATGCTGGATGCCCCCTTACCTGTCATCCTCCTGGGGTCTGTTTCTGGACTTT
This sequence comes from Podocnemis expansa, assembly GCA_007922195.1. Taxonomy (NCBI): domain Eukaryota; kingdom Metazoa; phylum Chordata; order Testudines; family Podocnemididae; genus Podocnemis; species Podocnemis expansa. The sequence goes on from ML682013.1 coordinate 8,656,403, forward strand.
GTGACAGAGAAGGACGAGAGGGAGGTCTGGTTACATGCACTGACTCGATAAGCTCAGACAACTGCACAAGATGTGGGGAGAGACCCACACGAGGCCTGCTAAAATTCTCTGATCAAAGATGAATGGATGCATGTTTGCCTGAAGTGGGGCGCGCACACACAGGAACACTCATGTCAAAGAACCTCACTTACTGCACATGGTGAGTAATCTTCTCTTTTCTTTGTTTACATAGTAAAATTTGTGGAAGGATCTGCACTAGTTTCCCATGAGCTGGTTTTCACACAGAGAATCCATTTTTATCAATTTATTTCCCATTTGATCACATTAATTGCTTCACAATCTGTGCAGTACCATTTGAAGGTTAATAATATTTTTTCTTTTACATCAGGAGTTGGCAATCCCCAGCACACATACCAGAGCTGGCACATATGCCTTTCCCCAGTGGTATTGTAGGGGGGAGGCAGAAGGGAAAAGGCACCGGTGCACGTGTGGCTCCTGTGCCTTGCTGTCGCTGTTCCACAGCTGGGGGGCAGGGTCAGCAGGGAAAAGATGCTGCCCCTGTGCCTTGATGTCCCTGCTTCCTAACTGGGTGGTGAGCAGGGCCAACAGGGGACAGAAGCCACATTTGGGGGTGGGGCCAGCAGGGAAAAGGCTCTGCCATGTGCATGGCTCTTGTCACTTGCTGGCCCTGCCCCTGGCACCTGTTGAGGGTATGGGGTGGGGCTGGCACAGCAGGCAGAAAAGATCTCCAACCCCGTTTTACATCGTCTAACACGATATGAATTATGAATGGAAATGTGAACCCCTTTGTAAATAAAACTCATGGTGTGCACACCCCCCACCATTAAAGCTTAACCTAAAAACTGACTGAAGAGAATTGAACTATAAGTGTTGCACATGCTCGGCATGCATTTGATGCACTGTGACTTCTGTTGGCTTCTCTGGTTCCAATAACCTGTGTGGGTTTTGACCTGTAGGTGGTAGGAGTCCCTTACTTTTGATTGATCTGAAAAACAGAATGCCTATTCTGAAATCTGAAATTTTGTTTTCATAGTCAACTCTTGTGGACCTCTCAGACATAGTCTACAGAACCCAGGAGTCCACAGTCCACGCGGTGGAAAACCACTGGTTTTATGGTGTCTTTGCAACATCTGTGCTCAATTTTAGTTTGAGCATGTGGCCAGCTGCCAGTAAGGTTTGTATCAATGATACTTAGACATCAGTTAGAATTTTTTAAAAATGTTCTTCTGTCATTTTTGGTTGGACGCTTCCATTTAAACATATGAACACCTCTGTCAACATTTGTCAGTAACACCTAAAGACCAATTGAATGAGAGTCCTATTGTGCTAGGCACTGCACAAATATACAGTAAATAGCAGTTTATAATTCTAAAATGTATGGCAGGTGGCTGAGGCAATCAAGTGTAGGGGAGATGGTAACAGAGAAGGGTAAGAACAATTCTGAGACAGTTAAGAGCAGTTATCAGCATCTGCGTAGCCATTTTTAGATTATAGCTTCTTGTAGGTATTATACCAAAAGTGAGTTTTGAGGAGCTAGAGGAGATTACACCACTCAAAGTATGAGATAATCAGGGCTTGAATAAGAGTTTTTGCTTTGTAAACAGAAAACATTACGTCTTGAAGCTGATGTATGGGGAAAGGTCCAGAAATTTAGAAATGGCCTAGATACATGGTCAAAAGAAGGCTGAGTCAAAGATAAAGCCCATATTATGGGCTTGAGTGACAATGAGACAAGTGACAACTGATAGAACCTCTCAAGATTGCTGTCTTGCAAATTCCTTTATGTCTCTTCTATGCAAGTTCCAAAGGGGTAGCCATGTTGGTCTAATTCAGCAAAACAAATAGGGAGTCCTGCTGTTCTTCAAGCATCTGCCGAAGTGGGATTTTCTCACATGAAAGCTCATGTGATGAATAAATGTTAGTCTTTTAAAGCACCACAGGACTCCTTGTTCTAGTTTACATTTACTAATTCATGTCACAAGGTGGCAGCATTTCTCATTATTTTTAACGGGCATATGTAATTCCCGTAGATCTTTTCTATCCATGTTTTTAATATAGCTGTAATTAGTTAAAAACCTTTTCTTAAAAGTAAGATTTGCAACCTAAAAGGGAAGAAACTTATTTGAGAAAGGTCAATGGTGCTTGAATTTGTGTCAAACAAGTGAGTAGTTAATGTATTTATGGAAAAAGTTCTAGATTGTGGTATTTGAAATTCATGACGCACATCTCTCCAGATTCAAAATTTTGCTTTGGAATGCTTGGCAGGCTTTAACAGTGTTCATGCTGTCATTAGCACTGTGAGATGTTTGGGACCAATACAGTGTTACATTGTGTCGTCGGCTTGGATGGATGCCCACTAGAAATATGGATAAGAAGCATGTTTGTAGTTCAATTTAAGAGTGGATGTGCTGTATAAGTCCTTAGTAACATCAACACAGAAATTGCACTTTATCAATATCTGTTACTACTTCTAAGCTTCATTTAGTTTCTCTATTTTAAAATAGCAAAATATTTAATAGCACAAAATTACATCTCTTTCAAAATGCAGTTTTTTCTTTTTTTTCCCCTTCCCTTTTTGCGGGTGGGGAGAAGTCTCAGCTATAAATTTGCACTTTGAAATCTTGTTTAGCAACTATACATGTGTAATCTTCACCCTCAACACTACATACACACAAAAGCTTGTGATTTTTATAAAGGACGGTCATGAACCCTAATTTTACCAGTAGATAGTCTCTCCTTAATGAAAATGACCATCTAACTTTGTTTACCAAACCTTCCATCAGGAGAAAAAGAAATCAATCGGTGATAAATGCTGACATCTTAATGGGATCAATATCACCAAGTGAAACACCATGCTAGCTCACATACCAATGTATTTCTCTCTACCTAGAACAGGAATTATATCTGTAGTAACCATGGTGACTGTGGAAACTGTTTGTGGTGATTCTTTTAGTGGCAGCCAGTGTGCCATGGATCACTCCCTACTAAATTCATGGCGATAGGATATTAAAATTTGTCTGTTTCATGGTTTCAGATATTTACATATGAAAATTCATAGTGTTATAACTTTAGGGGGTCCTGACCAATGTTCCCTCTAAGCTGCGCTGGCGTGCTGCTGCATAGAACTCCTGTGGAGCAAGGAGTTTTCAAAACTCCCGCCCAGAGAAGCTCTAACGGAGCATGCCCAGAAAATCTCAGCATGCTCCGTTAGTGCCTCTCTGCCCCAGGAGCTGTGACTGGGCCATGTGGCTCCAGCCACAAGCTAAGTTTGTGGGGGCAGCCGGGCGGTGGGGGGCCGCCGGGGGTGGTCGCGGTCGCGGTCAGGAGCGGGCCCATGGGGGGGCAGCGCAGCAAGCCCGCGGGGGGGGGGCAGTGCAGCGAGCAACATGAATTGCTCAGCTGCCAGCGCCTCTTAGAGGGAACATTGGTCCTGACTCAAAAGAGGGTCATGGGGAAGGGGGAGGTCATATGGCTTTGGGGGGGGGCCTCAAAATATTGCTGTCTACAGAGCTGGGCAACTGGAGAGTGATGGCTGATAGCTGGGCCCCAGCTCTAATGGAAGCACTGCTCCCAGTGACAGTGCAGATGTGAGGGTTGCATGCAGTGCCGTAACTAGGTAGTTTGGCACCCGGGGCAAGCACTGCCTAAGGCTCCTTCCCCTGACCCAGGAGTGTTGTTGCCCCTTGCCCCGCCCTGGGGCCTGATCTGGCCTGGGGCTCAAGCCAGCTCTGTGCCACGGTGAGACAATGCGGAGCCAGATCTGGCCTGGCCAGCTTTCCAGCCAGGTCCGCCAGCCGACAGTCTTCCCTGCCGAGTCTGCCTGCTGGGCAGGTGGCTGGCTTTCCCCCAGAGTGTCCTGGCTGGGTGGGCGCCTTCCCCCTTACCTGGCCACTGTGGGTCCCCAGGCATAGTTGCTACCTGGCTGTTTGGCCTTTGTCTTGTGGCCACAGGCTTCTCCGCCCTCCCCCAAGCATGCATCTGAGCATGTTCAGGAGCAGGGTGGGAACAATGTTAGCCCTAACCTCGGCCTGGCACCTGGAGAAATTTGCGTCTGTGGCTGCCTGCTGTGCTTTGGCGTCTTCTAAAATTCGGCACCTGGGGCTTTGCCCCAGTAGCCCTACCCTAATTACAGCCCTGGTTGCATGGTGTGGGGAGAGGGGCAGGGTGGCTTTATAGGTAGATTATGCAGGGCTACATGGTTAGGGGGTGCAATTTTCTCTTGTAGGAGCTGCTCCTGGGGTCAGGTTAGACTCATCTCCAGGAAACTCCATGGCTGTCAGAAGCTTTGTGGATGTTCCCGGCACAACGACCGTTCCCTCAATAGTTGGGGAATGATAGGGGCAGGAAGCAAGCAGGGATGGGGGAGGGGGAAGTAGCGCTTTTTGCAACTGGAGGAGGTTCCCAGAGATGTCTGACCATAGCCCCTGCAAGCGAGGAGGAAGTCCCTTCCCTCCCCACCCCAGCTGGAGCCTAGCACATGGCATGACCCCCAGCTGGGTGCCCCAATTCTGTTCCTTCCCAGCTCCAGATCCAGCACTTGGGGGTTCAAGGGGCCTTGGGCTTGGATGTGTGTGGAGAGATGGGGAACCACAGAACCCTCCTGTGCAGCTGTCCATTTAAAAGGCTGGTCCTGTCCTCCCCCTCCCAAAAAGTGTGGGTAATTCAAATATGTGCTGTACCAGAAGGATGTACTCTTTATTTTCTTGTTGGATGTCTATTAGTTGCTGTGTTTTGGTTAGGTTTCATTTTTGTTAAAGAATATAGTTCTTAGGCCCAGTCCTCTTTACCTGCCCAGGATGCTGTTGGGATGCTGATTTGAATCCTTCATCACCTGGTTCTTCTCAGTGTGTTGCTCTTAGAATTTGATGTCTGAAGCTGACTTAAGTCCACAGTGTAGACACACTCTTAGTGACCATTATTTTCAGTTCTCTTAAAGCCCATTGGCACTGTTTTAGCAGTCTTGTAAAAGTACCTCAGAGTAATCAAGAAGCAGGCGCACTTTATGAAGGAATCAAATGAAAAAGGTCCAGCTGAAGTAACTGAAGATAATGAGCCTGATTGTCCGATTTGCAAATCCCAATAGCTCTGGAATTGAGCCCAGAATGGGGTTAAAATTCTGTGGTGATTGGAAACACTATATTGGAAATAAATCAATATTGAATTTGGCCTGATTTATTTCCAACTATAAAATGGACTTGGGAAGAACTGGCCTGATGGTCCACAATAAATTAACATGAGAGGAAGAGTAAACATGATGTAAACCAAATCAACATCTGTTTAAAATCTGTCAGACATTTCCACTGACCATACCAAAACTGTGTTTCTCCTAGATATGAAATTAATTTAGTACACTTGGGACAAAAAGAAACCTTAAATATTTATTTAAAATACACAAATGACAAATCAGTAATTAAACACTCTACTCCATTCAAAATGTCATTCTTTCCTGTGTTACATGAATAAGAAGGAAGTAGAGTTACCAGTTATTAATGACGACAAAACTCCTGCATTTATTATGTACTTTTGCCATATGGTCATCCAGTGTTGTCTGTGAAGCCTCCTACACAGCAGACCCTTCAGAGCAAAGATTATCTCCTCTTGAGCAGAGTTGGCAGTCACTTATTATTTATATTCCAAATAATTCCTGCTAAAAATGGACACCCTGTCAAATTTAAAACTTCTATTAATTCATATAATGAATGAGACTTTCTACTGTGTGATAGTTGAAGAACACACTGAAGTTGCACTCACATGAGGTATTTATTTTGTAAAATCATAGGTTTAAATATTGATACTTCCAGTAGGCCAAAAACTCTTGGGATCAAATTCTTCCTTAAGTAAATGTCTGTGCCATCCCACAGAAGACAACGGGAAAAAGAAATTATAGCTGAAGCATTAGATGCTTGTTTTTCCTCTATCTGAGAATGAGAACATAGTTTAAATTAACAAAATTCTCAATGATTTCAAATTGAGGTTTGACATTATTTCATAGATCACAAGGCCAGGAGGGATCATTGTGATCATGTAGTCTGACCTCCTATGTAACATAGGCCATAAAACTTCCCCAAAATAACGCCTGGAGCAAGTCTTTTAGAAAAATGTCCACCCTTGATTTAAAAATTGTCTATGAGCGAGGATCCAATAAGACTCTCAGTAAATTGTTCACATGACTAATTATTCTTCAGCCTAGCATCAACTTGTAGTGTTTGGATTGTATTATACCTTAATTACATTGCAAAATTGAACAGGAAAGTTACACAGACCACATTACAGTTGTTTGGGGGTACATCCTGTGACAGACCACAATCAAGTCATCTCATAACCTTCTCTTTAAGTTAAATAATTGAGCTTCTTAAGTCTATCGCTACCAGGCATGTTTTCAAATCCTTTGATCATTCTTGTGGCACTTAAAGACTAAAAAATTTATTTAGTCTGTAAGTCTGCCACAGGACTCCTTGCTTGTTTTGCTGAACTAGACTCACACAGCTACCCCATTGGAACTTAATCATTCTTGTGTTTCTTCTCCAGACACTCTCTAATTTATCAACATCTTTCTTGAATTATGGGCACCTGAACTGAAGACAACATTCCAGCAGCTGTCACACTAGTGCCAAATATAGAGGTAAAATAACTTCTCTACTCTTACTCTAGATTAACCTATTTTATGCATGCCAGGATGGCAGTAGCCTTTTTTGTCCACAGCATCAGACTGGAAGATCATGTTCAGGTAATTATCCACCATGATGTCCAATTTTTTTTCAGTGACTACTTCCCTGGAGAGAGTCTCTTGTTCTGTAAATATGGCCAACATTCTTTGGTCTTTGATGTGGACATTTATATTTAGTTGTATTAAAATGCATATTGTTTGCTTGCTTGCTACCAGTTTACTCTGTCCTCTTCACTATTTACTACTCCCACAATTTTTGTATCATCTGCACTTTGTCGGTGAAGATTTTGTCTTTTCATAAGTCATTGATAAAAATGTTAAATATGGTCAGGTCAGTAAGAAAACCCCTGCAGAACCCCATTGGAAGCATACACACTCAATTATCATTTCCATTTACAATTACGTGTTTTGACCTATCAGTTAGCCAGTTTTAATCCATGTGGTGTGAGTCATGTTTTTTTTATTTTTTATTGTTCTGGTTGTTTTAATCACAATGTCATGAGTTACTAAATCAAGTACCTAATGGAAGTGTAAATATATTATGTAATCACTATTACCTTCAGAAGAAGATAAGTTAGTGTGACTGCATTTATTTTCCATTAAGCCATCTTGACTCACATAAATTACAGTATCCTCCTTTAATTCTTTAAATTAATGTAGTGAGGTAACAGCAACCTATTGTCTTGCCAGGGATCTATGTAAGGCTGACGCACCTATTGTTATTAGATCATCCTTTTAAAAATCGGCACACACTAGTTTTCTGTAACATCCTCAGTGCTCCAAGATTTATTGCAAAAAATCCTCTTTAATTATCCACTGAACTCCTCGCCCAGCTCTTTTAAAACTTTTGAATGAAAGTTACCTGGAGCTACTGATTTAAAAATGTCTAACACTAGTAACTTCTCTTTAACATCCTCCAGAGATACCAGGGGAGTGGAAACAAAATTATCATTGCCATATGAGATTATATCATTTGTTTTCCACCCAAACCTTAGAAACAGAAATAATTAAACACTTCTGCCTTTTTTGCATCGCTATTGATAATTTTTGCATTTCCATCTAATGAACCGATACCATTCTCAAGATTCTTTTTGTTCCTAATATACTTAAATATCTCCTTATTTTCCTTAACTGTTGGCCACTGATTTCTCCCTCTGCCACTTTGCTTTCCTGATTAACTACTGTTCTCTTTGTTCTTCAGCAGAATTAAGACTTAATGTTCACCATTCTGTTTTATTTTACTTCAGTGGGAGGTTTGCCTCTTGTATGACTCTTAGATGAGTACATGTAGATGAGAAGAAGGAAAATCAGAACTCCCAAATACACAACTTTGCATAACTTTATCAGGGACTTCATTACCTTTGTCATTTTCTATGAAGAGTATATAAGAGCCACATACATACTCCTTATGATGATATTTTTGGCTGCATACATAGAACATGATGTAATATAGAACTACATCTGACTCAGACTACTTAAACTGGATGCTTGGACTCCATGCAAAATGCACATATTAGGGCTGAATGGTTGGGACATGTTAGGTGATCTTTCTTGAAAGTAATAACAATGTTTACACTATGTGTTCTCCTTGTTCTCCAAGCAAACCAGCAAAGGCCTCCCTCCTCAGAAATCCAGTACTGAAGACCTGCTTTCAGGGTTGATGACATGGAAATTTTAAATCCAATCCCAAAATGTTTAGATTTATTTACTTATAAATCTGGCCAGTTAGAGTCTAGTATTCGACTTACTAGTTTTCACCCACAACATCCAAGAAAGGTGAATTTTCAAACTTTCGAGCCAAGTCTTGTGTGGCCTACATGTGAACAAAAGGGATAAAGGGTTGCCATAATCTTTTCTTCCTTCCACTACTAACTCAACATGAGGCTGCAATTTCATTGTGGTTTGGTACTGACTGCTCTCTGCACCTTGTATAGCTTGGAAGATCACGGTTATTTTCAGCAGGCTCTGGGCACTGCTTAACTGTTCTATATGTGCTATAAAATTTATTTTATAATATTTTTCTCCTGCTCCTCAGTATACCATAGATTAAGTGTATGAACTATAATATAATTAATCAATTTTAAATTTCTAATTTTCAAATTATCTAATTTGTAATTAGACACCATGTAAGATTGAGCAGATAAGCAGGTAAATTGCAGTGTCAACAATCTGCACTGTTTTTATTGAGTGTGCCATTATCTCTTTGATGCCTTTCTTAAAGCACCAGTTTCTGGATTTATTTGATTATGTGAGAATCCCATCTTTGATTTTTTAAAATAAGATTGTATTCTCTATAGTTGCAAAGAAAAGCTTTAAAATGTGACGTGAGTATGTCCAAAAGGCTCATAAAACAGATGACAAATAAAATGAGCTCCCAATTTAAATACAAACAATATCTCAGTTCTAAAGTCAACATCATGATTTTTGACTGACTGTGGATGGCAATACTGAAACTGGCCAATGCATGGAAAACATTACTGAGTACTGAATGTGGAAAATGATCTAAACAAATCATTTCAGAATCAACTCAGTTATTCATCCTTTTGGGATATTGCAGCAAACTTGAGTACTATGAAGTTAGATATTTGTATTTCAACTAAAACATTATGAAAAGGTATGATCCTTTCTTCTCTGTGGGAACATTCTGATAAGATAAATGAATGTCCTTAGACCAAATTTTCCCTTCTCCTACACTGTTGTACATCATGCTGTTTTAATGTCTCCTGATACCCAGTAAATTTCTGCATTATGTATAGTAAGTGCTTTGATATAAAGATAATGTGGGAATGTATAGTGTATTAGCTACCTAGCATTTTGACAATAGCTGTTGATTGTATATTACTTTTTCATTGCTAAAAATATCAGTAACACCCTAGCAGCCATTATCACAGCAAGGATTGCCATCAGATTAAAACATGCTATTCTAGCAATGCAGCATTTGGAAGAAGGCATTAATAAATATGAATATAATAACTGTGGGCTTATTTTACATTTTTAATGATCTTTATGTAGTCTAAATATTCATTTAAGAGATGATTATTTTATATGAGATTCTTATGAAAAATCCTTAAGCAAACATCAGCTGTATGAGGGGGAAAAATCTGAATGACTATTGCCACATATTGAATCAAAAAATTAAAGTGGACTCCATCGAAGTAAAGAATTTAAAAAAATGTCCAAATTAATTCAATTAGTTTCTTTCGGGGCTTTAATAGGGATTATAAAGGGTAAATTTTCAAAAGGCAAAGGTCAGATTAATTATCTTTGAGTAAATAATTTTTAAAATACCAAATTTACTTTCATTTAATTAGATCAAGTGTCATACTATATGCAATGTGACTTTAAGGACTACACCTTGGAAATAGAAGCATTTCAGAGTCCTGATTTTAATACTTCAGTAAATTATTTTACTGTAATGTTAGAAGTGTGAACATCAGACCAAAAATACCATCAATAGAGGGAAGTGATAGAGGAAACTCAGGCTTTGGGTCTGTACTCAGAGTCCCCAAAACTGTACACAAGCATCTGGACAGTTGAGAACAAGTCAGTTGTATCAGCTTGCTTAAATTCCAGTTTTATTATTAGGTTTGTGTATAAGACATTTTCACAGAACTGATGTAAGGTGAATGTCTATATCTATAAAAATGGAGGAATACAAACAGGTTTATTTTCAGTTTTTCCTGTTTAAGGAGAGCCACAGATAAATCCATCACAGAATGGCTGGGGAGACTGAAGTGATCGTGGGGACTCTCTTTCTGCCCCCCCCCCCCCGATAAGATGCAATTCTGCGGTGACCTAGAAGCCTAGTTTTGCCATCTCCGACTCAAGGAATATTTCCACTCTACCACCAAACAATGAAATAACCTACCGATACCTTTCTTACAACACTTCAGGAAGAAAGATTCTACATGGACTCCTCATGTTGGTTGGGACAACAGACTGGACTTCTAAACAAATCGAATCTGCCACTGTGCACAGGCTGAAATCGTGAACAAACAGTATTCCTTGCATGATAATCTCGTGTGGCAACAATGTCCCTCAGCCGTATACATTGGACAAAGTAGGACTATCCCTGTGCAAAAAAAAAAAAAAAAAGACGCAAATTTGACATCAGAAATGGCAACATTCAAAAACCAATAGGAGATCGCTTCATCTTCCCTGGCATGCTGATGGATTTATCTTTGGCTATCTTTAAACTGGTTTATTCCAGCTCAAGGCTTCAAAGAGAGACTTGAGAGTAAGAATCCATATGCAAATTTGATACCACCAGCTCTGGTTTGAATAGGGATATTTCTTGACTTTTTCATTATAAACAGTGATTGTCATTTCTCTCAGCCTCCTTATCTGTTGCTCCCTCAATTTGCATCAATACAGCCTCTTTGATTTGCTGATATAATTTGATCTGATCCTGTGATTACATTTACTTCACTGCATGTATTCCTCCTCCCTATACTTTTTTCCCCCATTGTCAAATGTCTGAAGTGGGATATCTCCCATGAAAGCTCACGTGATAAATACAATTCTTACTCTTTAAAAGTGCCACAGCACTCCTTGTTCGTTTTGCTGAACTAGACTAACACAACTACTCATCTGGAACTATGCCTGTCCAGAGGGTGACAAATCCATATCCTAGAGCAGTGGTCTCAAACTCAAATCACCACGAGGGCCACACGAGGACTAGTGTGTTAGCCGGAGGGCCACACCACTGAAACCTTTCCATACAACAATATTGCAAATATCAGTAATGATGGTGTCATTGTAGGCTACAGGAAATAGCTTTAAGGGCTGCATGTGGCCCATGGGCTGCGTTTTTGAGACCCCTGTCCTAGAGATACCTAAACCTATGTTAACCTAACCTCTGGTGTGACTTCTACTAGGTTAATAGAAGAATTCTTCCATATCACTCTGGCTACTGCCTCTTTGAAGGGTGGATTAACTACAGTGATGAGAAAACTCCTCCCATGGCTGTAGTGAGTAGCTATACAGAAGTACAGAGGTGCCAGTGCAATGGTGCTGCTGTAGCCTGTCAATTGTAAATATAGCTTAAGAAAAGTGATTGAGAGATTAGATTGGGATTAGTTAAAATGTGTGACCTATGTTAACGGAAGGTGGGTCATTTCTTTCCTCTAGTCCAGGGACGGCTGAATATGGCCAACAGGCAAGATCCAGCCTGGCAGAAGTCACCATCCGGCCTGCCCCCCCTTGGCCTATTCCCTTGTCTCTCTCCACTGATGATGCACTGCTCCAGGGCTGGGTCTGCGCTATCCCCCTGCTGGCACTGCTCTGGTGCTGGGTCTGCACCGCCCCCTCCGCTGACACTACAATACATTGCTCTGGGGCTGTGGCTGGGGCTGTGCCACCCCCTCCCTCAACCAGTAGTGTGCTGTGCTTCTGTGGGGCTGGCACTGTGCTGCCCCCTTCTACCTCTCCCTCCAACTGGTGCTGCACCACTCTGGAGTCGGGGCTGGGGCCAGGGCTGTGCTGCCTCCTTGTGCCCCCCTCACTGAGCCTGTGCTCCCCTGATCTCCTCCCCTCCCCCATACTGGCTCTCCACCACCCCTGCCTGCCCACTGTAAATTTTATTGCCCATCTCTGCTCTAGTGACTGACCATAAATGGAGGTTTATGGGTTTACTACTGCCCTAAGCTTCTCTTAGTTTGGCCAGTAGAGATGCTTTCTCTAGTATGGACTCATAAACCTCATGTGGTCAAATTAACATTTTCTAGCTAACCCTGACTTCTTTTCCCAAATTGGACAGTGCCACCCTGTGTGAGAAAATGACTGGTGGACCTTGATTCGTGCCTAACCATTATTCGCTTTCAGGGATGATTCAGGTCTCCAGCATTTAAAATAAATCCCTGACATGTTTGTCTTGATACTATAACCCCATTTTTTAAAAACAAAAGTATTGTCATTATTACTCGTTCCCTTTACTGCTAATTCAGTGAAAGATTTACTCCAAGTATATTTATTAATGTGTCAATACTGCTGTATCTGTGAAATCAGAAAGGTCTTCCCCTATCTAGCCAATTCCAGTCGTCCTCCTCCTCCTCCTCCTTCTCAGGATGCTCAGGAGAGGTAGATACACTATGTAGTGGGCCAGCTTTGCCCCTTCCCCTTTATTTTCAAACTTTCATCTGTTTTTAGGCTGTCTACACTACCACTTGTCACCAGGATTGTGAATGATCCTTCCCTTGAGTGACATTAGTTACACCAACATGGGCACTGGTGTGTACAGTACTAGGCTGGTGGGAAGAGCTTTCCTTGCTGACCTAGATTATGCTGCTTACAGAGATGGAGTTTTTATTCTGATAGAGTTCTCTCAACAGAGAAGAGGAAGGATGGTAGGCTGATTAGCGTGGTAGTTTGGGGTTAGGGACTTACCTGCTCTGCCATAGCCTTTCTCTTGGACCCCAGGCAAGTCACTCCCTCTCTTTCTGCCGCAGTTTCCCATCTGTAAAGTGGCATAATAGTACTTCCCTTCCTGAGAGGGCTGGTGTGAGGATAAATACATTAAATATTGTTCACCTATTACAGTAATGGGCACCATACCTAAAATAGACATCGTAACTGCAGGTTTATTACTATTCTGAGCAGAACGTCTGCAGCTAGTTTCTCTAATACATATTAAACTCTGCTGTAATATATATGTGGTATTAAACTATAAGGGCAAGATATACAAAGGGATTGAGATGCCCAGGTAAAAAACTGAGCTCTTCAGAACTCCTGCCAAGCTGTCAACTAACCCTGTAGGTTACTAAATTCCATAGGTGCTTAAATTCCTACTGATGAAGGCCACAAGGCACTTGAAAAAACAGTCAGCGAACATATCTTGGATCACCAAAATTCTGTTGCTCATTGCCTATGAGATTCAGTAGTTCTCAATACGCTTGGCAATACATTGCAACTCTGCGGGACACGCCTTCCAGGCCAAATCCAGCCATTTCCCAGACTCTCCATGACATACATCCTGCTGTGGTGACACATTTGATCCAGGAAGTGCTTTCCATTTGAAGCCATAGCTTCACCCCCCAAAAAGTGTAATGCTGCATCAGACCAGAGGACATCTCCTGTCAGTCTAGCCCAGTGAAGTCACCATGATAAAGGAACGTAAATAAGTTGATGGCAGATAAGCATTCTATGGTATATAGCTTGTGTATCTCCTGTCAACCTGGCCTGGCACTGTAGACTAGGCCTTAGACTTTAATATTCATCTTGACTCCTAGCCAAGGCCAAATTCTTCACTGACTTGCATTTCATTCAAATCTATTAGCATTAATGAGGCTGACAGGAAGTAAGATTATGTCCCTTAACCTATTGCTACCTCCCAGTTTCTCCATCTCTCTGTTCTTCCCCAAGGCTGATAGTTACAATAGTTGTAACACTACCTATCTTTTTAGAATAATTACACTATTTGCAATCTTCTTTCTGATTCCCTTAGTTGATTGCAAGATAATTTACCAGATCACGGGCCTTTTAAGCATATAATATGTTTTGGTTGAAACTAATATGAATGATAAGAGATTTGTTTCTTACACAATGAAAATACAAATAGTCCCTTTAAAAATATACAATGGTTTAACTATTAGAGTCTTTTAGATGTGTTAGGGGATAAAATATTACCTTTAAATGTACCCCGAGAGATTCAAATATAATCTATAAAACTGTGTTTAAAAATATTCTTACAAAAATATATATGATTTTTCCTGTGATGACCTATCATTTAATCAAACTTCCTAATTTGTTTCTTTAGAGGAAACCTACATTTAAGCAGCAGCGCAAGCTCCATCTTGTCTCATATAGGAACAGAATAAATAACGAACAAAATAATAAAATATGGTCTGCTCTTTCCCATATCTGGCATTTTCTCATGCATCTGGTCCAAGTGTCTCAGAAAACACATGCAGGCATATTGCAGGGAAGCGTGGTGTGTGTGTGTGTGTGTGTGTGTGTGTGTGTGTGTGTGTGATGAAAGACAGAATGAGACCTACCTTAACAGCAGCATTTTATGACATCACATATTACTGTGTCCCCACACAGTGTTAAGTGTGTCATAGAGAGCCAGGGAGTTGGCTGGATTTGACTTGGGGTGTGTGGGCTGGTGTGTTCTGTAGGGTTGTGATATGCTGCCAAGTGTGTCACAAGTTGCCAAAGGTTGAGAACCACTATGCTAGAGCAAGGAGTGGACAAGTCTGAGGGGGAAGGAAGGATGTACATCAATCTAACCACTGCAGAGATTCCTTTCAAAAGGCTTTGGTGTCTGCTGCAGAAATTTCCCCTTCCCACAAGTCTTGGCAATAACTGTGGTCAAGGGCAGCCCTGGCATTATGGCTCCAATGGAGACAAGGGATTTGTGATACAAAGCATCAAGCTGGAAGCCTGACGGCCTCTTGCATATTCTTTGGGTCCCACACAGTGTTATGTGGGAGCCTGGTAGGTTCTTGTATGAGGGATCATTAGCCCATAATGGGATATGAGGGGAAACCCGGAAAAGGATGCAGGCTTGGGAGTTGCAATGCATGGTTGAAACCATGGTTACTTACAAATGCTCTGAGAAGGTCCACAGATCTCCATTTTGGAGCAGTTTTTCCTTGTGATGTGTGGAATAGGCTGACATTTTTCCTGGATAGTGCACCTTAAAAGATAAGTGAAAGTACTTTTATATGGCATCAAAATTCACCTCTGCATTGACTGAATTGCTGATATTAGTGCATATATACAAAAGAGTTTGAACATGATGTCTCATGATGCTTCCTTCCTGGAATGCAGAGGACTTAGACTAGGTGATTTACTGAGGTCCCTTCCAGGCCTTCACTTCTATGATTCTATTATAACCTTATTGCTATTTTTTGCATGTAGGTTACTAGACAAAGTACTGGTAAAAATGGATTGAAAGAAACTAAATGTGTAGACTTGGAGACTATAAGGCTAGAACAGAACATCATGATCATCTAGTCTGATCACCTGTCACAGACCCCTTCCCGCTACAGACTCTCACCTGCCCACTCCTGTAATAGACCTCTACCCTCTGGCTCAGTTACTGAAGTTCTCAAATCTTGATTTAAAGTAACTGAGAATCCACCATATATTCTAACTTAAACACCAAGTGAACTATGTCTCATGCTGCAGAGGAAGGCAAAACCTGCCCAGGATCTCTGACAATCTGATCTGGGGGAAAAGGTCTTCCTGATTCCAAATAGGATAGTTGGTTACCAGACCCATCAGACACACACCTAGGAAAGACTCTGGGATATTCTGGCACTTTCCCCATCCAATGTCCCATGTCTGAGAGATTTTTTTAAAATAGCAGTCACAGATGGGCCATATACCACTGTAGGCAACCTCATCATACCAGCCCCTTCATAAACTTGTCAAGCTCAGCCTTGACACAAGTTAGGTTTTTTCCCCCCACTACTCCCCAGCTGTCCGCCTCTGGTTCTGAGTCTTCCATGACTCAGTCTTCTGGTCAAGTTACACAAGGTTCAAGTCCTTTCTGTGATAGAGAGCTTAAAAATAGAATAATAGGGTTGGAAGGGACCTCATGAGGTCATCTAGTCCAATGCCCTGCAAAAAAAGCAGGACCACTCCCACTAAATTATCCCAGCCAGAGTTTTGTCCAGCTGGGCCTTAAACATCTCCAAAAACGGAGATTCCACCACCTCCCTAGGTAGTTCATTTACCACTCGCCTAGTAAGAAAGTTTTTCCTAATATCCAGCCTCGACCTCCCCAGCTGCAACTTGAAACCATTGCTCCTTGTTCTGTTCTCTGTTACTACTGAGAACAGCCGAGCTCTGCCCTCCTTGGAGCATCCCTTCAGGTAGTTATACTTTGCTATCAAATCCCTCCTCAGTCTTCTCTTCTGCAGGCTAAATAAGGCTAGTTCCTTCAGTCTTTCTTCATAGATCTTGTGCTCCAGCCCCTTGATCATTTTTGTTGCCCTTTGCTGGACTCTTTCTAATTTATCCATGTCCTTTTTGTAACGAGGAGCCCAAAACTGGACACAGTATTCCAGATGTGGCCTCACCAGTGCCGAATAGAGGGGAATGATCACATCCCTCGATCTGCTGGCAACACTTCTTCTGATACAACCCAGTATGACATTTGCCTTTTTGGCAGCAAGAGCACACTGCTGACTCATATTCAGCTTCCCATCCACAATGACCCCCAGGTCCTTTTCTACAGTGCTGCTACTTAGCTGATCACTCCCCAGACTGTAGCAATGCATGGGGTTTTTCCATCCCAAGTGCAAGATAATGGAAGCTTTTTTTTGGCTCCCTTAAAGGAGCACAGGGGACTTTGGAGGGGCACCCCCTATTTGGTAGTTTAATTTGCAAAATTATCAGTTGCTTCAATATAATAGCATCAAGTGTTTAAAATTGTATTATTTGGAACATTGCTCTGTTCTTAGAATGCGTGTTAAACTGGTTATGAAACTCACCTCTGCTTAACATGCAGAAAGTCCTGGGTTCAATTCTCAGGGGGTTGGACTCGATGATCTCACAAGGTCCCTTCCAGCCCTATGATTTGATTGATTGATTGATTGACACTTTGAGAACATTGGACACTTTGCTCTCATAAGCCTTGGGCTCAGATTGGCTAGTGAAACCCAAGTTCAAGTAGCCCTTGTGCCTACTGTTTCTAGTTCAAACCCTAACTGAGGGTCTTCCCAATAGGAGCCTACTGTCTTCCATGGGGTGGGGAGGAAGGAGGAGTCCTGTTTCCTCTGCAGTCTCTCTCTAGATCTCATCCACTTTCCAAAGCCTACCATGCAGGGTTAGATCTTAATGGACATTAGTAAACTTGCATAGTAGATGTGATAAACTTGAAATGTAGCTGAGAGGAGCACATAAGTGCTTGGTCTTTACATGATCTATACGATGTCCAAACCAATTAGATTGAAGAACAGAGATGTCAGGAGCTAAGAAAAATGTGCATGTACTGTGTAGTGTATGACATCATTTGGAACTGTGATATCAGCCTGTACGAAAATGCCCTATGCTTGAGCCAGACCACTTGGGACTTAGTGTTGCTGTATGCCAAATAACGGTACCTGAGTGACGAATTCCAGAATTAAAATGATTGTTTGGAAACAGAGTACAAGGTGGTCCCAGGGGATCCCAGTATACCACAGGAATTGATTCTTTCCCTATAGACTTTCAGTCTTTACCTGGCCCAACAGGGGCTTCCTTTTTTCTCCCACATTCTATTGATAAGATCAGGCTCTGCTTCTTCTGACTAGGAGACAACTAATCACTCCCTAGGTGTGGGGCATGTGGGTTATTTCCTTCACCTTGCAAGTGATGGGGTTAAGCCCAATCACAGGGCCCTAGCAGGCTAAAGTTTTTCCAACCCTTCCACAGTGGTTGGAGCTCTTTTGGACAGAAAGTTCTGTCCATCTGCTTGTTTGGCTAATGAAAAGACAAGGTAGGTAAGTTGATATCTGATATTAGACAGTGGCAGACTGGAGTGGAGCTGGCACTGGTGAACCAGAATAGAGTTCACTGGGACCCTGGCTGACTAGAGCAGTACTCAACAGACAATTCCCTGGGCTTCAGGAACCATAGTTACTGGGTAAAACTGGGGTTGATGAGTCAGAGTTAGGTGTGATTTTTGTGTGGAGCTAGCACTTCAGGAACCTCAATGCACCAGTCAACAGAAACTAATAAATACTTGGGAATCTACCATATCTCATGCACACTTTGGGTTTTCTACATAATCTAGGTTTTTTTAATTAACAAATTGTTGTTCCACTAGTTAAATTAGTTGTTTTATTGGGTTCCCCAGACTCCTGTGTGCCTGCTAAATGGGAAAGGTATATTGTTACAGTGACCATGAATATAGCTTTAAATTCCTTGAATCTGTAGGTGTGAACAGGATTCTGAGTGGCAGTTTGGTATAAGTATTTGCTTATTTTGAAGAGAAACTCTCTCTGCAACCTAACTATCAATGATAGTGAATAATGCTCTTTTTTTCTGCTTTGGTGTTGTCATAACTATATAGACACTGATTAATGCATTGGCTATGTCTTCTGTGACTTCAGTGATGGACTTATTGAAAAACATTAATAGAACATGAATCTCCTTTTTATCAGACACCTATCCTAGGTACACTGATTATCATAGTAGTGTGAGATACAGAACTGCTGCTAGCCTCATTTTATGTTTGGCCTGCGGTCCATATAAGAACAGGGAATTCAAGCCTGGTTTTCCAATCTAACACTAGCACTCCTACAACTGCACCATCCTTCAATGTCAACTTGAAACTGCTATTGACATTTCTAGCCATTCTTGAAGGCATCAATCCACTTGCTAACTCAAGGAAATTCTTGCTATAAGTTTTACTAATATGTTTATTTCTGACAAGCAATCTGATAATATTTTTTGTGAATCATTCTTCCAGTATCACTGTAATTTATGCTGTCATTTGGACATGAAATAACCAGGTTGAGTAATGTGCCCAACAGAATATAAAAACAGAGTAGTTTTTGTTTTAATTGTATAGCATGTGTTCATTTCTCTGCTAGGTTGAGTGGCATATGAATATTGACTTGCAGCCGTACCACCATGCGTTCTGATCCTGTAGTGAGCAATGTGTGATTGCATACAGCTGCCTACAAAAAGCTCATTATTAACTTAGGACTGGTAAATTCTCTTTTCCTCATGTATACAGTGTTGTACAATTGGCTGGCTACATTTTTTTCATCATCTTCTTTTAGGTTTCAGATGTTCAGGCCCTCTAAGTCCAACTTTTGTGGCATGTTGTCCCCTTTAAGACCAGGGTTTTAAGCATTTTCAGTTGTAACAGCTAGCAACTGGCTGAGCAGGATCATGTGACTTGGATATGCGCACAAGGTGTTTGTGGCAGCTCCCAGTGCTCTCAGCCTGTGAATTGGGCAGATTTTGAGGGGAACAGCAGACTGTTGGAAGATATCAGAACAAGGACAAAGTGCAGCTTTGAGGAGGCTCAGCAGTGGGTTATAAGTGAGAGGGAGCGGGGGAAAGAGGCCTGTGACAGAACTAGGCTAGGATGCATTCATGAAATGAAAAGATAAGTAGTAAATTAAGTCAGAGCAGATGGCTTCTCCTCTGTATGAATTCTAGAGCAAAAGTAAGGATTGAGGTTCTTTATTTGCAATCATGAATCTTATTATGGGAAAGGAAGGGGAAAACTTATCACGCTACCTCCCTGTGTCCAGGAGCTTATTAGTTGAGTGTGAGTACTAGTCAAACCTTTAATTACAAAACTTTGACTGAAAAAGGGGAAAAAGAAATGAAAACTCCTTCCCGTCTCCTCCATCCCCCGGCCTAATTTTCAGCCAACTTTAGTATGCAGGAAACAGGGAACTTACAACATGTCGGCATTATGCAATCACATGTGCTCATTATTCAGGACTTCCTTCAAAAGTCCTATGCTTTCCTCCCGTAAGAACACTCATAAAGCAGTACAGGATTTCAGGTAAAAGCACTCAAAGACATCCCCAGGATGATGTTTCAATCTCTTCTTCTCATAGAGTAATAAAATATTGGGGTTGGAAGAGACCTCAGGAGGTCATCTAGTGCAACTCCCTGCTAAAAGCAGGAACAACCCCAACTAAATTTTCCCAGGCAGGGCTTTGTCAAGCTGGGCCTTAAAAACCCTAAGGAGGGAGATTTCACCACATCTCTTGGCAGCACATTCCAGCGGCTCACCTCACTCCTAGTGAAAACATTTTTCCTAATAACCAACCTAGACTTCCTCTACTGCTGCTTGAGACCATTGCTCCTTGTTCTCTCATCTACCACCACTGAGAACAGCCTAGCTCCATCTTCCCTGGAGCCTCCTCTTCAGGTTGTTGAAGGCCACTATCAAATTCTTCATAACTCTTCTACAGACTAAACAAGCCCAGTGCCCTCAGCCTCTCTTCACAAGTCATGTGCTCCCTGCCCCCAATCATTTTCATTGGCCTCTGCTGGGCTCTTGTCAATTTATCCACATCCCTTCTGTGGCTGGGGGTAGGGGTGTAAAACTGGACACAATATTACAAATGTGGCCTCACCAGTGCCAAATAGAGGGAAATAATCACTTCCTTTGATCTGCTGGCAGTGCTCCTACTAATGCAGCCCAATGGGCTGTTTAGCGTTCTTGGCAATAAGGACACCCTGGTGACTCATATCCACTTCTTGTCCATTGCAACCCCCAGGTCCTTTTCTGCAGAACTGCTGCCTAGCCAGTCAGTCCCCAGTCCATAGTAAGGCACAGGATTCTTCTGTCCTAAGTGCAGGTCTTTGCACTTGTCCTTGTTGAACTTCATCAGGTTTCTTCTGGTCCAATTCTGTAATTTGTCTGGTCATTCTGTATCCTATCCCTTCCCTCCAGCATATCTACCACTTCCCCCAGCTTTGTATCATCTGCAAACTTACTTAGGATAGAATCCACTCCATCAGAATGCTGTTGCCTGCCCAGCTGGGGCCCTGTGCCCTGGGGTCCTGGAGAGCTGCACTGGAGGCTGCACCACGCACCAGGCAGACCTACTTTCAGGGGCAGACTAATTGGCTCAGGGGGTGTGGTGGGAGCCCTGACTTCCGGCCGCAAGACCTCAGACCACTGAGCAACAGCCTGCTCCCAGGTGCCATGGTTTGAGGGCCAGGGCCCCAGAGGGGGGAGCCCATGCTGGTGGAGACTAGCACCCCAAGTGAGGGGACACTAATGTGGGTAGCCAAGAGCCCCTTAATCTGGCTCTGAATGGGCACTATTTTCAGCAGGACTCAAACTAAGGTGGCTTATGAATCATTGGCTTAATGAATCATTTTTGGGGTTAAAATGTGGGGGGTGAGAAGAGGCTACTAATTTGTTCTCCAGAGCCTAAGTCTGCATTTCAGACAAGTCTCTTGTTCTACTCTCTAGTCTTTGGTATGGCAATTATAACCTTCAGAATGTGAAATAAGTGGAAACTGATGTAGTGAAGTGTTTCACCCATGTTTTGGAGAGTGGGAAATACAGGCACAAATGGATATTTTGAGGATGATCCCACTGAAATTATTCCTTGTGGTGAGATGATATTTGTTTTGAAAGGCAAACATACAGGACACATAAGTCAATTATTTAAAAAAGTAATTGATTGCTGATTCTGCCTTATTGTTAAGACATTATTTGTAAGCAGACCTAATTACATAGTGCTTTACTTTTTTCATTTTATAAACATAAATGTGAAAAATAAAAGCAATATTGAGGTTTAAATTTCATTAATAATTTTAATGCTGAAACAAAGTTTTCAGTGAAGTATTTGTTCAAAAAATTCATCCAACTCTAATCATTTAGTTCAGACATCACTGCACAAGTAATATTTGTTACAATAAGGTTACAACATATTTGATTATATACACTGTTCTTTTTCTTCACATACACTTAATGAATTAGAAGCCAGCATATTTCTGTGCATTTCAAAGATCTTTCAAGCATTTCAGAAGAACTCTTCGAACCCATTTGAGGGAGGAGACATTTCAAGAAGATACAAAACCTTCAGTCTTTCTAAGGATCCCTCACCTCTCCTTTTATGTCTGAGTGGATATCCTACTTGGAATTTTTTTTTTGTTAGCATGTTAATGAACACTTTACCTGAGGGTTTCTCTTCGTTTTCTAGGTAAATGCAATTTGGAAAGCTAAAGAAAAAAATATAAATCTAATCTGCTGCTACATCAGATAAAGTTCAGATCAAACAGTAAGTAACACACCAACCATAAAGCTACAATTCAGCCTCTAAGTGTCCCATTAAGATGACTGATGAAGTAATAGTTAATAATTGTTAATGTTTCCACCACAGAACGGTTCCTGTTCCCTAAATGGCTGCTCTAAACACTGTCTTTAATTATACTTTCAATATTACCATTCTTTAGGCCACAGTTAAGCAATGAAACACAATAAAGCAAGACTCATTAACTCTAATACGAACCAAAAGACTGAGTGGCTTTTAAATGTCCTAGGTGCAGTTGTTAGAAGAAAAAATGCCTGCATTGTAGCAATTTATTACAATTGGCCATTGATTGTTTTGTATTTAAGGCAAAGTTTAAGTACAAAACAATCAGCTTAATGAATTTACCATATCGTTGATAAATGAGAGTAATTGAAGAATTTTGTACATACAGAACATAAATAGGACAGGGAACAATTTTGCAGTGCTGAGATGAGTCTTGCTCGTTATTTGCTTGCTCCTGTTACCACCAAGTTCATGGAAAAACTAGATCAGACCAATGGGGTGCAGGGCTGCACTTTTATATACATATATATTTTCAAATAAAAAAGCAGCAAGTGTCCCTTATATTTGGAATACAGGAGGATTACTTTAAAATGGGATCATGCTAACCTTTCAGCAATAATAATCTTATAGCATTCTTCATCCATACTATAGATTTTAAAACACTTTACAAAGGAGGTAGGCATCATTAGCTCCGTTTTACAGATGGGGAAATGAAAGTACAGAGAGGTCAAATGCCTTGCTGAAGGTCAGATAGTGAGTGGCAGATCTGGGAATATAAAACAGGCCTTGAGTTCCAGTCCAGTGCTCTGCTAGGCTTTATGGTTTCTCTTTATGTAGAAACTACATAAGAAAACCTACATCATTTGTTTGAAGAAAAGATGTTTAAATATCTATATGGCTCTCCCTTTCCCTTTTATATAGAACAAGACTAATTCTGAGTTAGAATGCATTGTATAGATAAACCCTATGTGGTTGGAAAAGGGTTTAAGGTGTTATTCCTGAGCAGGAGAATCTTAAGGTTGGGGGGTGGGGGGGTGGAGATTATTGTTCTTTTTTGTAGGGGAATCCGGACGTTAGAAGGAAGACTGTGAAAGTCACTGATTCTTAGATCTCATCTACACTACACAGTTCCATCAACAAAGCATACCTAAAATGTTTATCCCTCCTATTTAAGTCTCCTGATATGCCAACATCATAAAACCACATCGACGACCAGCATAAATTCTTCTGCAACCACATTATAATGATGCGGAGTCAGCGGCGTAGACTCTGCATTTGCTTATGTTGCCCTATCTGACCTCCAGGAGGTATCCCACAATGCCTAATATGACAGCTTTAGTCAGCAGTTTGAACTCCATTGTCCTGCATCCAGGTATACAAGCACGCACTTCTCCCCCTTTAAAGCCCCAGAAATTTTTAAAATTCCACTTCCTGTTTGCTCAGTGTGGACAGCTCACATCATATCTTCTCAGCCGACCATGCTGACTTGCTGCAGCCAAAGCACTCCTGCCTTGAGTACACTGGAGTTGTTGGATCTGTGGAGTTTGTGGGGAGAAGACAGTGTGCAATATCAGCTCTACTCCATCCATAGAAACTTTGATACCTGCAGGCAGATTGCTTATGGCATGTTGGTGAAGGGGCACAAAAGGGTCATGCATTGATGCCATGCTAAGATCGAGGAGCTGAGGCAGTTCTAACCAGAATGGCAAGGGAGGCCACCTGTCACTTTAGTGCACCAAAGACCTGCTGCTATAAGGAACTGGATGCTATCCTCAGTGGTGACCCCACCTCCATTTCCAAGAGCCCCATGGATACTTTGCGATGGCTGGAAGCAGTGGGCTGTGGAGGCAACTGCAAGAATAATGTGGTGGATGAGTAAGTGAATTTAGGGGATGTGGAACAAGTGACTGGGTCATTTGGTAACATGGAGAGTTAGGGCCTCTTTCTGACTCTGCATAGGTCTAGCCAATCACAGCACTCCAGCTCTTCCATGTCTGATGTAGGAGAAGGGAGCTCTGGTAAGTACTCATTTTGATATTTTATTGCATAGTGCCATGAGGTAGAAGTGTCCTTTCTTTTGGTACATGCTAGAAGTGGGATAAGGGACAGAAATTAATAAGACTAGCACTGTTTGTATCTCTTTCCCATTCTCCTATACAGCCTGCAGCCAGGTCCCTGTGGAAAAGTTTGTTAATGAAGATTGGGATATGTCACAGGAATCCTTCAAAGACATCTCTAGGAAGCTTCCATGGAGATACTCTGTAATAGACTGCCAAAGGTTGGCAAGTTGCTTTGTTTCTTCCCTTCCATAGGAAACTTTACCACAGTATTGCCAAGATCCAAAGGGGGTAGCCGTGTTAAATCTAGTTCAGTAAAGCAAACAAAAAAGGAGTCCTGTGGCACTTAAAGACTAACAAATTTATTTTTTGCATGAGCTTCTGTGGGAGAAAATCCACTTTGTCAGCTTCTTTGAAGATGGGGAACTTACAGAATGGTAGGAAATAAATGCAGGAAGGTGTAAGTCATAGGAACAGGTCACACTGTAACAGCAAATCAAAACAGTTGTAAAGATTCCCCAGTGTTTGCAAAAAATAAATTTGTTAGTCTTTGGCTACGTTCACACACGAGGTTATTTCGATACAAGTTGTTTTGAAACAACTTGTATCGAAATAACACCTTATTTTGAAATAAGTTAATTTGAATTAACAGTTTGTTAATTTGAATTAAGGAAAAAAGCTCAAAGCGAAATAGCAAGTTCAGACAACAGTTATTTCAAAACGAGTCACTGTTGTTCTGAAACAACATGTTCTGATGGCATTGTTTTGAAACAATCATTTCGAAACAATGTTGTTTCATCCCCACTTGGGGTTTAAGTTGTTTCGAAACAACGGTGCGTCGTGTGAACGTGGCCTTTCTTATTTCGAAACAACCTCTGTTGTTTCAAAATAAGATTGCTGTGTGAACACACCCTTTAAGTGCCACAGGACTCCTTGTTTGTTTGTTTGACCACAGTGGTTCTTAACCTGTTGTAGCTCACGACACTTTTGATGGCATATTGCAACCTTAAAGAACACACCTGCCCCCCACCCTCAAGGCCAAATTCAGTCATTTCCCTGGCTCTCTGTGACACACTTACTGCTCTGTGGCACACAGTAATGTGTCCCGACACAGTGGTTGAGAATCACTGCTTTACCATACCAATCAACAATTATTTCTGCAGGAACCAAAGCAGCATACAGGTGAGCAGTATACAAACCTGGTCTGAAGTCACATGTATACAGGAGACGTACCTTTGCATTCTGTTACTCTCAAATGGCTATGTCTATGCTAGATGGCTCAGGTAAGTCAACTTAATAAGGACCTTATTAAGTTGACTTAGAGACCCCATTTGTTTAAGTCAATTTTATAAAGTTGACTTAAGCACGGGGACCCATTTAAAGTCAACTTTATTAAGTCAACTTTAAATGGGTCCCTTGGCTTAAGTCAACTTTATAAAGTTGACTTTAAATGGGTCCCCTTGCTTAAGTCAACTTTAAATGGGTCCCTTGGCTTAAGTTGACTTTATAAAGTTGACTTAAATGGCTCTCTTGCCTTAAGTCAGCTTTATTAAGTACATTTTAATAGGCCAATTTTGTTAAGTCAACTTAATAAAGTCGACTTAACCCTTAAAGTTGACTTTAAGGGTGAGAGTTAAGTCCATTTAAGCAAGTGCTTAAGTAGACTTAACAAACTCCAAATGTGGCTCTGGAGTTGCTTAAGTCAACTTAAGCCTCCAGTGTAGATGTAGCCAAATGAGATCTCTGTTTTGATTTCCTCCACTTGTGAAAAATGGTTCCAGAATTTATAACAGTGTAAATTCTAGGTGCTTGTGCCAACCCCCTTTAGAAATGGCCTAGACCCATAGTCCCATCTGGCCCCTTTCACCTCCACACTTACCATGTTTAAGCCACTTGATAAATAATGCGCTTGCCAAGGAACAGTGAGAAAGAGGGGTGTTAACTCTTATGATACAATGCTGCAAGTGCACTTACACTATGACCTCTGTTGATTGTTTCTTGGATTGTGCAAATGTGCCCTTGAGGAGATCTTCTACACACCAGCAGAACTCCTCCAGTCAATAAGGAGGTGAGGCAGGAAGAGTAAGGAAGACATGTCTAGGGAAGTGCTGTAGTCATCAGATGCAGAAGATCATGATCACAGAGTGTGGTGAGCAACAGTAAATGAATAGCCAGGAGGAGAAACAGGTGCAGAGCATCTGATAAAGGGCCAAGAGCCAGATGATCAAGCTGAGGGAGATACTGAGGTTCCTGACTGCATTGCATACAGCCAATATGGAATTGCATGCCATGCTCTCCCCAAACTCCACACATTCTTTCAAGTTCCTGGCCTAATGCAGTGCCCCTTGCACTCCACGCCTAAGGATGGATATGAGAATGACAGCTGGACTTAAATACAGCTGTGAGACCCTCAGTTCAGAGAAACAAACAAGGAGACCTGTGGCACTCTTAAAGACTAACAAATTTATTCAGTACGTGAGCTTTCATGGGAGAAAATCCCACTTTGTCAGATCCTTTGAAGCCATCTTCAAAGCATCTGACAAAGTGGGATCTTCTTCCACGA
This sequence comes from Podocnemis expansa, assembly GCA_007922195.1. Taxonomy (NCBI): domain Eukaryota; kingdom Metazoa; phylum Chordata; order Testudines; family Podocnemididae; genus Podocnemis; species Podocnemis expansa. The sequence goes on from ML682013.1 coordinate 8,683,445, forward strand.
ATGCTCATGTGATAAATAAACTTGTTAGCCTTTAAAAGTGCCACGGACTCCTTGTTTGTTTGGCTGATCTAGATTAACTCGGCTGTCCCTTTGGAATCAGTTCAGAGGTGCTCCTCGGTGTCCTGTCCCTTGTAAGAAATGGAAATCTGTGTATTGCTGTGTAATAAACATTTCCTCTTACCTGTCTTTGAGTCCTGCAAGTTAGTTGCGGTGGGAATTCATGAAATTAGCAATTGGTGCATTTGTGGACTACAGTTGATGTTCAGGCAGCTATCATTACAAAGGTCATTCCTGGTGATTCCAGAAACACCTATTACTTGGTGTCACTGTCAAAATGCTGCTTCACAGCCTCCCTGATCTGAATAGCCTTCCTCCCATTGAGGGCCCCCCCAACCCCAGTTGCTCTAGTATTTGGCTGTTCAAAATAAAGCACCAAGCAAACCTCCTCAGCACTCCACTCACTCCGTAGAGTCACAAATGCTATGTACAGCACAGCAGACTGCTATGACCATGGGAATATTTTCCTCACTGAGGTCTAACTATCAAAAAGACAGCACGAGCAACCCTATAATCTGCCAAAGTGAAGTGGCCACTTAACAGCTCCCCAGTGATTGGGGGAAATGAGGCAGGAAAAACCTGGGTAGTAGGGGGTTATAGATTGTTATAATAAGCCATAAAGCCAGTATCTCTATTCAGTTCATGATTTTTAGTGTCTAGTGAAGATTTTTGATTTGCAAGTAACTTGGGTCATAGGAAGACTAATTTTTGCTGTGGCTCTGGGTTAGTGTGGACTGGTAAGTTCCAACTGGTGTCTGTCTGTACACTCATGTGAGTGTTTTTTCAAAGATTTTTCTTTTTCATTATCTAAACCTATTGCTCTCAGATATGATGCGTTTGTTGTTGGCTTTAGGCAGAAATATTATACGGTTTTATTTGGTTTGGATGTAAAAGAAATGAGACAATTTGTAAAGAGAATAAGACAGTTTGGGGTGCCCATGTCAATGTGGTGACTTCTGTACCTAGGTAAATGCCTCCTAGAGGTCTCCTATGATGTGATCCAGTTGAGTAGGAAGTCTGGAGGGGCAAAAGTGAACTCGGTTTCCAAGGTCTTCCACAGCCCATCTGGAGGTATGTCATTTCTTTTTTTTGGGGACAGGACCATGCTCTGATATTTGGCATTCTTGCAAGAAACAACTGTTTCTTCTTAAAAGAAATTCACCTCTATCTTCTGTGCGTACTGCTACCTGAGCACTAAAAGTCTTTATTCAAACCACAAAAATGTCTGTTTTCCTGATTGTGGTCAATTATTCTTATTAATCTTCTACATGAATGAAGTGAAATTGACAAGAATGACAGCCCCATCACTGATGTAAGGATATGCAGTTGACATTGTATGGCCTTCACTATACCGACTAAAACCCTACACATCTTCTTGAGGTGGTTTTATTTTGTCAAAAGAAAAAAAAATTCAGGACAGTTTTTGTTGGCAGGAGGTTGACTTCAGGATGTACACCAGCTCTGTTTTGTCAACCAAAACAGACTTTGGTCAACTAAACTCTCTAGGGTAGATCAGGCCTTTGTGTATATTGCCTATGAAACAAAGAAGTCTGTCTGTGCTGGTTATCTAAGAAAATCACTTCATCATCAGTAATTTATTGCTTTAAATGGAGTCTGAATTCCTGAGTTTGACTGAAACCTGAAGTTACATTTCCACTGCTTGTGTGAAAATCCATGAAAATGCAGTGTTGTTGAAGCTGCATTTGTCCCTGGATATGAGAGACACAAGGTGAGCAAAGTAATGTTTTTTTATTGGACCAACTTCTGTTGGTGAGAGAAACTCAAGCTTTCAAACTTATTGTAAACTGGTCCAATAAAAGCTATTGTTTCATCCATCTACACCATGAAAAGTAATGTTTGGTTTTGCAGTGTAGTGCGTCAATATATGTTAGATTTGTTGCCATTGACTATATGGCAATAAGTAGAACCTAGTTTCTCTCATACTGAGATAAATACACTTTCCATTTTGAAAGAACAAGCCACTTTGTGCACTTAGTGTAGCAAACCATCTGCTGATAAATTCTGCTATGTACTCCGCTTACAAGAACACATGGCTCAAATTTTAGGTAGCATCATGCCCTGACAGTTCAAATCTTACTCCTGTCCTCAGTGGGAATACTAGAGCAAGGAAGCAAAGCCAAGGTTGTAGCCTCAGATGTAGCTGGAGCCACTAGGGGACACTGACTGCATTTGGTGTGAGGGAGGAGGCCCCCATGTGTTCTGCTGAAGTACATGTTAGGTGAAAATGTTAGTAAACAGCTATTCAGTGAAGGGTAGCAATCTACAGTGAATTTCCTTGGACAGGGAATGTAGCCCTGCCTGCCTGGTGCCATTTAAAAATGAAGGTTAGACTGCACATGTGGAAAAAATAATGTGGCTTTATTCTCTGATTCATAAATTGCTGTTGTGCCTCACCTCAAAGATAACTGCATTCAGTGGTGAGTGAAGTAATCTCTCTCTGTAGTTTTATGTCATTTTGTAAAGTGCTTTAGGATGAGAAGCACTATATCAACACAATTTCATTTTTTATCTAGTATAAAAACAAAATGGAAGACTGTTTTTAGAAGCTACAAAAGTTGGTACATCCATGGTGAATTTATTAAATGTATATACATAAAACCACATTGGCACCATCCTAGAGGGAGTTCGATTGGACTGTGAAATAAGTGTAAAATATGCTTCCCTTCACAGGTTTGGTGATGCTTAATTAATTGCGGCTGGATTCTGATCCTTTTACTGATTAGCATCCTAATCTACATGTGGCCCCACTGATTTCAGTAGGACCATTAGTGGGGCAGGTAGCCTGTCCCAGCAAAGAAGGGGTTAATAGAGCTGTGGAATGGCTGTGGGGTATGGGCCAATCAGAAGAGCATAAGGAGAAGCAGCCAATCAGGGCCAGGCAGGCCTATATAAGAAGGGCTGCCCGCCAGAGGAAGATGTTAGTTGCCCTTAGTCGGTCAGACGGAGAAGACTGGTTGGTGTGTGGGGGTGAAGCAAGTCAGCACCCTGAACAGAGCAGTGACTGGCTCCAGGGAAGGAGCAGATCTGAGCCCTGAAGCAAGGGCTAGAGTGGATTGCAAGGGCTGGTTCCAAAAGAGGAGCAGCCACTGGGCCCTGGAGTAATGGCTGAACAGAGATGGCAGGTAGAGTCCAGACAGGGAGCAGCTGGGCAGTTAAGTAAGGACCTAACTCTAGTCTGCTGTGATCATTGATACAAATGACTGACTCCTGAAGCCCTTGTCTCTGGAAGTGAGAGGAGCAGTGACTGAACCTTAGCTGGAGAGCTGTGCTGCAAAGTGGGTGCCATGACTGCAGAGGGGATGCAGGCCTGCGAATGGAGAAAAGATGGGCAACACACCACCAGAGGGTGCAGTGGCTACCAGATCCATTCCCCTGGATAACTAGCAGGAGGTATTGTATTGGCAAGGAGGGAACCATCACAAGTCACTTGCAGAGTATGGTAGCGTTTAAGAGAAGTATGAGTATCAAAATCTACCTAATATTTATTCTTATTTTAACCTCTCATTACTAATAAAATGAGAGTAGAGTTCTGGCTAGTGTTGAAGAGGATTTAACAGGTTCCAGACACTCCCATTTTCTGGAAGGACCTGTTTTGATTCATAAACTCTGTGTCTTTCACCTGAATTCGTATAAGCCCACTATATTTTACTTCTGGAGGGGTTGCTTCTTCAGATTTACACCATATGGAGAAGCATATGTTTAAAATTCTCATTTCTGTAGCAGAAACGTATCAAATTATGTCACAGTGCTCAAGATGGGAAGTCTGATTCTAGCAATGTGGATTTAAAACAAACAGCCCAAACCCCAGAGTTCCTGGTGTGGATATATTCTAGTACATACCAGAGTTTCAAAGTATGTTTACTGAATGGTGGGCTCTAGTGTATTTTTGCTTCTTCTAACATAGGGATGTTTCCAATACCTGAAATTCTTTAAACAGCTGCAGGCTATTCCATGTAGAGTTAGGCACTAAAAATACTGTCTTTCATTAAAGTATCTGACTCAAGTATGCAGTGCTCACTAGCACCTCTGTAATCTGATAATTGTTTTCCCACTTCACACTCTGAACTATATGTTATCTCAGTCACCTTTGAAAAGATTATCTGCAATCAGAGTCAATCAAGGCTTTCTAAATTTATATTCTATTTTAGAGGATTATGTGCTTTGTTTCCTGATACCATACTCATGATATAGATATCACTGGGTACTGTCCCTTTTTCTACTTTCTTTTTCACTTTGGAAACCTTAAACTTTTATTTTATGCTTCATCTCATATAAAAACTTGAGGTGTGAAAAGATGTAATATACAAGTGTTGAGCTTGCCAATGGTGTGATCTTTCTCTACTCAATATTTGTATGAAAAACTATATCTCATAAAAGATACTACAGAGCAGGTTAATATCAATGAATTTTATCATGGCCCATCTCAGTTTGTACAAATAAGTCGTCATAATAATGAGTTCCTGATAAGTGTTTTGTACACATGACAAGATCAACTCTAAAATTAGCACTATGATGTAGTGAGGTATGATACCTGTTTTATAGAAGGGTAAACAGAAGCACAAAATAACTAATGGCCTTCTTAATTAAATGTGCTAAATAATAATGCTTAAGTAGAACTTACACCTTGTTTTGGTCATCAACTCAGGAATGGATTTTCACCCAGGTATGTAGCCAGTTTAGCCTGGTTTCAGTCCCCTGCATGATGTTTAAAGCTGGGCAATGTTTAATTTGTAATGAAGGAGGTATTGGGGCTCAAGCTACTTTTTTTACATTTGTAACTGATTTGGCAAGCCCACAGGTGGTGGGGCTATGAACTGCCAAGTCTAGAGGTGCTGGAACTCATCCCTGGCCCAGATTAGGCACTGGAGCTGAACACATAGTGGTTGGTTTTTTGTTTGACCAGCAAATTGAGAAATCTGGGGAAGTATTTAGTTCAGCTCTGAAAATGTTAGGAATGAGACAGCTCAGTTCTTAAAAGCATGGATTTTGTTCGCCAATCAGAAATGTTTGTTTTGTGTATGAAAGAACTCTCTACAGCTATAGCTTTCACCCCATGGTTTGGGCACATGCCGGGTGGGGGAGACCCAGGTTTGAATCTCTACTGTGGAGCAGGGATAGAAATTCAGACATTCCTCTTTCCAGATAAGCGTCCTATACACCAGATTATTATAGCCTAGTCTGAGGTGGGTTGGGCTCAAGGGCTATACTTACACTAGCCAATTAGTCTGTGTCTACACTAGGCTTTGCTTAGTTTGAACTTAGAAATTTCTTAGTTCAAACTAAGCAAAACTTAGTACAAACAAATAAGTTTGAGTGGTTAGTCTGGACTAAGCTCTTAGTGTGTACTTTAAATTCCAACTAATGCAATGTAGACACTGACTAATGGCTTAGTTTGAGCTAAAAACGTTTGAACTAAGCCATTAGTTCAAACTAGGCAAGCTGACTAGTTCAAACTAAATAGCTAATTCAAACTAGTCAGTATGGATAGTTCTAACTAAAAAGTCAGTTAGTCCAAACTAACCCAGAACTGTTTTAGTTCAAACTAAGGAAGTCTGATCTAAAATCTGTGATGTAGACATAGTTAAGGGGTCTTCACACAATTGCAGGGACAGTGCTGCAGCTGTGTTACTGTAGTGTAGGCACTTACTACAGCAATGGAAGAGGTTTTTTTCCGTAGATGTATATCCATCCCCTTGAGGGAAGGTAACTAGGTTGATGGTGGAATTTTGCTGTCCAGCTATCAGCATCTGTACTAGGGTTTATTAGTTCAGTTTTACTGCATTTCTCAGGAGGGGGAAGAGGTAGTTGTTATCCCCAGTGATGAAGCAAGGTTGACCTATTTTATAGGGGTAAACTAAGTCTCAGTCTCTCCTTCCATAGCTGTTCTAACTTGTCTTAACATATACATGGTCATGTTGGCCAAAAGAAGAGTTAGAGAATATCATAGTGGGTGATTAAGGCACTCACCTGGGAGACAGGAGTCACAGATTCAAATCTTTCCTTTGAATCAGACAAATAAAAGATTTGCCCAAAATTGATAGTAACTAATGGTCTGCTTCAATTGGCATCAGCTGTAATGTGTGTGTGTCTAAGCAGGTCCAGAGTAACTGACCTGGGGTTCCTGGGCTGCCCCCCACCATGTGGCCCCATATTTGGGGCCCCCAGCCCCCACTGTGGGGGCTGGGCCCCTCCCCCACTGGGGGGACCCTAGGGCAGTGTTTCCCAACCAGTGTGCCACAGCACACAGGTGTGCTGTCAGGTGTCCCACAACATTTTTTGAAAAACTACTCAGAACTCTTGGTTGGTTGGTTGGCTTATGAATATTAATGAGTTCATTTGGAAACTACATGGTGGTGTGCCTCAAATTAATTAAAGGTAGCAAGGTGTGCCATGGCAGAGAAGATGTTGGGAACCACTCCCCTAGGGCCATAGGGCCCCACCCTGGCCAGTCAGTCTCTGTGGAGGGGGTGGGCGCAGGGCTTGGTGGACCTTGATGCAGCCCCCCAGCTCCTAAGCCATGGAAAGCTGTACCACCTGGAGTGGAGGCTGCACCAGTGGGTCCAACCCCTGGGCAGAGTGAGCAGGTGCTGGCTCACCTTTCTCCCCCCCCCCCCACCGGGGTGGACCAGCTGACCTAAGGGTGGGGTGGGAATGCAGAGCCCTGCCTCTACTCCAGGGCCTCACCCACTCCCCACAGCACGGCTAGGCAAGAGTGCTTTCAGCATCGAGACGGGTGGGGGCCGCTAGACTATATTGTAGGAGTTTTTAGGAGCTGGAGCCTGGGGTTCCTGTTTTGGCTAGGGCCCAGGGCTTCAGTCCCGTTAGCCCCTCCGATAATCTGGTCCTGTGTCTTAGTAGAGAAAAATCCTGCTGTCTTTTTTCATCATTTCAACTCCACTAAACAAAACCATTGTAAACAATTTTTTTTCTGAAGCACAGGAGGTAAGAAACCTCATGTTCTGTGCCTCTACTTGTGGGAAATCTGGGACACAGCTCTGCACTTGGATGATTGATTGTTATGGTGGCTAAGACACTCACTGATACTAAAAACCCATGTTCCTTCACAGGCAGAGTGGGGATGGGAACTGGACCATGGGTTCTCATGTCCTGGACCAGTTCCTTAACAGTTGAGCTAAAAGGTACAAGGGAGTCAGTGATCCTTTGCTGCTGCTTTGTCTTGTTAGACATTTGCTCTTGTCTGTTTCCCAAGAAATGAAGAGTTCCTGGCAATGTATCCCAACTGGAGATCCCAGGCTGGCTATGTTCCCTCTAAGCTGTGCGCATGCACACAGGTCATCAAACCTGCGCACACAACAAAATACAGCATGCACAAAAAAATTCAACAGTACTAATATTTTTATACTACTTTAAGAAGGCAGATTCAAGTAGCATGTTTCAAATAAGGTTGTGTAATTTATAAAATTTAGGTATTATTTACATCATACACACTTGCTTCATTGTGCTGACAAGTTTGACCACACTTATTGGAGTGCACACAAATTTGGCACTGACTCTGAAAACTTGCACAAAATTTTTTTGCACACACAGCCTATTAAAAATTAGAGGGAACATTGCAGGCCAGCCCAAGGTTTTTGGTGTCCTAGGTGCCTGTGGATTTTTTTTGTCTCCCCTCCACTGTCAGTCGTGGCCCAGACCATGTGGGCTGGATGGTGGGGCCCCCCCCCCCCCCAACCTAGCCAAGGGCCACACCATGGGCCAAGCCGAGGTCTGCAGTGGTCCTGGCTAAGCAGTGCCGTGTGGCCAGCCGAGTGGTGGGTCTGGCCATGTGGTGGGTTGGGCCAGCCCTGGCTGAGCGGCAGTCCCAGGTTGTGGGCCTGGCTGGCCGACGGGCAGGGGCTGAGAGGTGACTTGTGGGCTGGCCAAGAGGGGCTGCTAGGTGGGTGGTGGCCCACGTGGGCCAGGCTGGGTGGCAGGCTGCTGACAAGCCAAGGTGCGTAGGCTGAGCAGCAGGCCGCTTAGGAGACCTGCCAACTGGCCAAGGGGCACCTGCCCTCCTCCCCTTTTCTAGGGAGCGCTGTTGGTGCCCCCTACTGTTGGCACCCTTGGCGACCACCTCGGTCACCTCTATGGTAGGACCGGCCCTGAGAGATGGGTAATTAAGGGGGTGTCTTCACTTACAGTGGGAAATTCTGCGCTGCCAGATCAATTCTCCAGGATAGACTGAGCAGAAACAGAGACCCACTCTTCAGCCAGAAGTCAATTGAATAAATCCACCCCCTGAAAAATGAGTAATCCTGCATTAGCAGGAGGGCATTTCCTACTGATGCAGGCTAATGGGGGCACTGCACTAACTAGAATTAAGGAAATTGATAGATATGCAAGCTACTCTGCCACTGAATTTTGGGGTCAGTGTATGCCAGGCCTAAATCTGAGAGAGGTGTGACTCCTTTGACTGTCATCTCCCATTGCCTTTAAGTGGTTTCGTGTCTTGCTTGCTACCTTTTCTGGATCCCTCTCTCCTGGTGTATTGCATAAGAAGTCTAGGTCCTAACTCAGGGTTTGTGGATTCCATTTTTAAGTGCTCACAATTGTAACACCTATATCTCAGGTCCAAGGGTAAATGAGGTTAGAAACTAGGCTGTACTGTTTTAAAGTCAGACACTTGCAGATAATTCACATGTTACATTCTGTAGTCAATTGAAACTGGCACTGACTTCAATGAGAACTTTGCATGTGTAAAGACAACTGCAGGATTTAGCCCATGCAAGCATGTCCTAGATTTCCAATGCATGACATCAGTAACAGATGACAGCTTAACACTCTGCTTTTTCTCATTGTTATCAAAGAATTATTCCCCTCCCCTACCACACACAACTCCTCAGTGAAGAATACCACAGCATAGTCAGGAGACCAGCACATCAAGTTTCCTGTGCAGATCTTGCATGAACCCTTACATGACAGCAATTACAGGCACAGAAGATATAGCAAGAGCTGGCAGTGCCCTCCAGCTTGCCCAAGGCAGATCATTACTGTATAAAGTCAGGCTGTAGCAAACAACAAAGCTCACCATGACTGGACTCATTAGGGAGTGTGTTAACCCATAATACCCACCCCACCAAGTCTGCAATGGGGGCCCTGAAACTGAGTCCTGCACCTTGCCTCCAGCTGGAGTCTGAGCACTGGCTTTAATGAAGGTGCTGCTTGCTCCTCCCTCGAACCTGAAGGAACCGTGGGGGAGAGTGACAGGCCAAACAGACTCAGATGCACGTTCTAAGGTCAGAAGGGGCCAATGTGTTCATCTAATTCAGGGGTCTCAAACTCAAGTCACCATGAGGGCTAAGTGGGATCTTCTCCCATGAATGCTCATGCAAAAAAATAAATCTGTTAGTCTTAAAGTGCCACACAACTCCTTGTTTTTTTTTTACTGGACTAGACTAACATGGCTGTCCCTTTTGAAATTGCATGAGGAGTGACAGATTAGCCTGGAACCTTTTCATACAGCCGTATTGCAAATATCAGTAAAAATCGCATCATTGGAGGCTGCAGGAAATAGCTTTAGGGGCCATATCTGGCCTGTGGGCCACATGTTTGAGACTCCTGAGCTAGTCTGACTATCTGCATGATGCAAGCCACAAAACCTGACCCGCCCCCTCTTGTAGTAAACCCCTAGGCTATAACTGAGTTATTAAATAGTGTAGTGACTAATACATGTGCTTTATATGTAGAAGCTCCTGGGTTCAAACCCTGGGGTTGGAGGAGAGCAGGGGTCTCCAACAGGTGGCCTGTGGGCCCCATGCAGTCCCTTCAAGCTATTTGCTGAAGTCCACAACAACACGATTGGGATTGATATTTGCAATATCGTTGTATGAAAAGGTTTCAGGGGGGTGGCCATCGGGCTAACGTACTAGTCTTCATGCGGCCGGCCCTTGTGGTGATCTGAGTTTGGGAGCCCTGGATGGATGATCTGCTGAGGTCCCTTCCACCCCATGCTTGGAGTCCATTCCAAGTCCTCGACTCATGATTTAGATTTTAGAGACTTTACAGGTACAGAGAATCCAGCAGCAAGTGAGGCAAGGAAGGAAAAAGACCCTGGTTAACTCCCCCAGCCCATTGCACCTGCTCTGCGCTCTTGCTCAGCCTTGCCCTTTAACTCCCCTGCCGCTGGCCTGGCTGCCTGTCTCCCGGCCCCGGCCCCCCCCCCCGGGACCCTGGGCGCCCCTCCACCAGCCGCAGGGGCGAGCCGTCGCTGCCGGCGGGCCGGAGCCTGCAGTTGCGGGCGGCGGCCTCTAGATGGCGCCTGTTCACCGAGCCAGGCGGGCCGGGAGCTTTGCTGGGAGGCGGGGGCGCCGCTTCCCGCCAGGGGGGCGAGCCCCCCACGTGCAAACCGCTGACGGCGCCTGCGCAGTTCGGCGGCCCGCGCGCGCGGCGATGTTCTGACCCCCACGCCCCCCCCACACTCACTCAGCCCGCGCGCGCTCAGGGGCACGCGCCGGCCACGTGTTGGCGGCCGCCCGCCGAGCAGCGCGCGCGCCCTCCACGCGGGGATTCCCGCCGCGGCCTGAGCCCGCCGCCCTGGGGGCTGAGGGGCGGTTAGCAGCCGCCTGAGCACGAGCGGGAGGGGGGGGGCCCAGCCCGGGCTTTTCCACTCGCAGGGGGGGGCGCTTCCCAGCAGCGGCCGGCCGCGCTGCGCTTGGCGCCAAGCCGTGGGCACGAGCGGGCGGCCCGGCTGCGAGGTGGGCGAGGAGGAGGCTGGCGCCGACCAATCGCCGCGGCCGGGGGGGGGGGGGAAGGTGTGACTCACATGGCCGAGCCCTCGCCTCGCGCGCCGGCATCGCCGCCTCCTTCAGCACCGCGGACAGCTCCCAGCGCAGGGCGCTGACATGGGGCCGCCCAGCCGCTTCCTCGGGGGCCAGGGTAAGCGGGGGGGAGGGGGGCGTGGGATGCACCGAGTTGGCTCGTTCTCAGAGTTCGCGGACTTCCCGCAGCGCGGGGGCGGAGTTAGGAGGGGGTTGCCAAGCCCGGGGGGCGGCTGGGGAGAGGCGAGGGATGCTCCGGGGCGCGGGTTTATTTCCTCGGGGGCCACCCAGGGAGCTGCCCTGGCGGGGCGCAGGCTTGCGGCCAAGCTGCGGGCGAGGCGGGGATCCCCGCGGCCCCCAAAAGTTTTTCCCCCGGGGGATTTGGGGAGGGTGAGGAGCCAGCCCCGACGCAGCGGCTGGACTAGGTCCGCCGGCTGCCTGCCCTCGGCTGGGCTGAGAAATTGGGGAGAAATCCCCCAAAGCCGCTGCCGGAGGGGAGATTGGGGCGGCTTGGAGGCACTCCCCTGACTTCTCCCGGCGCGGCTCGGAGAGGCGGATGCTGGGCAACTCTTCCCATCGGTTGGCTCAAGGTATTTGTATCATGGGGAGGGGGGGCAGAGTAAGCGTCAGTGCAAGTTTTGCCCTACTTAGCATCAGCTGCTGGAGAGCAGGGTGTGCCGGGTTTGTGGGGCTAGGATTTTATTTTGTCAGTTTCCAAAGGGATAGCGTCTTAGTCTAGTCCAGGAAAAAAACAGCAAGGAGTGGTGTGGCACTTTGAGACTAACAGATCTTGCTCCAAGCACTCCGAATTAACGGCATGTTCAGAGAGCGAACAAAGCGCCATGTGAACGAGGCCGTTTGGGGCTCTGAATTCCGACCCCCCACCCTCCTTCACATGCATCCTCTTACAAACCACAAAGCCAGGCGGTTTCCCCTATATTCAAGTCCCCGAGCTTTCCACTCCCCTTTTTGCTCCGGTTTCTGCGCCCTGGGCGGATAAAGTCGCATTAAGTATTTAACCTAATTAGTAAATGCCTGGTAATAAACCCTGGACGGTGCGTGCCACAAACTTCTCCTCCAGCAGGGTGGGGCTATCCGGGGCTGGGACCTGGAGGGGAGGGGATGACGGATCCCGGCTTTCTTTTGCTTGCAGCAGCTTTTGCTTTTCTTTGGGTGGAAGCAGCCTGATTGTCTCCTCTCTCCCCGCGCCAGGTCAGGAGTTTGTTGGCTGCCCCCAGCCCTGAGCCAAATCCATCTGCTCAGAGAAACAGCGCGAAGATCTCTCGCAGCTTGTCCAAAGCTGGTGAAAATAGACTAAAAATCACACAGGACGCTGCCTGGCTTGTGGCAATGAAACAGCCGGGCTTGCGCAAGATGCGAGAGATCCTGTGGAGAGCCAGCACGGATTCCTTGCAAGGATTTATTGGGGTGTGGGGTGGGTAAGGGGGAGGGAATTCCCCAGCCCCTTGGAGGTTTGGCACAAAACTCAACCCCAAAAGAGGCTGGTAACAGGAATCCGCGCCCCTCCAAAGTCTTCTCGCCTCTGTTTGGGAGGTGTCAGCTCTCCCAGGAGCCGCCGGTTCTTTTCTCAGCATCCTGCGTGTGAGATTCAGAAGTGTTTGCAAGGAATGTGTGCATCACCCATTAACACCCTCCCTCAAACCAATCAAAATCGATTCCCGATCCGAATTGCATGCAGATCCGGCACCGCACTGACATTTGGAGTTGGAAAACTTCTGTCCTCTGGGAGGGAGGATTCATTAAAAAGAGTATTTGTTTTTCCCTCAATGAAACACAGTCACATCAGAAGTGACCACTTCATTTCAGGAGAAAAAGAAATTGCCTGTAGCTGGGCACAGAGGCAAACGATCATTTATAGCCAAAATGGCAGAAGTTTATTTAGATTTTTTTTTAAATCGACTAATGAACAACAGAAAAATTTGTTAATCTTTAAAGGTGCCCCAGGACTCCTTGTTTGTTTGGCTGGACTAGACTGACACCTTTGGAGCTAGGAACAGGTGGAGCATTTGGTTATAATCTGGTCATTTTGTTCAAGACTATTTAAGTTCTAAGGAAGTGTGTGTTGGGGAGGAAAATAGTTAAAACCCTACCATTGCTAATGATATTGAAAGACACCTGCAGTAGTGGGGCTAGGCTGGTGGTTTTTAATAGAATTCCTCTAAACAGAAGCAAATTCCTACATTGGAGGTGAGAGTGGGAAGATAAAATTAACCTCGTTAAGTAAAAGGAGAGGACAATAGAGGGCTCCCTGCTAAGAAGGTATATGCCATCGTAATGGTTGACTTTTGTGTAGTTTAGCAGGAAAAACTGGTAAAATGCAGCTTCTCCTCTGGAACTAATGAAATGGTTATTGGACCTTTTTCTTATGCAGCAGAGGACCCTTCCAGGATGAGCAAGCCTAAAAGATGGGCTTAAGCACTTTGAGGTGCTGGGATGAAAAGGGCTATAAAAGTACAGAGTATCCTTATTGATATAAAAGGCAGCCAGGGAAGAAGAGAACAATCTGCCACAAAAGAAGCAAATGAGTAAGCTGAATGTTTTAACTGAGACACTGGATGTGCAACTTAAAGCTGCTGATAGGCAGCTTTGACTGTGCATTGGTACTTACACAGCCAGCAACCCAAGCTGAGAGTGACCTTGGTAGTATTAGTATGGTAATCTTTATGCTGGCAGGAAGTTATTCTTGAAGAATTTTGGCAGTAATTTAGGCACAAGCAGATCTTCTTTTTAATATTAACTTTCTCCTGTCACCTAATTATTTTTCTTGGACAAATATATTTCTCAGAGTCAGTGCAAAGAAAGTCCTATTTTGCACTCACATTTGAGTTCCCCACTGGCCCTGTTAAGATATTCCAGGTCGTGAATGCAGCATGGAATCACGCTCTGAGCTAAACTACAGCTGCAGCTGGTGGCCAGAGCTCTGAACTCAAGTGGAGAGACTAGGTTGACATGGAAAATCTGCCTATTCTTCAGCTATTAGACCAGGAGTGAAAAATCAAGTCCGCAAGATGTGAATGGTGACAAAATTTGTTCAGTTGTAACACCAGTCAGGAACAAAGAAAAGTGCTTAATCTGCTTTTCTTTTTGGAAGAGTTATCTATTAACTTGAAGCATTTATTAGGCTCACACTTTGAGAGGATTTGTTTTGCCTTTTAAAGATAGCTTATTTAGAAGATGAAGATTCTCAGTGAAGAAGCTTTGGAGATGTGACAGAAGAAGCTCAGGGGGTACTTGAAGCTGCTTTGAAAAGAGTCTAGAGACTGATCTGAGACGTTCTTCCCATGCTGTATTATGAAAAAATAGTTCATGTGAACTAGATGCTGAGGGTGCCTTTGTTTTTTATTGTTGTTCCCTCAGCAAGAAGAAGTGATTAAAAACCATATTCATAGGATTGAAGTAAATGGGACTACTTGTATAAATCCGGAGTACTCTTTCAAGTTTGGATTTTCAGAGTCAGGGCCTAAGACTATCATAATCAATTCATATTGTTAAAAAGAATTAATCTTCTTCTATATAAAATTCAAACTGATGTGTTCAAATGACCACACTTTTATGTGGTATATATTCGTCTTCACACATTTTCTCATCAGTGACTGTAGCGGAGTATAGAAGAAATATTTCCCAGGAAAATATCGGGGTTAGCATAAAAAAAGGAAGACAAGTCTGGTACTATATATACATATATCTTATTTTTATATTATAAAGAGAGAAGTCCAAAATATTTGCAATTTCCTCTCCCCAGAATTTTCAAATGGGAGGTTTTATATTTTCATTTTATGAAACTAGATTAATTTTTCATAAAGCCGAACAATTTGATAGGTTATCACTTGAAAAGAAGATAATTTGAACAAAAGTAGTTTCCCGTTTCTCAAAAATATTCCTTATCATAAACAAAAATCGATATTTCAGTTTTATTCTGACAGATCAAGTTTCCTATTAAAATATGTAAAAGGTCATATGATTTACAGAAAACCCTGTTAGTTCTTCAAAATGCAATGAAAAGTGAAATCAGGGAAATGTGAAAATACCTCAAACATAATTGCCAATATTGTTCAATAAAAAAAAGTGCTCTTTTCACACAGTCCCAGTAGAATCATGTTTGTGAATCTGTCTAACAGGTCATTGAGATAAAGATACATGAAACTAGAAGAAACACATTTCCCTATTTGTAATACAAAGTGTGCTCCTTGAAATTATAGTGTGGGCATGTGTAATTTTAAGAATATTTTTTATTTGATGAATTCTTCATGACATTTGTATTAATTTTAGCTCTCACTACTGTAAATTAAAGGTCACTTTTTCACTAGTTTTGTTACCAAAATAAAGCCATTGCTTAACTCATTTAATTATTTATTGTTTCAGCTCATTATTTAGAGTTCATTAACATAGACAACTCTAGTAACAACTACTGGAGAAGTAATGAGTTTGTGATCAGAATAATAAATAGTTTTATTACACAGGTATGCAAGCCCACACATTGTCATTATGGTATTCCTGAGACCTTAGCACAATGCAGAATTTCACTATAGACTGAGCTGAATCTTTTACAACTGTGCATTAACAAACAATAATTAGTAAAATTTTTAAAGATCAGAACGATTGCTGAAGTAAGTTCTTTCAGAAGTTAAACATTACCCTAGTTTTGTTATAAAAGTTTCCATGGCCCTCCTTCACTAATCCTGCCCATTTGTATATTAAAAATGAACATACATGATAATCAATAGAAATTTGTCATGTAAACTTTGTTTTAAAAAGGATGTAAGTTCAGTTATTTCCAAATATAGTTTAAAGGGAATTAAGAGTAAGGGACCTATAATCCTTTATATTGACTTGAAGTGAAGCTCTGTGACTCTAAATCAGCGGTTTTCAAATGACGGGTTGGGACCCAGCACCGGGTCACAGACCCTCAGGTACTGGGTCGCAGCACCCCTTGCTGCTGCCATCAAAAGACTGCAAAATGCATTGCTCGAAGATGTAATTGTTGGGTCGTGGGCACAAATGATTTTCTTAAACTGGGTCCCAAGGAAAAAGGTTTGAAAGCCACTGCTCTAGATGGTCAGGGCTGAGGAGATACAAAGTTATTTCCCATTGAGCATTGACTACCACTATAGAAAACCTGGTAAACTGGGAATACATTTGGATTAATCCAAATTTATGATCAGTCAGAAAGGTATTAAATTGTGTTTTGAATTGAAACCGTGAACATGAGACACAGTTGTCTGGATTTAAACACCGTAGGTCACTATTTTTTATTTATCTAAAAATCGTTGATTAAAAATGAAATGAATTTAGCTAAAGCTTTCTACAGGTTCACCACAACATAGTTGTATAGGTGTAAAATGTAATATGAATCAATATAACAAGAGAGGTGATGCAAATAAATGAGGCTATATAATAAAAGCTTTGATTTCTTAGAAGACATAAAATAAGACTGAATGCGTTGAATTTTAAAATTAATGCCTTATAAACAATTTCCCTTTCATGTAATTGGCAAGTTATAACCATTAACCTCAATGAAACACACTCGCTGGAAATAAAAAGTATCTAACTATACAATGCATAATGACTAATGTTCAAGTATTATGTGATATTGCAAAATGTTTATTTCTTTAAACATCCATTCATTCTAAACTTATGCTTCCTAAATAAGCTGCTGGGCCCACTTGTATTCCCCAAAGTCCCTTAGAAGCAGGGATGGATTAACACACGCTGAGGCCTTGTGCTGTGTCAAGAGTCAGAGGCTCCATGCCATAAAATATAAAGAGAAAAACATGTATTACATTATAAAAAAGGGTAATGAAAAATAAATGATAAACCACTATATTTGCACGTAGACATAGGTAAGGATGCAATGAAAAAGAACAAAAAGGCATATTTCTTGGAGAAAGCCTTATTTGCATTTTCAGTTTCAATTATGATATATTTTCTTAGTTATTGCCAACATATTTAGAGGCCCCTCATAATGTGTGGCCCTAAACCATGGCTTACTTAGCTTGTGCCTAAATCTGGTGCTGCTTGGAAGTCAGGCCCACTGTGTTTGACCTACCATCGTACATGTGTAGAAGGATAGACACTGATTTTTGAAGCTTCGGTTTGAAAGTAGCATCGTCTTCATTAGAAATGGACTTTAGTCTTACCATGCAGCCACACATGACATACGGAAAAAGCAGCATCCTTCTCATCACTACTTTGACAAATTTTAAATTCTGTACCCTAGCCTCAAAAATTTCAGCAGATTGTTAAATATGAGGTGTTTTAAATTTTGCTAATGCAAAGAACTGATTTTGAAATCCTTGAAAAGTGGTGCTAGTATATATAAAGACTGCTGTTCATAATGAATAAGGGATCACTACAGAAGGATTTCTGTGGATTACTTTAGATGTAGATAAGCTTTTATCTCTGGATATTTACTTGATTCCATAAACATGTTCTTTAATGATAACTCTTGTATTCATTTGATTTTGGGCTGAATTCTTCCCTCAGTTACTAGGATGTAAAAAAGGATCAACTCAAAACCAATGAAGTTAGTTTACATTTGTACTTGGGTAATGGAAAGCAGCCTTTGTTCCACTGTCTTTAAAGCTGGACGTAAACATACTGAGCTAAACTCTGCACTTATTAATATATTTTATATTTACAGAGAGGCAAATGAAATTTTGCCACTCAGCACAGATTTTCACAGAATCTTAGAAACTGGAAGGGACCATGAGAGATCATCGAACCCAGTCCTCTGTACTCATGACAGGACCACATACCCTCTTAAACCGTCCCTGGAAGGTGCTTGTCTAACTTGCTTTTAAAATGTCCAACGATGGAGATTCCACAACCTATCTTGGAAACTTATTCCAGTAGTTAATCACCCTGACAGTTAGGAATTTTCTTCTAATGTCCAATCTAAACCTCCCTTACAATAATTTAATTCCATTGCTTCCTGTCCTATGATTGTCAGTTAAGGAGAACAATTTTTCTCCATCCTCCTCATGACAACCTTTTAGGTACTTGAAAACTGTTATCATGTCCCCTCTCAGTCTCCTCTTTTCCAGTCTAAACAAACTCATCTCTTTCAATCTTTCCTCATAAGTCAAGGGTTCCAGACCTCTAATCATTCATGTTGCTTTTCCCTGGACTTTCTCCAATTTGTCCACATCTTTCCTGAAAGGAGGCATGGAGAACTGGACACAATACTCTAGTTGAGGCCTAATCAGCACAGAGTAGAGTGGAAGAATTACTTCTCATGTCTTAATTACAGTACTCCTGTTAATACATCCCAGAATGGTGTTTGCTTTTTTGTTTTGTGTTGTTTTGTTTTTGTTTTTTGCAGCAGTGTTACATTGTTGACTCATATTTAACTATGACACCCAGATCCCTTTCCGCAGTACACCTTCCTAGGCAGTCATTGCCCATTTTGTTCTTTCCTAAGTGGAGTACTTTGCACTTGTCTTTATTGAATTTCATTCTGTTTACCTCAGACCACTTCACCATTTTGTCCAAATAATTTTGAATTGTGATCCTATCCTCCAAAGCACTTGCAACCTCTCCCAGCTTGGTATCACTGGCAAACTTTGGAAGTGTGCTGTCTATGTCATCATCTAAATCACTGATGAACATATTCAATAGAACTGGATCCAGAACCAATCCCTGTGGTACTTTGCTTATTATGTCCTTCCAGCCTCAATGCGAACCATTGATAACTAGTCTCTGGGAGTGGTTATCCAACCAGTTTTTCACCCATATTATAGTAGCTCCATCCAAGCTGTACTTCCCTGTTTGTTTATGAGAAGGTGATTCAAGACCATCTCAAAAGCCTTAATAAAGTCTAGATACACTACATCTACTGCTTCCCCTCATTTAATTTTAATCTCCAACTAAATTCAAACAAATTAAATATTTAGCAGCATTGAAACATTTAGAAGTATCTTGGGCTTCACATGCTCTGTCTCTTTAATATTTTTAAGAAGAATTTCAAATCTTTATTTTGTTACTGGATTACAGTGAGATATATTTGCATAGATTGAACAATATACTACAATGAAACTTTTTCACAGGTCTTCAAAAAATCTATTATTGTAGACGTGTCTGTAACTTTTATGATTTGAAAAAAATATTTTGAAAAAATGAGAGAACAGTATAATATTCAGTAGCAGATAATCAGTTCAAGGGATTACAGACTCACATTTTGATTTTATAAGAAAGTAGGTCATATGAAGCCAATGGGGGCAGAAAACCACTCCCTGGCCCCAAATATGGTATCCTTGGTATTTGTAAGAGAATACATTTAAAGCCAGACTTTTTCAAATAGAGGTGCATGTTAGTTAATTTAAATGTCTAAAAACTTTATTGTTTTAATTTAACAAAATGATAAGATGATAGTTTCCTTAGAAATACTTAGTGTCACTCTAAATTTTAGAAATCGGGTGAGTTTTTAGTCCCATTGAACTCTATGGTAAATTTTTCATTGATGCCAGTGGAGAAAGGACTTCATCCTGATTTTGCATACTAAAACTTCAAGCACAAAACAGAGGCCATCTTAATCTTGGGCCTCAAATCAAGTAAAATAAAATGGAAAATGTATACCTTATCTGATAAAATATATTCTGATCATTTTACTTTGGAATTCTGTTCTTTTTCTATTGAATGAATTCAGGGTTTGAAATCATCATTTATGGAACACTATAGGTGTGCGTGGAACTGAACAGAAAGTGAGTTTTGCCAGAGAAGTAACACGATTACTGTCAAGTGCTGAAAAAACTCAAGTGTGTGCTTAACTTTTGTGCATGTGAGTGGTCCCACTGAAGTCAATGAGACCAGTAAGTGTAAATCTTTGCAGGATAAGAGCCTTAGACTGAAATAAGATGACAGGGTCCAATACAATTTATTATGAGATTTAGTATACTATAGAAGAAACCCCCCCGTTGTCTATAGTCTTTGTATCTGGATGTTTCAGGCAGTGCAATGGTAAATAAAAATGACTGATCTGATTCTGAAAATCAAGCTAGGTTTTGTTACCTCAGTGTTGCTTTGGCTTTGCCGGTATCATCAATCTCTCAGCTTTCAGTACAGTTCAGCCAGGTGTTCATATTCACAGAGGGCCAAGAATTAGTCCCTTACAGAACGTGGAAAGTAAAACCTAGGCAATGTAACTCATATTCCCAAGTAAATATGTTTTTGACAAGTGCAAAACTGCTGAACTAAATAATATTTTTCACTGATTTTTCAGGAGTACCTCAGCTGCAGGGCAAAATACAAGGACGTGAGTCATTGACTTCCTCCTAGCATCAGAGCCATAGATATTCATCTGTACTTCAACATCAATCTACAGTAGTTGAAAACACCTCACCACAAAACAAATTAACCCATGATACCAATGGACCTTTTTTGTAAAACACATTTTAAAAACTTTTTTTGAGATTGATTTTGTACCTGTGGCACAGTTCTATATTGCTACTTATTGGGCACTGATGGTAGGCTTTAGAAGGTGCTGCTTCAAATGGTCCACCTCCTCTTTTAGCAAGAAAGAACTTCGGGTCTTGGATAGCCACAACATCTTCAGGAAAAATGGTATATGAAGGAAAGCGACTAGTCTCCTGCCATTGTTTCTTCCTATTAACAGCCAAATTCTACTGGATACTCACTACAATGCAAAGAACTCATTGCCAGGAATATGCCCACTCTATTCGACTGGATGGAGACATCATCTTGGGAGGACTGTTCCCTGTTCATGCAAAAGGGGAGAGAGGGGTGCCTTGTGGAGAGCTGAAGAAGGAGAAGGGTATCCACAGACTAGAGGCAATGCTATATGCAATAGATCAGATCAATAAGGACCCTGATCTTCTTGCCAATATCACTTTAGGTGTCCGGATCCTAGATACTTGTTCCAGGGACACCTATGCATTGGAGCAGTCCTTAACTTTTGTGCAAGCTTTGATAGAGAAAGATGGTTCAGATGTGAAATGTGCTAATGGAGACCCACCTATTTTCACTAAGCCGGACAAGATATCAGGTGTAATAGGTGCTGCTGCAAGTTCAGTATCCATCATGGTTGCTAATATTTTAAGACTTTTTAAGGTAGGTAAAGTTTTCTATTCTTCGTTTAAATACAAACTACCATGAAAATAAGTCATATGACTGCGGTATTTCCATTTTCATAGATACAAGGCCCAAATCAGAAGCTTTTCTTTAGTTTTTTTCTCAAACAGAACATCAAGAAATTAGGAAAGGCACTATTCTTTGAGAAGGTGAGTGCCTCTTGTGAAGTGCTGAGCACCTTCAACTCTCACTGGCTACAGTAGGTATTGCGAGTGCTCAGCACCTTGCAGGACTTACTCTGTTTATCAGCCCTGAGCAAATATGGGGAGATTTCACCCATACTGTGTCCTTGTTAATATCATGACTACCCTACTGTATAGTCCAGGAGATAGATTACATGTGTAACACCACTGACTGCAACAGGGTGGAAGGGACTGCTCGTGTGTAAAATGACCCAGATAGCCCAAGGTTGTCAGTAATTCCTTCATTATTTAGTATTTTCAAGGGTTCTAGAACCAGAGCTGTATAAACACCCTTGTGGGCGCAAAGCTATAAGATTTTTTGTGGCCATTGGCAGGCCATCAGTCAGCTTGTGGGCAGGGGAGTGGGGTCTCTGGTGCCCAAGGGGACATACTTACATTGGTATCCTCCTTTATGGGTGGCAGCACACCATGTGATGGGTCTGTTGGCTCATCTTCCACTTCCCTCTCTTCCCCCTGTCAGTGGCAGCAGCAGCACCCTGTGGGGTCAGGGAGGGTCTGTGGGGGCGGTGAGAAAGCTGTGATAGGCTCTTCATCAGTCCCTTCTTACGCCCAGGTCAAAGTTGGAGGACACTCTGGCTGTCTGTGAGCTGTGACACCCTGGGCAGTAGTGCATCTGCCCTCACATTTCCCTCCAGTTTCCCACCCCTCTGCATATACCCCTTTCCTTGGAGTGTCCCCCCCGACATCCACCTCTGCTCCAGTCTGCTTCCAACAGCACCTAACCTCCCCATCCCCTGATTCCCCTGTCACCTGATTCCCCTGCGTTGCCTCAGCAGTCCTCCAGGCACCCTAACCCCCTCCCATCCTGTCCTGCCCCCTTCACTGCCCTGCACCTCCTCCAGCCTCTCACACCCCTGTCCCCCCCCCCAGCTTCTAGCCCAGACCCCGCTCCCCTATCCAGCCCCCTTGCAGCTCTGGCTTTCAGGAATCAAGCCATGAGTAGGCTGCATTCCCTGCCCTGCAAATGAAGGAAGCAGCAGCAGCTTGGGGAATGGGGTGGGGGAATTGCAGTCAGCTCAGGTGGGATCAGCCTGGAGTCAGTCTCTCTGCAGGTGGGAGGTATGACCTGGAGAATACTCTGTCTGGAGCAGGGTGTTGAGAAGCTCTCTCCTACATTTCTTCCAAGCAGTGCCTGCCTGGGAGCAGGAACTGCTGGCCAGGGCTGGATTTTTGCCCCCCCCCCCGCCCCCTTTGCTTGGGGCCCTGGGCTTCAGCAGCTGTTCGTTAATCCAGCCCTGTCTACAGCTCAGCAGTTAAATTTCATCTCAGGGAAGCTGTTTTCTTACAGGGAAAAATTCTGTTATAAGTTATACCCCTATGCAGAGTCTCATCTAATCTTCTAGGAGTTAGGAACATTGCTAAGTGTATGACCTTTGTAACAGAAAACAAAATTGTCCGCATAAAATCCTTTTCTACGATTGGGTGAATATCTAGCAAGTAACTAGACCCTAAAGCAGGCTAATCATACAGGATATTTTGAAAACAAATATTCTAATGGTATGAAGGTTTATAAATTGACTGTCACACCTGTATTATTTTGCTATCAGATCTGGGAGCTGAAAGGCGTTAAGACGGAATCCCTGGGATGACCTCAGTCTAGGGTTTTATATTGAATTTGTATCTGCTTTGCATTGAGACAAATGGATCTTTCTCCAGAAAGTGTTTTGATCAAAAAGTAAACAACTGCAGTATGTTGCCCTGGTACTCGAGAACCCACTGTTCAAAGCCTGGGATAAATCTTAGGCCAATTAACATGACACGTGTTCATCATCTTCATCTGAGATGAAGTTGCTATAAATGTTCCCTACCTGTGTCTACAGACATTTATCTGTTAAAATAAAGGTCTTAACTGAAACACAAACAGTTGTGGTGAAGCATACAAGATAGACTTGGCATCTTGAGTACTTTTGTTTCACCTATGTTTTTGGGGAGCAGTTTGAGACAAATATATCTTCATGTGTTATTCTATTTAAAGCGATATCATACAATCTGAAAAAAAAATGACTGTGCTAAACTTTCCAAATGGAAGAAGTGCCTTTTGGCATAAATATACTTATATATAAAAACGTGGTGTGCGCTATATTCTAACTCAGAAAAGCAGTTGACGTGATTAAGGACTGAAGTTTTATTGGCCTTAATGGGATTTAATCATATGCTTAAAGTTAAGCACATACCAGAGAATCTGTTGAATAGATGCCAGATTACTTATACCTTGCTGAATTAGGGATTGTGTCTTTTAGCTTCAATGAGATCTGCCACGTGCCATCGATAATGTGACCCCTTCTCACATGGGACTTGTTCCAAAGCCCACTGATGTTATCAACTTGTGAAATTTCACAGCTGTTGGAGAGACATAATGGATTCAATTTTTGTTTAAGTATTTATGAACAATACCACCCAGATTCCCCCTTGGTGTAACTCCTTTGACTCACATGGAGTTATACCATGGATGAATTCAACTGAGACTATCAGAAAATATAAATAACAGAAGATATGCAAAATTAGCCTGCTTCCGTACATTTCAAAGGGTTTTCAGGTCCTGCATGCAAAGAGGAAATGTATCTTCACCTAATGGGACACAATAACCATTCTAGCAATATTTTCCATTTGGCCTTAGTGAAAAAAGGAGGTTAAATAAAAAACCTAACATTATAGTTATTAGAAGTCTGGAACACTTGACTCATGAAGGTAGATTGAAGGAGCTAGGTTTGTTTAGTCTGCAAAAGAGGAGTCTGAGTGGGGACCTGATAATAGTTTTCAAGCATCTGAAAGGCCGTGATGAGGGGGGAGAAAAATTGGTCTCCTTAACTGACAATCATAGGACAAGAAGCAACGGGCTTAATTTACAGCAAGGGAGGTTTAGGTTGGACATTAGAAAAGAATTCCTAACTGTCAGGGTGACTAACCACTGAAATAAATTGCCTAGGCTGCTTGTGGAATCTCCATCTTTGGAAGTTTTTAAGAGCAGGTTAGACAAGCACCTATCAGGGATGGTTTAAGAGGATACTTGGTCCTGCCATGAGTGCAGGGAACTGGACTGGATGACCTCTCATGGCCCTTTTCAGTTTGTATGATTCTATGAAAAGGGGCCATATTCACTCTTGCTTTGCACGTGATGTCATAATTTATGTATGTTCAAAATTGTTGTAAAACGTTAGCATTCTGAATTGGTGCCATTTGGCACTTGCTCTGACCATGTGTAAATGATGATGCAAAGTTCCAGGACAATGGACCATCTGGCCTATGATGTCCTAATGTGACAAACATCCTCAAAACATTATAAAGAATACTTCGTCAATAACAGATCTAACTTGGTGGAATGAGAAGAGAATGGCATATTGGCCAAAATTTTAACTCTATTTTATTGTCACTGCCAGTTTTTCTGTATTTAATTTTACTTTCTACAATACTATGTCTGACCCACTTTGCATATTTCCAATACAATCAAATGGGAGGTTTAAATATAAAATTCATTTGTAGGAGGACCAGATGATTTCTCTAAATAGGAGAATATACATGTAATAAATTAGTTAATCTTTAAAATTGCCACAGGACTCCTTGTTTGTTTTGTAATAAACTAGTGATTTGATTTGCATGGCTAGTGAAGTGAAGCGTAATGAAGCATCCTCTTTTCAGTGGAATTATTAATCTCCTCCATAACTTTCACGAGGCCATATATTTTCTGTCCAAATTAGTTACCAGTTTTGGCAGATTAATTCAACCCAAGGGCTGTGTTGAGTTACAATTTTTTTTTCCCTTCAGTATGCTTTGTTAGCTCCGGCAGCATAGTTCAATTCCCAGGGGGTTGGACTTGATGATCTCATGAGGTCCCTTCCAGCCCTATGATATGATATGATATGATATGATATGATATATGATATAAACAGTTGAAAGGTGAGCCTGCTACATCTACACTTGTCAATTTGAGTGGATGGATGAATGAATTCTAAACAATAAACTCAGTTGGAACTGCTTTGGCAACTAACATTTAATTTTAAATCCTGCTTGATTGTAAGTAGATAATGGTAGATTGAATGCTAGATGCTTCCGGTTCACACAATGGCTGTAGCTTCTTTCTGAAACTGTTACTGTCCCATTGTCTCTTAAGATCCATGCTGATTTCTTCCATTAAAAAGTCTCACCTCACTTTCTTAAGACTTAATGCCCATTGAAATTCATGGTAAACCCATTTAGTTCTTTGGTGTAGTACCAGTCACTTGCTTACGATCGAGTTCAATTGTCTATACTGAAATTTATGAGCTCTGCAGCCAGTTGATGTGGGCCAGTGTGACTGTGCCATAGATCTTATCACAACATAGACACCCCCAGCATATATTAGGCTGTGGAGCCGTAAAACTGCAGTGTAGACATTCAGGTTCAGGCTGAAGCCTGGCTCTGGGACCCTCCCCCCTTTGAATACTTTTTCCAGACCTGAAGAAGAGCTGTATGTAGTTTGAAAGCTTGCCTCTCATCAACAGAAATTGGTGCAGTAAAAGATAATACTTGATCACCTTCTCTCTCTAATAGCCTGGAATCAACAAGGCTACAACACCTTGCTCACTGTAACAGTTTAGAAAACTATTGCATTTTTTGCCTTGCATCTCTCCGAGTTCCAAAGTCTTTCTTGTTATTTATTAATTTTGGTGCATGTTTGACTGCTAATAAGAAAAGAAGGAATTTGAGTGGAACTTGGTTGGCTTTTTGAGGCATTCTCAAGCTGGAGGAGAAGTATGTTTTCAATAATTTTAAGAGGAATTTTTTCTGTCCTGGCTTTACACTTCAGCTGAGGAGTAGCTTGCACTCTGGATATCTTTGAAGTCCTGGCTTGGGCCATAGTTACTATAAAAACTTGAGAGTGTGAGACTTGCACTGGGCAAATTATATGCTAGCTCTGAAAGTCAAGGTACACAAAACACAAATGAGATTTTAAAATGTTCTGTATGAATAGCGGTCTTTTATTCTTTTGAGTTATGCTTGGCCGGATTCTCTTCTTTGCTGGTAATAATCACATGGCGGCTGAATGTCTCTCTTTTTAATTGATGTCCTTTCTGGGGTTGTTAACCTATTTAAAAATGCATAATTCTCAAATAATGATCACTTTAATGCCTTTCTTAATACACAGTCACCTAGATTACCACTTCTACTCGTTGTTACTATTGAAGACAGTGTCGTAGCCTGATTTAAGAAACTAAGCCTTGTAAGACATGCATTAGCTGTGAATTGAGAACAGCGAGAAAGAAAGAAGCCTATGAATTGTCTCAGATGGCAGTAATTTGTCTTCAGAAGCCATGACAGCTGACTCCTGATTTCCATTATGCAATAAGATTGCAAATAACGTTCCGCTGCAGTCTTAATCAATATAGCATCACATGGCATCCCTCTGGGGAAAGCTCCTGTTTACCCATTTAATTGATGTAACACAGTTGCTGGTGAAAGGAGGAGACATCTCTCTTAGGTCTAATTATAGACCTTGCATAAGTGTCCTTAATGTACAGATTACATAGGATGCTTTTTAATGTTTGAATGTTGGACTGGAATCAAGAGCTCTGATTTGGCATCCCTTACATGAGTAGCCCCATTGATGGGAATGGGCCAACTTCTTTAATTAAATGCTTCAGATCCTATTTTAGTATAACTTTAGAAATTATTCCTGTGATTTTATTCAAGCAGAAAAGAAATATAATTATTAATATTTAACATTAATAGGATCCCACAGAGGTTCACAATACTTTTGGAGAAAGACATGGGCCTAGGTCATCAGCTGGGGAAAATCAACATAGCTCTGGAGCTAAGGATAAGGTCTAGCTAAGAAATAAATGCTTAATAAATTTTATTACATATGGGGATGTATGCTCAGCTGATGAAACCTATGTAGCTTTATTAAAGTCAGTGAGCACCACTATGCAAATTTGGGTTCACATTATTGTGAAGACACACATATTATTCACCCATATTCCAACCACAACAGTTCTATTTAACAGCTGAAACCAGAATTCCAGTGTTCTAGAGTTGCTAAGTGTAAGTATTGCATACTTTGCTAGATCTACATGTAGAACTCATCAAGTGGAAATCTGTGATGAAATTATGGGCTGTATATTAGATCTTTCAAATATGAGTATATGTATAAGATGATTACAAAAAACTTCTGAACAGTAGCTGAGGTTTTTAATGCTGGTATTGCTTAGGTTTTTTTTTTTTTTAAATTGATTCAACAGCATAAAATACAAGGGTCAATAAGCCTGTCTGATAATCTAGTTGGTAACATAAACTGATTAATATTCATAGGCTCTTTCTGTCTGAGTTTCTTTGCAAGAAGCAAGTAGATCTGATCAAAGGCAGAGACTCTGGTCCTTGGCCAGACTTCTGGCATATTGGCCAGCTTATAGTTCTTTTTTCATCTGTATATTTCCACCCACAAAATATGGAGATGATGATGTTTCTCTTTTTTTTTCTTTTTCTCCTGATAGCTATTGGTCCAAGAGACTAGGCATTAGACCTTTGTTGTTGCAATGAAATTGATTTTCGGTACACTCTATTCTACTCAAGGTACTTGGTGCAAAGTTTTGCTTGTTTTTATCTTTGTAGGTAGGGAAGGGAGAGAATATTAAAGATGAGGTTTAGATACATAGGATTTAGATACATAGAGTACATCTACAGTTTGAGCTGATAGTGCTATTTACAGTCCCAGGAGGTAAACTGGCCACCAGGAAGTTTAGACTTGAAATTAGACCCAGGTTTCTAACCATCAGAGGAGTGACATTCTGGAATAGTCTTCCAAAGGCAGTTGTGGGGGCAAAAAACCTAGCTGGCTTCAAAAGTGAGCCTGATAAATTTATGAAGGGGATATTATGATGGAACAGCTTAGTTTGGCAGCTGACTGATCTTTGACTGCTAGTGGCGGATATGCTGGTGGCCTGAGAGGGGATTCTTGATGGGCTAGTTTCCGAGTTGTTACAGGAAATTCTGTTTACCTTATGAGAATATACAGACAAAATGCAGGTGATCTTCAGGAGCTTCTGTTTTGGCTTAGACATATACGATGTGTCTGTGTGTTTAAAGACTCATTTGTGACTTTGACCATTTGCCTGCATTGGGCACACGGTCATTGTGGGAGCAATAATTAGGACAGTGTATGAATCCCTCCCATGTCTTCCAGACAGGCACCCCAATGAATGATAGGAAGTTGGTTTGAAAGAAAATATGTTCACTTTCCTGGCAATTTGAATGGTGTGGGTCCTCATTCTGAATTCATATGGGGTTATTTGTCTCCCTGTGAAGTCTCATTGCCTTCAGAGACTCTATATAAGTGACAGGCCCATCCCTATCTGATTGCAAGATTAAGGCCATTGTTTACAAAATTTATAAAAGGCCTACTCCTCTTGTCAGTGGGAGTTTGGTTCTAATTTTGTTGGGTGTAAAAGCAGGCTCTGTAAATCAAGTCATTGGCCTATTCATCAAAATGTGTGGATTAAACCATACTACTGTTCAATTTATGGTATCATCCTATATTTGTCATTAATAATTTTTGTAGCAGGATAATTGAAATAGCTATTTAAAAATAAGTAGGTTGACATTATTTTTCCCCTTTGTAGTTAAAACCAAGATGGTTTTATCTGAAGTGTGAGGAGAATTCTCTTTATTGCCCCCCATTAAAAAAATAAAATAAAATCAGCTTTTTAAGAGGAACAACTTTGTTTTAGTTGTTTTCTAGATCTTTTCAATTTCTGAAAATATTTAATTATAAAAGGAAACCATTGCCAACACATTTAATTTATTTTTATAGTATTTTCTCTACCTTCTTAAAAGCCCTTATTCATTTAGAGTCTGGACACCTTGCCGATTAATTGGTTAGAAAATGCCATTGAAAATAATTTGGTTTTTTTCCTGTTGGTTTTCACAGTTCTGCTGCTAATAGATAAAAACAGCTATTATCTCTTTTTATGTTTCCATGGTGATAGATACCTATATTACCTTAGAAAACCCTAGGATTCGAGTATGATTATGCAGTCAATGACAAGTTTGTGTCATGGGTGAGAGAGCAAATGCCAGGTCAACAGCTCAGATAACTGAAGCGTATAGCAAATACTTTACAACTATCAGTAATGAAATAGTTTGGGAACATTTTAACCGTAGCCAGAAGAAATAATGAACTTCCAAATTCCATGAAAACTGTCCATAGTGATAAGCATCAATTTTAATTTGTACTAAAATGCTTAACGCAAGGGTACAAAATTAACCTGATACTTTACATGTTTTAGAGTATGTTAATAATTAAACATGCTCATAATGTTCTAATCCTTCTTACTCTTGGCTGAAGGTAATAATTACTAGTGGTTAGAGGAAGGACCTAATCATTAGGACTTCGGGCTTATATTCTCAGTTCTGTCACTGATTTGCCATGTGAGTTTGGGCGAATTACTCATCTTCTTTATGCCAAATTTTCCTAATCTTTATAATAGCTGATACTATAGAAAGATCATGTGAAACTCAATTAATTTTTGTAAAATGGTTTTGTTGTTGTTGCAAATAAATCTAAGCTGTACAGGTTTCTATATCATTCCATAACCTTTGTATCTGAACATTTTACAAAGAGGTCATAATGAAAGGCCAACACTCTAATTTCCTTCTGACTCCCTTCGGGCCAGAGGGGATGATGAGATATATTTTGTTTTCTTTTTTCTCAGACAGTGTTTTGCATAGGTGGAGAGCATTCTTTTACCCTTTCAAACCTGATTTCTTTTCTAGAGATCCTGTCCATAATAATAAAAGTAGCCATACAGCACAATTCACTGAGTTATTTCCCCTGGCACTTATATTTTTGTAACAGTGCAAATAAATACTAGTTGCAGAAAGAGTTCCAAAAACAAGGCCCAAAGGTTAAGGTACAGAATCCACTAACGGTCAGCTTCTGAATGGGAACATGAATGCAACAATGGAAGCTTTTAAAGAGAATTTGTCAATAGAATACACATTTTCTCAGGATAGAGGTCTCCTGCTGCTACATAAAAGTGAGGTAAAGCCAAGACATTTATTTTCAAAGGAGACATTGATCTCATGGCTGTGTTTTAGTTCAATGACTTTATTTTTATTAGCCCAAATGATATAGATGAAGTCTTATTTTTTTGAAGTATGTCTACTGTAGCTGAGTGGCAGTTCTACAATATTATACTGACCTCCTCCATTCCGACCATCATTGGAGAACAGACTGTGCTACTGCTAACTAGTAAAATAACGAGGGTTTTCCCTGAAGTACACTGTTGTTTTAGGAACAAACTAGCTTCAAACTAGCTGAATGTTTCTTCTTTTGGTAGCGTTTATCTGTGAACAATAGTCAGCCATACAAGAGGCTTATGGAAAGGCACAAATTTGGTGTGGTTTAAATAAAAAATAAACATCAAAATGCTTCTCTGGGATACAATCTGTACATGGACCCAAAGCAAAAAAGCTAGATATTGTGTGCAAAAGAGAATGTGCTACTTCTCTGATTGCTCTTCTTCACATGCAGAACTTCTTCACACCTGGGCTTGAGCAGAGCCTGAGATTCCATACCATAAAAGGCAAAGACAACCCTTAGATATATTTATAGGAAAGTGATGCATTGATATGGGGGCTGGTTGCCTCTTTCTTAATCCATTCTCCATTTCCTTCAGAAGACTTCTGTTGGTCACTCTTCCTCTGCCATCATCATCTTCCCTTTTTTTTTTTGTTAAAGAAATCATACTTTATCATCACCATTCCCAGCCCCTTCACAAGAGAATTCTCCAGTCAACATTCTCCAGTCAGATTCAGGCAAAAGATCCTTGACTCTGCTTTGATAAATGGGCAAGGTTATGCCTGGTTCTCATTTTGTGGAAGGAAGTGCTAGATCTTAGAAGGAGGAACTAAAGGATGGTTAGATGATGAGGGGGATCACAGATGTGCTGTGTTCAGGGGCTGGAAGCAGAATATATTGGGAAGGCAATCTCAGAGGGGTGAGAGAAAATACTGATGCTATTTGAAAAGATTGAGCTGCCATGGGTCAGAGAAGTGAAAGATTTTCACTTAGATCTGCTGTGGGGAGTTGGGTGAGAAGGATGATCTAATGGGAGTGGTCCTGCTTTTTTTGGCAGGGGGTTGGACTAGATGACCTCGTGGGGTCCCTTCCAACCCTATGATTCTATGATTCTATGATACCACTAAAAAGAACAAAGAGAGAAATCTGGCTTTCTCCTGTCTGCAGCTTCAGAAGGGGTACTTTATTCTACCATTCACCTGAAGAGAATTAGTTTTAGTTGGGGCTACTGCGATATAGCAAAACAATTTGGGTGACTGTTAGGAAAATAGCACCTACTATGCTTCTTCATTTGTCACATACGCGGTTTCCTACCTCCTAACCCAGAGTGGTAGAATAGGAGCAGAACTGACTTCTCTCCACTCCACAGCAGGAACAGCTTGCTGACTGGACAGGGGCAATTAATTTTCTCTCCACTGCCTGCTGCTGTGTCAGGGCTTTTCTGCAGAGCTGCAAATCCAGCCTTACACAACAAGAGGGGCACTTCAGCAGAGTAGCTGGCTTGCAGCAGCAGGCAGCTAGTGCAAAAAATTCAGCTCCTCCTTGGGTGGTGGACAGAATAGTTGAATAATCTTTCAAATTGTGGTTAGGCAAAACAAATACGGATTCCGAGAAACTGGTCAGTCAGGTGTAACTCCAAGAAAGCCAGTGGAATTATGCTGATGTAAAACTGGAGTTCAGAGAAAAATCAGAATAACAGAGTGAAGTTGAATATCAGTAACTATGGAAAAATTCCAACTGATTTCAGAGACTACTGGCATGGTCATGTTCTTTTCCCTGTGAATAAGTAATAGCAGAAGCAGGCCCATCATTATTTCATCATGCTACACTCTAATGATCTTGCTTTCATCTTAGACTGAGAGGGGAGACAAATGCCTCTATTTTGAGCAGATGATGATTTATTCCTGAATGTCAGCTGTTGGTCCAGTAAGAGTAGTATGGCTAGTACATACTTCAAGGGCATATTGCCTCAGAAATGGCTCTTGGGCTACTGACTATGTAGAAGATATATTGCCTAAATTTTGACCTTTTTTATTTCATAAGGAGTGCCATCTGTATGTCAGAGTAAAACTGAGCACACATAAATCTAATTATGTATGTACGTAGGCTCTTTCTAATGCATTTGCATTGGTTCACATGAATATCTGAAGGATATGATCCGAGGAAGGAAGAGAAATTAGTTTAATATATATGGACTATATAGGTATAAACTATATACAAGTTAAAAAAAAAGGAAAATATAAGCTGAATATTAAAAAAAATCTTGCCAGGAAGTTCTATAACATACATTGTCCAGTTCATTGTTCTTTTGCAATAGGCTGTGGGAAAATCTGTCAGGAGAATCCACAGGAACCTGTTTGCTTAAGTAACTTCAAAATTAGACCAGACAGAAGTAAAAAACATCAAGTAGGGAACATTTCTGCATTGGCAGGAAAGTAGACTTACATGAGTGACTAGTCTTTTCCGCTTCTAACCTGGATTTTGAATGAGATTCTTTGCATAAAGAAGCCCAGTGCTTAAAAGTTACCAGCTGCAATATTTACTTGCCAAAGTCTGAAGGTAACACATATGGTGTTGAGGATTAAAGGACTGATCTATTTGTGCTCTGTTGAGGCAGAACTGAAATGTTTATAATGAAAATAAAAGCTATTATACAGCATGAAAGATGAAAGAAACCACTAGGCTGCAAGTTCTCTTTGCTGGATAGAATATGGTAGTATGCTTTGAACATTTAAGTA
This sequence comes from Podocnemis expansa, assembly GCA_007922195.1. Classification (NCBI taxonomy): domain Eukaryota; kingdom Metazoa; phylum Chordata; order Testudines; family Podocnemididae; genus Podocnemis; species Podocnemis expansa. Next base: position 8,716,380 of record ML682013.1, read on the forward strand.
TATACATTGATCTTGTTAACGATGTGTCTTTCTCTGTGTAACAAAAAAGGGGCTATATTCATCCTTCAACTACATCTTTGCAACCTCACTGAAGTTAGTGGCATTGGATCAGCCTCCTGGGAACAAATTGATCAAAATAGTTTTAGGAATTTCTGAAAACAAATATTTATCATTTTGGAGAGACGGATAATGTCTCTAGCACTAAAAGAAAAACAGTGTGGAAAACAGATATGTGGGACACTCAAGAAAAATTAACTAGTAACACGAGGAAAAATATATGGTTAGGAAAGTATGTATACAGGGAAGATTTTTACAGTTTTATGCTGGAAGTTATGCCTGGAGCTGCTTTTGGAAATTATCCCAATGTAGCTAGAACTGTCATTAGAGAACAGAGGGGATGGTTAATCATAGAACACAGGAGTAGGGAGTGGAAAAATCACCAAAGATCTACCCATCTGGAATCTGTCATAAAAATCTTTGGAAAAATCAAAGTATTATTTTCTGACTGTATTGCTGATACACTCATAGTTTCTAAGGTCAGAAGTCTGACCTCCTTCACAATGCAGGCCTCGAAACCTCACCCACCCACTCCAACAATAAGCCTCTAGCCTATGACTGAGCTATTTATGTACTCAAATCATGACTTAAGGACTTTAAGAACAGGAACGGTGCTACGTTTCTGGCACCCCCCTCCAAGCGCAGCAGACAGCAGCGCAGATGAGTGATGTCAGAGCGTGGTGCAATGGCGTGCTCCCCATTTTGGTGCCCCTCAAATGTCAGCACCCCCCTGCAACTCTTACAGGGCTTACCGCATTGTGCTGGCCCTGTTTAAGAAACAGAATTCACCAGCAGGTGAGACATGCCCCATGCTACAAAGGAAGGTGAACCCCCCCACCCCCCAAACCCTAGCCAATCAGCTCTGGGGGAAAATTCCTTCCTGACCTCAAATATGGCAAGTTAAACCCTGACCATGTGAACAAGTCCCACCAGCCAGTCACACAAGAAAGAATTCTCTGTAATAACTGAGAACCCACCTCATCTGCCCTTCCTTCTTAGACATCTTGCATATTAACCAGTAATAGTCAAAGATCAAAGATCAGTCCATCATACTATCTCCTCCATAAATTTATCAGCTATGTTTACACCTAAAACCTTAGTTCGGACTTGGTTAGTCCAAACTAAGTAGTTCAAAGTTTAGTTTGAAGTAAGCACAATTTTTTTTAGTTTGAACTAACTTTTAGTTTGAACTAACTATGCTTGTTTTAGTTCGAACTAACTTTTTAGTTTGAACTAAAAAAGTGCTGTTAGTTTGAACTAAAAGTTAGTTCAGATCAAAAAACTGCACTTAGTTTGACCTAGCTGCTAGTTGATCTTATTTAGTTCGAACTAGCACAACTACTAGTTCAAACTAAATTTCAAAATAAGTTCAAACTAAGCAGTTAGTTTGGACTAAACAGCTGAACTAACTAGTTCAAACTAAACTTTGCTCGGTTCGAACTAAAATTTTTTTTAGTTTGAATTAGGCAAAGCCTAGTGTAGGCAGGGCTCAAATTAGTTTGAATTAAGGCCCCTTAATTCAAACTAATTTGCTAGTGTAAACATAACCATCAATCTCTGTTTTGAAGGCAGTTATGTTTCTTGCTCCTCCAGCTCCCCTTGGAAGGCTATTCCAGAACTTTACTCCTCTGATGGTTAGACACCTGTGTCTAATTTCAAACCTAAATTTAATGATGGACAGTTTGTATCCATTTGTTCTTGTGTCCACATTGGTACTGTACTCAAAATTCCTCTCCCTCTCTGGTATTTATTCCTTTGATGAATTTATAGTGATAAATCATATCACCCCTCAACCTTCTTTTGGTTAAACTAAACAAGACTGTATTGTTTCCATTCCACAGACCATCCTTATCGCCCTTCTCTGCACCTATTCCAATTTGAATTCATATTTTCAAATATGAGGGACCAGAACTGCACTCATGATTACAGATGAGGTCTCACTAGTAGCTTATACAGTGACACTACCACCTTGCTGTCTCTACTTGAAATACATCTGATGCATCCTAGGACCGAATTACCTTTTTCACAGCCACATTGCATTGTCAGCTCATAGTGAGAGCCCTGCATGAATACAAATACATGGATCCGTATCTGACCTGCATCCGCAAGAAATGGTCCACGGATATCCATGTTGTATCTGCGGGTGTGGATATAATGCAGATATCTGTGGATATCTGCATATTTGCAGGGCTCTAGCTCTGTGCAGATAAAAACATGTGGATCCGTATCTGATCTGCATCCATGAGAAATGGTCCAGGATTATCCGTGTTGTATCCGAGGATGCGGATATAATGCAGATATCTGCGGATTTGCAGGGCTCTACTTATAGTCATCCTGTGATCATCCAGAACTCCCAGATCCTTCTCCTCCTCAGACCCTTCCAGCTGATGCATCCCCAACTGATAGGAAAAATGCTTGTTATTTGTCCCTAACTGCATGACTTTGCACTTCCCATTATTAAATTTCATCCTATTCCTTACAGTCCAGTTTACAAGATCATCCAGATCTTTCTGTATGATATTCCGATCCTTCTCTATGTTGACAGCACTTCCAAACTTGGTGTCATCTGCAAACTAAATTAGCACATTCCTACTTTTTGTGTCAAGGTCATTAACAAAAAGGTTAAATAAGATTGGTTCTAAGACTGATCTCTGAGGGACTCCACTAGTAACCTCCCTCCAGCGTGACAGTTCACCCTTCAGTATGACTCGCTGTAGCCACCCTTTTAATCAGTTCTTTATCCACCTTACTGTACTCATATTAATCCCAATCTTTTGTAATTTAACTAATAATTCCCTATGTGGAACTATATCAAATGTCTTGCTGAAATCTAAGTAAATTGAGTCCACCACATTCCCTTTATCTAAAAAATCTGTTATCCTCTCAAAAAAGGAGATCAGGTTGGTCTGGAATGACCTTCCTTTTTTTAAAAACCATGTTGTATTTTACCCCAGTTACTGTTACCTACAATATCCTTAAGTAATTTCTCCCGAAAAATTTTCTGCAAGACCTTGTGTACTACTGAGGTCAAACTAACAGGCCTATAGTTTCCCAGATCACTTTTATGCCCTTTGAAAATCAGAACTGTATTATCAATTCTCCAGTCATATGGTACAACCCCTGAGTTTACAGATTCATTAAATAATCTTGACAATGGGCTGGCAATTTAATGCACCAGTTCCTTTAATATCCTTGGATGGGAGATTATCCGCGCCTCCCAATTTAGTCCCTTCAAGCAGCTCGAGCTTGACTTCTACCTCTGGTATGTTAATTTCCTCTTTCATGTTCTCATTCCCATTAGGTACCCTAAGTCTAACCAAGTTCCAAAGGGGCAGCCGTGTTACTCTAGTAAAGCAAAAAAGGGAAGGAGTCTTGTGGCACTTAAAAACTAACAGATTTATTTATCGCATGAGCTTTCATGGGAGAAAATCCCACTTCGTCAGATGCTTTCTCCCACAAAAGCTCATACAATAAATAAATCTGTTAGTCTTTAAGTGCCACAAGACTCCTTGTTTTTTTTCCCCCTAAGTCTAGCATACCTATACCATTTCTTGTGGGTAATTAAGGATTTAGACTTTGGTGACAAGGATCTGAAATCCACAGTTTAAGTTTTACTTATTTTATTGCCTCTACAACTTATAGTTGAATGTCTTTGTATCTGGAAAGGAAAGAGTGATAGACAAGGGGGGGCTGAACCCACAAGTGACCTTAGGACTTTCCTAGCAGTAGTCCATGGGTCCTATGGGATCCATTTGCTTTGGGGCTAGGGCCTGAAGTCTCTTCAGCGAGTGTGGCAAACCATCTCCTGCCTGTGAGAAATGGTATGTGTATGGGTAGATGGAGGGCAAAGATAGTGGTTAAGGTCTAGTGTATGATTCAGGAGTTGCATGTTCAGTTCCTTCCTTCACCATAAACATCTGTGTGTCATTTGGGCAAATCACCTAGTCTTGCCATTCCTCAGTCTCCCATTTGTGAAATAGGGGTAATACTTCCCAACATGACAGAGGTGTGATGATTAATACCTTAAAGAATGTTGGGTATTGAGATAGCATTTTGCTGAGTGCTATAATGGTGCCTAAAATAGATAGAAGCATCTTAATAAGACTAACAAATTTATTTGTTACATGAGCTTCTGTGGGATAAAATCCCACTTTGTCACATGCTTGGAAGATGCATCTTCTAAGCATCTGGTGAAGTGGGATTTTCTCCCATGAAAGCTCATGTGATAAATAAATTTGTTAGTTTGTAAGTGCCACAGGGCTCCTTGTTTGTTTTGCTGATCTAGACTAACACGGCTACCCCTTTGAATCTTAATAAGAGACTCCTAACTGAGCCTTCCATGGAAGGGGAGTATCGAGGAGGGTTTTGTTGTAGGAGTGGATGATCTGACTGACTGTATGGTTTTACTGTGCAAATTTATCAGTTGCTATAAGGCAAGTTTGGAAATCCTTTCTGAGCCATAATTACAGATTGTATATCTTTGTGAGCATGACAGCTGAAGAAAAAGAGCTCAACTGACAGGAAAAAATATTCAGATTACTGCCCCTGTAAAATTAAAACTGTTAAGACTCAGTGCTGAAATCTATATTAAAGTGACTGGAAGAACAAATGGCTGTCATTACTACAACAAAGCATGATATTGAATAATATGTGATAAAAGAAGATTAAGATAGGTGTACTGGAGTTTACATTAATTCTACCTAGCCTAGTGGATTATTTTTTTCTCAAATGCTTGAGAAAAATGACAGTCAAATCATATTTCATAGTGATTTGTATGTCAATTATTCAAGTTCACTCATGTGCCTTAGGAAACATTGTTTAAAAAAGATATTTTGATTTCATTAGAAGTTTCTATGCTTTCTTGTATTTGGGAAATGAATCTGTGGAGGGCATAACCCCTGGAAGTCAAATGACAGAGCTATTCAGAATGGAATGCATCAGTAACTAAGCAGATTGGTGGTATAACTATGTTGTTCAGGGGGGTGAGAAATCCACATCCCTGAATGATGGAGTTAAACTGATCTACCTCCCATGTACAGTGCTAAGTCAACAAGGGGACTCCTCCCATCAACAAAATTGCCACCTGTTGGGAAAGTGGAACAAACAAGGAGTCCTGTGGCACTTTTGAAGACTAACAGATTTATTTATCGCATGAGCTTTTGTGGGAGAAAAATCCCACTTTGTCAGATGCTTTGAACATGGCTACCCCTTTGGCATTTGGGAAGGTGGAGTATCTATGTTGATGGGAGAATCCCTCCTGTTGGTTTAAGCAGCATCTTAACTGAAGCACTACAACAGCACAGCTGTGCCTTGGCAGCATTTTAAGTGTAGACGAGCCCTAAGACTAGCTCTGATAGAGTATGTCTAAACTAAGGGGATTAAGTCAATTTAAGCAAGCTTTAGTCAGCTTAAGCAACTCCCTGGCCACATTTGGAATTCATTAAGTTGACTTAAGGCCTGAAGTTGATTTAATAACTCCTGCCCTTAAAGTCGACTTTAAGGGTTAAGTCGACTTTATTAATTCAACGTAATGCAATGTGCCCATTAAAGTTGACTTAATAAAGTTGACTTAGTGCAGTAGAGCCTTTTAAGTCAACTTAAGCCAGGAGACCCATTTAAAGATGACTTTATTAAGTCAACTGTAAATGGGTCCCCTGACTTAAGTTGACTTAAACAAATGGGGGCTCACTAAGTTGACTTAACAATGTCAACTTTAAGTAGACTTTGAGCCTTGTAGTGTAGACATAGCCCTACTTTCTCCAAAAATATATATCATTGCATTTACTTTTCTGCTATTTTCTATTGTTAGCAATATTTAAAAAAGCATGAGTGCAATATTTTGGTCAAATAGGAGGTCCAGTTTTTTTTTTCTCATTTACTCTGATGTTAACTCCTTTACGCTACTGGAAGAGCATGCTCTAACTCTAGCTATTTAACATAACAGATATATTTCTTCTTAAGCAATGAATATTCAGTCTATTATGAATAAGCATTAGCACTGTGTGGAAAGGGGCATAATAATCCAAAAGTGCTATATGCTTAATGCCAGTTTCATGATATAGTTCCTTTTGGCAATGAATACCTTTAGGGAAGAATTGTACATCAACTAAGGAACAGTTCAGAGCTTGCTTAAAAGTGGGTTCTTGCAGACATTCACTAGCACATGACCCACCAGACAGGTACCTCCTGCTGATGGAACTGGGGAATAGTTCAAGAGGTGCCCCCATTCAGTAGCCTGTGCTCTGTATTTCTAGTCCTTACTTCGGACCTCAGTCCTTTGGCCAAGTCCTTTTCAGTTCCCCCCTTCCAGGGTATGGTGTAGTTCAGTCCAGGTTACTCTGCATTAGTGGCTGCAACTAGTCCAATCGCTGTAAATGGGTTGTCTGGGGGAAGTGGGGAGAGACCTAGGCCCATCAACTTCTCTGGGCTCCAGCCCAGGAACCCTGTGCACCATGACTCAGCTCTGCCTCAACCCCCAACTAAGTTTAGCCAATGGTTCAGTAGGTCCCCTGAAGCATATCTGCTTCTTGCCCAGGTAACTCTCACCCTTGTATCAGGGTCTGGGCTATAACCAGTCTACCTGGAGCTGTCCCTGGTCCTGCCTCCTTCATTCATCTCAGAAGCAAATCCTACTGCTCCACAAGTCAGGGGAAGAGTGCCCAGAGCAGGGACTGCAGTCTGCCTTTTATACCGACTCCTGGGAACTGATTGACCCTGCAGCCACCTGCCCCTATTGGCTGTTCCCTTTTACGAAGTGTCTAACCTCTTTGCTACCCTGGCAGGGAAACTATCCTGCTACAGTTCCATTTTCTTAGATTTATAGACTCTAAGGTCAGAAGGGACCAATAAGACCATCTAGTCTGACCTGCACAATGCAGACCACAGAACCTCACCCACCCCCTCATGCAATAAACTTCTAACCTATGGCTAAGTTATTAAAGACCTCAAATCAAGATGTAAAGACTTTATAATACAGAGAATCCACCAGCAAGTGAGTCATTCCTCACATTACAGAGCTGGAGAAAACCGTCCAGAGCCTTTGCCAATCCCATATTAACATCTTGAGAAAAGATCTGTCCTTATTATTCCAGCTAAGTACTGGGTACATTGTTAGAGTTGAAGTAGCAGGTGAAAACAATATGGCAGATAAAAAGAGGATTCTGTTTTAGGACTGATTAAAAGCCTGCTGAACTCAATGAGACTCTTTTGATTGTTTTGGCTTGATGGTTTTGTGTCAGGCCTGCAGAAACCTAGTGGGTTCAACATAAAGCCAGCTCAAAAGACAAAATATTCAGTTTGTTTCAGAAATTCCCTCCATTTTCTTTCCTGTTGTTGACAGTCTGCATGCAGTCAGAAAAACATGACTGGAAAAATTGTTGAAAAGGTTCTGAATTTAAAAAAGAAGTTCAGCAAAATTTCAAAATTTAAGAAATCTTGACTTGTACTAGTTGGACTAGTAAAGGGTAAACTTTAACCATTGTCTGCACTATTTGAAACTTTTGCATCTGCAAAAGTAGTCTGGAAGAATCCTGAGAATCACCTTGTGGCCCATACATTTGGCCCTTTTGCTTGACAGAATCAAGGAGAGTGAGAATATAAAGATATGGAGAAAACAATTACAAAATTTATCAGAACCTCAAAGAAAAAAATATAATTAGGAGTCACATTTTGTACAGAGGTTTTGCTTGTTTGTTATTTTAGATGAACATGATAGTTCAACCTAACTCCAGAGCAGAGCTCTGTATAAGTACAGCCAGTATAATTCAGAAGGGCAGTGCAAACCTTCTTTTTAATTTCAGTTAGTAAAATTTGCACCCCTTTAATTTTATTTAGCATTTGAAGTTTAAATGTAACCAGCAACTCAAAGAACAACTCTGTTGAAATTAAAAAGTTTCTTCACTTTCACATTAGAAATGTAAGTGGGCCCAGGTTTGCTCAGAAGATTGGAGGGCCATAATAAGTATTCAGGGCCAAATCCTCTGCTGATATAATGGAGTTTTCCATTAAAGTCAGTAGTTCTGTGCCCATTGTCACATTCAGAAAATTTGGCTCTTAGATTAAAATATGTGAGTGTAGTATGATTTGAAGCCTCAGAACAAAATTCCAGCATCTTATTTCTTTATACCCCATATAGGACCTCATGACATAAGCCTTTTGTGAACAGAATGTTCATTGATGTAGATAGGAGTTCTGCACTCAGAGCTTTGGCAAGATCAGGCCTTTAATCATATACTATTCAGAGAGAGAAAATTGGGAAACAGTTTTCAAAGGAGCAGGTGCACAGCTTTAAAGCTGCTATATATGTTACCATTGCCAGGTGAGGGGAACCTTAACATTCACAATACTGGCTGCTAATTGTCCATGTGCTTTTAGGATATGAACATTATACTCTATCCATGCTGCAGAACAATGTGGATGCATTCCTCAGAAAAATAAAAGCACATGACAATTCTATTTTTTTCTTGTTTTCACCATTTATAAAAATCTTAAAAAATCCATCCTATGACAATTAAACTTGAATTGAAGAATGTACTGACTGACAAAAGGAACTATCTTACCTTTAAAAAATACCTCTTCTGATTCGCCATCTGAGATGCCTTAAGTAGGAATAGAGGGATGATTTGAGACCTAGTGTAAGCCAGTTTAATTCCATAGACTTCAGTTACCCAAAACTCCTCAGTAAAATCATTTTGCATCTACGTGGGGAGAGGGTTCAATACATCATTTGATCCATGACCCTACTCTGACTTTTTTGAGGAGGCTAGAGACATTGTCAGCATTATCTTTGTATAGTACCTGCATTCTTCATGTTCACCATCATTCTATGTGTATGAACCTAAGGAGGAAGAAGATTTGTGCACCTTCCTTTGATCAGCCAGAGTCTGTCAATAGAATCATAGGTATCTGTCACAATTTCAGCATAATTGAACCTGTATTCACTTTCTGTTTTCCTTTGACGGCATCCACATAGAGTTTCCAGCTCCAAGCTGTCATGTCTTAGAGCAAGATCTCTGGATCTTTCTCTCCTGATCAGGGTTTTAAAGCTGCACAGCTTTCTGCCTCCTTCTCCTGTTCTTAGGTCCTAATAGAGCTGTGGTGATTGTCCCCTACAAGAGCTTCATACATAAACCTGGGCCACAGTCATACGTAGACATTGACAGACTTAATACAATACAGATCCCAGAGTACTGCATACAATTGTCCAGAAGGCTTTGATATAGTTAAGCCATGATTTGGTACACAGATTTTTGAACAAAACGAGGCTTGTTTGTGAGCCTTTAGGGGCTTTCAGTATTTCAAAAAGGAAACTAATGGCCAAATAAGTTGAAACATACATAATCCATTATTATTAAGTTTCTGATCAGCAAATACTCAGAGACAGAAAAGAAAGAGTGATTTCAAGTCATCAATAAGATGTATCATAGAAATGAGAAATTTTTCAGCTGTATGGTCTCATTTGTCCTTTTCTTTAAGTCAGCTTATTATTTTGAACTTTTGTTCTTCCTTGGTATGTATACCCTTCTCATAGTTGTAGATTATGCTCATCTCCCTAGATAGTTGCTGCTTAGCTAATCTAACAATCTAGATCTCTTTAGGCAAACCGACTTTCCACATTTTACCCAGGAATAAATCAATGTTTTTTCTAAATGATTAGTGATATTGGGTGTCACAAGACCTGAAGAAATCTGAGGATCTTAAGGTGTTTCAAGAGGGGAACCTAAAGTCACCAGACATTTTTGAAAAAGGTCACCACAAGAGTTTTCTTCCAGACAAACAGCAAATCTATCCCCAAACTGAAAATAAAAGTTATCCACTTCAGATGTATTGGAACGTTTTATTTTGTTTTGTTTGTTTTGTTTCTTTAAAAAGGGACTTGGTACCTGCAACCATGCTTTCTATATTGGTGTCAGGTTATGGCTGTATTGGAATTCCATGTGAATGTAGAGTCTGCCTGTATGAGGTAGCTTGCAGGATTGAGGCCTTAGAATCTCTAGCTATGTCTATACTGGGAATTTAATTTGAATTAAGGAAGCTTAATTCTAACTAAATTAGTCCATGGCCACACGGGCTTTCCTTAATTCAAACTAAGGAAAGCTCAGTTCGAACTTATAAAACCTGCCTTTAGTTCAAACTATGTATGTTTCAATTTATGTATGTTTATGTATGATTATGTATGTTTCAACTTATTAGTTCGAACTAACTGTTAGTTGGAACTAAAGGCAGTTTGACCTTCTTCCTCTCAGAGTGCCTTCCTCTTTTTATGGATTGTGTAGGGGAATGGCCCTTCTTGGGGGTCATCTTGCCACACTTCCCATGGTTTCCCACTCCTAAGCCAAACTAGCAAGTCCTGTGCATGGACATGCTAGTTTGATTTAGGTTTCTAGTGTGGACACACTAATTTGAACTACGTTAGTTCTAATTAATCACAATTAATTCAAATTAATTAATTTGAATTAACAGTTTGAATTAGCATTCTTAAACATAGACATAGCCTCTGTGCCTTATTTTTCTTTCCGTAGTTTACTCTCACTGTGTGTGTGTGCGCGCGTGCGCGAGAGAGAGAGAGAGAGAGAGAGAGAGAGAGAGAGAGAGAGAGAGAGAAATTCAGTGCATGAGACTACTCAGGTACTGTATTGACCAGAATGATTGAAAAGCCTACAAATAAAAATTAAAAAAAAAAAAAATCCAACTAACTGAATGCCAGTGTGAGATTCTGGGAGTTCAGCACTTCTGAGGATCAGGGCACCTATTTAGATGCCTAATTATGGATTTATGACTCTATCTTTAGATACTCAGTTGAAAAACACTTCAGAAAAGCACATTGTTGTATGAGGGGTTTGATCTTGCTTCTAAGCATTCTGATCAAGGAAACACTAAAGTATCCACTTAACTTTAAAATTGTGTATTGTCCTGTGGCTTCAGTAAAACAATGCCCATGCTGCTATGCTTTGCTCCATCATGGTTAGAGTGTTCAGCAACTTGCATTATTGAGCCAGAGATAAATAACTACCTTATCTGTAAATATGGATGCTGCATGCTCTTGGAATCTGACTCTAAAGTTTCTTGGTTTTGTTTTCTTACACATACAGCTTTCTATCAGGATCACAAAGATTCCTACCTTTCCTGTATCCGGTATTATGGGCCTTTCCATGTCCAGGTTATTGATGATATTCCTTCCTCCTTCTTTCTTCAGGATATTGTTAATATCACTGGTACTGAAGTTACTTAGGTGAACTAAAGTAATAATGATAATAAATAATACTATACTCTATTTTATGGGGCCTATCTGCTGCAGCACTCCAGGCACTTCCTAGTAACATAGTTAATACAATTAAAATAGTAAAACAGAGAGCAGATGAACCATAAAAAATAATGCCACATGGCTAAATAAAACCAAATAATATGGCTGTGTTAAAAGCTTTTTCACATAGAAGATGTGCATATCTCTCTCTAAATAGCACAAGTCTATGGCATTTCTGGGAGTAGCACAATACAGACCTTGGGACACAAAATACTCCCTGTAACTAACACCTTCTTGGAAGCCATAATGAAAGAATATAGTAGTTATGACTATAATTGGGATGCTTTTCCAGGCCCAGTGACTAAAAACACAAGTTACAGAGTTTCATGTCAGTATAAATGAAAATCTCACTGATTTTACTAAAAGTTCATACTGAAAAGGAACAGACTTCGCTAAGAAATGCTGTGTACATATTTATTCCCATGTGGTATAAGCTTGTGCTAGGGAATGGGTTGGGAAGGAGGGAACATAATAGGAGTAGCCAGCATCTCAGCAGTGCTGTGCAGAATCCCTTGAGAGAGGACTAGGAGATATAGCTGGGAAGACAGTGATCCCTGATGCCTCACATGAGGTGGTTATGGGGAAAATGGAGATACCGTAGGTCCTAACCCAGCCTGTACATGCGCTACTGTTAGCAGCGAATATTGTTTGGCAGAATATAAAATATGGACATTGGTGCCATTTGGTGAACTAGCAATATATGCCCTTTGATACGCGGAGCATCCATCCTAAGCCAACATGTTAGAAACTGGCCATTCTACCTACAGTGGCAGATTGTTTTTTGTACCAGAGAAGCTTCCAGCAATATACTGGGTTTGTTCAGGGCAAGATTTAGCACTGAGTGTTTTGAGCAAAGTTCCCTTTTGAAGGCATTTAGATAAATCCCACTGAAATCAGTGAGAACTTCTGAAGTGTGTCAGAGGGTTGAATATGATCCATTAAGATGTACTGCCATACAAGTGTGCAAATTGCTTCTTTGTTTGGTTATTGTTAGAAAGTAATTGACAAAAGAGTCCTAGACTGATGTAAAATAAGAAATACAGTACAGCATGTGTAAAATTCACCCTCCACATTAGGATAAGGCCTATACACTGCATAATCCAATTTAAGACTTAAATATGGTTGACTTTCATTCTCTGAGATTTGAAAAATTAATTTAAAAGCAAGAGAACAGATATTGAAACTGACAGCATTATTAAGACATGCTCACCACACTTTGGAAAATACCCAGCTATAAACTTGGAATAGAAAGGCTCAAGAACACGGTATTTTTCATAAGTATGAGAGTATCAAGTAGATGCTAGTGGTGGTTTAACATTACATTGTCATGCAAGTCTCCTGCTAGTAAAAAGCTGGAAAGCAAACAGTAACAGTAGCTCCATACATCTCCAACCATTTTATAAAGCTACATGTGTTTGTCCCTTATCTAAAGGCATTGCACTAAACGATCACTGAACTGGCCATCTATCATGGAGTTCACTCCAGAGTACTTACAAGTTTAACACCCAGAATGATGAAAGTAATTACTTGTTCCTGAAACAGATGCCATAATTTATGAATATTAACCAACATAAGCAAGAGATCAAATTCCGGTGTGAGCAGACATCCAAGCAATCATCTTGACATTTATTCTATTAGAACCTTTTTTTAATGAAGACATTGAGAACATACCTATGCGACCATATAAATCAATGCAACAAAAGGCATATGTCGATCTATATCTATTATTAGGCATTTGCAAAGCAAAGAAATAGCTATATAAACAATTTGTGCGCTTGGATTTCAATTACAGTTTGCAAATGTAATGGTGCAGGGTTTTATCATGCTCTTTTATTACTCACTAGAGAGGAATAGTTCAAATATAAATAATAAGGTTCCTTTTTTCCTGTCATTTATGCACTACACATCTCAACGTTCAGTGTAATTTAGTTGAAAAACTGTGTACTCTGACTTAAACTGCAGAAATCTGGTGTTCTGTCATCCTACAATATTTTGACCTGGATAATTTCTAATATTAGGATCCAATAGGTGCAGGGGAAGAGAGGTGCCAGTTGTGGTTCCCTGAGCTTATGGGCTGATCTTCATCTGCACAAACTGTTCCAAATCATGCCAATGGTGTGTGGGTCCCAAATGAGCATGCACAGGAAGCAGACTGCTGGAACATAGTGTAACCCATGTGCCTAAATAGGTGCAATCTCTTTTAGGGACCCTTATGGCTGGGTTACGTTGCTGGGCAGATTTTGCAGCCCAGAAACCAGAAACTTCTGGTAAGAGGGTGAGGGAGCACACTGAGCATGCTCCACAAGTTTTATTGTTGAGCTGGAAGTGCATACCCAGGGAGAAGCCTGAGAAGAGAAGCCTGCAGAGGAGCAAACAAGAGAGCTGCAGAGGACATTGGCTAAGGGACTCAGTGAAAGGAGCTGAGCAGGAGTGGACTGCAGGATGTTTTCTCCCAGCTTTCGACTGCTTTGCAGGGGAGTTGTCTGCAGTGGAACTGAGAGCTGGATGGCCAGTGACCTGATTGCATGGTGCTGGCTGCACAGGAGGAAGAAAGGACTGCATGGCATCTGCCTGAAGATTCCTGCAGCTAGAGAGGATGAGGATTGCTTTCGTTCTGCATTCAAGCCCCAAGGACTTAAAAGACTGCAATTGAGATAAGGGTGACTCCACCTGAACTTTGGGACTCTTGGGTTTCTTACTGTTTTGTTTAAATGTATCATGGTTCTTTAGGATAAGGTGTGTTTAGTTAGTTAATAAAGTTCATTGTATGTTTATGCTGAGTGATAGTTTAATGTGGGATGGAAACTGAGCAGTCTTCGCTGTGAGTCCTTTTAACAACTGGATCCTGGCTCTCCAGTTGCTTTCATCAGGGGTTTTCTCTGTGAGGCACTGGAGAGGGGCAACTGAATGAATTTGAGCCCACCCTAGCAGGTTACAATAGCACACTCAGATGGCACCACTTCCCCACCTCTCCTCATGCCACCTAGATGTGGGGCAAAGGAACAGCCTATGTGGGGTTTATGCTCCCTTGGAAGTTCTCCAGACTGAAAAAAATCACCACCTAGGAGTTTCAAGAGCTTCCACTCCCTTTATGATGCAGAAGTGGTGGAAAAGGATGGAGTTGGACATTGCTGAGAATTTTTTTGGTAGTTTAAGAAATTTTGTTTCTCCTTCCCATAGACTCATAAGGTATGTCTATACTGGAATCTTAGGCCGACTTAACTTGCTTTAAGTCAACCTAAGGAATTCCTTGGCCAAATTTAGAATTTATTAAGTTGACTTAAGCACGTGTCAACTTAATAACACAGTTGACTTAAGTGTTAAGTTGACTTTACAGGGCAGGAGGGGCTGCCCCCCCTTTCCTGGAGTCCTGATCTGGCTCCGGGGGCCTCACCTGGCCTCAGCCACCACTGGCAAGTGGGTGGGAGCTGGATCTGGCCCTGAGCCACTTGCTGCAAGCAGCAGATGGCTGGGAGCTCTGGCTGGCCCCAAGATTGAAGAGATTATACTTTTGGTTGTAAAGGTTTTGATATGAAACACGTAGACTTCACTACAGCATTTTCCTTCACTGCCTTTAAGAGCTCTCAGGAGCTTGCTGAAAACCCCTAATGATTTATTTTATTTAGTTCTTAGCAATGGCGTCAGTGATGGCTTTAGGGTTTAGCTGCATAAGCTTTTGCTTAGGGGGTCATACTGCAAAATCCCCTGCCCTGAATTACAGCGGCTGCCATTGCTTCTATGCCAGTGTTTACCTGACCTTTAAGAAGAGGATGCCTCCCCATGAACTGAGAGACTCAGGATTCTTTCTTGGGCCTTCTAGATGCCATTCCCAATATTCATGCCAGCTGGTGTTCTGAGGTTTGAGATTGGCAGGGTTCTTTACATCTGTCTAATTTATCTAGCTTTCATATTTTAAAGTTACTTAGCCCTTTGATATATCTGCAACGAAGATTACACAAAAATTTGCAGTGCAGGGAAGGCAGTGGGGGCTGCCTGCAGCTGTGTGCCACCAGAAGTCTCTTTCCGTTGATGTGGGGCTGATCCTCCAAACAGTCCTGAAATGTGTTCCTGTGGACTGCAACACGGAGGATGACTCGCATGGGGCTGAGTGCTGAAGAAGACTGTCAACTTGCTTGAAATTCCATGTGTTTTCTGAGAGCATGAAGGGAGAGACACAGAGAGAGCTTGAGCTGCAGTAGACAAAGGGAACTGTGAGAAAATGGAGAAAATAAGAGAGAGAGTAAATATGTGGGGAGAGACTCCCCTTATGTTACTATACACAAGTTACAAAAAGTTTTCCTCAGCAACCTATGTGTAAAACCTAGAAAAACAGGATCAGTGAGTCTAACAAAGACAGCCCAGTTCTGATGAAGATGGTGAAGAGCAAAAAGAACTTTGAAAAACATAAAAAACGAATAAGTAAATTATTACAATTCCTCCACTGTGAATAGGGGGAATACATTTGTGATATCTTTTTGGTTATCTGCAATATTATAATTTGCAGAACATGTAGCTAACCTACTAAAACTCCAGACTCATGCATTTCATTTCAAATATAACCGTAACAATTCATTAAAAAGTGCTCGCTTTCTATCTCATGTAATCTATATAGCCAACTCTGAAAAGTGCACATTAGCTAAGGGCATCATCTATCATTGTCACTGTCTGCCCAAACTTTAATGAAGAAATTACACACATGACAAATTTAGAATGGATGGAATATTACTTTTTTAACATATTGGCATTGTGTATTTTTAAAAAGGATCTATCTATCTATCTATCTATCTATCTATCTATCTATCTATCTATAATAAAGTAAAATAAAATAAAATAAATATTCCTCCCCCCACTCCATCCCTTAAATTAAAATGATCAAGTCAGACATTTCCCCCCATTTATTTCACTATATTTGCCATTCCAGTTCTTTCCTTTTGGCTGGTTATAAAACCCAGAAACAATATTTTCTTCCATCAGGAGCATCTGTCTCCTTGGCAGAATCCCCAGGCACTTGTGCTGGCATTCTGCAGTTGCTTGAGGGTGGGCTATGTGGTTAAGCTATAGACGTACTGTCTGAACTGTCTCGTCCTCTGTTCAACTCACTGTTAATGCAAAAATACGCTCTACTTTTTATTTTCCGTATGATTATGATTGATATTTGGTATCAATATAGCAAGCTATTCCCCAACGTATATTACCTTGTTTGAATTTTTTGTCTCCTAGGTTCAGTCCAGTGGCTGGGTTTTCTGAACTGTTTCATGAGAAATACCCTATCAGGTTAAGTAAATCGGATTTATTAGCTGTGAGTATTCATGCTATGGCAGTGCACAGGGTATGTGTAGGCAGCTGGATGTAGTATAATGACCTAACTATATTGCTTGTATTTTAAAAAAAAAAAAAAAAGCAAGGTTCTAAAAGCAAAAACAGGATTTTCAGGAAGGATAGAGCTCAGCTTCTCCCCTAGATACCTCATCCAAAACCATGATAGCTTATCAAACTATTAGGAGATCATCTAGTGCTCAGTTCATGCTTTAATCCTAATGGTTAATAGAAAAAATAAGGTTGGGGAAGAAGAGCCATGAGGTAGATCTGGGACTTAGTCTTTTTTTCCATAGAAAATATTCCTGAAAGATAGGTAGGGAAGAAGGAAGCAGAGAAAGAAGGATGATATGGTGAAAGTGGCTTTTAGCACTATTTGAACAAGAGTTTGCAAGTACAGTTCTAAATTTTCTATAAAGGACAGATGTATTTTCAGTCTGGCTATGTAACATGACCTTATGGTACCTCAGCATCACAATAGTTGTATCATGCTGGTTTCCAATCTATAGTTGCTATTAAAGGATTAATTGACTATAATGCATTTGTAACCTGAAATCCTACCTTTGCTGTCTTGACTCTTGCTCTGATAAAGCCTCAGTTTCTTTTCACTTGAAATGTTTAGAAAAGGCTGTGAACGTTGTTGTACCTCCAGAATTACTTCAAAGCTGTGCTTAGATATATCCAAACATAATGTTATAAAGAACCACTTGGAATGGTTAGATATGAACATACACACTTAATGTTTCCAGCAACACTCTCCATGTTACATTTTTGGACAGATAGATTATTTCACTGAAAATTATTTGCCTTGAACTTATTCAAATTTACTGGAAGAATCAATGAATGGTATTCCTTTGAGGTGTTATTTTTATTGTTGTTCACTTCACTTGGGAAATTTTCTGAGACACACATTGCCAGTTAAAATTGAGGATTAAATCACATATGGTCATTAAAGCCCTCAGTGGACATTTTGCAAGGTGTTATTAATTGCAGTATCCTAGCCCATTTTAGTATGAATAATTACATAGTGTCCAATCTAGCATTCAGTGGAGTCAAAGGACCCTTATAGATTTACTTCCAGAGTTTTAATGGAATGTATTTATACTTCTTAACTCACTCTCCTAAAAACTGTTGTGTTGTAAGGCACCATGTATAGCTCCTGAGGCAGCAGCACATTACATGGGGACAAAGAAGCACGGCAACACATTAATTAAAGCACTTCGGGACCCCGCTGGAAAGACAAATAAAATATACATGCAATATTTGTTATTATCATTTTTTACTTTTAGCACAGTCACCAGATAAGCTGCTCCAGTTTCATCTCAACATACTGAAAATACTCACAGAGAATGAGATCATGACACAGGGATCTTGTTCAGAAAGTGACCTTACATTTCAGAAAGTAACCACTGGTCTTTGGTCTTGACAAAATCTGAAATTCCCCCTACTTCACTGACAATATTTTTTTACATTGCTTTATTCTGCTCTCTGTTCTGAGTCCTCATGGACTCATTGGGACTCATGATAAACAGTGAACTTGGCGGGTAAAAGACTGATAGGTCACAGACTAAAGCTCATGAGCTCTCAGGGTTCTGTTTTGCTACAGTTAGTATCTGCTCCAGAAAAAAGGAAAAACTAAACAAAAAAAAATACAACCAAAAACCAGAACTTAGCCTTGTTACATCAGCCATGCAGCTGTTTTTCCAAGATTTTGCAAAGGTAGAAAAGTTAGGGCTGAGAGTTAAATGAAACTCCAGTTCTCTAAAGGCACTTCGTAAGCCATTCAAAGTTTGCCAGAAAAAAACAAAAAAAACAAAACCCAACATGTTTTCCTCTTTTATTTGCTGGTACTCTGTAAACCTTTATTTGGGGGCAGAAAAAGACACTTTGCATACATATCGTATGTCCCAGATAGCACTTCCCAATTTGTATCACCTATATAACTTTCTACATTGTTTTGCCCGTCATGTACAGTAATACCAGAAGCCATGGTTAAATAATCAGTGTTTTTAAGTGTGTCTTAAAATAAGCAGAACAAAATACATATTTGATCAGTTTGTTTAGGGAAATTTTAACATGATTGAAAAAGTAGAAATTTCAGTGTATGTGACAATAATAAATTAGCAGCTCATGCTCCATAAAGGAATGGAAAATTGCAATCTTAAATCAATTTTATTTAGTAACAAACCAAAACAACAGATTGTCTGGGATTCTTGAGGAAATCACCTCTCCCTGGAAATATATGGTTGTCAGTAACACTTAGCAACACATTCTTTGTCAAGTTTGTAGTGAAAATACCTGACAGAGGCAGGTGAGGAATTAGTTTTAAAGATGATGTGGCTCATGCTGAGAATTTGGTGGCTCATGCTGAGAATTATATTTATATTAACTGGCAAAATAGCCTGGAAGCACACAAGCAATTACCTCAATTTTATGTTTAGTGCTCGGCTCATAAATCTATGTAATGATGGCATCTCTGTTATGAGACTATATTAACTTATGGATTGTGGTAACTGTATTGAAACAAGTAAATGTCCATTCTAAGATGAAGGTAGCAGCATTATGATATCTGCAGTAAGTTACTGCTTAAAATAAAAATGGGAAGAACAGATTAGGGCTTTATGAAAGGTAATTTTTGAATTAATTGTGTAATTAGCTACAGTTTGAACAATGATCCTTTTATACGTATATTTATGTTTTCTCTGAAAGTACAGTCTCAAGAAGACTAACGGGACAGGAAGTCAAAATTTTCTATTTGTTCCTGTGCTTTTCCTCCTCTCACTGCCTGCACAGTGGAATCAGTGTTTAAAAGCCATTAGATAAGATGAAACTGTATTTGGAAGGATCTCCCTTTTTGTTTGGTCAGAAGAGATTTATTTTTTCTTTGATCTTAGTCGGAGCAGGGCGGAATCAATTATTTTTTTGTCATGCTCCAAATTTCTTGGTCAGGGTCCAAACTCCAAAGAAAATAGTAATAATAAAACACAAAAAATGATAATAATAAATGAAAAAAAAGATATTGGGGTCATCTAAAAACATCTGGTACTCTGGATTTTGCCTGCAGTCTGTCTGTTGACTACCTCCAGCCTGAGGTCTCCTTCTTGATAAATCTAACTCCATGAATTTTTGCCTGGTGGCTTGGGTTTGGGACTGAGCTGGAATTTCCAAATCTATATAATCAAGGCTTCAGGCCAGACTTAAATCACAGCCCCAGCTGCAAAAATATAATGCTTCCTCCAAAAGAATATTTAATGCCTTCACAGAAAATGGTTAAATCATGGGCTTTTGATTCCCATTTGCTCAAGTCGCATAAGAAAATCTGACATCATGTCAAATATTCTTTTATCCGTTAAGAAAGATGAATTGTAGTCTGCATTATATTATGAGTTAATCAAAACAAGTTACAAAAACATTTTTTCCCATAGCAAGCCTGATTTTAAAGTGCTACCTTTGGCCCTACACATTTAAACCAGATGGACTAAGGTAAAAATAACTTCTGAATTGGCCATGTATTAGAAGAAATTACCCATTTTGAGAGATTACTTGACCTGCTAAGTACTTGCAAAAAATTCAGTCCAGTGTTGTCTGTCCAAAGTAGTTTACTATCTGACAGCAACTGCTTATGCATGGCTGTCAGCAGGAGTTAGAATAACATACTAGAAACATTAGAAAACTATCCATATTTAGGGCATTTGACCCACTACTTGCATACACAAATCCCAAGAGACTGAAGCGTCAAAATCAGACTTGCCAGAGACAGAATGTCATAGACCTTCCTTATTGATTTGAAAATAATGACCCCTCCCTCACTCATTCAGGCTGATTTTAAATGAAGTGATTTTGGAGTTCAGAGAGGAATTGCCATGTAAATGGATCTGGTGTTGAGAATTACTGGTTTATGGAGTACACCACTAGCAGCAAGCTTTTGGAATCCCCTTCAGTTAATAAACAAACAAATTTGTGGAGAAAATAGCTACTACTTGCTGATATTGGCAGGCACCTTGAAAATGCCATTGCTGAGGCTGGCACTCTGGGATGGCACAGGAAAGAATTCCAGGGATGAGGCTGTAAAATCAGCTAGATATCATGGAAATGCCATGGCATTTCCAAGTATTACACCACTGTCACTTGCAGTTTGGGAAATGACGCAGAAACTTGGTGATGCGTCTCATATAGAATGAGTTAAAGTTCTTCCTTTCAGTCACTTTCAACCTTAATGCTCAAATGATGATATACGAAAATGCACCAGTCAAAGACTTTTTCTTTACAGACGTGGGAATACTTAGGGCTTTCAGCTGTTGGATGAGCATAGCTGTGAAATCCTAGCTGTTACAGATTGCTTGCTCACTTGCAACTGGCAGGAAGAGGTGAATGTTACAAGACCAGCTTTAAGGGTTTTGATGGGTATTTTCTTGGCAAAGCAGATTGAAATAAGGGGTGGGGGCAATGGGGGGTGGTAGAAGAAAGAGAAGATGAGGATAATGAAATAAATATTGCAGTAAAGAGAGTGAATTACAGTCTGCAAATGTTAGAAAAAGGTTATTTTTGGTTTATTTCTATCTGATGATGATAATAAAAATGATAATATTAGAATTCTGACATCAATGGTAGGAGTGTCACTTTGATCCTTCAGCTAGTCATATAGAACAGGTTTGAAATTAATATTACTGACAGCTCTGACATGAGTATATTTCCCCTTAAATGTATCTTTCTGAAAATAGCTTTGTCTCCGCTAAACAGAAAGCAGATGAAATGTACCAGAGCATTCAGGAGAGACTGTATTATAATAATAACATGTATCATTTCATCATGGAATGCTATTCACCGAATTGTCTGGGTCTCTTTCTGTCAGAAGAATTCCTCTCTGAATTAGAAGCACTGTATTTATTCCACAGTCTCCACTTTACATAGCGGTTGGTTCATTCATGGGTTTGTCTGTCTCTCAAATAAACCAATTATGTTTATCTCTCTAATCATTTAAAAGAGACCTTCCTGAACTTTTCTAACAGATCCCTGCCCAGAAAGGCCTCATGATTGCCCGAAATACTATATGTTAGTCAGGTAGCCTGGTTTTAGGTTTTGTTACTGCATATGTTTACAATGCTTCCTACATTTTTTTCTGTAGAGATCTGCCTTGACTCTGCAGACCTGATGTAGTTTCTTTGTTTTATTAGATGTCTCTCTCTCCCCTCAGGTATATTGAGCATTCATTTATGCTTACAGGGCTTGATCCAAAGGCGATTGACGATAATGGAAAGACTCTTGTAGACTCCAGTGGGCTTTGGATTAGTCTAATATACTGTACAACAAGGGGGATTACCTGTTATATTGAAGGGAAGCATTTTACTTGGTGCTTAAAATCCTTTGACTTATATCCATTATACAACTATCAACAAGTGTTTGATCAGATAAATGTATATTTTTTCAGTCATGGTTGTGCTTTTGTACCAGGCCTAAAACACAGAGGGAGAAAAAGAGCATTTGGATAAGATTTGAGCCCATCATCACAATGATCAACATGCTTGTATATTGTATTTCTGGACCCTTGTCTAGTCTTTGCAGTCCTGGAGATGCTGCACTTGTAGAGACTAATAGAGCTCAGATGGTGTTAGCTTTCTCACCCAAGTTGCACAGGGGTGTGTGTCAGGAATGAAGGCCAGCAACTGCACCTGCCCAGTCCAGCAGCCCATGGAGTTGTCCCACAGCAGGCCCATCTTGAATGCTAAGGCAGTCAGGTGACTTGCTCTTAAGCCCAGTATCTACAAAGGGGCAGCTAATGCTCAGCTCATACGTTTGTGGACACTCTGAATTTGCTTTGCTTCATGCCCTGCATCCAACCTTGGTCCTGCCCTGCAACCAGTCTAGACCCTGCCTTTCCTGGCTTCAGGTCCTTTGGTTCTGACCCTGAGTGATACCTGCCTCTGACTGTGTCTTGACCTTTGGCTGTGGGATTTGGACTCTGACTTCAGTTCTGACCTTTGATTCCAAGCCCAACCTCTGGCTCAGCTTTGATCTTTGCATTTGATTCTAATCCCTAGGCTGGCCTCCTGCTCTGATCAGGTCCACTCCTGCCTTTAGCCAACACAGTTTGCACCTTCCCCATCTCATGGGCAGGAACACATTCTATGGGTCTGTGGAGGGGTATGTCTGTGGGGAAATCTAGGGGATAAGATCTGGATCCTGCTAGTTAACCTCAGCAAAACCAGTGTGAAAAAAAAGCCTGCTATTAACATTACAGATGGAATTTTCAAATGGATAATTCTCATACAGCTGAGGAGTCCCTTTAACCCAGGCAGCCAACCTGCACTGTTGATTTCCCTGTCACCTGTGACATTACTTTTGAAAACACTGTAGAATACATGGAGAAACATAACAGAAGGAAGTGGTTCTGTAAAATAAGGCTATGAAATATGGGGATTAGCGAATGGCAAGAAAGCTATTGAAAATGTTGTCAGGTTCCAAAGGGGCTCCCATTCTGCAAGTTCTCCCATCTTCTAAGTGTCTGATGAGGTGGGATTTTCTCCAATGAAAGCTCATGCAATCATTCTGTTTGTTAGTTTTTAAGTGCCACAGGATTCCTTGTTTGTTTTATTGAAAATGTGTTACTGAACACTTGTAGCATGGGATGAAAACAGTGGTGTATCAGGGTAATACTATTTAGGGGTGTCGCTGGCACCTGCTTTGGGAGGGCACGTGCCTTGAGTGCCGGCACCAGTGCCCTGAATCACTGAGGTACCCCCCTGCCTCTCCCATCTCCATCCCCGGCCAGGTATCCACAGCCAGTCCGGCTGCGGTGGTGCCTGCCTCTCCCATCCCGGATTGCCATGGCAGCCACAGCCTCGCCTGGCCCCATCCCCCCCCAGGGATCAAGGGCAGGGCTGGCAGTGGCAGGAGCTCAGGGCCCTAATTCTGGATCAGGGCCAGGGGGCAGGGCTGGTCTTTCTCCGGGGCAATGACAGTCCTGATACTATTGTTTCTTAATTGCAGACCAGAAGTTTCCTTACTTAGCTGCTAAGAATTAGATGATGATGAAGAGGCATGAGAAAAGTGGTTTGGATAAAACCTTCACCATAAGTATGTGCTGCACCCAAACGTCTTTTTGTGATGAGAGATTTATGACTTCTTACACATTTTGCACAGTCTTTACAGTTGCCAAATGGGTTTGCCTTATTTCTCAGTTACCAAATCATCTAGGGCACTACATGGACAGGGACTGGAGATCTCTTCCAAGAATAGGGGGCAGCATGAATGCTTTGAAACCAAAACATAGAACTGAGACAAAAGACACAGTAAGGAGAAAACACTGGCATAAGTCAAAGATTTAGAGGTAGACGGCATAAGGGAAACTTTTGAATCAGTGATGTGACCGAAGAATAAGAAACTAGGACTTAAGACACAAGAGGTGTAGGGGAAAGGAAGGAAGAAAATGTTTGCTGGATAGTATCAATGTCTGTGGACCATGTCAAAGAGAGGAAGATGAGAGAGAGAGGGGTAGGAAAAGATTTTGTGAGACTCAGAAGTAGAGAGGGCAGTGGAAGAGTCAACCACTAGAACTGACACAGAGTACTATAAAGACATTCAGGGAAAAGAAAGCGCTAAATGTGTGCTAGTAAAGTTAGCAAATATTGGCTGAGGGAAAGAAGGATTAGTGAGAAAGTGGAGCCATTAATAAATGAGGGGGATGCAATTTATGGTGATTCAAAAATAGGCAAGTTATTGAATGGTTTTCTAATTCTGTCTTTAACAAGAAAGATAAAGAAAAGAGGTTCAGCTAGAAAATAACGAAGACTTTGTAAAATAGATATTGCTAAAAATCAGGAAAACAAATACTTATAATATTTAAACAGAAACAAATCAACCATTCCTAGTGACATGAATTTAGGGTGTAAGGGAATTAGTAAACAAACTCACTGGACTCTTGATCATTTTGAAAAGTCACTGAGAACTGAAGAGGGTATCACACTAAAAAATATTACTGCCCTTAAAGACAAAGAAAGAAGAGCAATAACAACAATTTCTATCCAACAAGGACAGCTAAATAGACATAAGAAATGTGATAATGCAGCAGAAAAAGGCCAGTGTGATTGTGGGCTGCATTCACAAAATTATTGTACTACACAGCAGGAAGGTAACCATTCTTATGTCTTGTACTTTTGTACAATTATTCATATGTTCAAATTACCAGAAAAATACTGAAGAACTAGATGGAAATCAAAGAACAGCAACAAGAATGATGAGAGTTTTAGCAGTGCAGACATCTGAGCAAAGATTAAAAAAGCCAAATATGTATATCTTGGTTAACTAGTGGCTCAGTGAGAGGAATGCAAAAATTGACTTTGTGTATTTAAGGGATTTGAAAATAAAATAGGAAGAGGACATGTATAATATGAGACACTAGCTGAGAAATAGTTTCCAAAGGGAAATGGAGAGAACTTTATTGCTTGTAAGTTAATAGGCCAGCGAAAACACACACAAACAATCCCCCATAAGCCCCTCATCTCCCCCAAAATGCTGTTGTAACTTGCTGCACTGGCAGGTAGACAGATGGGATAATCCAACAGGTCTTTGCAAGCTCTAACTTCCTTGGCTTGCTTTACCACTCTGTTACTTCAGTTTCACAAGCATGTAACATCATTGATTTCAACAGAGGCTAAATGGGTAAGAAAATGGTGAATCAGTCTCTTGCAATTCTATCTTTTGGACCAAGAGGGTCCTAGACAAGTAGAATCAACAGAATTAATGAAAACTAGAACTAGAATGAGACTAGTCCAAAGAAATTGTAGCCAAGAAGATTTGTACACCTGATGTGCATCAGTTCTTGGGCCAGTTCTGTTCAATATTTTCATCAATGACTTAGATGATGGCATGGAGAGTACACTTATACAGGTTGCCAATGATACCAGGCTGGGTGGGGTGGCAAGTTCTTTGGAGGATAGATCACAATTCAAAATGATGTGGACAAACTGGTGAAATGGTTTGAAGTAAACAGAATTAAATTCAATAAAGACAAGTAAAAAGTACTCTACTTAGGAAAGAACAATCCACTGTGTGCATACAAGATGGGCAATGACTGCCTAGGAAGGAGTACTGTGGAAAGGGATCTGGGTGTCATAGTGGACCACAAGTTAAATATTAGTCAACAATGTAACACTGTTGCAAAAAAAGCAACCACCATTCTGTGATATATTAACAGGAGTATTGTAAGTCAGACATGAGAAGTACCTCTTCCACTTTTCCCCACCCTGATTAGGCCTCAGCTGGAGTCTTGTGTCCAGTTTTGGCAAAGATTTGGATAAACTGGAGAAAGTCTAGGGAAGAGCAACATGAATGATTAGAGACCTAGAACACTTATGAGGGATGATTGAAAGAGCCAGGTTTGTTTAGTCTGGAAAAGAGGAGACTGAGAGGGGACATGCTAACAGTTTTCAAGTACCTAAGAGGTTGTCATAAGGAAGAGGCAGAAAAATAGTTCTCCTTAACTGCTGATGATAAGACAAGAAGAGATGGGCTAAAATTACAGCAAGGGAGGTTTAGGTTGGACATTAGGAAAGAATTCCTGTCAGAGTGCTTAACCATTGGAATAAGTTGCCTAGGCAGGTTGTAGAATCACCATCAATGGAAGGTTTTTAAGAGCAGGTTGTACAGGCACCTGTCAGGGATGGTTTAAGAAGGTACTTGGTCCTATCTTGAATGCAGGGGACTGGACTCAAAGACCTCTCGTAATCCCTTCCATTTGCTATGATTCTATGCCTCAGCAGGTCACAGTCCCTGGGAAAGGACAGAAATGGGGTAGGGCACCATATCTGCATCTAATCAGACCCATCATTCATTCAATTCCCAGCCTCCCTGAGGCAGCTGTAACAGCCATCTGCAAACTGTGGAGGGAGATGCCTTCCACCAGTGAGAGTCCCATTACAGAGCTCGGCTACTCCACCTGTAAAGTGGAATTTAAAGGTTACCCTTAAACAGCTAAAAGATTACAAGCCCATGAGCAATTTGCTGCTCAGGTTAATAAAAACATCAAGAATTGCTACATAAAGCTGATTGCTGTTTTTGATATAACTGCAAAATGAGAGAATGAAGGGAATGTGGCAAATGATGTGTTTAGATGCTAGGAAAGCATTTTGTCCATTGTCCCATGAAATCTTACTTTCCAAGCAAATTGAAGTTGGCTTGGAGTCCTGAAAGCTGTCATGTAGATCTACCTGCTGTACCAGTAACAAGAGGCAAGAATAGTTGGCAATATTATGAATATAGAGCAATTGTCTTAACAGTATGGCACAGGAGATGGTATTAAACCCTATGTTATGTAACATCTCCATCAATGTCTAGAAGAAGCGACAAACCGCAGACTAAAAGAGGTGGCAGAATATGGAGGATAAGAAGAGAGAAAGAAGAAGGAACAGTAGGAAAATGCAGCAAAAAGAGAGTGTCACAGCTGGGTTGTGGGCAGCCAGATCTAGTAGTCAGAGTCCACATTACAGAAGCCAGGAGTCAGCTGGTCAGAATACCAGGAAGTCAGAACCACAGAGCAGATGCCAAGAGTCATGCCAGTTCAGGTCAGGATGCCAGAAAATCAAGGCTAGGGAGCAGCGAGCATAAGGCATATAGTCTAGAACATTATGAAGTTCAGTTGTTCAGATAGTTTCCTGTTCCAGCTGCTGGTTTAAGTAGAGCCAGTTGGATTCTCTGAGGCTATATTCACACAGAAGTGCTTGTTTCAAAACAAGCCCTTTCGAAACAAGCCTGTTTCGAAATACAGCCTTATTTCGAAACACCTTATTTCGAAATAACAAAAAAGAGTTTTTGAAATAAGGGAAAATGAAGGAATCAAAATAGCATGTCCAGTGTGACATGTTATGTTGCAATAGGAGAGGGGAGGGGGAGGGAGGCCCTGTGCTGGGCCAGGGAAGCCCCACCCCTGGGATTCGCCTGCCCCCTGTGGCTCCGGCCAGGGGCAAAGGGGGGCTCCCCCTGCCCCCCCGCCGCCTCTGCAGGGGGCAGGAAGGCTCCCCCTGCCCCCCCGTGGGTCTGGCCTCGGGCAGGGGGGCTTCCCCTGTGTCCCCCCGCGTGGCTCCTGCCGGGTGCACGGGGGCTTCCAGGGGCTGCATGGGGGGGCGTGGGGGGTGGAGGAAGCACCCCCACACCCCGCAGGAGCTGTGTGGGGGGGATGGAGAAAGCCCCCTCACACCTGGCAGGGGGTGCGCGGGGGGGGTGCGGGGGAATCCCCCCGTGCCTGGCAGAAGCTGTGTGGGGGGGAGGAAGAAGCTCCCTGTGCCAGAGGAAGGCCCCCCACGCCCAGCAGGAGCCGCACAGGCGGGCGGAGGAAGCCCAGGGGTGTGGCGCCCCAGGCTTGGGGGTGGCCCCAGCCGGCTTACCCCCCTTCCCCTTGCCAGGGGTAGGGGGCGAAGGGGGCTGAGGCCCGCCTGGGAGGAAGGTCCTTGTTATTTCGAAACAAGGGTTGTTTCAAAATAACATGTCCAAACGGCTTATTTCAAAACCACTGGTTTTGAAATAAGCCTCCTTTCGACAGCAAAGTGGGTTTAAGCTGTTTTGCAAGCAGGGCTCTTGTTTCAAAACGAGGAGCTCCCTCCTTTCAAAACAAGAAAATGTCATTTGGACATAGGGACTTTTATTTAGAAACAACCAGTGCTGTTTCAAAATAAAAGTCCTGTGTGAACACACCCTGAGACTCTGCTAATAGGACTGCTGAGTTGGAGTCTAAAACTAGGTCTGGGCTTCATGAGTCCTAGGTTATCAAGCTGTGGAATGGAGGGTGGCTTCTCCTGCAGATTTGGGTTTGAGATCTATGGGTCATGACAGAAAGATGGAAATAAAAACTCAAAGAAAAATAAAACATAAAAGAAATTAAATTGAAATACCTGCTATGTTGACCTAGGTCTGACAGTTATGCCACAGGACACTTCTGGATTTGGGAGGTACCCAGATTGCAAAGTAATCATACCCTAATAAAAATCAAGAGCTAGATAAGATGTCTGAAAAATCCTTTTTCTCCAATAAAAATGTGGACAAAAACTTGATTTTTAAATGAAAACAGACATTTTCATGAAATTTTCTATTTAATTAGAAAACACATTTTCTGTCAAAAAGCAATAAATAAGTTTTCATGGGAAATTCATGACCAGGGATAAAGATGGCTATTACAAACACCATTGATGACACAGAAATAATACAAATAGATCTAGATTGTCTAGATTTAATCACTGCAAATGAAGCATGAGACATTTGGTAAAAAGCAAATTAGTCCATTTCAGGGAATATTTTCAAATAGTGGGAGAGAAACCTAGAAAATATTAATGTGGTGTGGTGAGGTGAGGCCTCAGGCACCCCTGTAGGTCCTGTGCTTTCTGTTGTGCAGCGAGATTTGGCTGACCCTTCTCAATTTTTAATCCCACCTGGTAGTAAGGGGTTGGCTGATGGGAGGGAGGCAGGGGGGCCCAGTCCCACCCTCTGCCCCAGGCCCCAACCCAAGGACCCTGCTAAGTAGCAGTCTCCACACTTAGTCCAGGAGGGCTGCTCTCTTCCCTGGATCGCCACTCAGTGGCCCCAGTGCTCCTGGTCTGCCTTCAGACTCTGGGAAGTCCCACAGTCTCCCTCAATTAAATATAGTCCACCCTCAGGCTGCAGGTCCTAGTGGCCTTGCTTTTAGGGTTTTCTCTCCCAGATTCCCCACTGTGCCTTTTGGTGTTGTGGCAAAACTCCAAACAAACTGTCAGTGTCCTCTCAGCAGCTCTACTCCTCTCTAGTCTCCTTTCAGCTGCCCCGTCCTGCCTGAGAACAAGGCATTAAGTAGCAGGCCTGTTGATTGGGACACATGGAATATTCTAGAATATTCCAGGCTAATTTAACCCAGGGAACAAAGCTTTATTAAGACTGGGGCTAATATATACCCCCTCCACCAGTTTCCTATACCCATCTAGCCTGACCTTGTCACAGTGGTAAAAAAAACTTTGGGTGACAATGGACAACAAATCTGATGTGAGTTTGCAGTGTACTGAAGGAGCATTAACGGCCAGTGATATTTGCACCTGAAGGTGCACATGCAATGATGCACCAAGTCCCAGATTAAGGAATAATCCTTTTCTACATGGGTAGTGTTATTGCAAGTGCAGTATTGCTTTCATTTCAGGGCACCTCAGCCCACAAAATGTATTTACAGATAAGGGACAAGTCAGAGAAGAAGAGCAGAAATTTTAATAAAAATTTCAAAAAAAAAAAAAGATTAAAAGTTAATGGCCCCAGTTCAGCCATAGTATCAGATAAACAACTGCTCAGAAGGAAAGCATGTTATGGCAGTGCTGAAGTTAGCCTTTTATAATTTGGGAAGCTGATGACTTTGGGGAAGGGTGAAAGCAGATGATAGCTTAATATTTAAGAGGTGTAAACTCATAAGGTTGGAAAAGGAGAAGAGAAGATTTATTATCCTTCCTGTTGTTGTTGTTGTTTAAAGATAATTACAAAACAATATCCTGGCTTCACTACGGTCAATGGGAATTTCTGCATTGGTTTCAGTGGAGCTAGGATTCCACCCATGATGTATTTGTATATAACCAGTTATGAGTTATTTAATGTGGTAGGAGTTTTATAATGAGTAATAAGATGAACATCAACCTTCTATATGGAATAAATTGTCTTAATACTATATGTTATTAGGGGGAAAATAGTTTCTCAGACAATGCATGGATACCCAGATCTCTCAAGCCAGCACCAAGTAGACATTAGACAATGCATTAGTAGTTGTAGTGGAGGGAATAATTCTATATGTCAGGGAGGGGGACTGGAGAGTAATAATGCTAATTATAAAAATTGTATTACTTATTATTAAAAGCGATCTTCTTGTAAGAGAGAGCCCATTTAATCTTTATCATCTTTAGTTTCTTTGTGCTTGATTCTACAATTCAATGTGATATCACTTTTGAAGTCAGTGGGGGTTTTACCTGCAGACTTGCGGGTGGAACTGGTTCCTATCATTCAGTTTAGGCACGTTGTCTCTGTGCTTAGAGTGTTTACATTCAATCATGCTCAAGCACATCCTCCTTATCTTGTATGTAAACAATTCAAGACTTAAAGGGTTAGATTCAGAAAAGGAAGGCTTATGAATCTGCTCTCAGTAAGGAAAATGCATCTAAGAGGAAATGAAAATAGGCTACACTATCAGATTTTCTGTGAACATAAGACACTTCTTTAAAACGCTTTTCACTGGGTGCCCCCACATCTGAAAACAGCACAAGAAGGGATAATTTATTTGCCATTTGAGCCTTCAAATTTGTCCTGGGCTTTTGTTCATGTTACAGTCTGCTAGAACACCTACAGCAGTTTCTTATACTCATGCCAGTAGTAGATTATTGAAGAATTTGTGAGGCACGATAAGGGGAAAGATTGTTGACTCTGCACTTCTGTTTGTTTAATGAACCGGTATATAGAGCTGTGGATGGAACATAAAAGTCTGGAAGACTCCTATTGTTGATCAGCTTTACTGTAAGTTTGTTCTCTTTGCTAATAAAATAGAGATTTTATCAGAGGTGGCTGAAATAGCACCCTACAGGTAATTTTAAAGAGAGAGTATAAGGTTTGGCTGGAGTGTTTGCTGGATAATTCATATTATGAATTGTGCTGATTTTTTTTCTTTTTTAATCAGAGTGTGCAATTATTTGAGTTGCTGGGGTAGTGTTAAAGCAGAGATGCTCTAAATTTATGTGGTCTTAAGTTAAACCTTAAGAAGATAATTCTTAAGAAGTTAATACCTAAGCCTTTTAAATTTCCTAATCTGAGTGGCTTCAGGCTCTGCATATAATAAAAATGCTAATGAAAAAGAGGGAATGAGAATAGAAGCATTTCTATTGATCACGACCAATTCCAAGAAAGGAAGGAAGGAATTCCAGCTCTGAGTTATTCAAGCCGTTTTATCTTACAGCTTCCATATCTGCTGACTAACAAGCAGGAGTGTTCTCGGAGAACTAAGACAGATGACTCTGTAGTCACGTATACTAAAAGCAGGTTATACACTTTATTCCAAAAAAGCATCTTACACTTCTTCAGTTCCAATACTGGCTTTGCTTTCTGTGAGGAGCTGAAAATCTAGGCAAAAGTTATGGACACATTTGAATGGTCTTCCTGTTCAAGTCTCTGAGTTCATATATAAAACATTTCACTGCTCAGTGGCTATAATTGAAGGGATAGGAAACATCCAGCTTCAGAGAATGAAAACACCATTTGTGGGTCCTCTTGTAAAACATAATCTAATTTAACCTTTTTTAAGTTAAATGATATGACAATACCTCCTTCCCCGATCTCAGGAGAGGGGCATTTGGTCAGACTGCAGGGAAAATCTATTGTCCCTGGAAGGGAAACATGTAGGGGGAGGAGATCCTGTTTTTGAAAAATGCCTTTCATCTACCATATCAGATGAGGGAATTGTAGTGGCTAGGCCATGAAAGGGGATATGTTGCTCTCAGGAGGGAATGAATGGGGAAGAGAATAATATTTGCAGGATTCATACCCTTTTCCCTTGGTCAGGATTAAGGCAGGGGCTTTAGGGCCTGCAGCCCCAGGTTCCTGCCTATATGGCGGCCCTGTGGTCCCCCAAAATCTGGGCCAGTTGGCCTGAGTGTTGGGCTGCCACTCCTCACATTCAGCCTGCATGCCCAGTCCCCAGGCGTTGCTCTGCTTACCAGTCAGCCCAGGGGTGGGCCAGGAGTACTACAGCCTCTGGCCCACTTCTCTCCAGCATCCAGCAGCAGGGCTGGCTTGTGAGCCCCCATGCGGCCGTGCCAGCCTGCAGGCACCCTATGCAGCCCCTCTCACACAGCAGCACAGCCCGCAGCCCCCTGCAAGCCCCCCTACTCCCACAGCAGTGCAGCCTGAAGCCCCCCCCCCAGCCTCTGTGTAGCATTGATGTCTGTGGTAGCACTGGCCAAGGCTGTGGAGCCCTTGACCACCACCCCCAGCATGGGGGCGGGCACTGGGGGTCCCACAAGTGTGGGCAGTCCCAGGTCATCCCAGGCCTTGTTCTGGCCCTTGTACCAGTGCATCCCTTTGGCCAGCCCAAAAAGAAAGATGGTAGTTGATTGGCTCCCATTCTTTCTTCTGATGAATAATTTAAAATTTCCATGTGCTGTTCCAGTCTCTTGCCTTGAAAGCTACTCTGCCTCCCTTCTTATAACTATAGGCAGTATGGTGTATCTACAGGATGTTATGGGCCTGACAGATCATCGAGTTTGCAAGATCAGGAAGGAATTTTTCCCAATAGGTAAAACTGACTTAAGTCTTCTGGCTTTTTGTGCCTTTGTCACGTCATTGTGAACATGCAGTTGGGATAAAGAACAATAGTATTTAGAAGCCTAATATTATAAGAAAATATGGGAATGTTTAGTTTGTCACAACTTGCAGCCAGTGTTGAGTGCAGGTAAAGGCTAAAAAAGGACAAACTTGCACAGGTAAATGAGACCTGGGATTTTTATTGGTGAACCTTGCGAAGGTAAGGGGAATCCTGAGGTCTTTGCAGATCAGGGTCCTCCTGGTTTTCTGTATTTACCTGATTCAGGGGATAGGGCCAAAGAACTCAGAAGTTTTGGGTGATAGGCTGGGAAGGGTCTAATCTGAGCTATTTATTATATGGTAGGGGCTCTAAAAACCCAGACTGGAACCAATGAAATGCCTAATAGGTGAGATGGCTGTGCATTTATCGTCTCTGGCCAGGATTGAGTTAGTAAGGTAGTGGACTGCTGCTAAAATCTATTTTAGCGTCCAGCTTTAATTTACCTGCATGTCTTGGGCAAATACTTCTGAGAACTGTGTTATTTTAGCAAGATCAGATGCAGCCTGCCTGTTCCAGATGTCCCATTGTATGAAATGTACATTAAAACTCACAACTACCGCTGTAGAGACACTTGTAAACTTGTATAATTAAAGGGTCTGTACTGCTTGAATTGGTTAAACTCAGAATTTGTTGTCTAAGGCTATGTCTACACTGGCAAATTAGTCTGGATTAAGAAGGCTTAATCCAGACTAATTTAGCTCATGGCCGCACTAGGCTTTCCTTAGTACAAACTAAGAAATGCTTAGTTGGAGCTAGTTAATACGGGCGCTAAATTCGAACTCTGTGCAATGCAGACTTGAAGTAACCCTTAGTTTGAACTTAACAAACTAAAAATGTGTTCTAGTTCAAACTAAGCATTAGTTCAAGCTAGAACACATTGTTAATTTGAATTTATAAGCATGAGGTTACTTTGAACTAACCTCGAACTTCTTAGTTCGAACTAACAAGTTCAAATTAGCTTTGGCTAGTGGAGACGTAGCCTTATGAAGCTGTCTTCTGAGGATTTGTATGTTTTATTATATCTGCTATTTATCTATCTTATGAGTTTGTGTATTCCATTTGTATTAGTTCAGAGCTTCTGCTCTTATCAGCAGACCAATAGCTGCAAGATGGCAGAGATTAATTCCTAGAGTACTAGACTGAATTACATGCATCAATGTTTATTCTTGACTTATTATCACAACTCATTCTTTCACTCTACTGTGCAGTATTC
Organism: Podocnemis expansa; assembly: GCA_007922195.1. Classification (NCBI taxonomy): domain Eukaryota; kingdom Metazoa; phylum Chordata; order Testudines; family Podocnemididae; genus Podocnemis; species Podocnemis expansa. The sequence goes on from ML682013.1 coordinate 8,750,607, forward strand.
AGTGCTTTGTAGATAGCATTAAAGTACATCCTCTTTGCTAGAACGATAGAAGAAAATAATCTGCGTCATGTAGTGGTAAGATATTAAAAACTGCATTTCAAAGTGAAATAAAGTTCTCCTCCTCCAATGAAATGAATTGCCACAGCTTAGCTGAATGCAAGATCATGCATTTGTTTTAGGCACTGAAAGTTCACAAAATGAACCTACTCTCACTTTGTCATTTTGTTTTTCCTCTTAGGCTATTCTTGGCTCTTTAAAATGTAAGAGTATGCAGAAGCACATAGCTTTGATTTAAAACATTTTAGAAGTATAAAAATCCGTGGACTAGATCTCCATCTGGTATAAGATGAAGTAATACATGCTGGTTAGATGCTTGTTTATAGCTGCTGAGGATCTTGGATCCAAGTTAAATAAAAATAAACAGCCTATCCATATAATGATGGTCTAGTGACAAAACCAGCCATGTTAAAAAAGGTTACATGTTTAAATGAAAAAAAAAAATAAACATAACCAATAGGAATTGACATATAAGCCATTCCTGCAACTATTATTCAAAAGAGTATTCCCACTGAATCAATCATCTACTTTTGTGAATAAGCAATAAGGTTATGTGATAGACATACAGGTTCCCTTTGGAGAGGGAGATCCCCATCCTATTTCAATTAGTTTTAACCACTGCACTTAGTAGTCCAGAACAGGCAAGAAAAGACGTGCCTAGCCTTAATTTTCTCTTGTTTAATCTGACCTTTGAAACGGTTAACCTTGTTCTAACACAGGTGCTTTTCAAGATTAGCCCTTTTTTGTGTGTCTAAATTGTTGTTTCTCTAAATAGGATTCCTTTTTTACTTACAAAATGTTTTTGTTCAGCTGTCATTTCTATTCTTTGCTTAAAATAATAGTAAGGATCTCCATTTGCAATGAGGAAGAAATGTAAGAGGAAATGCAATGAAATGACAACATAAAAAATGTCTAGGAAGTCATATGCTAAAATCAGCCCCCAGGCAAAGCCCATTTATGTACAAGAATAAAATGAATATATTTACACTGACAAAATTAAACCCTGGAAACAAAGGTAAGGTTTAGTTGTGACTCCTCCTGCATAACCCTGTAACATAGGAAGTACAGAGAGAGCACTGCCCCAGCAGGAGCTTATGGAGGCACCATACCTGATTTAAACACAATGGACCTGATCCAAAGCCCAATGAAATGACTTCATCTGGCTTTTGGTCAAACTCATAGCCACTTTGAACTCCAGGTGACACATGGTGGGCAAAGGCTGCCATTTTTAAGAGTTCAGTGTCTGCTTATATCCCCTCATAAAGGGCATACTCTGTTGTCCAGTGTGTAGCACAGGTGGTGGGTTGGGGAGCTAGACAGGGGGCTGGCTCCATTGCCACCCTGTATGGAAAGACCCCTATGGAAAGACTAACATCCCTCTCTCTACAGCAGATTGCTGTAGACACGGGGGACTTGAGTATGCAGTTTGCACAAAGGCAAGTGTGCAGGATAGTGCAAAACTACACACCCCAGTGTGAATCACAGAGATACCATGTGCCACAGGAGGCATAGTCTTTCCTGGAGTTGCTCAGTAGAGCTTTCTGAATAACTGAGTTTTTGGTTTGCTGGCAGTTCCAAAAAAGGAACAAAATAAACATTTACATTTTCCTGAGTAGAGACACAGGCAATGTTGACAAAGTGCTGATGTAGTAATTGAGTAACCTATAGCTGAGTGGATAGTGCACTCACCTGGGACATGGGAGCCCTAAATTTGAATTTGTTCTCAGGAGGTGAGTGCCCTAATCACTGGGTTATGAGGAATGGATTTCTCTCAAACCCTCCTTTGGAAACTATTCCACTTGGTAGTACTAATTCATTATTAATAGGACCAAGGACTAGATCCTGGGTATTACTTTTCATTGGGGAGTGCCCTAAAGCCCAGAATATAAAGTCAGTCTCACTCTCTTTATCTGTTTCAATGACTATCTAAGTGTTGCTACAAAGTGGGCATTAAGGCACTCACCAGGCATGTGAAGATGTGGATTCAAGCTTCTACTCCACCTCATGTGAGTGCTCAAAAATACAGAGTATAAGTGGGGGATCCTTCATTTTGTGAATGATGCCTAAGCCTACATCTACACTTATGGCACTGTGCTGAGTGCATATGCTGCACACCCCTCAGCACAGTTATAAATATCAGTGTAGATGGTGAGACACTCTTTAGGTAAGTAGACTAAAGACACACCAGAACCTTTGGACATGTACCCTACATACATAGTTGTCTTCATGCCCAGCCTGTGCTTCTTGTATCTACCTTCATAGTTTTAGCAGTATTGTGTCTTGCTGCATCCCCACTGTCAGAGCTCTTTCCCACCACAGGGAAGGCTTTGGCAGCAGGGGAAAAGCTCTGGCAGGAGGGAGAGAAAGTCTTTCCTTACTGCCTCCCCAACCAGAGTCTTTCACTGCCATGTGTATATGGATGCAGCCTGCTTTTCATTGCAGCATGTAGCTATATGTTTCTCTATATGCCGCTGCCAGTATAGAGGCAGCCTAAATCTCCTTACGATACTTGTATGAAAAATCCAAATGTTTCATTTTATTTCAGCATTTCCAAATTCCCCTGCCCACTTTTTTCAATTTGTCTTTAGATAAAAAACTCCTCTGAAAATTGACTTGAATTATGATTTTTTTCAGCAAATATGTATTCAAATAAAAAGAATGTCACCAGCTCTTCTGCTCAGGGAACAGGATGGGGAGGTATAGATTGCACCTTAGAATAAAACACAGCCTCCCCTCTATCCAGCACTATTTCAAACAACTTGCTTTCCAGGAGCTGGAAGGCCTGAACAAGGTGTTACATCACAGAGGCTGCTAATGTGATTGGCTCTTTGTCCAGGGTAAAAGGAGAGAGGTGTGGTTACTATTAGGATGGCCAAGCCCTGTAGAAGAGACATTGACAGACTGGCTATATTTTACAAACACATTTTCCTAATTAAAAATTGCATTTTCAACTGTATAGTATCTACATTCTACTGTTGAGTTTCAACAAATGTTGCTTCTTTTATATAAGGAATATTTTTGCTGATAGAATAATTGAGCACTGAAAATATGTTTCACACTTGAGATAGGGCTTTTTATGGTTTCTTTTGTGTTTAGATTTGAAATGAAGTGCCATAAGTCTGCCTCAGTCAAATGGGTGGCACCACAACATTGTATTAAATGAGAGATGCACTCATGTAATTGAGGACAGAATTAGAGCAAATAACTCTGGAATAGAAGAAATGCTTCTCTCCTTTACACCAGATGTTAATCCAGAATAACAGCTCTGATGTCAGTGATGTTGGTTTACGTTTATACTGATGTAACACAGCAGACTCTGGTCCTGTAGCTGCTGGGCTAACTGATTACACGTAAGCTCCAAAGTGGTAGCAGTGTTAGTCTAGACTAGAGAATCCCACTTAGTCAGGTGCTTGAAGCTTCTCTCCCATGAAAGTTCATGTGATAAATAAATTTGTTAGTCTTTAAAAGTGCCACCAGACGCCTTGTTTGATTATAGTTAAATCCACAAGAATTTAAAGGTGCTGTTTTGGCCACCAGAGGGTGTCCACATTGTTCCAGGAATGTGGTAGGCACAGACTGAGAATTTTAAGGAGAAGATTATAAAATCCCCAGATGCTATAGGGCTTTGTAATGAGTAATACATACTTTCACCTCTACATTTAGATTCAGCTCATTTCAACAGTGAATGAAAGTTCCTAATCTTTGGCTATTTCATGTCGTATATGAAATGAGTTTGGTGATCTTGGTTCAATTTCCAGTGTACAGATGTCCACATCACAAAACAGTGCACAGTAGGTTGACACACTGAGGCAGGGAGAAGAAAGTACAGCTTTTTAATAAAAATATATAAGGATTAGCAAATTTGTTCCTTATATAGTTAGAGTGTATGGAAATGCAACATTTCATTAAAATGATAATGTAATATTTTGTTTTTTTTATCAAGTTGCAAAAGAGTTTTCCTATAATTTATTTACTAACAGAGCACCCACTAAAATGATTTTCATATGTAGTGTCCAAACAACTGTGTACTAAGTTCCAGAGGCTGGCTTTATCAATGTAATGTCCCAGATAATGCATTACCTTGTTTTTCTAACTTGAGCTTGAGCCACAATTATCTCTTAGTTGTTTCTAGCTATCAGGAATGCAATAGGAGTTATACAAATATGAAAAAACAAAACACAACAAGGGTATAATCTGTATTGAAAACAAATTACGTGCTCGCATCAAGATTTAATAGACAACCTGACACAGAAATGTATATCACAAATGAACTACTAGAGATAACACTGAATAACTATAGTCAGCAGATTTGTAACATTCTCAGGTATTTTAAAGTATTTTTAGATGAAAACCACATAAAGGAAATATAGATTCAGAAACCATATCTGGCCCACCACTTTGTCCAATCTGTTTATACATTCCACCCTGATTTTTCAAAGGTACTGAGTCTCCCACTGAAGCGATAGATACTCATTTTCCATGAAAATCAGGTGCTAAGAACATTAAGAATGGCAATGCTGGGTCAGACAAAAGAACAGTGCCCAGAAATCAAGAGTATTGCACTAGACAATCACATGTCTCTTATTTTCTTTTGTGTATGGGTTCAAGGCTAACATGCTCCCTTATGATGTGTTGCTACAGTAGAACAGACTGGACATCATAGAGATACACACACATTCACACACACCCCACTTCAGCTGGACCTAAACTAAGCCTGACCCTGAAAATAATTTTGGGATCATGGAGAATGATCAGCTCCTAGTGCGGCACTGTGACCAAAAAGGGTTAATGTGATCTTTGGATGCATATGCAATGTGTTAGAGGAAAATGTTCATTCTCTGCTCTGGTCAATGAAGGAGCCGGACAACAGGAGGAAGAATTACAGGTTTATTAGCATTCAGAGCTACTGAGTGCGGCCAGCCCCCAAGGACTGTTTCTCATGGTATTTATAAACAACTTACAGGATTACATCAAAGTTTCCAAATAAGGTTACATGTTGAAAAACTACATATTATTGGTTAAAATGATTCTACGATGCTACCATACAAAGTTTAGAACATGGGGGGGGGTAATGGAAAAATAAGACCGTTAAGCTGTAGGTGTTCAGAACTGCCATGTAAGAGTAGGAAAAAGGGGAGGTACATTGAAAACAAGATGGTAAGCTGCTACTGCAGGTGTTTTCCTGTTATTTTAGCTAAAGGTTAAACTGTAGGTGCTTTCCTGTTATTCTAGCTTGAAAGCTACAGTTACTAAAATGGCTTTGCTTGGGCTAAAGTTACTGAGATGGCTTCGCTTGGGCTAAAGTTACTAAGATGGCTTCGCTTGAGCTAGAGTGGCTTTGCTTGGGTTTACTTAGCCTTGCTTGGTTTCATTTAACTCTGCTATTACCTAATATTGCGGATTTCCTATCACAAGTGGAATCTCAAGCAGGAGAAGAAAAGTTATTTTACCTCTATATTGGCACTGGTGTGACACTACTGAACACTGTATGCAGTTTTGGTGTCCTTAGTTCAAGAAAAATGTTGATAAATTGGAGATGGTTTAGCAAAAAGTCATGAGAATGATAACGGATTAAAAACATGCCTTATAGGGGTAGACTCAAGGAACTCAATCCATTTACCTTAACCAACTGAAATTTAAGAGATGGCAGTCACAGTTTATAATTACCTACATGGGAAAAACAACCATTTGGTAATAGGCTCCTCAAATCTTGCAGGGAAAGGTGTAACCTGATCCAATGGTAGGAAGTTAAAGCTAGACAAAGTCAGACTGGAAATAAGGTGTACATCTTTAACTGAGAATAATTAGCAAACATTTTTAAAAAATTTGAACATTTAACCAAGAGGTGTTGTGGATTCTCTGTCACTGGCAATTCTTACATAAATCTGCAATGTTTATCTAAAAGATACTTTCCAGGAATTATTTTGAGGAAAGCTGTATGGCCTGTACTATACAGGCTATCAGATTAGATGATCACAATTATCTCTTCTGGTCTGAGAATTTCTTATTCAATGTCAGTGCATTGTTATGTTTTGGAAAATAATGGTTTTGGCAGTCTAAACATCAGGTTTGCAATATTTACCCTTTTTGGTGAGATAGGTTCAAATGTAGGTAAGATTGGTTTATTCATTAATCTCTGAGGGAGTTAGGTTGATTTCTATGCTATTTACTGTGTGAGTTTTTCTAAATAAGAGGCTAGACTTTACACCACTCAAGTAGTATAAAAGGAATGGGGCCATGGTTGCATGTATCTTACTGGAATTACCAGGCATGAGGCAATCCCCAGCAAGCATAGAGTTGACATCCTCCCCAACCTTTATTTTCAGTTACTGTCACCACAGGAAAATACAAGCCAAATCTGAAGAAAATTGGTTCAGTTTAAATTATGAACTGTGAGAGAAAGTAAAAGTATAGAATAAAAAAAAATTAGTAAGAAATGCTAGATATGAAGAAGGCCTGAGTTGAAAAAAATGGGTAAGCTAGCAGAAGCTAGGCTGTATGACATCACAGAAACCAGCAAGAAGTAAGGTGAAACTCATAAGAATGGAAAAGTATGCTTCAATGGTAGGAGGTGTTGGGTCAACCTAGCACCAGAGAGATAAGAAAGGATGTTTTGGCCAAACCACAGAATGACGCCTTGATGGCTAGAAATGTTTAGTAGTGTGTGGACCAATCAAGGTGATAGATGGCATTAAGAAAGAGATGCATGGACCAGTCAAGGTAATTTTGGATGCCAAAGAAAGTAGTTTCTGATGTCAAAGGGGCTGAGCAAATGGTATGAGCAGTGATGAGGGAGTCCAGGACCAGTGTTCATGCTGCAGTCATGGTGGGGAAGGAGAGTTCTGCCAGCAGTTGAGCTATTCTGTTGCATTGAAAGCACAGATGCTGTTGGTGTACCCATTAATAGAGGTCACTTACCATTGTGCTACATTGCAATAAAGCCTAGCCTGGCATCGTTGTTTCTACAAGATCCTTGGCTGTGTTGGTTTCTTCAGCCAAAAGTGTTATCTCGTACTAACAGCACAGAGCTCAGTAGCAAACACATTGCTAGCATTAAGAGTACACCCAGGCTTCAGACCATTGGGCTGACTGAAGTCTTGAAGTCTAAGCCAAAGGTAAGCGAAACTGTTAACCAAAAGAGTTCCACAGTTGAGGGCAACTGGGCTAAAAGAGTCCCGATTTATGTCAGAGGCAAGCTTCAGACCATTGGGCTAACTGAATCCTCACGTGGTGTCTAAGCCAGAGGCAATCCCAGGAAAACATATACACAGGGACACATGCCTGCAGCCATAAAATCCAAGTCAGATGACACACAACACCACAAATAATGCCCTAATGACATGATCAGTTTAAATTACGAAAATTAAAGTTACTAATCTGAACATTTTTTCATAAACCCTTTAAAATTGATTCATAACTACTGTGAATAACATAAATTCTGTCCTTGTTTCAAACTCTAGATCATATCAAACCTGAGAGGCCTTTTTTGAACCATCTTAATCTATGGCATATTACGAATAGAAGTTTGTCACAAAACAGAGATCATCTTACAGTTAAGAATCTCAAATGTGGGAGTACTGTCATCTCTGGGTCACTCAACTGCAAACATTCTTAACTTTGAAAATACTATTTTGGGGTCTCTGAAACCTAGCTGGTTCTGTAGCTTGCAGTGACTGTGACTTCAGAGTCATGGCAATAAAAATGTCTCCATTATTAGAAATCTAAATCAATATATAGGTAAGTAGATAAAATTTGTCTATCTGAGGAGCTCTGCACTCCTAGCTCACAGTAGCTGTGAGTGCTCAGCATTCCTTAATATATATTTAGGTGCTTAATTTTGTACGTGTAAGTTTGAAAATGTGCGTTCAAGCAACTACTGAAGATTGTATATACCATAATTTAATGTTACTTTACATTATATACAGTGTTATTTAACAGAAAGAAAACATATTTTAAGAAATTGGCACACATGAGCAGAGTTAAGGTTAAATTTTGAACTACGGATAGGCATTTACTGGCTTTTGAATAGTTCATTTTTAAGTCTTAACAATGTATTAGCTATTCCTTTACAACAATATTTTTCTTCTAAAAAGATAGTTTGTTTATTTTCTTTCAAATGCCAGGATAAATGCACAAACTTAATTGACAACTGTTTGCAACACCTGGCAATTTTCAAATACCAGTGGACATCAATATTATTCTTTCTGTGATTTTGGCATGTAAGTCACATTGTTTGCAATTTTGTGCCATGAGAGAGCTTTGATGCCCATGCAAGCCAACTTCTTGCTGTGATTATAAATTAAGTGTTACATTTATTCTATACTTAATAAATGAATGAAAAGGCAAATCTGTGAGTGATTTTTGGAAGGTTGTCCTAATAGTAGACTAACTACATGGTGTTCCTTGCTAGGGTATATTACATAGTCTTTATAACACAGACCCTTTAATAAATTGATTTTAATCTTGCAATTATTGTGGTCTGATATTCACAGTGGGATAATGATTTCTCAAGTGAGCTAATCCCCATGCCCTCTCTTTTTTTGACAATAATTGTAAGGGGAGAGCTTATTAGCTGGTGAGCTATAAAGTTGACTGTGTCTACTAAGTTAGCTATAATAAGCTAGTACCAAAGATTAAAATTGCCTGTAATCTAATTTTGATTGACAAATGATCCTTTTGCATCAAAAAATAAAAAGAAAATTATATCAACAGTAGGATGCCACCACCTGATGCAGAAATATTTATATGTATGTGCCTGGAAATACTTTAGTCATTGACTTCAATGTAGGGAGCTTTCTTTAAGGGTCTTTTAATTATCTCCAGCTATCATTAGATGTATTTTTAATTGCACAGATTTCTGCGCTTGTAATTTCTGCTTCTACATCCCTGTACCCATAGAAAGGAATTGCACAACATTAACAAGGCAAGCAACAAATGGGAATCATATTACTTATCCAAATGCCTTGTGGAGGAATAATACTCTTCGTGACTGTACCAGGAAATACAGTTTTTAAAATCATGATGGAAAAAAAAATCAAAGTGTCTTGTTTCACCAAATAAGGGGAAAAATGAGTATCTTGCATCACCAAGTAATAATGATAATGTTTTCAAAGTTATAAACCTATTGAATGAAAAAAGAGGCATTGGAATTAGAGCAGGTAGCATTTCTTTTGTTAGAAAAATGGTCTTTTGGCAAAAATGAAAGTTTCTGTGGAAAGAGATTCCAGTTTGCTGCCAGCTCTAGTTTGAATATAGAGACTTTTACTGAATATAATGCATATGTATAGCCAGTATTATTAAGCTGAAATGGGCTCACCTGTGCTATCTTGAGTACGAGGACACTTGTTTCTGTCTCACTTATTTCTCGTTTCTGCAATCCTGTGAAATGTGAGAGGAAAGTGGGGCTGTTTGATCTGACTAAGTAATGACTAAATGACATTTCTGGAACAAGTACAGAATGCATATGTCCCACTTCTCTGAACTCCTTGCTCACATGCTCGTGATCAACATGACAATTTCCAACTTCTGACTCCCTTGCACTCTGTTCTTACTTAGCTCCAGATATTTGGTATCATTTGAATAGGGAAGCGTTGAGAGAAGATAGACTGGTGAAAACAGACTATCTGAGGTAGCCACATTTGTTGTAGAGCATATGAATTGTAAGTTCTGACTCCAATGGTAACTGGCACAAGTAGAGATGAGAGGGAAAAGGGTGTGTTTCAGCACAAGAGTAACTAAGATTTGTCCAGTTAACTCAGGTGTATATTGCAATAATTGTGTCTCAGCCAGTCAGAGCCCATGGTTATTATACAGTTACTGATGCATAGCTGTATATTTTTTGTCACTTGTGGAAATCTCTTCAGCCAGATTGGCTTAAGGGTCTGATTTACATAATTTTTGTGTCATTATTTCTCAATAACTCTACTGTATGTAAATCCCTTAATTCTATTAGTTTTTTTGCCATCATTAGCCAATCAGAGCCCAGAGTCTTGCATAATTACATTAGGGTATTGCTGAATAACTATAGTGTGTGTCAATGGAAATCATTTGCTTGTTGGCTGCTGTAATCATACTGACAGACCAGTCACCAATGATTATAGTATTCAAACAGACTGAGAGACATCTGGATCCATTTTTGATTTGTTGGGCCTCATTGAAACGGAATATTTGTTGGGTCCTATTGAAATGGAAGTGGAACTTCTTGCAATGATGAAAGGTTTACTTTGGGAGGTCACAGAGCCCTAGCATAGGTTTTGTCAAGAGACACATCCCACAGAAGCATATTTTCAAGAGCATTTTGCCAGAAGCATTTTACTTAACAGGAGATTTGTCTAGGGAGACATTCCCTAGAAGCATTTTCTGTTTCAGGGTTTTGTCTGTATTCCCCTGAGGCTTTTTTCCCTAGCAGAGGACTTATTTATGGCATAATATTTTTGATGTTTTCAAATTATGCTCTGTTTTTGTATGATTTGTGCTATGGCTTTTTTTTTCAAGAAAAATGCTGCAGCACAGAATATTTATAGTCTGAAAGTAACTATTTGCCTCGCGCCACACTGGGCTGCTCGGGCTTCCTTCTGTATTTAGTTGCATGCAGGGGTGTTGTAGCCCTGTAGATCCCAGGATATTACCTCACCCATCTTGGCTCTCTAGTATCTTTTATTGGACCAACTTCTGTTGTTGAAAGAGAAAAACTTTCAAGCTTCGAAAGAGCCCTTATTCAGTGTCTTTTATCATTTTGTGGTAAGAGTTCATGTGAAAGTATAGTGATTGTCTCTTTTCACCCAGATAGGTGTTATTGGTAGAGCCCTGCACGGATACAAATAAGTGGATCCATATCCGATGCATCCGCAAGAAATGGTCCACAGATATCCGTGTTGTATCCACGGATGTGGATATAATGCAGATATCCGCCGATATCCACATATTTGCAGGGCTCTATCTCTGTGCAGATAAAAATATGTGTATCCATATCTGATCTGCATCTGCAAGAAATGGTCCGCGGATATCCGTGTTGTATCCGTGGATGCAGATATAAGGCGAATATCTGCGGATATGCATGGATTTGCAGGGCTCTAGTTACTGGGGCATTGAGTGCAATGGATGAAGTACACCAGAGCTTGTGAAAGGCATATGTAGGACTCCTGGATCTTATATGATGAGTTTTGTGTGTGTGTGGGGAGATGTTGTTGATCATTCTAGCAATCTGGATATGTCTACAGGTTTTGCGTCTGTTGTTCTGGCGGGGTGTGCTGCCACTTTAAGTTGGTTTGGCCTGGCTTGTGTGGTGCTTGCTTCGCATGATAAGTTTATAGACTTGTAGACTCTAAGGGTATGTCCACACATCTCTTTTATTTCGAAATAACACTGGTTATTACACAATAAAAGAGATTAGGTCCACACGATGTATTCGTACTTCGAAATGACGGCCTTCGCCATTTCAAAATAAGAGCCATCATTTTGAAATAGCTTAAACCTTCTTTAAATTGAAACAGCTGTTATTTCAAAATGGTTATTTCGAAATAATGCCTTTCAGACATGTTATTTCGTTCAAAATAACACTTTTGCCCTTCTCCATCCCAGGGTGCCTTCCTTTTAGCCTATATTGGGTGGGAGCATGGCCCAGGGAGGGGGCCATGTTGCCACACCTCCCATGATGCCCCTCTCCTAAAGCAAAATAGCAAGTGCTGTGTTTGGACATGCTATTTCATTTTGAGTTTTTCCCTTAGTTCAAATTAACATTTTTTTAATTCGAATTAACTTATTTCAAAATAAGGACTTTATTTTGAAATAACTCATTTTGAAATAACTTATTTCAAAATAACAATGTATGTGTGGACATAGCCTAAGATCAGAAGGAACCAATATGATCATCTAGTTTGACCTCCTGCGCAATACGAGACACAGAACTTCACCCACCATTCCTGTAATAAACCTCTAACCTCTGACTGAATTATTAAAGTCCTCAAATTATGGTTTAAAGACTTTAAGGTGCAGAAAAGTCACCAACAAGTGAGCCATGCCCCATTCTACAGAGGAAGGGAACTTCCCACACCCCACTCAGAACCTTCTTCCAGTCTGACGGTTCACATTTCAGTAGACCCATTTTAGTCTTCCCTTTAACCAGTTCCTTATCCATCTTTTTCCTTTCATATTAATCTCCATTTTTTCCAATTTAACTAATAATTCCCTATGTGGAACCATATCATATGCCTTACTGATATCTAGGTAAGTTAAATTTACCACACCCCCCTTTTTCTAAAAAAATCCGTTATCTTTTCAAGAAAGGAGATCAGGTTGATCTGGCACAATTTATCTTTAGTAAATCCATGTTGTATTTTATCCCAATTATCGTTAACCTCAATGTCCTTAACTACTTTCTCTTGCAATTTTTCCCCCCAAGACCTTGCATACTACTGAAGTCAAACTAACAGACATGTAGTTACCTGAATGACTTTTTTTCCCATTCTTAAAAATAGGAACTTTGTTAGCAATTCTCCAGTTACACAGTACAGTCCCTGAGTTTACAGTTTCTTGCTAATGGGCTTGCAATTTCATGTGCCAATTCCTTTCATATTCTTGGTTGGAGTTTACCTAGGGTCCCTTCAGTTTAGGGCCATTAAGCAGTTCAAGTTGGGCTTCTACCTTGGTTGTGATAATTTCTACCTTCATATACCCATTCCCATTAGCCTCCCTACTACTATGCTCAAGCTCATCATTAACATCATTATAAATGGAGGCTTAGCCTCCCTACTACTATGCCCAAGCTCATCATTAACATCACTATAAATGGAGGCAAAGTATTTTTTTAGATATATGGTGTTCCCCAATCCCAAGTGAGATTCAGGTCCAGGATTCCAGCAGCAACAATCACCAAGATGCAAATAGCAGGTAGAACATGTTTTATTAACTAACAGATTACTTAACTAATACCCAGACAAAATGATACACCCAGAGTTAAAAACAAAGTAATGTAGACCACACTTATAGCCCAATCAACAGTCGGGGACCCCTTTGTGACCATGGGCTTCAGCTGGGGAATGATGTCCTCTGAGGCACCCTTCAAGGTCCTATGGTGAAGTCCAGTGAATTCAGGGAAACAGACTATTGTTATAGCCCATTACTCACAGGGAGGGGTGATCAAGCCCTCTCCTAGTCATGTAGACTGTCTGCTGGGGTGTTGATTCCCACTACCTTCATCCTACAATCTAACATCTAGATAACTACTTGTTTACTATGTAGTCTGGCAGAGTGGCAATGTGTTGGGGGGGGGCACCTACACTACCCACTATTGTTATACCATCACAAAATCTTGTTTGCTCTACATATGGCCATGCCTAGATTTCCTTAACTTCTACCCTAGTCTTTGTGCTTAATGCTCTCACTTCCTTTTTTGTTTTGTTCCCGTTTATATGGTTAAAGTAATTTTTACTGTTGGTTTTAATCCCCTGCGCAAGATCCAACTCTACTTAACTTTTAGCCTTTCTCACTTTATTCCTATCTGTTCTAACCTCCAAGCTGTAGCTGCTCTTCTCTTCTTCCTTGGCCTCCTACCTTCAGGGATGACCTGCTGTGCCTCTTCATTTTTTAGCTCAGCAAGCCACTTTCTGATCTCTCTCCTTTGCTAGCCCCTCTTCTCCTCTGACAAATTCTTGAAGTCACATGCTTCCACTGGCCATGTACATCATCCAGCTTTCTCCCCTCAGAGTTCATTGGTCCTGCCTCCATCTGTAGGTTCACCCTTCTCATTCCTCTGCTCCATCAATTGCTCAACGCCCTTGTAAACTCAAATAGTTTCCATCTGCATCTCCAGTCCTTGAATCTTCTCTTCCATCAGCTCTATAAGGCAGAACTTCATATGTGCAAGGCTCTTTTGAGGTACCCCCTCCAGGATCGTGTACTTTCTACAGCTTCTACATCCATTCATCTTCACCGTGTCTTCCACTGCTTGAGTGACTAGCACTGCTGCCTCTGTACCTGTCATTGCCTTTCTCCCTACTTCCTGTTAGTGAGACACAAAAACAGGAAAACCCAGCAAAGCACATTCCAAGAAACACTCCAACAGTATCAGAATGCCACACTCCCTCCCCCACCACACACTTCCTCTCCAAACTCCCTTACAAACTCCTACTCGAACTCCCCTCTTTTCAGCTCTGTTGGCTGCCCCTGTGCTGCTGCAGCTTGGTGAAGTTGGCAAAGTTGGGGCCAGAAGAGGGAGTTCAGGAAAGATTTCTTTCAGAATGGGATCCTCGTCACGAATGAGTTGTAATTGTTTGATGATATCCTGTTCAGATTTGTATGTTAGGTAGTAGACGATAACTAGGTGTGTGCACTTGGAGGCGATTTTAATCCTGTAGTGAAGCAAGACGATTCCTGTGTAAGCCCTAAAGCTTGTCTCTCTCCCCAGCTGAAGTTGGTCCAATAAAAGATATTATGTTTTCCACCTTATCTCCTCTAGTTAGTATTTTTAGCTATGTACCAGTAACAAAGATGATCACTTTAGTTAATCAGTTCCTTCAACTAAAGGCAAAACAAAACAAACAAAACAACAACACCCCTCCCAAGAGCACATTTTTATAAGGGCAGTATTTAACTACTCCCTCCCTTAGCTCATGTACATCACTCTCATTACCGCTAATGGGTGTTATGCAAATAATCAAGACAAGAGTATACCACCATGTATTTGACTCTTTCAGTCTGAGGAACACAAAGAAGATGAAAGTTCCCACTTTTTGGCTTCATATTTTTCTGGCACTAGCCCATGAAATGCTCAATTCCATTTTAGAGTGTTTCTAAATCTGTCAGTCACTTTTTTGGGGAATATGAAACTTTGCTGCTTTGTTTCTAGCATTCAGTACTGTCCAAAAAAACCTGTACAGTTTGTTGACAATTCTTATTAAGCCACACATATGCTCCTGTTGATTTTCCTTTCATTCTGGGCTTAACTCCCCTGACTTCAATAGAGTAATTTCTGTTTTAAACCAATGTAAATGGAGAATCAAGCCAAGACTTTGGAGGCAGAAAATGAATGCATCCACACACTTCTGCTGACCAACTCAATTGTCTTTTAGGCCCTGATTCAGCAAGGAATAGCACATGAAATCAATGGGATTACTTGTGATCAGAGATAAGCACATGCTTTACTGGATTGGGGCCTTAAAGAACATTATTTTCTTCTCTTATTGGAACAGTCACTGGGAGGTAATGATTTATTTAAGGGATAGGGTAAATAAAAATCAGGGAATTTAACAGTATTTTCTGTGAGTGTTGAGTATCAGACAGCTGCATTCTTCATTGCTGCTACAGCATTTACTATTGTATCTCATAGGATTCTCTTCTCCTATTCTCAGAACTTGGCTTTGAAGTACTCCTGATTTTCTGAGGCCTCAAATGCTATGTAATACAAATAGCATTTGCCTAGCTGTTTGTATTGCCTCACTGTCACTGGTTGGTATGACTGTACAGCTGCTCAGCAATTACTTATTATGGAGTCAAACAAAAACTGTAACCCAGAGAAGCAGTTTATAGAAAGTTGGGTCATTGTTAAAACCTGGTATAAACAGAACTCAAATACTACAAAATGGAATCACTATTTGTGAATGGTGTGCTGGGTTGTCATTGTTTTTGAAGTAATGTCTACTAGGCTAGCATTGAAATCAGCCATATTTCTCCAGCTGAGAAAATTAGTTTAAAATGTCATCTGTTTAATTATTGTTTGTTATGCTTAATTAAGAATGGTAATTTATTAGCTTTATTTGTAGCATATTTAATATGTTGATTAACAGAAAAAATGGAAGACATTTCTTTTCTAGTTTCAAAGTTTTGAGAGCTCTTTAAACAACTTAAGCAAAGATATTAGCATTTTAGATGTTAGCAAACCCTTTGATACTGTCTCCCATAGTCTTTTTGCCTGCAAGTTAAAGAAATATGGGTTAGATTAATAGAAAATAAGATGGATAGAAAGCTAGCTAGATCATCAGGTGCAATAGGTAGTTATCAACAGCTGTATGTGTAGTTGGCAGCTGGTATCAAAGTGGAATTCTCTAGGGCCAGTTTTTTTTTTTTCAACACCCTCATTAATGATTTGGATGATAGGGTAGGTTGCACCCTCAGCAAGTTTGTGGATGACACTAAGCTGGGGGGAGTGGTAGATACGCTGGAGGGTAGGGACAGGATACTGAGTGACCTAGATAAATTGGAGGATTGGACCAAAAGAAATGTGGTGAGGTTCAGCAAGAACAAGTGCAAAGTCCTACAATGGATGGAAGAATCACATAAAATGCTACAGATTGGGGACTGACTGGCTATGCAGCAGTTCTGCAGAAAAGACCTAGGGGTTATAGTGGGCAAGAAGCTGGATATGAGTCAACAGTGTGCCTTTGTTGCCAAGAAGGCTAACAGCATATCAGGCTGCATTAGTAGAAGTATTGCCAGCAGATCAAGATAAGTGATTATTTCTCTCTATTTGGCACTGGTGAGGCCACCTCTGGAATACTATGTTAAGTTTTGGGCCCCATACAACAGAAAGGATATGGACAAATAGGAGAGAGTACAGCGGAGGGCAGTGAAAATGATTAGGGGGTTGGAGATCATAACTTATTTAGTGTGCAGAAAAGAAAAGTGAGATAGTATTTTATAGCATCTTTCATCTATCTGAAGGCAAGTTCCAAAGAGGATGGAAATTAAACAGTTCTCAGTGGTGGCAGATGACAGAACCAGGAGCAATGGTCTCAAGTTGCAGTGGGGAAGCTCTAGGTTGAATATTAGGAAAAACTTTTACACTGGGAGATGGAGGAGACTGGGTTGTAAAGCACTGGCATGAGTTACCTAGGGTGATAATGGAATCTCCGTTCTTATAACTTTTTAAGGCCTGATTTGATGATGATTTGGGATGATTTTATCTGGGGTGGCCCTGCTTTGGGCAGGAGGTTGGACTAGACCCCACTGAGGTGCATTCCAACCCTAATCTATGATTCTGTGTTTTTGTCTCATGCAAAGTGTCTTTACTATGGATCAGATTAAGGCCATGTGGGCAAGATGGGTGCCAGCAGGGCACAGCTATTACTCCTAAAGGATATGCGAAAGGAGAAGAGAAGTAATATCTGAATAATATAGGCTGCTGGTGGGCAGAATGCTGAATACTAGCTCTTGTGCACTTTTCAGGTGATCTAGCAGATTGCCTATCAGTGCAGATCTGTCAGTGCCTCCAAATTTTCAGATTGGATGGGGACACAGCAGGCCTGGTCCAAGACATAGCTCTGTTTTGTTAGAAAATGCTGGTGGCAGACCTAAACCATCTCCCTTTGCACTACTCAGAATGTGCAGCCAATTTATTAGTTTTTCTCCAGTGCACCTGGGCAAAACCAGTCATAATTTACTTCCTTTAGTGTGAATTAAAATGAACACAGTTCTAACTATAGAAGATTTTGAGGATTGTAGATGATGTCCATTAATATACAGTATCTATGGATGGCATTGATATGTGGCTCGTATGCCTCGATAGATGGAACTAAACCATGACTTCTTCAGGAACAGGAGCAACAAAGGTTGCTGGTAGGAAGCAAGATAACACTGAAAAATGAATATTTAGTCTTTAAAAGCAGAATGCTAATGGCAGTAAATAAAATGTAACGAGTTCTCTGAAAGCTGTTTAATGTAGCTTTATTCAGGACAAGGAATTGATTAGAAGAGATGGACTTTGTGAAAAGGAGCTGTCTTCAAAAAGCTGTGGTAAAGGGCAGAAGTGGAGATAAGGTTTTTCATCATTCTCTGCTGAAATGTCATTGACCTTTCTAACCATTTAATGGAACTGATGTGCATTTTAGATACGCTTTTACAGGTTTGTAAGGAGTATATGTTGTCAAAATCTCTTGAATCGTCTTGAAGCCGAGTCCTGATTTTCAGTATATTTATATGGGTGCTCAGCACAGAGGGATTAGGAAGGAAGGTTTGTGCTCCCTCTGTTCTTGGGTTGTTTGGAAGCTGATGTGGCCGCCAGTGTCATTTAGAGAAACCTCAGGGCTATGGGGCTAAAGATGCAGACACTAATGGAATTCAGTGTGCCCCAGGCCTGTCCCAAAATGCTTCTTGTGGTGGTGGTGGGTGTGGGCAGGAGCAGGGCCTGTGAAAGTTTGCTACTGTAGTTGTACATTGGTGAAAGACAGTGCTTACACAGGAAATGTTCCTTGTGAATTATATTAATATTATGTAATTCTGTGCTCTACCAGTTACCTTCGTACCACCAGAGTGTTGTAAAGGGGCTTTAGCAGAATGGAAGATTTTATCCCAGTTTTCATTGTTCGTTTTTTCTTTGTTGTGTGCATGCATGTGCGCTGTCTTTCAGTTCATGAATATTTTTACTTGAAGCAATGCAAGCCAGGTCTTCTGTGCTAATTCAAGATGACTTTCTTCCACAAACTGCTGAGAAACTCCCAGGTTGTTTCACGTGTAACTTATTTATTTATTTTTAAGGTTCTGGTGCTATAATGCAACTGGCAGCATTTTGTGACTTCTAGAACCTTCATGTATTGCTTAATGTAAATTTACTTACTCTTCTTTCTAGAGAAAGATGTAGAGAAAATGTCCTTATAAATAGAATGCTAGTGTGTACAAGGATGAAGGATATCACAGTTGCAGCGTTCTTCATTTGCCCATACCCTGCTGATGTACTGGGTGTAGTCATTTTACATAGACTAATATGTTTTGTCTATTGTAAAGACTTAGAAAAGGACCAAAGTTAAATCCAGTAACTGATACTTACTTTTAAAAATTTAAACTCCTGAATGAATTTAGGAAGATATTCTCTGGATGGTGGTACATACATAAATATCTGAGAGGTTTATTCCTTGCTTCTTTTGCAAAAAATTTGTCTACTGGCTCAATATTAATACAATTACTAAATATAAATATAATCATGTCAATGGCTTACCATTGCTATGCAGGTTTCTGTAACAGAATGGCATTTGCTAGGACTCTTCTCAGGAATGCAAAGTTTCTTGTTGATTCAGACTCAGAGATTTTAGGGCCATACGGGTTCACTGTGATCACATAATCTGAGTTTGTGAATAACATAAAACATAGAATTTCATTCATTGAATCCTTCAGCAAGTCCATAACTTCTGTCTTTTAGAAAGACCTCTAAAATGAATTTTAGACTTCAAGTGATGGCAAACACACAGTACTGAGGGATAGTTACCCTCCCTACTAAAAATTGCATCTTATTTCTATTCTGAATTTTTCTAGCTTTGTCTACCAGCCAGTGGATCTTGTCATGACTTTGCTTGCTAGATTAAAAAGTCCTTTATTATCAAAAGTCTTGTCCCTCTATAGGTGCATAAGCAGCCGATCAAGTCACCTCCTCTTGACTTCATCCTCAGCTTAGGTGCTAGAAACCTCCATACAAAGACTGAGGTATTAACTGGTGGCTAATCCAAGCATGTGGAACTGATTAACTCAACTGGGAGATAAAAAGTTTTGAAGATTCTCAAGGGAGAAATAATTAGATGCTGGGATAGAGGAAGGAAACACTATGAATAACCAAGCTTGGGAAGAAAGCTGAGTCTTATATTTTATTCTTAGTTTTTAAAATAACAATAAAGCCAAAAGCTAACAAGCGAGTGAATTTGGACTCTATACAATGTGTGCAGACTGTTATCAAATCAGAAGTAGTCCACATTATAACCAGGGCTGGCCCAAGGGTTTTCTGTGCCCTAGGTGAACTATGACTTTGGTGGCCCCCCTTCAATATAGAGAAAAATGAGAAAGCCTAGAGTGAAAATATTAATATTGTTTTAAATACAGAAAAAAATTCAGTTCTATCTAATTTTGTGTTCCTGGAACCCTAAGCGACTGCTTAGTTCATGTATATGGTTGGGCTGGCCCCACTTATAACAGTTGTTTAGAGTGAATTTTTGTAGTCATTCGAAGGTATAACATATTTTTTACATTCTGACAAAGATTTCATATTTAATATTATTTCATAGAGTCATAGAATCATAGAATCCTAGGGTTGGAAGGGACCTCATAGGTCATCTAGTCCAACCCCCTGCCAGAGGCAGGACCACTCCCACTAAACCATCCCAGTCAGGGTTTTGTCCAGCCGGGCCTTAAACACCTCCAAAGATGGAGACTCCACCACCTCCCTCGGCAGCTCATTCCAATGCTTCACCACTCGCCTAGTAAAAAAGTTTTTTTATAATATCCAGCCTCGACTTCCCTAACTGCAACTTGAGACCATTGCTCCTTGTTCTGTCCTCTGTTACCACCGAGAACAGTCGAGCTCCATCTTCCTTAGAGCATCCCTTCAAGTAGTTGAAGGTTGCTATCAAATCCCCCCTCAATCTTTTCTTCTGCAGACTAAATAAGCCTAATGCTTTCAGTCTATCCTCACAGGGCTTGTGCTCCAGCCCTTTAATCATTTTGGTTGCCCTCCTCTGAACTCTCTCTAGCATGTCCCTGTCCCTTTTGTAGTGGGGAGCCCAAAACTGAACACAGTATTCTAGATGTGGCCTCACCAGTGCAGAATAGAGGGGAATGATCACATCCCTTGATCTGCTGGTAATACTTCTTTTGATGCAGCCCAGTATGCCATTGGCCTTTTTGGCTGCAAGAGCACACTGCTGACTCATATCTAGCTTCCCATCCACCATGACCCCCAGGTCCTTTTCTACACTGCTGCTACTTAACTGAATGTTTCCCAGCCTGTAGCAGTGCATGGGGTTTTTCTGTCCCACATGCAGGATTTTACACTTGTCCTTATTGAACTTCATAAGATTTTTATTGGCCCACTGTTCCAATTTATCTAGGTCTCCCTGAATCCTGTCCTTGCCCTCCAATGTGTCTACTGTTCCCCCCAGCTTGGTGTCATCCGCAAACTTACTGAGAATGCAGTCTATTCCATCATCCAGATCATTGATGAAAATGTTGAACAGAACCGGCCCCAGGACCGACCCCTGGGGCACACCACTCATGACTGGTTGCCAGCTAGACATGGAACCATTGATTCCTACATGCTGAAACCGTTGATCTAGCCAGTTTTCTATCCACCTTATAGTCCACCTATCCAACCCATACTTCCTTAATTTGCCAATGAGAATGCTGTGGGAAACTGTATCAAAAGCCTTACTAAAATCAAGGTATATCACATCAACGGTTCTTCCTGCATCTAGAAAACCAGTCATCTGCTCATAGAAGGAAATGAGATTGGTCAGACGTGATTTACCCTTGGTAAATCCATGCTGACTGTTCCTGATCACTTTATTTTCTTCTAAGTGTTTGAGGATGGATTCTTTAAGAATCTGCTCCATATTTTTGCCAGGGATTGAGGTGAGGCTGACTGGTCTATAATTCCCCGGATCCTCCTTTTTCCCTTTCTTGAAAATAGGCACTACATTTGCTTTTTTCCAATCCTCTGGCACCTCCCCTGTTCTCCATGAGTTTTGAAAAATAACGGCCAGCGGTGCTGCTATCTCATCGGCCAATTCCCTCAGCACCCTTGGATGCAGTTCGTCCGGCCCCATGGATTTGTGCACATCCAGCTTCTTTAAGCAGTCCCTAACCTGACCTTCCATCACCAAGGGCCTCTCTTCTTCTCTCCAATCTGCCATACCCATGGTAGTGGGCTGGGAGCTGACCCTGCCTGTGAAAACTGAAGCAAAAAAAGCATTGAGCACTTCAGCTTTTTCTTCATCCTCTGTCACGAGGATGCCTGCCCCATTCAGCAAGGGACCTACACCATCCCTGATCCTCTTCTTGTTATTAACATACTTGTAGAACCCCTTCTTGTTATCTTTTACATCCCTCGCTAGCTGCAGCTCCATTTGTCCTTTGGCCTTTCTGATTTTATCCCTGCAGTCCCTAGCAGTATCTTTATATACCTCCTTGGTCATCTGACCAAGCTTCCACTTCCTGTAAGCTTCCTTTTTATGTTTAAGCTCAGAGCAGAGTTCTCTGCTAAGCCATTCTGGCTGCCTCACATGTTTGTTCTTTCTCCTAATTGGAATGGGAACTTCCTGTGCCCTTAGCAGGGTTTCTTTAAAATATAACCAGCTTTCTTGGACTTCTTTCCCCTTCAGATTAGCTTCCCAAGGGATCCTGCCCATCAGTTCCCTGAGGGACCCAAAATCTGCTCTTTTGAAGTCCAGGGTTTTTGTTTTGCTTCTTTCCTTCCTTCCTTTAATGAGCATCCCGAACTCAACCATGTCATGGTCACTACTGCCTAGCTTGCCATTTACCTCTACCTCCCTGATCAATTCTTCCCTGTTTGTGAGCAGCAGGTCGAGAGGTGCACATGATGCTTTTGAGTTTGGAGTAACTAGAATAGAATCAATAAATTCATGATAGATAGATAGAGCTAATTATTATCTACTAGGTTTTGCCCCATTTTATTTTTATTTTTTTGGCTTCTTAGGTTTCATTCCTGCTGTAGGTATGAACAAAAAGTGAGATGAGATGTGTAAATTGATGAAATTATGTGTTTTAATGCAGTGTGAGAGAAATCTCAAGTGGTTTTCATTTCTTAGGAAGATGTGGGAATGTGTTTAGAAGTAAAAATAAATAAATAATACAGGAAATAGCATAAATTCAGTTTTTACATCTATTGTGGTAGAGAGTCAGAAGGTCGAACTTTTGACAATCTATTTGATTCCAATCTTCTTCTGTTCTGTTAAGGTAGAATTCTGTGCCTCATCCCTAGTGACTTCACTGGTGCTTTTCACTTTTGCCGTGGTCTTCCCACACAGAACAAAATTCAGAATGGGGAGCCATAGACTTTATATTTTCTAAATATTCATATTGTGCAATGTGAATTTACCTGACTTGATAAATACAATGTTTAAATTCAATAAGGTGATAATGACATGCAATCTGAATATTAGCAAGGAGTTTCCATTTTATCCATCTTTCATAACTTCCCCCAAATATTCATCTTGAGATTTTGGACTTGACGTGCAGTTCTGACCCCCGTCTGTTGATTTCCGAGGGACCTGAATTACTCTCCTTTAGAATCTATTGAAAGGTAGATTATTGTTTCAAAATTCGAGCAGAATGCAGTTGAGGAGTAGAATGTTTTGCGGGGGGTGAGGGAGGGAATGTAGAAATACTCTCACATGATTAAAATAAATTCTTGTAACCCTTTTTTTTTGAACAGGTCTAATGCTTAAATTGCTACTGATAGAGAGCTAGAATCTAGCATGGAGATAGCCTTGACTGTGTGGATACCTGCTTTATCTTGACTGAAGAGACTTGCAGACTAGAATATTGTACTCTGTGTACATACAAAGAAGAGCCGA
The DNA here is from genome assembly GCA_007922195.1 of Podocnemis expansa. Lineage (NCBI taxonomy): Eukaryota > Metazoa > Chordata > Testudines > Podocnemididae > Podocnemis > Podocnemis expansa. The sequence continues at coordinate 8,773,949 of ML682013.1, forward strand.
ATTGCACATACAGTGTGGCTCCCTGAGATGCACAGTGAAAAATGTAGTGATATGTGCAGTGAGAGCTATATTATTAAAATACATACCTTAGTGCAAAGAGAGTGTATCAAAATAATCCATTGCCAGCACATTCTAAACCTGGAGGATGTAAAGTTAAGATCTTTAAATCAATATTTAGGTGCCTGGATGTAAGTGATTTGATTTTCAAAGCTTTTCTCCTCTTGCAGTTCTGACTGATTTCAGAGGAAGTTATGGGTGTGCTTATAGTTCTGAAAATGAGGCCATTATACATAAGGGCACCAGGTTTGAAAATCTGGCATAGGTCAATAACGATACATTGTATTATTATGGAATAAAAATAAGGTAAATAGAAAAGAATGAAAAAGGTGCTAGACATGTGAATAAAAGATTATGGTAAAGAACTTCATATAAGTTCTGTGTTGTCTATAACAAATGTGATCAGGTAATTAAAGACTGTCATAATATTTATACTTTTTTCAGTATACAGTGCATCTGACCATAGCTTTCACAACAGATCTGGGTAGAATCAAGATTGCATGGGCAATTATAACTTTGTACAGTTGACATGCAATCTTTTACATTCTCTTCTCATAGCTGTTTTTTGTTGGAATTATATACCAGTTTCAGAAAAGAAAAGTATATTATATTTTTCCTAGTCTTAATAAGCACTTGCAACTACCTGTAGATGTAAATATAAAGAACTGTTAGATTTTCACTACCAAAAAAAATGTCTGGCAGAAACCTGTTTAAAAAGCTTTTACAAGAACTGGGGGAAATTGGAATCACAATCAGCTATGTGGAGACAATTAGGTGTAAGGAAATGTATTTTAAATATCTACATCATAGAGTAGTTTATTCATCTTTAGGAGACCATTTACTGTAGCAGTCAATTGAGTGAATGGAATGAGATTATTGCAATACAGACCTGATTTTACTCTCATGTCTGGCATACTGTATTCATCTGTTAAACTGAATGCTAAGAAGAATGGTTGAAGTCAGCTAGTCTTTTTGTTAGTATCCGACTGTTGTGACATCTGCTTCTATAAAGCCAACATTTTCATCTTTCCTTAGTAATTTTACTGTTAAGAGTTGTTTCAGAATAACGAAGCCAAATTAGTGCATTTGAAGGAAATGTATTATGAAGTGTTAAAAGACTTGCATCAGCAGTAGCATACATTTCAAAAGACTGAGTGACATACAAGTCTGTAGCAAACAGCTTTTTTTGTGAATGGCTGGATTTGCTTATGTAGGCTGATGACTAGCACTAATTGACTGGAGCTAGAATTTCCTTTTTGGAGGAAATTCTGATATTTTGAAATTTCCTTTCATCCTGAGTCAAAACAAAAAAAAAATCCAAATTTTGAAATTTCCTGCAAAATGAAAATACCAAAATGTTTCATTTAAAAAATATTGAAGTGGGCATACCGAACCATTTAATTTCGATAAGGTTGAAGTGTTCCACTGAGTCTTTTCTGTTACTGTTTTTACTATAAAAATTCAAACAATGAAGTAAAAATGAAGCACATCAATAATTTTTCCAGAAAATCAATATGCATCTGCAAAAAGTTTTGATCTTTTCAAATCAGACTTTTCTGATGGAAAACTTTCTTTCAACTAGGCTTTACTGATGATCACTAAAAGTGCATAGGAGAAACTGGTGTAAACATGCTCTAGGGACAAATTTACATTAGCAGGTAAGAATCAAATATGCATCATCACAAGTTGTCCTGACATTACTAAGCTGACTTCTCCTCAGAAGCCTTCATTTAGGTTTTTTGATGCTTCCAATATTTATTCAAAACTTCTAAATTTGGTTTAGTGTAATCATGTTTATTATGAGTTTTCAGTTTGTGCATCCACAGGCTGAAAGAAGAGCATTTCAAAGTAAAAGATGCTCATTTTTCAAAATCTTCTGTGGTATTCAGAAATGGCATGGTATGAAATCCCTAATACAAATCAGCTGTGTACCGTGTACAGAAATTATTCCTTAGAAATATATGAAGTGTTGGCATAGTGTATCGACTAGCAAACTCAGACATAAGGTACCCTGTGTGAGGTCTCTTTACATTTGTGATGATAAAATTAGGCTCAGAAATCTGGATATTCTTCATCCATCAAAATCCTTAGCAGGTTGCAAAAGCAATGCAGTGGACTCCATGTGTAAGGGCCAGAACAGCTCCTCATTCTATAAAAGCAGAGAATGGGAATTCCATGCAGTTTACTGTGTCTGGATATTATGAATGCAATCTGCCACCATGTCCACTCTAAATGACCATTTCATGATACTTTTTGTCAGGATAGGGGTTTTCACTGCAGTTCCTGGCCAGCATTCCTTCTCATACCTTTGATATTCTATGCTACGTGTTTTGATTATGGTATCTGCTCTCCATCCCAAAAGTGGTTGCATTTCATAGATGTGATTTTCTTATGTGTATGATTTACGGAATTCTTGGGATCCTCTGGGATGGAAGACAAAGTCAGTTCAGTGTTTCCATCCCACCTAAGGGGAGCGTTGGGAGGCAAGATATGTCAACATGTAAGCACAAAAGCAGGCAGAGGAGATTTGACAACGTATTCCTTCGCAGCAAAGGACATTCAGGTTCTTGCAGTGAACTGCCCATGGCTGCTGGAACACACATACACATCTCATGGGGATGTGTGTGAATTTCAGAAGTACTCCTTTGTGCTTTCCAGCAAAGCCAGACTGGCAGGATCAGGCTAACCTGCAAAATGTTTAAAGAAGCCCTCAAAAGTGCCCCTGAATCAATAACTTGAAAGTCATGGAGGAAGCCTTCAGTCTACAGCTCAGGCTGAGCCTTGCACTTATGCAGAAGGCTCCCAGAAGGGTGATAACTGCAGTTTGACCTCTGTTTAGTCTGGTGTGGAATTCTTTGAATAAAAATAGTGGAAAGGGGATTTTATAGAATGGTGTGAGTCAGTCTGAACATACAGTATCTTGCTGCACTGCATGTTACTCTCTCTGGCTTCATGAACGCATGCCCAGTACAGGAAGACAGCAAGAGCATGCGCACAGGGGGAAGCTGCCTCAGTCACTAGTCTATTGAAGGGAGTAACTCTGTCCAGGTTTATTTCTCAGCAGGAGCAGCACAGAAGTTTCTTTCTGCTCTTCAGTGCTGGTCCCAATGGAAACACTAAACTGTGAACTGGAGATGGAAGGTGGAGAAGCACCTCTGCAGTAGCCACTGTTCTTTATTCCTTCCTCCTGCTGTGACAGAGGAAGGTGGAACTAGGGAAAAGTGATGAAGAGCACCAGAAACCCGAGGTCAGGAGGAAGAAGTTAGGAGGGGCAGAGAACAGAGAGAGGGATGGAAGAAAGATGGATGGTGGAGGGAAGGAGTTATGGGAAAAGAGGGATGAAAATAGAGGCTAGAGATGTGAAGAATGGAGGGTAAAAAGTAGGGAGTGTAGTTAGCCATCTATATTATATATTTTATGGGCACACCCCACTAACGTGTTATTAATAGTCAGTATAGTGTATGAATATATACAGTATACAATATATTTATAAAATTGATAAAGGTAGGGTAGTTGTGTTAACTAAATTGCATTATGTTTTCCCCCAGTTGCAGTTTACTTCTACTCATCTTCCTTTAGGTGTATATCCCATAACATTTTGCAAAGCTGAAATCAGATCTTGGCACAGGCAAATACCAAACCTTTTTCGGGCAAAATACGTTCATTTTACATCCTGGTGCAAGTGGAAAATGGTTTCATGGCTCCTTGGTGCCTAGAAAGTGGTATGCAAAGCACCAATAAGAAAGGAACAAGTTGATATAGAAAAACCTGGTAAAAAGCTGATTGATGGGTTTAGCCTTGAGTGATGTATCAAATGTTCTCTAACTTGTAATCACAGTCATACCATATGTACAGTTAGTTTTGAATACATATAGTGAGACTGTTATCCAGAATGGATTGGTAAGTATTAACATTTTCCTTTTTGAGCAGTTCTTGTCATGGGGTAGCTGGTCTCTGTGAGTAGAGCTGGGCCCAGAGCCCCTGTATTAGAGCAGGTGAACCTATTCCAGTCAATTAAAAGGGCCTACAAAGGGCTGATAGAGGGCATGACATGAGAAGTGGAGGGAGGATGATTCGGGCTGTGCCTGGAGAAAGGAAGCTCTGAAACTAATTCCAGTGGTGGGTTCCAAGAGCAAGTCCTGGGGCTCCTGTTTCAGTATGGGAAGCTGCCAGCAGCGGGAGCACCAGGGTTCTTGGGAGAGGTGGCCCTAAAGCTTGAGAAAAGATTGTATCCTGTCTTTTTTCCCTTTTTTCCCTTTTTTCCTTTCCTGTATTTAAAATGCTGCCCCTTTATAAAGGAGACTGAGTGAAGCAATTAGCATTCAGAAGCTGGGGAGAAACCTTGCCCTGTGATTATGCTGCTCTGTCTCAGGTAAAATTGTCTAAACTCTGTTATTGGGGCTTTTAATAATGTTAGCTTTGGACCAAAATGTACTCAGAACATGGTTTGAAATACAAGTTATTGAAAATGAAAACTGACACTGGACATGACTGAGAAAAGTAGAAAAGCAGATACTGTAAAAATGAAGGAAGATACTAACAAGCAAGAAAAAGTGTGTGTGTGTGGGGAGGGGGGGAAGGGATGTATGGTAGGTGTGTGGTTTGTTTGTTTTTGTGTTTTGGCAGAAAATTTGTCCAGATCTCAATGAAAATAGAGAGACATCAGAGGACATCATACTGTAGAGGAAAGGAATCTTATGTGGCTTAGTATTGCCAACTCTTATGATTTTATTGCATTTATCACTATAGCTGGTGTGTTTTCTTAAAGGTCTAGATCTTTAATTCATGTTACGAAAATGGGAAAATATCTCAACTTTTATTGTGTTTTCTTTATAAGTTTCTACATCTCCTGGCTGTAGATAAAAATGTTGGAGTCCTGTTTGTAAACCAGAAGACAAGTAAAAAGAACCAAAATCTATTTAAAATAATCTCAGGAATTTGAAATGAATCTCACGATTTCTTTGGTGGCTGTGTTTTGTGACTCATCCACATTTGTCATTAGCAGTGGAAGGGACCTAATGTGGTGGGCAGATGGTCTTGGGAGCCCAGTGTTTCTACAGAATGGCTGAGGAGAGCCTAACTAATAACCTGCTTCTGTTGTTTGCATCTTGGCAAGTTCCAGAGGGGCAGCCGTGTAAAAGCCAGGAGTCTTGTGGCACTTGAAGACTAACAGATTTATTTATTGCATGAGCTTTTGCGGACGAAAATCCCACTTTGTCAGACACTTTGAAGAGAGGGAACTTACAGAATGGGATGCAAATAAATGCAGGGGAGTCTAAGGCATGGGATCAGGTCATACTGCAACAGCAAATCAGAGCATTTGTAAGGATTTAAACGCTAGGAAACAGCACACAGAGGGAGGGTGAAGTCAAATTACCTGTTATAATGTGAAAAGAATCCATAGTCACAATTAAGTCCTGCTTTCACACAATCTAATTTGCATATTAGTTCAATTTCAGCTGTTTCTCTGCAAATTAGATTATGTGAAAGCAGGACTTAATCGTGACTATGGATTTTTTTCACATTATAACAGGTAATTTGAATTCACCCTCCCTCTATGTGCTATTTCCTAGAGTTTGAATCCTTACAAATGCTCTGATTTGCTGCTGCAGTATGACGTGATCCCATGCCTTACACTTCCCTGCATTTATTTTCATCCCATTCTGTAAATTCCCCCTCTTCAAGGCATCTGATGTAGTGGGATTTTCTCCCATGAAAGCTCAAGTGATAAATAAATCTGCTAGTCTTTAAGTGCTACAAGACTCCTTGCTTTTTTTTTTTTTTGCTTCTGTTGTGACTTCAAAGCTGCCTTTTGAAAGCATGGACTCTACGAAATGCACAAATACTTAGTTACAAAGGGGCGGCTGTGTTAGCCTAGTTCAGGAGAACAAGCAAGGAGTCCTGTGGCACTTAAAGACTAACAAATCATGAAACATGATTTCATGAAACAAATACTTAGGAGGACTAGTGGCTTTGCTTTGTATTAGAACTGAATTTTAACAGACAACAACTTGCTACTGGGACACTGTTCTAAATACAAGTACTATATAAGGTTGGATTATTCTTCTTGAGTATAACCACTAGTCTTGATTCCCTGCTGCCCCAATAGTCCTATGCCTTGTGTAATCATTTTTCGCAGTGTGCAGTGAATTCGAGCTGTGTGCAAAGTGCTGCCATTCTGATTTGGTGGTAGTTTTTTTTGTTTTGTTTTTTACTCTTTTTTTTTTTGCTTGCTGCTCATTAACAAGAAGCAGGGATTCTTCCAAGGGGGCAAAAAATGATTAGCAGGAGCTAGATGACTAAATCTGTTTACTCTTTTTGAAAATCCAGGTCTTAATGACTGCAGCTGGTGTAAGGAAACAGAAGCAGGTCCTTTGTTTGACATTAATGCAAAGAGTCCCTGGGAAGCTTTAGTCAGGAAAGGAACGACCTTAGTTCTGTCATTTTGTCTACTGTATTCTTCCAACTCAGTTTGGTTGGTTTTCATCCACTCTGCCTTCAGTGACAGAACTGAAGATTTAGCCTGTAGCAGTTGTTTCCAACCGTCTGACAGCAATTGGCACACTGCCCATTGGTTTTAATGGCAACTGCTGTTCAGAAGGAGATCATGATTGACCAGTTCGGGGCCATTAGCCCATAGATGTGTGCTGTAACAAATAATGTTGGTCTTACTAGATTGATGAAGCCAGAAATCAGAAGAGAAATCTGATAATGATGGAGAAAATAGACATTGTCTGGTGCTCAGAAAGCTGATTTAGATTTTTGTTAAATCTGCACTACTGTCTTGAAGACTGAATAAGGACATTTTTAAGGGGAAGGAAGACTGGGGTATTCCTGGTAAGACCTATGAGCCCTGTGACATGTATGAGTGCAGGGAATCTGACTACACTGAAGACTCTCATCAGCAAGTCTTATAGTCCAGGTCAACCACTAAGGCTCATAGGCCTAAAAATAGTGGTGTGGATGTTCGGGCTCAAGCTAGAGCCCAGGCTCTGAAGCCTGGACTCCAGACTAAGTCTGAAGGCCTACCTGCTATGTTTAGGTTGGCAACGTGAGCCCAAGTCAGTTGACCCAGGCTCTCAGAGTTCTTGCTGTGTTCTGGGGAGGTTTGGTTTAGTTTAAACATAACCAATGTTTTGATCTTAAAGCTTGTTTAAAAGTGTTGACTTTTACTTTAACTGTTGTACCAGCACCTATGGGGACTGTTGAAAGACCTCATTGTGGTGAGGGAAGATGAAAGAAGACTTCCAGAAGACCAGTGACTTAGGACTGTTTGAAATCTTCTCTGTAAATTGACATTTAATGGAAATCTTTTTCTTTGGTGAAATATTTTTCAAAAGAGGCACTGTCTTCTTTCTGATAAAGTTTATAATTTTATTGAAAAAACACATGCCTGAAAATCAAAAATTTTAGAGGAATACTAACACCTTTTTTGTTTTACACCCTTATAATCCTCTCTCACCTCCCCCCAGTTATATTCTCTGCAGTCATTACTGTGTTCCGCACTTTTCAGAGACATATCACTATGAGTTTAACAGCTGCTGGGATGGACAAAGCCCAATATTCTCTTTAATCTTTTGTAGGCTATGTGCACAAAAAATTTGTGTGCACTACCATTAGCACTATTGAATTTTTGTGTGTGTGCTTTATTTTGTTGTGTGTGTGGGCTTCATGGCCTGTGTGTGTGCACACATGTGTACAGCTTAGGGGGAACATGGAGCCACAGGCTCCATGAGAACTGCCACCTAGCCCATAGTTTGTGATCAACTGTTTTCACTTCTATACAGTGGGAGGAGAAGAGAGGGGAATGCTTTGGGGGACAAAGGACAATGATCCTAATGGTTAACTCCAGAAATTTTCCAGTCTCTGAAAATCTGGTAGAACCAAGAAGGTCAATACAATAACTTCAGTCACTGGCATAAGTGGCTGCAATGCCTGTTGACTTCAGTAGAGATTCTGCCTTGGGCCTTGAGTGCTGAATTTGCCCCACTGGTGATTAGAACCACTCTGGCAGCTAATTCTCTCACTGACTAAAAGAAACAAAATTGTCTATAAAGCAAGGGATTTCCCCCTTCTTAATGATGTTCTCTTTAGTCAATAAAATGCCTGCTGACAATCTAACATCCTATCTTAAATTACTAGCAATATTCTCTATAGTACTAATTAGCAAATGAATTTAAAAAAGATACTGCAGAATCCAATTTTTCTGCGACCATGTAACTTTATTGTCACTGAATTAAAAAAGCAGCTGTGCTAGCTCATCCTGAGACTGAGCTCTTTATACGTTCTCATAATTCATCACAAGCAATTACCTACTTTTTCAAGAAGGGTAACTTGACAGTAAATGAAGTATTTACCTAATGAAGTAAATACAGCTAAGAGGGATTTGAAATATCTGAGCTTCCACTGAGTTAAGAGTTCTAAGTAAGGTGAACAAACTGATTGACATAATTAAGTCTGCCCCCCATCGGTAAGTAGAAAAGGAATTTTAATGGGTTAAGAAGCCCCTAAGGCTCTCTGGACATTCTTAGTTTCCTGTTTGATCTACTGATGGGAGAATGTGTGAAATGGCAAAGGAAGAGCTAATTCATTCCCAAGCTCAAATCTCCTCCCCATGTACTCTGATTTCAGCATGAATATTATCCATTTGATCTACGGTTTCTTCTTCTCATCATACAGAAGCTGGACCTCAGCTGGGTTTAAAGTTAGGAAGTTACTTACAGATGGTGGATAACATAATGTAGCTGGTATTGAGAGAGGCAAGAGACATGATATAAAGTGATGTGAAAATATCAGCGTGAAGCTCCCTTACTGGGAAAATGCTTCTGTTAAACATTTATCAGTAGACTTTCTGGCATTGAATCCTGACAGTTCAAGCTGTCCTTAGATGGATTTTCACCCTCCTAGCGTCCCATAGCAGTACACAACATGGCAAGATTTGCCTCAGACATAAAAATATGCATAAGTTCGTTTTCAGTTTGTTTTGTTCTTAGTGCATCACAATGTAAAGAGATGTATGGTTTTGGACTGCTTGATCTCTTTTGTAGATAGTGCATCCTACCTGGCATTCAGGATTCTGATATTTAAATTATTTCTTTGTAATGTCTTTTGCATGTAATTACAAATAATTTTTAAGGAGTCCCTGATCTACAACAACCTATTAGAGAAGCTTTCTTCAAAATTTTTAATACTCCATATTGAACAAGATCACTGTCTTCGTTATCTCTTATTATAGTATGTTGGCACACCAGGTGATGAAATCTAACATTTTGTCATAACATGACCTATTCTTTACTAAAAGGTACTTTCTGGCTAGCAGGGGGAAAATTCAGTTTGGTGCTAAGCAGGGCTTTTTTTGTTATGGTACTCAGGAATACTGAGTGATGAGCACCCTTTTTTCAGAGTGATACAGCCCTGGCTCCTATCTGGGAAGTCCCAAGTCCCTGGCAGAGTACTGGCACATTTTTTAACAAAAAAAGCACTGGTGCTAAAAGTATATATGATATTTTCATTACCTGCAGTGTGATGTGTTTACCTGCAAGACAAATACCCATATTAAATTCAATAAGTTTATTTTCATTTTATTGAAAGCCTGATCCTGAAGATCCTTACCTATTTGATTAAACCTATTGATGTCACTAGGGTTTGGTTGATTGGCCTTGCATGTACAGCCTGTTGAATCAGAGCTGTCTCTCCTTCTGTTCATTGCTGTGTCATGAACTTCTATAGAAATATTGTTACCAGCAAACAACTGTGAAGTGCCTTAGTTCTGCTCTGTGCTCATAAAAACAGTGTTGCACCTGGAAGCTGAATCCTGCTCAGATTTAAAAACGCTGGGGATTAGCCACTAATCAAGACAGCTGGAGCGAGGCTGGGGAAGAGAGGAGATAATGAAAAGAAATGTAGTAATGATGTATGCATCCTGCCTCAAAAACACACGAGATATGACTGAGCATGATGTACATCTGCAGGATGCCTACACCAATGATGCCAATAACTCTATCAATACACATGGCCACAAATGCTTTGCCCTACTATAGTACACATTAGCCTTTGAATTTCTGGCTGTCACCTGTGTCCTGAAATTCTGGGACTAACTCAGTAGAGAGCACCTGAAAAAGGAGAATTCTACAGAACACTAAAAGGAGGTTAATGTATAATTAATGTCACTAAAGACAAGGTATGGTACATGAGTTAGGAAAGAGGAGTCAGATCCTTGCAGTGGAAATTCCACAGCACAGCAGCTTCATTAGATGACCTCATGAGGTCCCTTCCAACCCTATGATTCATTGCCTTCTTTGTACTATGAGGTACCTAGCACATATAATTTTTTTGTGTCCTGGTTTAGAGGCATCTGAATGCAAACTGACAAATCTTACGGGAGTTTCAAAATAAACATATGAATCATCTCACTTTTTAGAGGAAAATTGTTTTTGTTCTACTCATAAAGAGCACAGGCTTTGTTGCCTGACCTGTGTTAGCACAGATATTATCTTTACACAGCAACATTTAAGTGCATAAGGACCTTCTTGGAGACCTGAAGTATCTAACTATCAGACACAGATGTACAAGATATTATTATCCATAGGAACAGGGCAGTGTGTATTACTAATCAAAGTGTAAGTTAATACTCACCTCTCAAATAGAATCAGCTAATGATAGTCTATAGATTATACTTTTTTACTCCACTTTTCAAATGCTTGTAAGCTACTAAACTTTATTTTTTTTGACCTAAATAGATTTTAAATTGCAGTCAGTAAGATGTGACGCATAACACTTTTTGCTCTAACATATATTGGTAAAATTTTTCATAGCAAATGTATAAGGACATTTTTGACTTTTGAGTCAGATTCATTATTGGACATTATCGTGATACACAATGGGCTACAATTTATATAACTTTTCTGTTCATTTTTGCAATATAATTAACTGTCTGGTTGGATGCCAGTTATGTCATGCAAGGTTGGCTTTTGAATGCTGTACCATAGTGTTGTAGTATCATGTTCCCCATAGTATCATGTATGTGTACAGATGTGAAGCATGTTACATAGCATAGACCCTCTGGACTACCTCTGGCATGAAGGCTGAAGAATTATATGACAAAGGCAGTGCAAATTGCCATCCCTGGCTAAGGTAGAAGTAAGGAAATCACTGCAGCCCAAGATGAAGGGGGCTGCGGGGGGAACTAAAAGGAATGCAGACACTTTGAGAGAGAAGCTGCTGGATTTTGCCAAAGAAACATCATCTTAGAAACAACTGCAAGGTACTGAGCCTGTCCACAGGGCCAGGACTGAACACCACCAACAGTCAGCCTTGTGGATAAGAATGAGAATAAAGCGTAACCTTATAATAGTATTAGCAGAATAGCATGTGTTTTGTATCTCTTATTTGCTTGTAGTGTCTCCTGTTTCCTTTATGAAATGATTGTGCATTGAATTGCTATATACTCATTTAAAATCATATTCTAATCAATAAACTAATGTTTGTTTTACCTAAAGCTGTGTGGACTTTAGAGGGTGTGAATGATTGAGGCTGAGCCTATGCATTTCTATGATAAATGGACAGACATGAATCTATTGTGATTGGGGAAGGGACCCAATTCCTGTAGGACAAGTATTCCCAGTGTGGCAGCTGGGGACTGGAAGTGCTCACTTGCAGACTGTTGCCTGAGTGGCCTGAGGGTGCACATCCAGTGCCTGGGACTGATTGCACACAGGAGGCTAGTGTGGACTGACTCAGGAGTGAGTGGTGGTAAGTCTGGGTTCAGAAGTGGAGATTGAGGGATCATAGCAGCACACTGGACCAGATTCTGGGAGAAGCCTGTCAGACACCCAAATTACTGCTGTGGTTGTTGGGTTCCTGACATGTTATACATCTCCTTTTAAATAAACAGCCAAGGTATGTGCTACTAAAACAGATGTAGCTCTAGGGAATCCATAGCTTAAAAAAAACTTGGAGCAGACTACTGGTCCCATTGTGAAAGCAACAGAAAGAGGCCTGAAGTGTCTCTTAAAAGGAAGGAGCATTTTGTGGTCTATGATGGAGTTAACAGGTGGCCACACTTCCCAATGCCCCTGTCCATAGACCTTTCTGGAGAAGGACATGCTAGTGCCCAAAGGAAATTCCAGAGGTTAGGCTCTGTGCTGATGCCCTGGTCACATTTTCCACCATACAACCACTGGCTGCTTCTCTGATCTACTTCAGCCCCATATGTATGGTTATTTGGAGCCCCAAGAAAGTAGTCTTATCCTGGGCCCAAGAAATTACTCCTGACAAAAATCTCATATTAGCAATGAGGCTCTTCAGCCCTTTTTTCAAAGGTTTAAAGGGATATAATAGATTTTAGACACTGGCATCTACAAACTCTAAAACCAAATGATAATGCAGTCTGAGTGTAATAGGGGTATCTGTGTCTTTGAGAGTTCACAGAGGCCACCCAGCCCTGTTCTGTGTCAGACTCTTTGAGAAGAAGCAGGTGATCACTCTAGACAGACTTGAGGGAGTTCAAGTGAGAAAGCTCCTCCTGAAATGAGGATGGAAGTGACGTGTATTTTTCTTTCAGCACTGTGGAAGGCAATGGGAAGAGTCCTGGAAGCTGTAGTCAATGGGGAGCAGAGGAACTGCTTTTGTATTTGATGTTTTCTATCTGAAGAATAAAATTATGCCTGGAAAAAGACTTGGGCATGACAATGAGCTCTTCCTAAGAAAGCTGGGAGACATAGACTGAATGAGGGTTAGTCTTTAAACCAGGTGGTGTAGGCAGAACTACTAGAACAATTTGTTTTTACTTTCTATGGTAAGAAATTTAAAACCCAACCCTCCACCCTTTTGATGCCTGCAACATAGCATTGTTAATGTTGTATTGTGTGAGGAGCAAAAGCTGACTATGTGGCAGTGAAACTGGTGAGAGTATTTTCTAAGCTGAGTGAAAGGAACACAGACAAAATAGACCTATAGCATATCCTGAAATTGTTGACTGAGAACCACAGCAGCTACTCTTCAGCAAATTGGCTGCCCAACATCAACAGCTTGTCTATGGTGGTAGTTATAGAGTTCAGGGCCAGCAACCACTGGGCTGGCAGTGGGGGCTTACCTTTCAAATGGGTGCCTGGGGTACCAGTATTATGAATGCCACTGTATGGAGTGTGGCTGTAGATGGATATGGACAGCAGAAAGCTATGCCTGTAAGCAAATTCCACCTGAAATACTGATCTTTGTGCAGAAAAATGGAATTGAGGTAATGGTCCTGGTGGACTTTAGGTGTGGGCAGACCCCAGTCTGGGACAATTTATTCTACCTGGGGGCTTCAGGATTTGGAACCATCTTTCTGCAGTGTATCCACAGACACCTTAAACCATACCTCAGTGCATAGGCACAGTTGACTGCTGTAGAAAATGCTAAATTCAATGCAATGGGACTGACCGTGACACCAACCTATCCTTTCATCTTGGCTTGGGAGTGGGGTATTTTTTTTGAGGTGCTGAAGGGGGTTTAAATAACTTCCAAGACCTTGAGAGGAATATCTGTGAGGATGATGAGGGATGGGAGCCCAAAACCTATGATGATGATTGGTGTAGTTGAGAAACTGGACCCTGGAGAGGGGGAATCTGGCTAAAAGGGATCTCCTCCAGAAGGTCCTCCTAAGAAAGAAGCAATATTGGCACTGCTACAGAATGGGACAGCCTAACCAGAGGGATGGATTTCATAAAGAACCCAAGGGAGGATGAAACCTTGAGCTGGGCATATGAACAACTGCAAGTGGTTAACAGAGAAAAAATGAAGCTACAGCCAGCAGAACAATACTTCCAGTTTGAGGTAGGGTGACTGATTCAGCTAAAGGGGGAAGTTCAGTCTCAACTCCTTGTTCCTTGGTTTCCCAGGCATGTGGTCCTGCAAATGGCTCTTGCTGTCTCCTCTGCAGGTCACTGCAGTCATGAGAAAACCATGGCCAGGATTTTGTGTTGCTTATTTTGGATGAGAGATCACCAAAAAGTTCCTGCCCCAAATGACAACCCATAAGACCTAAAGGGAGGATAAAAGCCCCTGTGGTTCCACTCTCCATTGTGGATGTCCAAATGAAAAGGTCAGACTAGATGTCCTCAGGCCCTTGGAGTAGAAAAAGTGCAGCTGGGTACAAACAAATTAGTGAGACTTGATTGTTTCAGAATATCAGGTAGGGTAATCCTACTGTGTAACACTAATGTGAAGACTATTGCTGTGACCGGGTTAATGGTCTTTTCCAGAGTAGAGGTACTTAAGGAGACCCTCGCTGAACAAGGCATCAATTCTACATCTCAGCTGCTGAAATATGTATGTGATTTCCTAAAAATAAACTTTACATACATCTGTCTCTCATTCATAAATGGGTGGTCTGCTTGAATGAGTCAACCAGACCCTGAAAAGAATGTTACAAAAGTTATTTGCTAAGGATCTTGCCATTGGGATGAGCTGATCACTGTCCCATTGGTTGTTTGAGAAGTCCTTCAATCGTCTACTAGATTATCCCTTTTTGAACTTTATATGGGAAGCAAATGTGGGGAACTTCTGACCTGGTCTGAAAGATGTGGGAGGAACAGGCTCCTTGGACAGAGAATATTAAGCAACATATACTGAAGCAGCTTAAAACCCTACAGGCCTTTGCCAAAGAAAACCTCCTTGGTGCTCAATGGATCCAGGACTGAGCCTATAATAAAGAGGTGAGTATATTCCAATTTAATTCAAGTAATCATACTTGGGAGAAAAAATGGTAACTGTAGTCCAAATTAACCATTAAATTGCAAGCAACATTTGAAGTAGCATACCAGATCAGGCAAGTTAACTATGAAATCAGGCAGCCTGATAAAAGGAAAATCATCCTGGTCTACCATGCTAATCTTCTGAACCCATGGAAGGAGCAAGAACACTTATTTATTGCCCCTTATTCTTTTGAGTCTGAACCCAGGTGCTCATCTACTGGATCCAAATTCTGTAGATTTGGGGAACACCTTCACACCAAACAGAAGCCCGAGGTAGAAGCCCTTTTTGATGGTGTTTTATCTCCCAAATTATGGAGACTTTTGTGTACCACAATATCCAAGTGAACCTGGGAAACTCATCTTGGCGATTCCCCAAACAGTCCCCACAAAAATGCAGGAGGCAGTGAGGCAAGAGATCCAGCTGATATTGGAGCTAAGGTTCACAGAAGAATTTTGCCATGACTGGTGAAGCCCAATTTTATTGGTCTGAAAACTGGACAGCATGCTCTGGTTTTGCATGAACTTCAACGAGGTCAATGCTGCTTCCAGATTTGAGGCTTACCCCAGGCCCTGAGGGGATGAGCTATTAAAACATCTGGGAGATGTCTGATATATTACCATATTAGACTTAACAAAAGGATACAAGCAGATCCCACTCACCAGAATCACAGGAGAAAATTGCTTTTAGCATGCCATCTGGCCTGTCTCAAGTTAGGGATATGTTCTTTGACCTCTACAGTACCCCAGCAATATTCCACAAGTCATGGATCAAGCTTTTCAACCACATGGTTCATGCAGTGGCCTATTTAAAATGATGTGAGTTGAGATCTGGAGGAACATCTAGCACAATTTACCCCTGTACTTTTTCATCTATAGGGGACTGGGATAACTGCCAAATAAACCAAACTATGTGCAAGACTGGGAAAGAAGACACCATCTACCTGGGATATACTTTGGGGAAGGGCCAAGTCTGCCCTTTGTGGACAAAGACTAGGCTCTCAATGCATGGCCACAACAAGCCATGAAGAAGCAAGTCAGGACTTTTTGGGGCTCACAGGCTGACACTACTGATTTGTGCCAGGGTTGTCAACAATAGTAGCCCCTCTCACAGTCCTAGTTAAGGACAAGAGCCCCAAGAAATGGCATAGGTCCAAGACCTGTGAAAAAGTCTTTCAGAAGTTGAAAGACCTCTTATGTGAAAAGCCTGACCTGTTCAATCCCAGCTCCAACAAGCTGACACCTCTCAAGCAGTGACCATAACCCTTCACAGACAACAGAGAAAGAAAGCAATCCTATCCTATCAAGGTGTAGCAGTGAGCAGAGGTGTCGCTGGCCAGGGGAGGGACCCGAGGCACGGGCCCAGGCCCCACCCCCAGCCTGCAGGCCCCGCCTGCGGCCAGGGACAGGGACAGAAGCCGCTGCACCACCATGGGCAGCTAGGCCCCGCATCCCCAGCTGGGGACAGGGCTGGAAGCGGCCGCGGGCGGTGGGGTCCTGCATCCCCGACCGGGGATGGGGCTGCCGCCGGCGTGTGCCGCCAGGTCCTGGATTGCCCACCCTGGCTGCGAGCAACCAGGCCCCGGATCCCTGATGGGGCTGGAGCCACTAGGGCCTGGCCCCAGATCTCTGGCCCCATTGAATCACTAGTAAAACTTACTGCAGCTCCAAAATGTTGATTTTGAGATCTCTGATCAAATAGTAAAGCAATACACATCCCTTTCTACCTGTTTGATCACAGCATGAAATATCAGGGCAGATCAGACCCTTGTGTGTCTTGATTATCCATAATTACTGAATTTAACAGTACTTTACCACAGGCATAAGCTTCTATTCAGTGAAGGCAGAGTGAGATGGTGATCTGACAGATGGCAATTTGCAGATGTGACTAATAGCTGGAAGACAGTGACCTCAGCTCTCATCTAGCAAGTGTTCAATATCTAGGCCCCAAGGATCTATTTCATTTTGAGGTTTTTGTGCTCACAAAGAACTCTTCTGCACAAAAGAGATGGTGGTAGGTTTGAAAAGACAAGGCTTTTAATGATTAATGATAAACATAGAATGCTTAAATCACCAACATGAAAATGTTTGACTATGCAAACTTTTCTAAGCATTTTTACTCCTTAGCAAGATTCTTTTGTTTATTAGTAGGTGGCAAAATGCCAGTTGAAACTGAACTAGTGCCAACAATATTATTTATAATAACTATTTTTAATGTGTTATGGCTGTTATAGTGGGGGAGACTGGAAGTCAGCAGCATGAGTGACTGATCAATGATGGAAGAATGAAATGGGAAATGAAAGGAGATATGTTAAAGTTAGAAGAGGTAGGAGTGAACTGGTGGTGGAGTTAACCATTTAGATGACATAGCATATTTTAAATTATGTTAGCTGTAATAGTGTGGATTTGGTCTTAAGACTGGCTGCCTGTTTATAGGATCATTATATCTCAACTCACTTCCTATATCTGGTAAACTACTTCCAAGTTTGTCTTGGCCTGAAAGCAGATAGTGACTTCATCTGAAACTTTAGCTAATATTTTAAATTGACAAATCTAGTGGGCAAGAATCCACAGAATGTTTTTCCAAGACTTGAACTGAACAGCTGCAGAAAGGAAGGACTTTTAGGAGCAATGTGTTCATTAGACACTTGCAGTGGAAAAGTGCAGAAGTAAAGGGTCATGCAGGTTTCCCTACCATTCTTCTCTGTTCTGGGTCTCCATTAGCTTTGTCTGGACCCTATGACTATGTTCACACACAGGCATTATTTCGATACAAGTTGTGTCGAAACAACTTGTATCGAAATAATGCCTTAATTCGAATTAAGTTATTTCGAAATAACAGTTTGTTAATTCGAATTAAGGAAAAAAGCTCAAAGCAAAATAGCAGTTTCAGGCAACAGTTATTTCGAAACAAGTCACTGTTGTTTTGAAACAACATGTTCAGATGGCATTGTTTTGAAACAATCATTTCGAAACAACATTGTTTTGTCCCCACATGGGGTTTAAGTTGTTTTGAAACAATGCCTTTGTTTCGAAACAACCGTGCATCGTGTGAACAGGGTATTTCTTATTTCGAAACAACCTCTGTTGTTTCGAAATAAGAGTGCTGTGTGAACACAGCCTAGAAGACCTTGTCTGAAAATAAATAAATAAAATAAAAAGTATTGGTCTTCTGCTCCAGGCCCTGAGAAAATGTTTCTTTTTTCACAAGTCTCTTTCATCTAATAGGCTGTGTTCAGACGTGAGTTTTATTTCAAAACAACAGCTGTTGTTTCAAACTAAAATTTCTCATGTTCACACGACGTACCATTATTTTGAAACAACGGGACCCATTGTTTCGAAATAACGGCTGTTGTTTTGAAACCATTAAACCTAGCAGGAAATCAAAATAGCTGTTATTTCAAAATGGTTGTTTTGAAACAACAGCGGTCGGACACGTTGTTTCGAAACAACACCATTGCTTCGAAACAACTGTTTTGAAACAACATGTCCGAACAGCCTTATTTCGAAATAACCATTTCAAAATAACAGCTGTTTCGAAAGTAGGCTTTCCCTTAATTCGAATTAACTTATTTCAAAATAAGGATTTTATTTTGAAATGAGTTATTTCAAAATGGGTTATTTCGAAATAGTTACTGTGTAGACATACCCATAGTATATAAGGCCTTTCACTGGTACCTTGGATAGCTGCCTAAGGCAGATGTGGTTCCTGGTCTTGTGGCACTCAATTACACCTTGTAGTCCTGTGGCAGTTAATTATATCCTGTAGACTAATTGATTCTAAAATGAATCATTGCTCCATCACAAAACAGTAACCAGCTCCCCAATAGGGGAGATCTTTAGAAGCATATCTTAAATCATCCTGGCTTCTATTCAGCAGATTACCTGAAGGATTGATTTTAAGTAAGCAAATCTGTTGATGTGTGGAAAAAGTTATTCCTCCCTTCCCACCTCAAAAAAGTGATATCTTGCTTTGCTGCTGTTTTCTTGGCATGAATATAGCTTGAAGACAAACTTCACCCACCTTTATTTAGCAACAGTTATGAACAGTTTCACAGCAGCTGAAGGTGGATATCTCAACTCCTTGTCTTCAGGTTCATACATATTAGAACTTTCTTATTAAAGAGCTCTGTGTGCTGTAGGCATTAATTTTGTCCTGCCTAAACTGATGTGAGGGTGGCTGGCATCGTTAGGAGAAGTAGGTCAGCAGCTTGCAGGATCAAGATCTAAGACTACACATACTAAAACTTGTGGGTCTTTCAAAGTCATACTCTATATTCATAAAGTGATCGAGTACTAATAAATGAACATAGAAATGTATCTTCTTAAATAACATTAAGGTTCTGGCGTAAACTAGCCCAAGCTTACAAATTCCACAGTAAGGCTCCTCCATGTGCCTGTCTCTCTTCTCTAACCACTTACAGAGAGCTCAGTTCTGCCACCATTACACAAATAGACTTATCTCATTCCTTAAGTAAAAGCAACAGAATTTGACTCAATGTAAATTTTCAGAGAGGTAGCTGTGTTAGTCTGTGTGCACTAAATACAATGAGAGTCCTGTGGCACCTTAAGGGCTAACAGATTTCTTCAGGCATAAGCTTTTGTGGAGTTCAACTCCCTTACATCTGAGGAAGTGGGTTGGAGCCCATGAAAGCTTAAGCACGCAGAAATCTGTTAGTCTATAAGGTGCCACAGGACTCTTGTTTTTAGTGTAAATTTGGGTAGAATAGGAAGATCTTGAAGGCACAGAAGTATCCCTTTCATTGGGAAGGGAGCATGAATCCTCACATTAAAATTTGTAGCTTTTGTCAAATGGTATAACAACCCTAAAGTTGATTTCAGCATAGTTCTGTAGTCAGTGTTGTTTATTTGTTTTCTTGAAGCAAAGCAAAAACAGTCCCCCCCCCGACTATTATCAGGACTACCTATTGTATGATTACAGTGTGGACATTGTTACATGCATTTGTTTAATTTTAAAGGCATAAAAGATAAATATCCTCAGACCTTGTTCAAAATGTGGTGTTTGAGGTATATGTTTTTTTTTTTTTTTTTTTTTTTTTAAAGAAGACCCAGTGACTACTAAATCTATAGTGACAGATTGTATTTAGGAAGTTTTGAAAATACATATGATTGAATCAACAGACCATAATAGGCCCTTTGTATAAGAAGCATTGTGTGCTATCATGTAAAAATTTATTTAGAGACATGTAAAATATAGTTTATTAAATCTACAGTCCGTAACTGGAATTGTACAGTTAATGCATAAATTGTTATTTCATGGATTATTGATCCAGTATATTCTGACTTGTCCACATGCCAAACATTCTTTTGAATTTGTTGAAAGAGTCTGTCTCTCTTTAGCTATCTCCCAGACCACATCATCCCCCAACTTCAGACCCCTTAGTTCTGTCTTTGAAAGCCCCCAAGCTGACTGGACTACATTCATGGATTTCCTACATATAAAAGTTAGTTCTACAATAAACAATGAGTTTGTTTCCTTCTGAAAATAAAGAGTGTGATACTACATATTTCTTTCCTCCTGGCAACTTCAAATATGAAAATGAATTTTTTTTATTTAAAAAGAAAAAAAAACCTAAAATGTACTCCTGGGTAGGGATTGCAAATTTCTGGGAAGAGGAAAATTGAATCAAAACTTTCCATTCTTAGAAGTTCATAGAAAAAGAAATTGGGAAAATACCTAAATGATTAAAGAAAATGCTTTGAATTGTTTTTAAATGTTGGTTTCTGTCCACGAGAGGTGCTCTTTCTATTCAAAGCATTTGTGAAGGAATGTAGCCAACCATCCAGTATGAAAATGAAACATCATCTGAGTTCAGTAGTGGTACTGGTATGCAGCGAGGTTGCATCTTAGTGCCTGCTGGCTTTGGTATCTCCCTTGTTCTTCATAAATATACCTTTGGAAATACTCAATCTGGTATTATAATTGAATCAAGGCTGGATGGCAACTTGTTTAACATCAGATGATTCCAGAGCAAAAGGCACATCACCCAACATACTATTCAAGATCTACTTTTTGCAGATGCTACTGAATTTTTCTCTATTTTACCTGATGGATGAACTGCAGGTCATGATAATCAAGTTCTCTGATGCATGCACCAAGTTTGGCTAGGCAATCAATATTAAAAATTATGTCACAACGTACCAATATTCCATCTAAAATCTATGTCAATAAAGAAACTTTCTGGACAATGTTGATTACTTCTACTTGGCCCATTTCTTACCAACTCACTTAACCTTGATAGGGAACTTCATGCTAGAATTAGCAAAGTGCTGTTATCTTTGGCAAACTTAACTAATGTTTGGAAAAGCAAGTTCCTAATCATGAACACAGAGGTGCTTATTTATCAGGCTTCTGTCCTTAACACCGTCCTTTATGGCTGGATCATGTACTCCAAGAGGAGCAGAGATTGAACAGTTTCCACTTCTGCTGTCCTAGAGCGCTCCTTGGAGTTAAAGGTTTAGCAGTAGTGTGATCCTTTAGAGAACCAGTCTACAGTCTATGCAAGGAGCAGGCAAACTGCAGCCCATGCACTGGATCTGGCCCGACAGTGCCTGGGCTCCAGTCCCCGAGCTGGCATTGTCTCCCACCCCCTTCATCTCCCCAGCTTCGGCAGCAGCTAGCCATGACCAGAGAGCTGCTGCTTCTCCTCCTCCTTCCCTGTTTCAGCCTCCTAGGCTATGTGTATACTGATGGTGGCAATTTTGCCACCATCAGTTCACCCTTCTGGAAGCGGATCATGGCGAGTATGAACTTGCTATACCGCTACCAGAAGCTGACCCTGGAAGTCCTGGGGGTCAGGGGGCATAGGGGAAAGCTGACTGCAAGTGCTTTGTGGTCAGCTTTTCCCAGATGTGTATTGGTGGCTTAGAAAGTCACCGCCGGTTATGCTAGGAATTTTATGTTCCTTGCATAACTGGCAGTCAACTGCTACTGAAAAGCTTTCAAATGTAGACTAGGGCTCAGGCTGAAGCTGGGATAACAAAGACAGGACACAGCAGCTGCGACACAGCCAGAATGCTGCTGCTTTGCTTCCTTCCCTGCCTCTCAGCTCTGGGGCTGGGCTCTCAGCCACTGTGTAGCCCCACTCTGGCTCTGCACAGTACTGGCCTGTCCCTATACAATACCAGCTCAACCCCTGCTCCCAAGAGCCAGCTGTGCATTAGTGTGCCACCCCCTCCCCTAGTCAACTGCAGGGCCATGCAGTGGCTGAGAAGTGTCCCTGGAGGAAGGGAGGGAATGGAAGGCTGAAGCTTAGGAGGGAGCTGCTGCCCCCACCAAGTTCCCTGGGGCTGGCTCTGTGCAGGCCTCCCTCCATCCAGGAACCAGCTCCCTGCTGGCTCTGTGGCCTGCCAATCAAAATTATTGCTGACCCCTAGTCTATGCAGACCATGTTGAGCATTCATAAGCTGCATGGGTGGGGTATGTGGAGTACATGCCTCAAGACTGCCCTCCAAAGATTGCATTTTATGGCCAATCTAAGAAGAGCCCATGATGCAGAGGAAGGCTACAGCTCTGTGTAGTCAGAAGTCAGTCATCACTCCCCTTCTGGGTTAAGTCACTGGTTCCCTGTCTGTCAGTAGGGGGAAAATCAGCAGTTTACGGGAGCTGTGGCCTTTCCAATTGGGTAGAGCTACTATGCAGTCTATACCCCCTGGTTCTCAGGTGGTGGTTGACCTAATAGGAGTCTCAGCTGCAACCAGAGTAGAGCAGTCTACAGGCCAACCCTCAGGTAGGGCATAAAAAAAGTTTATAGTTTACAGCAGGGACTTGAGCACCTCTGCCTTCAAAGGCTCAAATGTGGGTTGCTACGAGGCCAGGGGAAATAGGGAGATGTGAGCCCACCCAACTCTGTGTCTCAACCCAGGGCTCTAACAATTGGGAGTGGTCCACCACTGGGTCAGTGGGCAATCCCACTGTAACACAATTACCAGAGTGCTGGGCCCAAAACAAATCACAGTTGGCTGCCTCTGGGCAACTTTTTACACATCCTCATCAAGTACCTTGCTCTATGGGGCATCATCAGTTACCTTGAGACTGCCTCTAGCCATGTACCAGCGGTTTGCCTGCAGGCATAGACTCTTAAGTGGGCAGGTCATCTCTGGGCACATCAACAAAGTCAGAAGCTTGGGTCCAAAGACTGTCCTTGGTTACTGTGGGACAGGTAGTCAGCAGCAGTCCTAGTAGTTTTCTTGAAGGCATGGACTCCTCAGTAGGCTAGTTGCAGTAGCCTGGAGAAAAGTAGTAAAAGCAGTAGCCTGGAGAAAGCCAGACATGTCTATTTCTATCGCCGTCTCTGTGCCTACTGAAATGGAGGCCTGGCTTTTTAAACTCCCTGTCCTGCCTACCCACTTCTGGTATGTGGGAGGGCAGGTAGCTTCTCCTTCTCTGAGTTAGAGGTAGGCCACACTGCCTCACTGCATTCCAGTACAGTCATAAGGTCAAACATGGCTTAAAGAAATTCAGCCTTCCTACTAACAACTGGGAAAAACCTATCCAGAATCATGCGCTTTGGAAAAATCATGTTACGACTGGTGTAGTCATCCATGGAGAGCCGTCAGAGAGCCAAACACAAGGCCCAGAGGGTGAGCCAGGAAGCAGAGTATGCTTCAACTTTTATCTGGCAAGTGGATCTGCAGCCACTGTGGGAAAGTTTGCTGTGTGCACATCAAGCTCTTTTCTCATACCATTGCTAAGCACCACTGATTTTGTTACATCTTCTTTCACTTGTCAAGATGTTGGATGGCCATGCAGCTTTTAGGCTAGCTTTTGTCTGCAGCTCTAAATGGCTATAGTGAGTCTATTTCTCTCCAGCCTTTGAGCTTCAATAGTCACTTATATCTGTGGAAAGTTAGAACTAAAACACTACCAAATCCAAATAGTGGCATTTTACACCCAGATTTCCCTTGTGTAAATGGTACACACAATGTAAAGCAGTAGCAAATCAAGCTCTGTAGGTGTTTCTGTGGGTGCAATGTTGCACTGTACCCTTTTGTATTAACTAGATAATGGACATGGGGCCCATTTCACTGATCAGTGAAATCCATGGGAAGACTACTGTCGAATTCAGCAAATGTTGGATTAGGCTATCTGTGGCCAAATTGTATTACTTTTTGGTCATTATTCATTTATGTTTTCTTTACTATGTTAGCTCATGATTCTATTTTCTTTTAGATGTTGAAAAATGGTGGTTTGTTATAGCTGTTCCAGGGGCTTAGCCAGAGTTCATGAAGCCTACCTTAGAACTTAGTGGCTATACATGTGAGGGTCCTACTCCCAGGATTTGGAACAAAGCCATCGCAAGGTTAAAATTTACACACTGTTACTGATGTTGTTCCTATGATATATGATGAGGACCACTGAGTTACTGTTCAACAAAGAAATTTTCTCTAAGGAGTTGCAAGGTGGAATGCTGAGAACCAACATGAGAAAACCAATGATTAAGGCTCTATTTTTGTTTACATCCTTTGCCTCCCATGGATAAACATAACTTTCCACAGACCAAAACGGCAAATATTTAAGGGGACCATTAAATGTTAAAACAAACAAGTTTACAAGCTAGTATCTACCTATTGCTTGGCAAACTGGCAGCTCCACCATGCTGGGCCTCATGCTTCTGCCTCTAGTTGTGGCCCACAGCATATCACATTACCCGTTTCTAACTGTAATGGGGGTGTTCTCTAGTGGAGTCCTGTAGGAAAGAAGAGAGGGGGTTAGGGATCAAGACCACCCTTTACTCCAGGTCCCCACAAATTGCACCTATGTGCGCTGACAGCATCTGAGTCCATAACTCTTTCCCCTGGGCTTTCTCCCCACCCTTTCAGTTCCTTATTCCCCTCTTGCCTTAGCAGGGTTTCTTGTTTCAAGCCTCAGTGCCTGGGGAGTGTCCCCATGCAGTTTCTACTTTCCCTCCTCAGCCCAGTACCTTCCTCCATAAACTCCTCTCTACAGTACAATATAGTATGGCATACCTCCAGTTTCTGCCCCATCTGTCTGGAGCAGCAACTTTTCTTTATCAGGCACTTCATGGTTCTTAATTAGCATCAGGTGCCCTTAACTGCCCTGCAGTAACCCCAGCTAGTCTACAGGGAACAAAGCTTTGAGTATTTTGAGACTTACATACCTCTCTTTTCTAACTCTGACTGCCCTGCCCTTGATATCTCACAAGGGGTAGAAATATCTCTGAATACTTTGTGAAAGAATTTTTATTTCCTTTTCAGCTGATTGAGCTTTGCTTTGTTGATAGGACCATTTTCTTTGAGAAATACCTTTATCTTATATTTTCTGAGATTTTTGTCCTTATTCCCCGTAGCTAAATGGTTTTATTACCCCTCAGACAGCTGAAACTAATAACCTGCCTTTCAGGCTAGACCTTAAACACAGCAGAGGGAAGGGATGGCTAACTTTAGTGAGAAGAGATATAGTAACTTCCTTAGAGTCTCTGACAGAGGTGGAATAAGAAATCAGATTTCTTAAAACCCGTTCCTTTTTCCTTAATCAGAAATTCACCATTCCTTCTTGTGCTAGCGACACAATATTTCAGTGAACCTCAGACAATAATTGGGGGTAACTAGCTGGCATACCACAGTCCCAGTTCAAGTATTTATAAGTGACTTGCATGACTAGTTAGTGAATATTTCAAAGGTATCACATTAGCACTCTCTTCAAATCATACTCAATATAAAAATTAATTTCTTGCACCAAAGAAATATTATGCTTAAGAATTGACAGTAAACATTGTCCCTAGAAGAAAACTCCATAAGCCTCTGAAACTTTATTTCAGAAAGCAAAGCAGAAGTGCCATTGGCCCAGGAAAAGACCCAGGGCTTGGCGCACTGTGATTCGGGGCTCAAGCCTCAGAAGTACACTGCTGCAATGGGCAGCCTGGCAGTAGACCGAGGGTGCTGGGGCTTGGAGCTCAAGGCCTGTAAGCCCAGTGCCAGTGATGCCCCTGAAGAAAAGTTATGACTGAATCCTATCACATTGTTTATTTTGTGGCTTTTCTAGATTCCTAAAAGCAATGTAGACATTAAAAAATCAATTAGTACTCAGAAATAGCATAAACATGTTACTTTGCAGTTATTTAAAATCTCTTCTGACCACTACACACAAAATAATTGTGATAACAGGCTGCATAAAGTCTTTAAAGCCTGAATTTTTCTTAGGTAGGTATACAGCCAATAGCTAATTTTTAAATATCTTCCTGCATAAAACCAAGTACTTAAGCTTTATATTCCTGTGTGATGCTATGCATAATGGTGTGTTAAATCATGGAAAATCTGAACAAAATATGAAACAGACAAACCATCTGAAACAGGAAAAATGTTACTTTTACAGTTAGAAGAAACTTAATAATTATGCATTAAGCTCTTCAAAGAGGTGACTCTTTATTTCCTTAATTTTTTTTTAGAAGTCTACAAACCCTCCTTTTCTTTCTTCACTTTCACAACAGTTATTAGCCTGATTGGAATGGGGGAAAAATGTTGTTCTGATATGTCAGGATTCATGACTCATGACATCTGGGGAATAGCAGAATTTATTATTCATTGGGGGGGAATAGGCAATGAAATTTTACTGGCATTTTACAATATTGGAAATTGTTTCTGATTAGTTGCTTTAATTATAACAAGATATTCAGTTCTGTGCTGCTCCTGTGCGTAATCTATTTTAAACTGAAAATTATTTTAGATTGGCTTGAATTGCTTGTAATTCAATTTCCAGATACCTCAAATCAGCTATGCATCTACAGCTCCGGAATTAAGTGATAACACGAGGTATGACTTTTTCTCTCGAGTGGTTCCACCTGACTCCTATCAAGCCCAAGCCATGGTGGATATTGTGACAGCACTTGGATGGAACTACGTGTCAACACTGGCTTCAGAGGGGAACTATGGAGAGAGTGGTGTAGAAGCATTTACTCAGATCTCAAGGGAAATTGGTAAGTATACATTTATCAGATTTTATATTTATAGCTGACAGGTCACTAAAGTCTGAGGATCACTAAACACTGTCTGGTCTGTGTGGAATAATTAGAGCTCCTACAGATGCATGACCTAGACTGTATTCTTGAGAGAAGTGAAGTATTATGAATGATTTTGCTGTTTATGAGTCTGTCAAGGTGACACTTTGGTGCTTATTGAGGAAGGAGAGCTCCTGACAAAGGCAAAAAATTCAAAAAGATCTCCCCCAGTTTGGAAAAGGGAAGCTCTTTGACAAATTAAGTCTTCCGATTTGATAAATGGTATAGAATATGGTCACTTTAGATTGAAATTTATAGTAGCAAATTGTCATCCTTTTTTAAAAAAATTGTGGTTGGACTGTAACCAGAGAGGTTATGATTGAGTTGTTTTTATAAAATCCTAATCTTGTGACCCCCAGGTCCCAGAAAATCTTTCTCACTGTAATTCATGGAGTTTTTAATCTTGGTGCTCTAAAATGTCTATAAAGTACAGAGACATACCCTGGTTGTTTTTATTTCAGCATGAAATGTGTTATATAAACACTGGCATATTATGAGTAGTATTTTTAAGGTCTGTTTGATCTTTCTTCAGTGCAGTAGTTATTTCTGGCCTGAAAAATTGGCTGTTTTTCAGGAACAATGGATTTTAGACTCCAAGGAGGGGAGTAATAGGTTGTATGAAGGAGAGAGGAGTAAATATCTGTTATTGATCCTTCATCAACTAAACTGATATTAACTAATACAAATAAGACCCCTGCTGTACAAAAGTACTTAATCAGCTTTGCTATTCCTTCCAACATAAAATGGATTCATTTATTGAATTTAGAGTATGCTTTGAAGATCAAGAATCTCTGACTCTGTTAGGCCAAGGTGGGGGGTGGGAGAGCTTCAGTTTGTGTCCAATTTCCACATATAAATCTGTAGACCATTAGCTTGATGGTCTAGATAAGCTGTCTAGCTGAGGCATAAAGAGAGAGGAATCCCCTAGATACTTAGGGCTCAAATCACTTGTGGATACAAAACCTGAAATAAACTGGATCCCATGCACTCAGTAGAGCATATATATATAATGATCCATTGGAGAACATCATTAAGTCACTTGACTATGTTCATTCAGCACACTCTGAAATTTCCAGATGGCCTTGGGCTGACATGTAGAGTATCTTCCAATTATCTGATCAGAAGGTGACAACACATAATTGACTCTGGTGAGGTCTACCACGATTTGCAGGCGATGCAATGTGGACCAGTAGCTGAAAATGCAGCAGGATCCCCAAATAGGAGAGTCCTTGCATATCCTAATCACTTAATAATTCCTATTGGAAAGAACTGTACAGAGTGAATCAAGCATTACTGTGTATCTACTAGGAGCCACAGGGACATTAACAGCAACTCTTCCTGTCAATTGGTATTAAAGACAGTTGATAGATCTAAAGTGAAACAGTATGGGTATCTGACTTACACCTCTCTGTGTAGTAGATAGAAGTGTAGACTCCCTGCTATGTATTAATGGAAAATTAGATTGAAAAGTTTCAGAGAGGTGCTCTGTTAGTCTATTGACAGCAGAAGTGACAAGGCATCCTATGGCACCTTAGAGACAAACAAACAAAAAATTTTTTTTTCGGAATGGCATAAGCCTGGGGTTGGCAACCCCCAGCACGTGTACCAAATGTGGCATGTGGTGTGAGGCTGAGCGGTATGTGGTACCACTCAGGTTCCCTGTTGGCCCCATCCCCAGTGTGGCCTGAGGCCACAAGAACCGTGTGCTGCAGCTCCAGGCCCTCACTGGCCATGCTTCCCCACTGGGGTGTGCGACCAGCAGGGACAAAGAAGCTGCAGTGCAGGGTATCTGGCTTCTACTGGCTCTGCCCCTGCTGGGCTGGGCTGCTGGAGGGGAACAGGATGGGTTGGTCCACCCAGAGCTGCTGCTGCCAGCAGTAGTTGGCCCTGGCCCCAGCCGGGAGCCAGATGCTGCCTGCTGGCAGGAACAGGAGCGGGAGCTGGCCCCGGCTGGGAACCTGAGGCCTGGCCCACCCCTGGCACCTGCTGAGGGTGCAGTGGGTGGGGCTGGCATGGGGGCCAGCAAAGGTTGCCACCCCCGGCATAAGCTTTCATGGGCTGGAACCCACTTTGTTGTGCATCTGATGAAGTGGGCTCCAGCCCATGAGAGCTTATCCCTGCCCCCAATTTTTTTGTTAGTGTCTAAGGTGCCACAGAAGTCCTCACCATTTTATTTCAATTGAAAGGAAATTTGTTAACTCTCGGTGTTGACAGAGCTGCCTCACAATAACTTCTTCAGTCTTCCTTCCCTGAAAAATGAAGATGAGAGAGTGTTCTTGGTGTCTGTATTGGCAGGGTACTTTCTTGAATAGGGATCAGATGAATGTTTCTTTCTGACATGCTAGTGCTCTGACCCCCTGAAGGAAGGTATTGATAATTTCTGCAAATATTGGAACCTATTCTCCTTGCTTGATTGTACTAGTAAAAACTGACATGGGATTAAGTCACTGGTTGCAGTTTGAAGGTCTCCAAATCCTTCAAAACTTCAGTGTGAAAAAAACTGGGAAAATTTGAGGGAAATGACTACATTTGTTCACCCCAAGCGCAGCTTGAGACCATATAGACCCACCATAGAGACCAACAAATCATTCCTAGTCCAGGATGTCTTGTTTGCACAGTGTACGGAAATCTCTTACTGATAAACATGTCTCTGTAATCAAGTGAAGATAACCCAGGTTCATTAGGCTGTTTACCACATAGTACCGGCCTACTGACCAAGACTTCATGGATTCCATGGCGAAGAAGAATCATTCTTTGTTTCAAACCTAGCCACAGTAAGAGTTAAAACATATTTTGTCAAAATCTATTCAGCTTGCAATGGAAATTCTGCACAGAATAAAAAGAAATTACAATGTCCTGCATAGTTCCTTTACTAAATAAACCCTTTATGCATCTATATGCAGTCCTTAGGTGAGGGGCTTTCTTCCCTTTAAGTCCTATATCCTATACAGGTGTAGTGGGTCTCTTAAAAGGAGTGGGTCACATTATTCCAGGCTCCCAATTCTGATTAAGTTCTCTTGAGTGTCACTAGTTTAACTTTCTTTAAATTTCTTTTCTCATTTGATAGGCTGTCCATTCAGTTTTTGCGCCACACTCAGTAACTTGTATAGGCAGGGAGTAATGGCTATTCAGTTGAAATGAAGAATACTGAAAAGGTCAAAGTACTACCGCACTAGTATGCCATAGATCATATTGGGCATCAAAATCCATTCTCACTTTAATGACAGTTATTCCATCTGGTACAAAACATAGCTTAAAATTAAATATATTATATGACAGTGATTGGAACTGGAAAGGGAAATGGTGCTAATTCCAACTTTTAGTGTATTTTATCACCTAAGGAAGTTTATTAGATAGTAATAAGACAATCAAATAATAAAAGTTTCCCAGTGATATTATCATCATTTTAGGTGTTGAGTTCAGTTCATGTGGGTGTATATATAACCACGAGAATGAACTGATATAAAACTATAATGCTTAAGAAATCACTGACATGTTAAAGGCAACTTGACAAAAGCAAGCATATTTTACTGAGTTCTCATTAAGCTGTCATGCACAGTACTTTTCTTTCAGTATTTCCTTTCCTATCAGTGCTGCATGCCAAAATGTTTGTTGGTAAATAAGGGCTTTTTTCTCTCTAATCAGCTTCATCTTTCTGCTGGATTGTCTCAGGCATAATGTGCTCCTAGTCAGAGCACAAGTTCACTGCCAGGAGACAAACTCATTTTCCCGGGTTTGGTAGTACACTGTGGGGATTGATTAAAGAAGGTCTCTTTTGGGGTCAGGCTTCTTGCTTGGTTTAGCTAGTGCTCTATTCATTGCAAAACCTCCTCTGATGCCTGATGGGATGTAGAGTGCTAGAGGACATGTTTATCCCCACTAGTGACCAATGAAGCATCAATATGAGTTCTGATGGGAAATAGTACTCTCATATGACAGCCTATTAAAGGAGACAATAAAAATGATAAAAGGAGAAAGCTGTAGCTTATTAAGGAAAGTTGAAAATGGTCAATACTTTCTCCTGCTTTTGCTCAGGAGTCTGCAAAATAGCATATATATCTTGCAGTGAAGAGAGGATAGAGAAGAAGAGTATGTAGAACAGTGGGGAGAGAAATGGAGAGAGAAAAACAGGGCCAATTCTTGACTAGAAAAAAATGATGTACTGCCACTGAAATAAATACAGCTATGTAGATTTACCCCCACTGAGGATCCTGCCCCTTATTCTGATGGGTACCCTGTGCATCTGGCTTCAAGACAGGATTCTGTTGGTGGAATTTTTGTCTATTCCCTTCATCTTGGTGGATTATTGTGGTACAATAGCATTCTTCTGAGCAGGACCTCAGTGACTGGCCTGTGATCCTTCGTGTAATTATTTAACCACATGATAATCACACAGTACATATATAACAAATGGATGCAGCTACAGTTTTTGTGTATTTTTAAGAATGTGATACATACATAGATGAGTTATCACATTTTGCTGATCTTAATGAATAGCTTGTTGGAAAAAAAAAGATATGTACATAAATTGTTGAACCATCTGTCTTGTCTTTTGCAAGTGTTTCTATATGGCCATGTGTGTGTATCTTTGCTTCATAAATATTCTGAAACTACTGTCTCGTCTGCTGGTTTTTAACATCTCTTAGACGGAACAGCTCTGTTAAACAAAAATGAAAGCACAAAACTTAATGAGTCTCTCTCCCTCCCTCTAGGAATAGATGCACACAGAGAGAGACTACTTAAAGTAATCAAACTATTTAAATTGTCAGCTGATCTGTGAAACTTTTTGGCATTCAAATTTCAGGGCAGAGAAACACAACCCTTCCCTTCCACTTAGAAGAGGCTTATTGTCCTTAGATACCATGGCAACAGGTACCTTAGAAATAAATAAGATGACTTGTATTAACATTTCCTGCAGTTATCTTTTAATATCAAGCTTTTTTTTTTTTGGTCTTGGTAGGTAAGTGGCTGACTTTATATTTTAAAAAATAGATGTGCAAAGACAAAGGTTATATTTCATATTATTTTCTTTCTTCTCAGAAAGTTTTACTTCTTTAGAAATGGATTCAAGCATAACAAATTAATTTTAAAAAACTAGGAATACTCTATCATGCTATCACAAAAGGGAAATATTTTAATTGAATTGTAAATTTTGTTTTTTTATTTATGCAGCTGAACTCAATTGATAGTACTGCATTTCGATTTGCAAACTCTAATACTATATAACTGGCAACAAAAGCTTCAATTTCATGTTTGGAAAATTGCAAAATAAAACTGTTGGTGCCCTCATGTTGCAGATGTTAAAAGGATTCCAGGAAATTTTAAATAATTTCACACAATTACAGAACCTGATAAATACAAAATAATTTTAGGGGCTTATCATGAAGGGCAATTTCAATTCTTTTCTTACACTGATGCTAATCAATACAATGTGTTTTTTCTCGTAACTGTATTAAGTTTGGTATATGACTTTATAATTAAAACAATATGCAGGACATTTTGTGTCCAACTTAACTGGATTTATAACTATATTTTATGAATGTTATGTCGTGTCTAAGACTTTAGAGGTTGTCTAAAGGATTTGGAGACCCAAATACCATTAACTGTGGGATGCATTACTTCCTATGTTGATTGTGTTTTTCTTATATTTCACTTCTAGGGAAACTGCATCTTATCCACTCAAAAATATCTTTTTTTCCCTTGTATAATGACTTTTTGTTTGATAAATGCAGCACAAGAAGACTCTATGCTGAAAGCAGTCTATATGTAGTACTTCCATTAACTATAATCTGAATTTGCTAGACTGTTTTTATGCCTCTGCAAAACAGATCATGAACTGTACGGTACTGATAACCAGCATAACCAACCCTGCACTTCCCCTTTCCTCTGCCCCATATAAACAAACCAAAAATACAAAATTAATATTTTAGGTCATATTCATAGCTTGAAAGAGTTATGTTCAGTTTAAAGTGTTTACCTCTTCCCAACCAATTTAACAGATTTCTAATTAAGCAGCAATCTCTTTTCTGGAGATTATAGGAGACAATAGATGACTCACCAGTTATAAAACTACAAAGACACTGGTTTAAAGTTTATTGATTTAAGGATTTCTCATAATTCTTAATCTAAGGGAAACATTGTATCATGACATATTTTAAAACTGTTGCATATATTTTACTCCTTTGCCCTCTAAATGATGGAGACCCTGGACTACTCTCACAGTTTTTTAGCTTCTTTCAATAAAGAGAAACTTTTTTGCCCACTGATGGTAGCTCAGTTGGGGAATGTCTACACTATGGGCTTAAGTCGACTTGAGGAGGCTTAAGTCAACTTAAGCAAAGCCCTGGCCACATCCGGAGTTCATTAAGTTGAGTTAAGGTCTTCCTTAATAACTCTCACTTTTTAAGTCAACTTAGCTATTAAGTTGACTTTATTAAGTCAACTTAATGCAATGTTGCCAGTTAACTTTACTGGCCTCCAGGCCATCTCCCACCCCGCACTGGCCACCAGGAAGAGCCTGTCCTGGCCAGTCAGAGCAGGGCAAAGCTCCAGCTGATGCTAGGACAGTAGAAAGTCCTGCCCTGTCTGCTGTCCAAAGCTGTCCAAAACTGGCATCTGCAAACATGCAGAGCCAGAGCCCAAAGCCAAGGCCATAGGAGAAGGTGGGCCATTTCCCATTTTGCCCAGCACCTTGGCAAATTCATCCATATACAGTGGAATTATGCCAAGTACTTATTTGCACCCATGCAAATACAAAGCCCAAGCAAATAAGATACCCCCTTTCAGCTGACTGAGCAGGGGGAATGCTTTCAGACACTGAGATCTTGGTTACACTTCTCCTGCACTCTCTCTGCCCTCTGGCTTCTGCCCCCACCTACCTACCCCTCATCACACCCTTTGCCAACCTGATGCCCGACTCTTCCCTCACTCCCTTCTAGCTTCTTTGTGGCAGCCCATCCTTTCACAAGCATTGCCTCTTTTCTTACCCCACCTTCAGCTGCCCAGTACCCCTCCCTCCTATCACCCCACTCTGCCCCCTGGCACCTGCACCTCTCCTCCCCTGCTCTGCCCTCTAGTGATCTCCTCAGCTCTAACCACCCCCTCTGCCCCCAGCTGCCTGTCTCACTCTGTCCTTCTGGTGCCTGCCTCACTCCTCATACCTATACTGCTTGCACCTGACCCTTCTCATGACCCTCTGCCACTGGAAGCCAGCCCTCTACTCCTTCCCTCATGTCCCTTGGAGCCCCTCTATTCTCTCACACCTCTCTGCCCTCTGGTGCCCATCCCTTCTTTTTGCTCCAGAGTCTCTTCCCTTCTTCCCTGGAACACACCCCTCCCCTCACCCTCCAGATCCCAGTGGACCCTGCCCCTCCTTTCAACGCCCTCTGTCCTGGTGCCTGCTCCTTCCCTTGTCCCCCATTGCCCTTGAGGCTGCTCCTCTTCTCTGCTCTTCCTCTTTCTCTCTTGCATCATCCTGCCTGCACCCCCCCCAATTCCCCCAGCCCCAATCATCCCCCCAGACCCCTCTCACCCTAAACTCCCTCATTCTACCCATACCCCCTCCCCACTTCCTCAGCTCCCACCCTTCAGCTCCCCACCAGTTCCCCCCTGTAAATAAAGCACATCCACACCATCATTCAGTATGTAGTGCGTCCTTTTATTGTGTTGGGGACAGGGGGGAGATGGGTGGGAGGGGGTAGGGAGGCAGGAATGGGCAGGTGTGGGTGGTAACAGCAGCTGGAGGCAGGTGCTTTATCTCATCTGCAGGTTCTACAGCCCGTGGTCATCATCTCAGGTGATGAGAATGATGCAGTGCCACCAGTCACTGGTGGTTTCCCATGCCCAGATGTGTGGGTGCACAGGAGGCACACTGTCTGCGCCAGTTCCCAGGAAGGGCAAGGAGGTTGGCCTGCTGGGGCCTGCCCTTATGCTAGCAGTTGCCCTGTGATGCCTAGTCCAGGGTCGGAGGGGTCTGGCCACTGCATGGGGGATGTGGAGTGCTGTGCTGGGACATTGCTGGGGCATGCTGGGGTCTCTGATCTCTTTGGGCACCATGTTGCCATGCACAGTATGGAGAGTGGTGAGGTCACTCACTTTCTGTTGTAAAGGAGTGGCCAGGAGAGAGGGGCATTTCTGCTGTGATGCACTGTGGGCCAGCTACCCACAATGTACCACTCCTAGGCTGTGTTCACACGGCACTTTTGTTTCGAAACAACCTTGTTGTTTCAAAACAAAAAAACCCATGTTCACACGACGCACAGTTGTTTCGAAACAAGGGGAAGCCCTTGTTTTGAAACAACTGTGTTGTTTCGAAACAAGTTAAACCCCATTTGGGGACGAAACAAACTTGTTTCAAAACCCTTGTTTCGAAACAAGGCGTGTGAACATGTTGTTTCGGAACAAAGTGTTCCGAAACAACAGTGGAACCTCAGCACCCTGGCCAGGGAACCCTCAGGACCTTGGCCAGGGTGCTGAGGGCTGTCCCTTAGCCCCAG
>ML682013.1:8809670-8901900 GCA_007922195.1 Podocnemis expansa
CCCGCTTTTTTTTCTTATTTCGAATTAACATTTTGTTTAATTCAAAATAAGATATTTCGAAATAAGGTGTTGTTTCGAAACAAGTTGTTTCGACACAACTTGTTTCGAAATAACCCTGTGTGTGTGAACACAGCCCATGTATATTTAATTATTGACTTGTCTTGTGAGACTGTCCTGCAAGGATACTAACTGTGATGTGGTCAGTGCTTAAATCTGAGTCCATCAACTAATTTCACATTGGCCTCTTGAACAGTCAGTAGATGGCACTGACTTCCAATTTCTTTATCCCATATTGGATTCACATCCTTCCGCCCCGCCCAAAGAGACAGTACTAAGGGCACAAGAACAAATTATTCCAATGGGTGGGAAGGATAGGAAGTATGGCAAGAGACCACCCTGGCTTAATCAGGAGATTTTCAATCATCTAAAAATGAAGAAAGAGTCCCACAAATAGTGGAAACTTGGACAAATCACAAAGGATGACATAAACAAATAACACAGTTATGTAGAGGAGAAATCAGAAAGGCCCAGGCATAAAAACTGAAATCAAACTAGCTGTAGGCATAAAAGGTAACAAAAACATTTTAAAAATAAATTTAGAAATAAGAGTAAGACCAAGGGCAGCAAAGGTCCATCACTCAACAAAGAGGGAAAAACAATAACAGAAAATGTGCAAATGGCAAAGGAACTAAATGATTTCTTCATTTTGGTCTTCACTGAGAAGATTGGTGGTGACTGGATGCCTGAGGTAGGGAGGGCAGTAAAAATGGGACAGGATCAAAAGCTAAAACAGTGAAAGAACAAATTAAAAATTACCTAGACAAATTAGATGTCTTCAAGTCACCAGGGCCTGATGATATGCACCCTAGAATACTCAAGGAGCTGACTCAGAAGATGTCTTTGCTGTTGACTATTATCTCTGAAAAATCATGAAGACTGGAGAGATCTCAGAGGACAGCAAAAGAGCAAATATAGTGGCCATCTATAAGAAGGGGAATACGGACAACCCAGTGAATTATCCACCAGTCATCTTAACCTCTGTACGAGGAAAAATAATGGAGGAAATAATTAAGGAAGCATCTAGAAGAGAATAAGGTGCTAAGTTCTAGCCAACATGGATTTGTCAAGAACAAATCATGTCAAACTAACCTGATAGCTTTCTATGAAGGTGTAAAAAGCCCTGTGGATAGAGGGGAAGTGGTAGATGTGGTGTAGCTATACTTTAGTAAGGCATCACCTTCTTCTTAACAAACTTGGGAAGTACAGCCTGGATGGAGCTACTATAAGATGGGTGAAAAATTGATTGGATATCGACTCCCAGAGAGTAGTTATCAATGGTTAACATTCAGGCTGGAAGGTCATAACAAGTAGGGTACCGCAGGGATCAGTTCTGGCACCAGTTCTGTTCAATATTTCCGTCAATTATTTAGTTGATGGCATAGAGCATATACTTCTAAAGTTTGCTGATGATACGAAGCTGGGAGGGGTTGCAAGTACTTTGGAGGATAGGATCACAATTCAAATGATTTGGACAAACTGGTGAAATATTCTGAGGTAATCAGAATAAAATTCAGTAAAGGCCAGCATAAAGTACTCCACTTAGGAAAGAACACATGTACAAAATGGGCAATGACTGCCTAGAATGGAGTACTGTGGAGAGGGATCTGAGTGTCATAGTGAGCCACAAGCTAAAAATGAGTTAACAGTGTAATGCTGGTGCAAAAAAAGCAAACACCATTCTGGCATGTATGAGCAGGAGTATTGTAAGTAACACAGGAGAAGTAATTCTTCTGCTCTACTCCACCCTGATTAGGCCTTAATTGGAGTAGTGTGTCCAGATCTGGGCACCTCATTTCAGGAAAGGTGTGGACAAATTAGAGAAAGAACAAAGAAGAGCAGCATGAATGATTAGAGATCTGAAACGATTTATGAGGGAATATTGAAAGAACTGGGTTTGTTTAGTCTGGAAAAGAAGAGATTGAGAGGGGACATAATAACAGTTTTCAAGTATCTAAGAGGTTGTAATGAGATGGACAGAGAAAAACTGTTTTCCTTAACTGCCGATGATAGGACAAGATGCAATAGATGTAAATTACAACAAGGGAAGTTGAGGTTGGCATTAGGGAAAAATTCCTAACTGTCAGGGTGATTAACTTCTAGAATAAGTTGTTCAGGAAGGTTGTGGAATCGTCATCATTAGAAATGTTTAAGAGTAGGTTAGACAGACCACTGTCAGGGATGATTTAAGAGGGTACTTGGTCCTGACAAGAGTGCAGGGATCTGGAATTAAAGACCTCTCATGGTGCCTTCCATTTGCTATGATTCAATGATTCACATTTTAATTTTCTCTGAGCTTTCATCAAGTGTTAGGTAGACATATGACAAATCTAAGCTCTTTGATGGGAGTGAGGACTCTTACTTATTATGTTTGTATGGCCCTTTTGCACAGTGAAGTCCAACTGAGTGGTGGCCTGCTGGAGCTACCACAATATAAATGTTAGATGATGATGATGATGATGATATATAGACCCCACAACTGCAAAAACTTCTGCATGTGTTCAACTCGACACATGTAAATAGAGCCAGAACTGCAGTGATTCATATGAGTAACTTAAGTATGTACATGTTTGCAGGACAAAGGCAATAGTTCTCCTGTGAATAGTTGTCCCCATGGGTGCTCCACCTAACGTGAGGGCACATCCCTATGTCCCAGATTGGAGAATTCTCTAGGCATGTTTGCTGGAGCTGCGCAGGCAGCAAGAGGGCACCCTGTGCCACAGTTTGGCATCCTCTTGCCATGCACATGCCACCTGACCCTCCCTCAGTTCTTTCTCAACCGTCTGTGGTTTCAGACAGAGTCTAGCCTTGCTCCTTTTTCATAGCTTATCACAGATGCTTTTTCCTAGTTAGATTAATTTATACACTAACCTTCTATTTAGTTTTATATCTCTCTAGTTTTCTTTCTTTCATTTGTATTTTTTTTTTTAATAAAGAACCTTGTTTTCCTCAGACACGCCTAGCTCCCCAGGCTTCGAAAGGTGTGAGAGCTGCTGTGACACCCTGCTAGCCCTGAAGGGCCACAACCATTGTATACAACGTCTCAGTGAGGAGCACTTAACATATAAGTGCCCCCACTGTAAGAACTTAAGCACTAGGATAAGCAAAAATAAAGACTGACATCTCAAACTCTTCCTTATGGAGAAGTCCCTGAGACCAGCTTCAGACCCTGACCAAATGAGGTCCATGTCTCACTCTACTCAAATTTCAAAGAGGCATCTAACTCTTCCACATTCCACAGCAAAGAGGAGGAAATTACCTTTACTTGCAGCTAAAACTGATCATACCAAAGAGGCAACAGGCTTCTCAGGTATACAGGTTGGCAAGCAAGAGCGCACTGCCCTGGAGAAAGACGCAGCCACACCCTGGGCCCAGACCTCGCCCCCTGGGTTCAATTTGGTGCCCAGGGCCTGATCTGTTCTCAGGGCCCCGCTGCTAGCCTGGCCCTGGATCCCTGGCCAGGGCTGGGCTGGGCAAGGCAGGGGCTGTTGTGGGTGGCCTGGCTTGGATCCCTGACAAGGAGAAACAGGCGCCACCATGGGCAGCCCAGCCCAGATCTGGGGCCAGGCCACCCATGGCAGTGCCTGCCTCTCCTGGCCAGGGATCTAAGAGAGGTATAGGGCATGGCCAGGCCCTAGGGGCACTGCCACCAGGACTCGGGGCACGTGACCCATGTGCCAGGTGCCAGCGACACCCCTGTTGGCAAGTCCGATAGACCATCCTCTTCATCACCTTTGCACCATAAGGACAAGAAGAGCCATACCCATCAGCGTCTATCAACACTCAGTAAAATGATAAAAACAACCACTTCAGCCGTACCGTCAATGACCTTGGCACCAACCAGTCAACCGTTCTTAGTGCTGCTAAATATGGCTCTGACACAGTCTATCTTGGTGCCAACATCAATCAACTCAGACACTGTCTATGGTGCCAGTGGGACTGTCAGCATGCTCCGCACTGCAGGCTGCATTATCAGCACCATCCACTGTCTCTGTACCACAACAACCCTCATCAGCACCAGGACCAAAATCTGATGAACTGGCATCCTGTAAGTGCACAGAAGAAAAGAAACACTGTGCTAATGAAGATGATCATGATCATTTGGCATGTCCAGGTTCTCATTTGGATGGCAATGAAGGTTCTCCATTACACGAAGCTCACAAGGGCTCTATATCTCCAATTCTTTTCTCCAGTAATGAGGATGGTGATCATCCAGCATCCACTTTCTCAATTACAGTCTCCAGCATGAGATCATGGACATTATGTACAGACCACCATGCCACCTTACCCATGGTACCCACTGCCCTGGTATGACCCACCACTCTCAGGGAATCCTGAATGGCCTGCATGGGATGCGTGGTCAGGGCATTCAGTACCCTCTACCAAACCATCTACTTCCAGAGGTCATGAACCACCTTCCACAACCATACCACCATCATCATGACCAGAGACCAAGCGTACCCAGGACAACAGAGATGATCTGGAACTCACGTCTCCAACACATAACTCTTCATCCTCTCCCAACATAGTAATTATCCCACCACCACACACGGGAGGAGATGACTTCTGTCAATTCTAAGATCTGTTCTGACATGTAGCAGACGCTTTGGAGATCTCCATGCAGGAAGTATCTGAGTCCCAATACAAACTACTTAGAATTTTACAAAGTCTGATACCCAAATTGTGCTTCCCATGGATAGTGCCCTCATGGATGCAGCCAATGGTATACGTCAAATGCTGGTGACTGTCCCTTCTATCTGCAAGAGGGTTGATAAAAAATATTATGTATCCAACAAAAATTCTGAGTACCTTTCCTGCCTTCCCATTCGTTGGTTGTTGAGGTGGCCAATCAGTGCCATAAACAACAACTCGATAGGACAACTCCCTAGGATAAAGATAAGAAAAAATTGGATCTGCTGGGAAGGAAGGTGTATATATTTGCCACCCTTCTTCTGAGAATATCTAACTATTTGGTGCTGTCAGCTAATTATAATCATGATAACTATATCAAATTAACTGATTTTTTTGAAAACATTCCTGAGGAAAAGTAACAACAATTCTATACACTAATCAAGAAAGTACAACTAATCTCATGAACTGCCTTCCAAATGGCACTTTGCAGCGCAGGCACTGCACCCTGCATGGTAGCCGCTGGTGTTGTCCTTCATAGATCTTCCTGGTTACATTCTGCTGATCTTCCACGACAACTGCAGGTGATAATTGAAGATCTCTCTTTTGACAAGAAAAAACTATTCTCAGAAAAGACAGATGACACCATGCATACATCTAAAGACTCCCAGACCACTCTTAGAACATTAGTATTTACACGCAACAGCCAGGCGACAATCTTACAGATACCAATTCTAACCACAGTACAGCCCATTCAATAGGGGACAAGAACAACCACCATGGAACAGACAATGTTCACAGTGCCACAGGCAACCTTTGAATCAGCTATCCACCTCTGAAACGCGTACCTCAAAACCTCAGTTTTGAGATCTTGGTTGAGGATCTGAAAAACCTCCCAGAAGTTCCAGAACCAATATCACACATCCTATACCAGCGTTTTTCAAACGTTTTTCTTCAGGACCCAGTTGGAAAAAAAACCATTTAGGTCCACGACCCAGCAATTACATCTTTGAGCAATGTACTCCAGTCTTTTGGTAGTGGCAGCAGGGGGTGCCATGACCCAATACTGGGTTCTTGACAGCCACTGTCCTAGACAAAGGCTGTCTTTGCCCATTTTATGATGATTGGGCCACCATAATTACAGACAGATGGGTTCTAGACACCATCATAACTGGTTATACATCTGTAGACCTTTTTGCTACTCAATACAACCACAAATGCCTTGCATTCTGCTCCAGGATGGGCATAGGAAGTGGTTCCCATAAGGGACGCCTTTCTCCACCTCTGGTCACAGGGTCCTCTTTACGCCTTGCCACCTATTACTCTGATTCTATGAACTCTCCTGAAAATTTGGAACAACAAATCAACAGTAATCATGACTGTGCCAGCATGGCCGAGATGACTGTAGTTCACCCTACTCACTCAGATGTCAGCAAAACCACCCACAATGCTGCTGCTCCTGAGAGACCTCTTAACACAATACAATGGTCTCATCCTTCATCCGGACCTAAAGAAACTGCATCTGACAGCATGGTTCCTGATTGGCGCCAACATGAGGAATTACAATGCTCCAAACCAGTGAAACAATCTATTAAATAGCCAAAAATGTTCTACATGGAAGACTTATCTTCAAAAATGGCATCGATATTCCAGTCAGTGAGATCAACATGATGTCCTCCCTTTGTCCGCTTATGTTCCAGCAATCTTAGATTATCTCTTGTATTTAAAAGAGACAGGCCTTACAGTCAGTTCCATGAAGATCCACCTCATGGTTATCACAGCCTTCCATGCACATTACACTGATATGCCTATTTTCTCCTGCACTCTCATAAAGCATTTTCTGACAGGAATTCAAAACCGGTATCCTGAAATCAGACCACCCACTCCGATCTGGGATCTTAATCTTGTTCTCTCTGCTATCACCAAAATGCCTTTC
The DNA here is from genome assembly GCA_007922195.1 of Podocnemis expansa. Lineage (NCBI taxonomy): Eukaryota > Metazoa > Chordata > Testudines > Podocnemididae > Podocnemis > Podocnemis expansa. The sequence continues at coordinate 8,816,293 of ML682013.1, forward strand.
AAGCCATGGTGACATGCTTACTTGCTCATCCATCTATGAAAACAAGTTTCCTTGTTGCAATGATGTCTGCAAGATGAGTGAGGTCACCCTTAAAGCATATCCAAAATTTTTACCTAAAATCTCTTCTCCGTTCCATTTAAACCAAACAATACACTTACCTGTCTTCATGCCAAAGTCTCACTCCAATCAATATGATGCAAAACTCCACACCTCAACATCTGCTAGGCTCTCACTTTCTACCTGGATAGGACAAAAAATTTTAGAACAAGAAATAGACTATTTGTCTCCATTGCACAGAGATGTAAAGGCAACCCTATCTTCCAAAGACTTTCTAAATGGATATCAGCCTGTATCAAGAAGTCTTACAAACTGTCAGGTGTATCAACACCAAACAGTATACGATCACACTCCACTAGGGCAGTTTCCACTATTATTGCCTTTCTCCACAATTTCCCTAATACAGAGCTACATAGAGCAGCCACACGGGCTTCAACCCACACCTTCACAAAACATTATGGAGTTGATCGCGCCTCGAAATCTGATGCTGTCATAGGCCTTGCAGTGCTCTCCTTTGTCTAACCAAAACACTCCAAAGTTCCACCATCCTGAATGGGATATGGCTTGGTAGTCACCTAAGGTGGAGCACCCATGGGGACACTACTCACAGGAGAAACGAAGATTACCCAACTTGTGTGGTAACTGGAGTTCTCTGAAATATGTGTCCCTGTGTGTGCTACACCACCCTTCATCCTCCCCTCTCTGTTTGGAGTTTTTATCTTTCCTGCTTCTGAGTCATAAAGGAACTGAGGGAGGGTTGAGGGTGAGTGTGTGGTGACAGGGTGCCAAACTGAGGCGTGAGATGGCCTCTCACCACCTGCACAGCCCTGAGGAACACAGCTAGAGAATCCTCTGACTGAGGACACTGGGACATGCACTCACCTAAGGTGGAGCACCCAGGGGGACATACATCTCGGAGAACTCCAGTTACTGCACAAGGTGGGTAACCTTCCTTTTTCTTTTTAATTCACTTGACTATCAGATGATAATATAATGCATAGTCAACAGACAGGTAAAGTAGAAAGAAAGCAAACATTTATTTTAGCAGTACTTTAAATGCAATACTGTGCTGGCACAGTATTATAATTTATTTGTTGACTAGTTTATATTTTTAATCTTAATTACACTAAATTGACAGTGTACTAATGCAAAGTTTAAGCAAACAGTGTCATTAGATTAAGTGTGGCTTTGTTGAAATATAGTTTGCAATATTTAATACCAACTGTGTTCATAAAATGGTTTTGAAAATAAAGGGTTCTTTAATGAAGTAAACAAAGAATTGAGATTACAAGATTCAACATCTGTATGTTGAAGTCAGCAATTCAAATTGGAAATAAGATGCACATTTATAACATTTAGGAAAATCAGCCATTGGAACAAATTATTAAAGGATGTGAATTATTCATTGCTTTCAATCTTTAAATCATGATTGGAGAGATTTCTAAAATATATGTTCTAGTTTTAGTTACAAAATGTTGGGCTAGGTACAGGAATCACAGGTTAATAGCTATGGTGTGTGTTATGCAAGAGATAGAATATGTGATTAAAATGGTCCCTTGTACCTTTTAAAATCTATTATAATAAAGTAATATTAGTGCTTAGGTATTTAAATTCAGGTCTTACTCATAAAAGAAATTAAATTCCTTCGGTGTGGTTATTCTACCTAGGAATAGAGCTGGGTGAATAACTGGTGTTTTTATTTTTATTTTTATTTTTACCCCAGTGGTTTGTTTTTTTTTGGTGCGTGTGTGTTTGTCTTTTTTGGTTCATTGGCATTTCCAAAAACTGCATCTTAAAAATGAAAGCCTGTCAGGACTCTGGATTGCTGCAATGTTGATCTGAATAGATATTCTTATCACAAGTCTAGAGAATCACAGAGAGAACACTGCAGGGCAAAGCATCAAAAGATGACAATATAATAGCTGCAACATTTAAGGCTGCCTGGGTTTTGTTGCTGTCATTCCATAGGAACGGCGGTGCAGGAGATCCAGGACTTTGGCATCTCTGAGGATTACTCAGTCATAGATGCCAGGAATAACTAGTTCTAGTAGTTTCACAGACTTGTACTACTTCCCAAGTGACTTTTTTTTCCCTTTCATCAAGGGCTTCCTTAACTGTCCCTTTGTCTCCTCTCCACCCCAGGAAGTTTCAGTATATGGTGCCTTTTTGCTGTACAAGGCTATGTTCACACACAGGCGGTTATTTCAATACAAGATATTTCGAAACAACTTGTATCGAAATAAGGCATTATTTCGAAATAAGTTAATTCGAATTAAGAAAATGTTAATTTGATTAAGGAAAAAAGCTCAAAGCGAAATAGCAAGTTTGGACAACAGTTATTTCGAAATGAGTCACCGTTGTTTTGAAATAACATGTTCTGATGGGATTGTTTCGAAACAATCATTTCGAAACAACGTTGTTTCGTCACCAAATGGGGTTTAAGTTGTTTGGAAACAACGCTGTTGTTTCAAAACAATGGAACCCATTGTTTCGGAACAACGGTACGTCATTTGAACATGGTGTTTCTTATTTCGAAACAAACTCTGTTGTTTCGAAATAAGACTGCTGTGAGAACACACCCCAAGTGTGAATCATCCTAAAATGGTACATATTAAATTAGGGATTAAATACACAAGCCACCATGGCCTTATTCAGACTCAGTGTGACAGAACCTTTCCAATACAGGCTTCAATATTTTAGCTTTCAGAGAATGTATGTGTTTGTCAGAGCATGAATAACAGGAAGGACCACACACACCCTGGCTTGGTCTATGTTTACACTTATCTTTCATTAACTCCTCAACCAGTTCCAAGTATTACAATCTCAGCAGGATACTGTGAGCCTTGAGTCTGTGTATGGTTGCACCAAAAGTCCCATTTGTAGATAAACTTGTTATATTTCATACCTCCTGATCCTGTGCAAAATGCTTTTGCTCTTGTTTTTTCTGTTTAAAAAAGGTATCCGTGCTGTGTTTGGTGGTTTGGAATTCTGCTTCCAACCAATGCCATGTTCAAGCTAGTTTTGTACATTGTAAGTGAAACAAGATCTCTTGATGAAGTATTAGCATGAGTAATAGGTTCTTGCTGATTGTACTTTAGTTATCAATATCTACAACTATACATTGGGAAATGGGAAATAACAGACTAAACTAGACCATCTAGATCAGTATCTTTTCTCCAACAGTGTCTGCAACTAAATGAAAGAGGAAGGTACAATCTCAGTATTGGATGGTTAAGAATGATTTTCCCATAGTGCTTGACTCTTATTCTCTGAAGCACAAGAGTTTATATCAATGTCACTTTATTCTCTCTAATAAAATTGTGGAAATTCATTTTAAACATATATATGTTTAGCCTCTCTTTGAATCCTTCAGCAATGATTCCACAGGTTGACTTTGTTTTGCAGGACAGAGTCCCACTGGTTAGTTATGCAGTATCTATAAGACTATTTCCTTTAATCATTTTTTCAAATGTTAACATCTTTCTGTTTCACTGATTATCCCCTTCTTCTGGTATTATGAAATGGTTAATCAGGAATGCCCAATTAACCTTCTCCATAACTTTCCTTCCTATTTGTTCCATTCCAAAGTAAACAGTCCCAACCTTTCCACTGACACTACTTTTTTCCATACCTCTAATAGTTTTCATCATCTGTCTTTTGGATCCATTCTATTTTTCAGTTTTCTCTTTTGAGATGAGGTGACCAGAATTGAACACAGTACTCAAAATGAGGCCTTTCCATTAATTTATATAATGCTATTATAATCTCATTTTTATTTTGTATTCCATTCTTTATACATCCTAACACTTTGCTAGTTTTTTTTGATGGCTGCTGAGCACTCGCACAGTATTTTGTTGACCTGTTTGGAAAGGCACTCATCTTTTAGCTAAATGTTAATGGATAATTAGAACTTGGTCATGTGTATGAATAGTTCTATTTTCCTTTCGATATGTATCACCTAGTGATTGTTAATAGCAAATTTTATCTGCAATCATATGCCCATTTACCTAGTTTGTGAATGCCCTTTAGTTTTTCTCAGGGCATATTTTCACTGCTGACTCTGTGATGATTTATTCAATGGGATCAATTTTTAGTGGGTAGTGGAGACCCAGATGGGCTCCCCTGCCTGAAGAGGGTAAGGCTCCATCAGTGGGAAGGCATCTCCCTACCATCAGTGCAGCACTAGGAAAATGCCATGGTATGACAACATAAGTATGTTAACAGGAGATACACAAGCATTACTTGTAGCTTCTTCTACTTGCAAATCCTAAATAATCTTGAGCACGCTCTCAGTATGCCCTGTTCTTGACCATAAGTGTATTAAATGGCACTAATTATAGCATGAATTCTTGAGGAACATCATTGTTAACCTTTCCTCATGTTGAAAATTCAACATTTCTTTCTATGCTCTGTCTTCTAAATTCTAAATTGAGTATAAAAAGGTGGGGTGAAAGAGAGAGAAGAAATCCCATCACTTAAAGATAGCTTCACTTGTACCTTTGCTGTAAATGCTGATTTACATGTTTAAAACTGAATCAAATACAATTCTGTTCTAATTTAGGAAATCTTGCATTCTATTTACCTAACATGGGTACTTACATAGCTTCCATTAACATAGTTTCTGAGCATACCACAGTCTTAAATGCATTTGTTATCACAACACACTCATGAGGTTGGGAAGTGTGGCTGTCCCAAAATTTCTGACCAACCCTAACCACTGAATCATCCTTCCTCTTCATGTCAGGGCACAATTATGTTCTAAGGACGATGAATAAATCTGATATGTGGCCATAGCGCGTCACTTTCTCTTCAGTACAAAACTTGTCTTAAGAGAAAGCTGTTAATTCAGATAATTATTTACCCTTAAAAGGTAACCAGAACTAAAAGGATATGCACCCCTGTGGATTAGTTGCATAAAGTGGCATGTGATGCTCTGTGACATATGGCTATGTCCTCTTTAGCAGATGTGCCATTGCCAAATGGCGGCAGCCAGCAGTGTCTGAGTTGCTTGGCAGCTGCTTCAAGACTGAACAAATCTATTAGCACATGCCAAATTTAGCATCATGGTTAATTCAGTAGTACTTTTTAATCTGACAGAAAAGGACTAATAGTGTAAATAAAAACAGAACAAAAATATCTCTGACCTAGCAAAAGGATGTAACTATCACTGCTCTTCTTGAATGTACTTATAAAACCTGAAGTGTGGCAAGCCTTGTAACTGCCTTCTATTTTTACTGCTCCTAGGTTTTTCTTTATGATTTGACACTCTGGATTTCTTTCTTTTTTATTCAGTAAACAAGAATAGTCTAGGCTGGGCTTGTAGGGATTAACAGAAGTTTGATTGTCACTGACTGTTGTATTCACATTCAATATTAAAAATTAGATCCTTCACTTTTGCTCATTTGCTTCATAAAAACTGTTCAATGAGGCGAGTGCTACAGTGATTACAATGTTCTTGTAAAATTACAAGAACAGAGGATTTGATTGGAAATGTCAAAACAACATTGTTTACCATTTCATTTTGTTTATTTTCTTATGGAGAAGGATGAAGGGCCAACTTCTGATCTGGGTCAGAATGGGCACAAGTTTGTTACAGAAGTTAGAATCACAGAAGAATAATAGAAAACTTGAGTTCGAAGGGACCTGAGCAGGTCATTTAGTCCTATCCCCAACTAAATTATCCCAGTCAACGGTTTATCAAGCTGGGCCTTAAAGACCTCTAAAGGTGGCAATTCTATCACCACTCTAGGTTACCCATTCTAGTGCTTCACCACCCTCCTCGGTTTTTTTTTTTTTTTTAATAGCCATCGTAGACCTCTTTCTCTGCAATTTGAGACTATGTGTATGGGAGCTAATAGAACTTAGTCATATATGTGCTGTTGCAAGATTATCTGCCTATTTGATCAGCAATCTTAGTGATTGGTGTCTGCTGCCTCAGTCTTTTTTAGTTCTAAGGGTTCAGCTGGATTGGTTTCCTTGTTTATAACCCTCTTTTCCTGTCTATTCCAGGGCTTGGCAAAGGGGGTCTGGGGAAGGATATGGGGTCCTGAACTCTCCAGTTCCACTGCATCCTGGGTCACGGTCCTGAAAGAGTGTTACAGTGGGGTGGACTACCTCCTGCTTATCTTTCCCTGCATCTACCCAGTGCCTTAATTTGGAGGTGGCTGCTGTTCAGTTATATTCTTTTGCTTCACCCCCACCCCAGCTCAGAATCTTGGGGTTGATGCAAGTGACCTTTTGGTGCCCATAGGGTGGTCTTAGGAGGAACCATTTGGCTTGTAGCATTTCTGGCTTGCCAGCAGGGGCAGATGGTAGAGCTAACGGGAAGCCTGCAGTGGGCATCCACAGCAGGAACTGGCTCATTGGTAGGGGGCTGGGGGCTGGTGGGGGCCCTGGTGAGGCTGGGGGAGGGGCAAAAGTCCTGGGGGTTATGGTGGAGGGAAAGCTGGATATGGGGCCCCCATCCTTCACTTTTGCCCAGGGCCTCTGAATCCCTAACACTGCTCCTTCTGGTGCTCTGCCTGTGGTTCTTTCCACCCTTGGATGATGTCTCAAAGAAAGAGAGGGATTGGCTCTGAACTTTTCTCTGCTGCTGGATCTGCCTTTATATTGCTCCTTTCCCCAGGACATGGTCATCAATGCCTGAGGGACAGAGCTTTCCAGATCCATCTCTTCTCCAGCCTTTCTGCTGTGGTGGCCTTACTGTGAAGTTTGTAAATGCCATTGTCAGAGGTGGATAAGAGGCCTTGGGGCCCTGAGCCTGCCCCACCAGTGGGGGCCCCCTGCCTGGGGTCACAGTCTGCCACTTGGGGCTGCAGCCCCCCTTCAACCTAGGGCCCTGGCCCCCTGCAGGCAAGCCAGCACTGGGAGACCCTGGAGCCAGAGACCAGCCCTGGCCTGACTGGTCATTCCCCGGGGACAGGGGGGCCAACTGGTGCATGCGGTATGACTTCTGGTGTGGCCCAAAGGCTGTACCAGAGGCTGTCCTGCACACCAGTCAGCCCTGCACCCACAGCAGAGCGACCAGTTGCATTGGCCTGCCCCATCTTCGGGGGCTGACCAATTGACTCAGTGGTGGGTCAGGAGCTCAGAGTCTTGTCTCTGGGCTGGCCTGCCCTGCTTCTGGGGCCAGCCAGCCAGCCCAGGGATGGGATGAGAGCATGGAGTCCAGCTTCTGACTCAGGATGGCCCTGCCCCGCTCCCCACTCCCCAGTGCCAGCAGCATGGATGGGGGCCTCTTGGCTCAGGACACATAAGCCCGTGTGGTTGTACGTGTGCAGTGTCTCTCTCTCCCCCCCCCCCAACCCCATCTCACAAGATGTCCCTTAAATTTTCATTACTTAGTGAACTGTACACAGAACTCCAGAGAATTATGGCTAATTCGAAAATAATTGCATCACTGATCATTACTCATTCAAGAAAAATGGAGATTGGTGTGTATTTTAGTAATATTTGGAGAAACTGCTACACCTATTTTTTTTAAAAAAATGCCTGATTTAAATGCAAATTACAAGCCATGATACCATCACTATAAATCGGGATGGCAGCAGTATGCATATTTTGTAGAACTTAAAAAAAAAAAAGAGAGAGAGCAAGAGCGAGAGCTTTTATCCCTTGCTAGGACATAAATGGTTCTTTACTCAAAAAAAAACAAAACCAACAAAACAAAAAAACCCACCCTTCCTGCCTTAGCTTTTCTGCTATAGCTATTCTGTTTGTTTTCTCTGGTTAGTATCTCATTAATATGGAATGATTAGTGACTTCTGATTTCTGTTCAGAAGAAACTCAACCAAAACTAATTGTTTCAACTGCTGAAATTCTACAAATAAATATTGAACTGTCGCTTTTACATCCAATAACCCAAGCAGAGCCTTTGGACTATAGTATTAATTAATCAACAAGGAGAGTTACAAAATAGTATTCATGAACAGCAGTAGTTGTCATCCAGATAATTCCCTGTACATTACTGGAGCGCATGCATGTAGCTAACTTTGCAGTTTATATTGATTATATGCAACAAAGTACAGTACACTTAAGTGATTTTTGTATTACTGCTTCTCCATGGATCCCTTACAAAAATAAGATGCCTCCCATGAGGCTCAACAACTTTTAAATTGATAAATGATTGCAATAAGGAAATTCCTTATTTCTAATGTGAGACAGTTAATTGAATTCCCCATGCAGACACAGACTCTAGTTACAGAAAATAGGGAAAAAAAGATGCCCAGCAATTTCCAGAAATGAAGACTAAGTCCATGAACAGTTGCGTTTGCTTTCACATGTGAGCAGTCTCATTGATGTTAATTTGCTTAAAGTTAAGAACATGCATATGTTTGTAGGATCAAGCCCTAAATAAGGTCAGACCTAACTTGCTAAAGAATGTAAACAGAATGACCTAATTTGCTTAGAAATCTGTGCTATAATTAGGATTGATTAGTAGTTGTGCTGTGCCATGTCAAGACAGGAGGTACTTCTGGCTGGAGTAGATCAAATGCATATTCCCTGTTGTTTCTTCCCATCTTGCTCACCTCACAAAATCTAAGGACTCTATTAAATGGTCAGCAATATCTGGATCTCCAGACAATTTTTATCACTTCAGTAGCTCTGAACAGTTAGTGTCTAAATGTGGAATGCAGGGCAATAGGCTCATGGACAGGACACACATACTACCTTGAAGATGGCTCCACCACAACGATTGTAGCTTTGTTGTTTGGGATGGAACACAATGGGACGGCAATGATACTTTGTTCCAGAGTTTCACTAAATTGCTCCTTATTAAGACTCTTGAAATTCTATCTTCTTTTCTTACTGCTTCTAACAATGGGCAATGGAAGGCCAAAATGGCAGAATGATAGTCTATGTTGACTGTGCAGAAAGTTGTCTAAGACAACAAATGATGGTGGTTTGGGGTGACCATTTAGTAGTGTCACCCAAAGGAGGTCAGATGAGTAATTGTGTCCGTTTAGACAAATGAAATGTATCACAATTGCAGCCATCATGGACAAGAAAAAGATCACTGTTTGATGCCTTCTTCATGTGTTCACCATCTGTGTCTTAATAACCACAGTCAGTGTGCTAGTTATTGAAATTGCTCACATGCACATAGGGGTTAAAGCATGATAACTTAGAGGGCCCTGGAACCCTCCTAAATTTCTGCCCCCCCTTCCTACATGTCTGGGCCCCCTTCATGCATGTCTGGGCCCCCTTTACTCACACTGGCTACTTTCCCCTCCACTCCAGCTACTGCCCCCAAAATGCCTGCCTCCCCACCAGACCCTTCCTTCCCCATGTCCTCGTCAGCCCCAATCCCCATTCTCCAAGCTCTCTGCCCTCATGTCGCCACTCCAACCCTCCTAACCCCCCACCTCCCAGCTCCTCAGTCTTGACTCCATCCCTTCAGCCCCTCAACCCCCTCTATATGTTCCCAGCCCCCTTCAGTCTCTTTGTCCTCATTCCCCCACTCCACCCCCTTCAGCCTCCCAACTCCCTCCACACCACCACAGCCCACCATCCCAACACCTTCTTCTCACCCCACCCCCATGCTCAGCTGCCTGAGGGGAGGCCAGGCTCCACTCCATGCTAGCTTACTTTCAGCTGTGCGCAGATTCCCGAGGGCCAGTTGGAGTGGGAGTGAGGAAGAATCACCCCTTTTTCCCTCTCCAAGCTGTGCAGCCTGCACATACACAGAGGGGCCAGCTGGCAGGTCACAGCAGAGCAGGCACACCTACCTTCTTCCTGGAGTGGTGCCTGTCCTGCTGGAATGTGCTGGCTTGATTTGCTATTTTTAGGGGTCCCGGAATGCTGGGCCCCTTAAAAATAGACCCAGCATTCTGAGGTCCCTAAAAATAGAAAATGGAGCTTGAACACTGTGTTCTGGCTTGGTTTTCTATTTTTAGGGACACCTAGAATGCTGGCGCCCCAAAAATAGCAGGTCCCAGAATGCCATTCCGGTGCATTCCAGTTCACTTTAACCCCTGCATACACAGCTGGGTATGTAAAAGGGGATAAGACTGGCTGTTCCCAGTTTCTACTTGTTTGTTTTGTCACTAAAGGGAGCAGATAAGATCATACAATATAACCAAGGAGCAGAACTGTCGAGTTACAAGATGCCTTTTTGACCTTTTTTCAGAAAAATTGCTTGTTATAATATAAATAATAGCATTTTCTTATTGAAATAAATACAGCTACATGGAATGCAGAACAACAGATTTTTGGCCCAAAATATCTGCTCTGTTTGGTTAATCTCTGTCCAGGCTTCTCAACCTAAAAAACAGCTCATGGGTGTTTATAAAAGGCTCCTCAGTACATTACTTTTTAATCTATGGGAATAGGTTCAAATCCTATTGGGGTGCCAAGTGCAAAAGTGTTTTTTGATGATCTCCAGTTCTGCCCTGCTGCATCAGATGTTTGTTATTAAACCAATGCACAATTCAGCATGGTTAGCAATCTGTGGTTTTCATTATTTAAAGTGTTGTGAGAGAATTTGTATGCTACTTATCTTTTCAACATAGCCAACATTATTAGGTCCCTATTTCCATAACCACCAAATTCATCCACAACTGTAATCCGCTCTCCCTCATGTACATTTATACATATATTTATAATGTACAGGGAAAGAATGGAAAAAACACTGATGGTTCTAGGCTACAGCAAGTTAAAATCCAGTGTTCTCTGGTAATCATTACTGTGAGTTTAAAAGACTGACTTAACAAGCTAATGTTCAGCAGTGATCAAACTAAGGAGAAGGCAAACAGTCCACTGTGCATAGCTGGCCTCAAAGGGTGGACAACAGTACAATTCTTGTATTAGAAAAATAATAACACCACCAATACAGATGAGCCCTGCTTCTGGATTCAGGTCCTCTAGATAATGTGTACACTATATGTACATATTAGAAAAGTTAAAAGAGATTAGACTAAATCAAAATTAGAGTTGAATCTAACTGCATTTTCAGTTGCTGGCATCCAATCCCTGAATGCTAGCAATGTAGAACTAGAAGGAACCTTTAGAGGCCATCAAGTCCAGTCCCCTGCTCTCAGGGCAGAACTAAGTAATAACTAGACTTCCTGACAGATGTTTGTTTAATCTGTTCTTAATACCTGGCACTAACAGATTTCACAAACCATCTAGGCAATTTGTTCTAGTACGTAACTACCCTGCTATTTGAATGGGAGTTAGTGTCCTTTACAACAAAGGGGAAGCATTAAACTAAATTAACTTCCCAGAGGTAAAGCATATAGCTGAAGTATGTGCTCTGGCATCACAGGCACCTCGTTCTGAAAGGAGACTGAAAAAGAATTTTTCAGACTTGTAGTGTTTTCATAAATGAAGCTAATTGTTGAATTGGCTTCACCAGCATTCATAGCTAGCAAAATTAGGTTTTATTACAGCATCCTCTGCTAGGTATTTTAAGCATTGTGTAACTCTTGGTTTTTACAGAGTAAGGTGCATTCAGTTAATGATTTATATGCATTGTCACGATTACAGGAATTATTAAAGTTAGTGGGAGTTGGGAATGGCACCTGTTGAGATTAGATGCAGGGCTACTAATCCCATGAATGATTAAAAAAAAAAAAAAAGAACTGGGGAAACTGCAAATCCACTGATTGTGTATAATAATATATGCCTACCATTGGGGTCTCAGGAAAATTAGAGCTTTAGTCATTGAGAGAGCTGCATATTGTATTATTCCAGACAAAATGAAGGTGGGAATGTTTGGTCATGGTAAAGAGAGAGGAATAAAGACAAAAAGAGAGAAAACAGATGATTTAGGACAATAAGCCTTATGAACACCATACCAGAATAATAAATCTTGATTGTAGTCCTTCTTTTAGGAATTGTAGGTGAATCCACTAAAAAAAAATCATAAATATGAATGCGGAATACTAGAAATATTAGCTTTCAAAATGTCATTAAATACTTAAGCTATTGTTATATAAGATTATTTAACAGGTTTGAAAGGGATTTGTTAAGTGAAAGATCATTTTGATTAGAACAATGATCAGGTGATTTCACAGGCTTCTGAGACAGCAGATAAATGACTTGGGGATCTGCTAAACTGCTGATTCCTATTTTTGAACATTAAAGAAAAACCAATTAATGTAATCAATGTGTGCAAAAGACAGTGTCAGAATCCAATTTGCAGTGTTAAATGAACAGCCCTTTTTTAACCATTTGCCCCAAGTCAAAATTCAGTAGAAAATGAAAGATTGATTCAACCTATGCATGTTACCCCAAATTTTAGGGGGTCCGGGATGGATCTTGGCGCCGAAAGGAGTCACTGACCAGCTTCAAGGTTCAAAGAAAGTTCTTTATTGCTTCTCCAGCGTCCAGCATTCTAACCACACAGAACACCCTTACCCCAGCAACAGGGGTTTTTATACATCTCTATGCTTAACCCCATTGGTGGGTTTTCAAGACCTTCATTTGAATACAGACAGTGATAGGTCCTTACACAGGGGGTCCAGAAATCCCATTGGTTCCCCTTACAAACCCTATTTTACATGCTTAACAAGTATGTTATGTAACATTCTTAATGTATCAACTTTAGGGACAAACAAGTACCACCACCTGTCACTCTTAGGGATTCTAGAACCTTCCCTAAGTGTGTGGAATTTCCATGAGTCATCATGGAGTTTCTAATGTGTAACTCAGGCTTCTGCCTTCAGTCCCCCCTTTGAGACATCTGTTAAATTGAACTATATACTGATGTCTCACTTTTAGGAAGTATAAGATCCCTGGAAAGAAATAGACTTATAAAAGAAAATGATAAATATCCAAAAATAAACAAAGTAATAAGTTAATAGGGTTAGGGGGCCTAGCCCACTCGCTGGGTGGACCAGGCACACCCACATAGTAAGGGTGGGAATACTATGAGATGCTAAAGAGAGGAAAAGAGCGAGAGAGAGAGTGAGAGCTAAAGAAGCTTGAGAAGAAATAAAGTAGCTTTAGTTAAGGAGTGAGAGAGTGAGAGAGAGCACGAGCACGAGCGAGAGAGCGGATCCCTCTTGGGAGGAAAAAGGTGGAGTATTGATAAAGTAGCTATCAGGGAGTTGAGAAGTTTACAGACATATAGCCTAACATTTGGAAAGTAGAGGTCCATCAATAAAGGATGGATCTTTACTTAACGGCTCATCACATTCAAGGCCTGAGGTGTGAACCACCATAATTGAGTTTGTGGACTTTGCATATGGCTTGACTTTACATATGGTCTGACAACAGACTGGAAGACAGTGTATACAACAACTGAAATTATAACCAATAAAGTCAGACCGATACCAAACAAATTTCGTAACCATGAGAAATTAGGTAACCAAGAGAAAACAGAGTTCCATATAGAAGTCCACCAATTTGACCACCATTCAGACCAAGAAGATTCGACCATGTGAGGAAGTTCTGCTATTTTTGCAATGTTTTCTGCTCGTTGAATAACAAGGTCATCGTTATCCGGAATATAAACACAACATTCTTGACCAATTAATGCACAAGTGCCTCCTTGGGATGCCAAAATAATATCAAGAGTGAGTCTGTTTTGGATAACCATTTGCCTTATGGCTTTTTGTTCTGTTGCTAGGGCAATTAAAGATTCTCCAGTCTCATTTGCCAATATTTCAGCTACAGCCTGTAGATACCACATAGCTCGATTAAGGCTTAAAAATAAACCAAATCTAGTGAGGGGTTTATACCATTGTAGATATTTCCTAGACTGCTCTAAGTCTCTATAGTTTCGAATCCTGCCTGAGGGAAGAGTCGAAACTATACGAGTAGGGGGTACGAGGATGGCAGGATAACAAGATCCTTGCCAATTTGGAGGCAAACAATGGTATGCCCTGTTGCCACAAACCCAATGGTGACTGAAAAGAGCACAAAATGGGGTGGTTGAATCTGTGGCATATAAGATAGTCCGAGTGCCATAATAACCTCGAAACCCAATGATGCTAAGATTACCATTAGTACAGTTGTCAAGATGGGGGCACAGAAACACATCTTGGAAAGAGGTGCAATTACCAGCTTGATTATAACTATCATAAAAAGAAGTACACCTAAAATTTCCCTTAATGTGTCGGGAGCTGTTTTCCATAAACATTGTTCCATTCAGAATGGAAAAATGACAACGGGAAGAACCCAAATACGGGCCAGTTCCATTACCAGTCCAGCACCAATGCCCAGTAGTAGGTACAAGGAAAAGGAATGAACTGGTATTAAATCCAATTGACTCCCATGTGTGGTTATAGCCAAAAAGGAGTGAAACACTCTTTGGAGGACCATTATTATGTACCAATTCACTAGAATTAAGTGGCCTAGGAATAAAAGGTAATCCTTCTCCGGTGCTATCTGGCATCCAAGTGCAAACCCAACATTTCGTTTGATTAAATGCGCGGGCTACTTCACTAGATAGAGTAATAAAGGTATTACGGGTATAGCCCTCACATATTCCAAAGAAGATTATTAAAAGAATTCCCAATTTAAACATTTTACAGAATTTTAACAAACGTTAGAGTAGCCCTTGTTTATAATAATCCGTCGTCTTGTATCCTTTTAAGGGCCCGAAGACAACACACAAATAGGCAAAATCCAATTCCCAACAATACTAAGGTAGTAACAATGCCAAGAACAAGTCCCAGAGTCAGTCCATGAATGAGGTATGAATTGACTTTGGAAGTGCAGTTCATAGTCCAAGTCCGAATCTTACAACGACGAATGCTGCTACTGCTAGGATACTCAGATCACGCAGTCCAAATATCCCAGCGTGGACGGTTGTCCTGTCACGTTCCGTGACTCGATAAATCAGGGAGGGGGTTCGGGGTTCTTTGATCGCTTAAACAAGAAGCGTAGGTCCTCAATAGGTTCTACAGTCCACGTTGATGACTGCTGCTTTGAAGAAGAAAGATTCGGTGGGGTGGCTTTCTTCACGCGGGAGTGATGGACCCAAGCCTTTACTCCTTCCAGTTTAACCGAAGTGTTAGTAGTGAGCAGGACTTGAAGTGGACCTTTCCACCTTGGTTCCAAAGGAGT
This sequence comes from Podocnemis expansa, assembly GCA_007922195.1. NCBI lineage: Eukaryota > Metazoa > Chordata > Testudines > Podocnemididae > Podocnemis > Podocnemis expansa. Next base: position 8,831,365 of record ML682013.1, read on the forward strand.
CTTGTTCCACTTCTTTAGGAAGACCCAATCTCCAGGATGGAAAGGATGAACAGGTTCAGTCAGCTGTCCAGGTGATGCTTCTTGAAGGGACCTGTGAAGGGATTGAACTATACCAGACAAGTTACTTACATAATCAGATATGATTTTCTGACCCATTTCTGCTTCTGTCCCAACTGTGGGACAGACAGGACCAATTGGATATGGACGGCCATATAATACCTCGAAAGGACTAACTTTAGCTGAACCTCTAGGAAGAATTCTGATTCTCAGCAAGGCCAATGGCAAAGCTTCTGGCCATGGTAGAGAAGTTTCTTGGGCAAGTTTGGTAAGCGTACCTTTAAGGGTGCGATTCATATGTTCTACAATACCATTAGCCTGGGGATGCCACGAGGAATGATACCTCCAAGGAACATTCAGTCTCTGAGCCACTTGTTTTACCACTTTGGCCACAAATGCTGCTCCATTATCTGATTCAATACCTTCCCATGGAATGCCAAAGCGAGGAATAATTGTGTTTAATAAAGCTTTAGCTACTTCTCTGGCAGTACAAGTACATGTTTGGAAGGCCTCAGGCCAACCCGAAAATGTATCTACAAATACCAGTAAGTAGCGGAACCCCTTCTGGCGAGGGAGTTCTGCAAAATCTACTTGCTATTTCCCTCCAGGGAGGGTACCCCTTGTTACCACTCCCTGAGGTGCCTTGTGGCTTACTGTGGCTGGATTTGTTTGCTGGCAGAGAAGACATTGGGACTGGGCTGCCTCTAAGGCAGAAGTCAATCCTTTTCCTGTGAAATATTGTTGGAAAAAGTGTCCCAATTTATCTTTCCCAGCATGGGTACTTTCATGGAGAGCCTGTACTATTAATGAAATATCTGCAGCTGGTACCACGAATTTTCCTTGATGGTTTTTAATCCATTTTCCTTCCCACCTTCCCCCTTTTTCCATTTCTGAGGCAACTTCTACTAGTGTGTACTGCGGGGTAGGGAGACTAGGCAATGCAGGCAACAAGGCTGCCTCTACCGGTGTTGTAAGATGTCGGCGGGCTGCACTTTTTGCGGCTATATCTGCTTGCCTGTTTCCCTTAGCCACAAAGCTTTGATCTGATGTATGAGCTTTACAATGAATTACCGCTACCTGTTTTGGCTTTAAGACAGCCTGCAAGAGTTTAGCTATCGCTTGGCCATACTTAACAGGCTCTCCTGTGGCTGTTAGGAAACCTCGATTAGCCCAAATCTGCCCAAAGGCATGAACCACTCCAAATGCATATCTTGAGTCAGTGTATATATTACATCTTAAACTAGTTGCCAGTTCCAAGGCTCTGGTAAGAGCAATCAATTCTGCTAATTGAGCTGAGGTTCCAGGTGTCAATGGCTCAGCCTCGATAATGGAATTTATAGTGACCACTGCATAACCTGCTTTTCGCTCCCCATTCTCTACAAAAACTACTCCCATCTGTAAAGACTTCCAGATCAACATTTTCAAGGGGAATATCGGTAAGATCTGTGCGAGGCAACAAGATCTCATCGAGAGTTTGTATACAATCATGTTCTAATTCTCCAGTCACAGGCCAAAGGGTGGCAGGATTGAGAACATTACTGGTTTTACATACTAGACCTGGAGTATCTAATAACAAAGCTTGGAATTGAGCTATCCGCTGTTGAGAACAGAAATTAGTACCTTTATTTTCTAACACAGCCAGTACTGAGTGTGGAACGAATAAAGTCAAATCAGCTCCCAAGGTTAGTTTTAAGGCTTTCCTTATTAGTACAGCGGCAGCCGCAACAGCTCGTAAGCATGCTGGCCATCCACAAGCTACTGGATCTAATAGCTTGGATAAATAAGCTACCGGCCGACGTTGGCCTCCAAATTCCTGAGTTAAAACTCCTGAGGCTATACCTTTATGTTCATGCATGAAAAGCTGAAATGGTTTGCAGGGATTTGGCAAACCTAGAGCAGGGGCTGATATCAAGGCTGCTTTCAGGCGTTTGATAGCATCCCTTTCAACTCTTCCCAGATGAGGCAAATCCTGTTCCGGCCCCTGAAGGGCTGTATAGAGAGGCTTGGCTAAGGAACCGAAGTCATGTATCCAACTACGACAATACCCTACTAACCCTAAAAATGCCCTTAGTTCCTTCTTAGTAGTAGGTAAGGGATACTGACAGATAACTTCTTTTCGGTCCATAGTAAGCTCTCTGTGACCAGGTGTGAGGGTAAAGCCAAGGTAGTGTACTTGGGATTGACAAATCTGTATTTTGGTGCGAGATACCTTGAACCCTTCTATGGCTAGGAAGTTAAGTAGCGAGATAGTGCCCTGAGCACAACTTAGAGAATTGGGTGCTGCAATTAAAATATCATCTACGTATTGAAGAACATAAGTTTGGTCTGGTGCCTGCCACAAGCGCAGACGTTCTGCTAGAGCCGTACCAAACAGAGTTGGACTATTTTTGAACCCTTGTGGCAAGACAGTCCAAGCCAGTTGGATTTTCCCCCCATCTGGACTTTCCCACTCAAAGGCAAAAAGCTCTTGAGACTCCTGAGCGATTGGAATAGTAAAGAAGGCATCTTTTAAATCAATTACAGTAAAAACTTCCGTACTAGAGGGAATCTGAGTGATCAGAGTATGTGGGTTTGGGACTATGGGGTGTACATCCTGTGTAATGTTATTTATGGCCCTTAGGTCATGAACTAAGCGGATCTCACCGTCTTTCTTCAGAATACCCATTATTGGAGTATTAAAAGCTGACCGAATTGGTGTCAGCAATCCGAATTCTAAGAATCGGTTAATCAAAGGCTCCAGTTTCTGACAAGCAGTGAGACTAAGGGGGTATTGTCGGACACGGACTGGTTGTGCTCCCGGTTTCAATGGTATTGGGACGGGAGGAACATTTCGTGCCCTTCCAGGTGTTCCATCAGCCCAAACCCATGGAGCAACTGCATCCTCAATTTCAAATGGTATCCGTGAATCAGATGCCTGGGGTTGGTGCAAAGAGGCTAAGTAATTGATTGCCATATTTCTTGGAACGGTTAACTCACAGAGTTTCCCGTTAAAATTTAAAGTAGCTCCTAACTTTGCAAGTACATCCCTTCCTAATAAAGCTATTGGACAATCTGGCAAAAGCAAAAACTGATGTGTAAAATGATGCCCATTAACCTCACAATTAATATTCTGCAAAAACGATGCTCTCTGTGTCACCCCAGTAGCTCCCTGTACTTTAGTACTAGAGGCTGACAATGGAATTCCATAATCTGAGGGTAACACAGAAAAGGCTGATCCTGTGTCAATTAACATAGAAATTGGACAATCCCCTATCTTTAACTGTATCATGGGATCTGGCCCTGGGGGGTCAGGGACTTCTCCAGACCCCTGATACCGTCATTGTGGATTTTGTAGGTGCATGACCTGAGAAGGAGGTTCTAAGGTCTTCTTCTTCCTTAGAGGACATTCATTTCCCCAATGCCCTTCTTGTCTACAGATTCGACACTGATTTCTAAGCAGAGGAGTTTCCCTATTCTTATCCGCTACTCTATAGCCTCCTCCCCTTACCTGACTTCCTCCTCGAATCCCTCTTCTGCAAGACATCCCTCTATCCCTCATAACTGCAGGTTGGAGAGCTGCAAGCAAAGTTAAGTGTCAACGCTGTTCCCGCTTCTCCTCACGCTTTTCTGTTTCCTGATCCCTACCATTAAAGACTTTAAAAGCTATTTCCAATAGTTGCGCAGGATCCATATTTAAAGGACCTTCTAATTTGTTCAATTTCTTCCGAATATGTGGGGCCGAATTGGATAGAATGACCGAATTGTACATAGTCCAGTTGGCAGCATCGTCAGGGTCCAGTGCTGTCCATTGTCTAAAGGCTACCCGCACTCTTTCAAAAAATTGAGAAGGGGATTCCTCCTTTCCCTGAACTGTTGCATACACCTTATTCATGTCCCGTCTTCTGGGAATTCCGTTTCTGAACCCAGCTGTCATACATTGTCGATAGGTGTTTAAATGTGTCCTATGTTCCTCATTATTATAATCCCATTGCGGTCTTTGTGCTGGCCAGATCTCCTCAAGTTGAGGTCCCCCAGCCACAACTGGATGAGATCTCCGCTCAGCTTCCTTGCGACCGGCTGCCATTACTAAAGCTCTTTCTTCCCCAGTTAGCAATATGTCCAAAAACTGTTGGACATCATCATATGTGGGCTGGTGAGTCCCACAAATAGACTCAAACAAATTTGCCATTCGAATTGGATCAGTAGAATAATCTGGATTTTGATTTTTCCAATTAAACAGATCCGAGGTTTGAAAGGGTGTATACTGAAAAGCCCTTAAGTGCTCCCCGGCATGTGCAGCACGGGTATCTGGTTCTACCACCTCACGAAGGGGACACATCTTATTGGGGGCTCCCTTCTTACAACACTCACATTTGCAAGGAGGCTGAACAGCGTCCTGAAGGTTGTATCCAGAACCAGCCCCCCTTTTTAGTTTCTGAGCGTCACTGTCCCCCTGACAGTGCGCAGTATCCGGTATTTCCTTTACTTGGTCCTGGAGTCCCTCCATATCAGGAGCAGTTTCCCAATTAATTTCAGGCAGGGGTGCAAACGGTGGCTGCCCCTCAGCCTGGTTTGCACCTCCCCTTTGGGGGTCTGCGGGATGCGGAACCAATAGATAAGGTGGTGGCGGAATCTCCGGAGGATCCTGTGACAGCACAGGAGGGAAGTCCACCTTCCTCCATTCATTCCTTGCCCTTGCCAACATAATCTTGGCCTCCCCTGGGCACTTGTATTTGTCTGAATGTCGGCAAATTTCCATGAACCCTGTGGCCACCTCATGTTCGTCCCATTTTCCTGCTTGCTGCATAAATAATAACAACTTCAAAATTACCGTATACTCCAAGGACCCAAACTCTGGCTATGGTACCTTTCCCTCTAACATATAGTATGGCCATGATAAAGTACACCACCGGACGATTTTCTCCTTAGAGTAACCCTGTAATCCCAACCGGTTCCGGTTTTTTAAAACCCAAGCCAAAGGGGAATCCCTGGGAATGCTTACGCTACTCCCTTGACCCATTTTCCTAAACCCCCCTTGCTCTATTCCTCTCTATCAGGCCACTCCTGAAGGAGGGGGATGTCTCCCAAGAGCTAAACCAAAGGCAACCCTTGCCTTACCCCCAGATCTCTTACACACCACTTTCACACAATACACAAAGGGAAGGGATACGGGTTCGTCAGAGCGGTGCCCGGTGCAAAAACACAAAGAGGGTGCCCAGTCCACCGCCCTTGCTTTCAAGACACTACCGGTCACTGCCGTGAAGCTCGCAGCAGGCTTGGGGCCGCTACGGTGAACAGGGACTTCATGCACACCTAAATGCTAGACAGACAAACAAACAAACAAACAGGGTAGATACACAGACCCCAAGGGCAGAACCCTTCACTCACCAATCGCAGTCTGGATGGCGAAGCTGAACCTCCAAATTCTGGTCCAGTTACAAAAACTTTATTTAACAGGAAAGAAAGGAAGCAAGGCAGCTAAGCGGCGAAAAAGCAACGAAGAAGGTTCTAGTAGATCTTCTTTACGCTGCGGACTCCACGTGGCCGTTGGGTCACTCAAGGGAAGCCTCCCAGCTCAGCAGGTGCGCACTGCTGCTGACAGGGTCTTTCCCCTTAGAGCGAGACCAAGATCTTCGCCGAAGTCGTCGAAGTCCCGCTGTCGACGTTATCTTCGAAGTCCCGGCGGAGTCGCCAAAACTGTTACCCCAAATTTTAGGGGGTCCGGGATGGATCTTGGCGCCGAAAGGAGTCACTGACCAGCTTCAAGGTTCGAAGAAAGTTCTTTATTGCTTCTCCAGCGTCCAGCATTCTAACCACACAGAACACCCTTACCCCAGCAACAGGGGTTTTTATACATCTCTATGCTTAACCCCATTGGTGGGTTTTCAAGACCTTCATTTGAATACAGACAGTGATAGGTCCTTACACAGGGGGTCCAGAAATCCCATTGGTTCCCCTTACAAACCCTATTTTACATGCTTAACAAGTATGTTATGTAACATTCTTAATGTATCAACTTTAGGGACAAACAAGTACCACCACCTGTCACTCTTAGGGATTCTAGAACCTTCCCTAAGTGTGTGGAATTTCCATGAGTCATCATGGAGTTTCTAATGTGTAACTCAGGCTTCTGCCTTCATGCATAGCTCCTTTTCTCTTGGAAGCCAATGTTTGTTTGGAAAGGAAAAAGAGCCTAATTTCTCTGCCCAAACTCAGCAGATACATGAAAGATAGAGGAAGCTAATTTACAACTTGACTAACATGAATTATGCACAGTTACTTGAACTCCATTGTAACTCTGTCTGATACAGGGCAGGATTTACCTTCCCTATGGTGGCTGTGGTGTTACAATATGGCATATTGTAAATACCATGGTAAGTTTTCCTACTGCACGTGGTAAAAGTCAAGTTTTAATTGTACCCATTATGCCATGGGTTTTCTATAGCTTGTTTGTAATGGGTCTCTAATTAGCAGCTCACCAGCAAGTTGCATGACCAAGGGACTCATCAGGACTTTACCTGGAGCTGCACAATGTTCATAGGTAGCTTTTGGGATTTGCAACAAGGAAATGAGTAGAGTAGAGAATGAGGAAAAAGAAGAGGAGGAATAGTGTTTTTTTTTTCCATGTGTGTGATAACATTACTCCCCATATGTACAGAAAAGCATAAAACAATACAGTTGAATGGATTGTCACTGCTGCAGTGTCATTTGAAATATGATTTTGTCTGTGCTTGTGCTCAAAGTCTTCAGGATACAAAAATGTTTTTATAGAGCCATTTGTCAAAGAATATAAATACACATATTAAAGGTGCTTAAAATTCACATAACTACATAATATATACTGGATGCCCACTCTCTGCATTTGTGTTGGCTTTAGTGGAATTGCACAGGTTTAATAGAGAGCAGAACTTGAAACAGGTTACACAAGTTTGACTAACTCCTGCATTACTAGTTTTAACTTACGTGAACAACATTTATGTAGAAACTAGAGGTAATAGATGTCAAAGAGCTGGTCGGTCTACACTGTGGGGGGATTTTGGTAGCAGTCAAAGTGAGATACGTAAGTTACTTAAAATGACTTGTGTATCTCCCTGTGCCTGCCGCCCTAACACCTACTCACTTCAGGTTCCCCACAGCGCTGAGTTACAGGAAATGCCTTCCCATTAAATCAGCGCTATATGCTGTATAGATCTTAACAAATCAACCTCCAGCTAATTCTGGGTTTGATACAGCATGTCTTTACAGACACTCAGTCAAACTCACACAATCAATGCTACGCTGTTGGAAGTGCTGCTGATAGTGTAGCCTAGCCCTGAGAAACTGGACACACTTTCCATGAGGATAACACAGTCCTGAAACAATTTCAGCAATGTGTTATGCACAACATAGAAACTTTTCTTTACCAGTTTACTTATGTGTGTGTGTGTTTGAGCCATTATTAATGAGTAAATGAGGCATACGAAGGAAGAATTGGGATTCACTTTTGTTTGTGTTAGTGTATACCTCCCTCCTACTGCAGTACAGGTTTTTAATGAAGAATCAGAATGGTCTTCCACTCAGGTTATTTTTGTAGGATCCTCTTTCCAACTTCCTTTAATTCTCCAGCAAAACTGTTCTTCTGAAGCACTAGTAGGTCAACTTCCAAAAACTACACTTCATGTCTCCTTCATTTTCCTTCTTTATCCCTGGGTTCAGGAGGGCCCAATACATTCTCTTTCCTCCACCTATCACTTGTGTGAGTGTTGATCACAAAGGCAAGCTGTAACTAAGTGACTTTATTTACTTCTATTTTACTACACAAGATATTTTTGCAACTGTCTGATCCTTAAACTTTCATAAAATATGGTGCTGTGCAAACCAGTAAACAGAGTTGAGCAGTTCTGTTCTCCATATGCCATGAAGACACCACACTGGTTTTACTAAAGTAGCAGCAATTTTGCTGAACAAGCATGAAAGATTTGGCCAGAAATATCAGTTTCATTAGGATTTCTCAGGAGAATTCTCTTTTGATTCAGGTGAGTAAACGAAATATTGATTTTGAGGTAATCTGTTTTCTCAAGTGAGCATTTTAAAGAATTTTTTTTATCTCTTTAAAATTATATTATCCTTGCTTTTGTGCACTATCTAATTGTGTTATATTGTCTAATGGCACTAGGAAAATATGCTGAGATTTAAAAATGGATAAAAATAACCAACTTTTTGGTTGGCTTCATAGTTTAATCATTTGTTCAGCAAAGTCATCCAAAAGATGCAGGTTCTATTTTAAGTTGCACCAGAAGATAGCTAGACTCTGTTGCTGGTAGAAGAGGGTGTTTTGTGTCTTTGGCTAATTATGTGTAAACTTCAGGGCCAGAAGGCATTAAAGGAAGAGAGTTTTTACTATTCAGGTAGGAAAAAAGAAAGCAGGTAGGCTTCATTTATATGAATTATAATTCTGCTCTCATGCATTTTTGGACTATCTTGTTTTATAGGGTATGTTCACACAAGTCTTTTATTTCAAAACAACACTGGTTGTTTCGAAATAAAAAACTGGATGTCCACATGATGTTTTCTTATTTCGAAATGACAGGCTCTGTCATTTTGAAATATGAACCGTCATTTTGAAACAGCTTAAGCCCCATTCATTTCGAAATGGCTGTTATTTCGAAATGGTTTGAAATAACAGCTGTTTCGAAAGCAGGCTTTCCCTTAATTCGAATTAACATTTTCTTAATTCAAGTTAACTTATTTCGAAATAATGATGTATGCGTGGACATAGCCATAGTTAGTAGAGCCAGCTAAAACTCAGAATATCTTTTAAGAATTATGAAGCTTTGAAAACATTTTTTATTTTGATTTTGAAATTTTGTGAACTTTTGAAATATCTCACAGAAAGCAAATTCTGAAAGAAAATACGTTTGGAAAAATCTAAAGGTTTTTCATTCTATTTTTCTAAAATGAAATGGAGCAGGAGGTTGTCTCCATTCCTGGGGACTCTCCAGGAATCAGGGGGGTTCTCCACTGCAAAGCAGAGAGCATAGCAGTCCTAAGAACTTCACATTCAGACTGGGGCTCTGAGGGCTTTTGAGTCTCCTGAGAACTCGGCACTGGTTGCTGAAGCCACAGGTCCCCAGCCCCAGGGCAGTATGTATGCCCAGGCTGCCCCAGAGACATTGTCTGTAGAAGCCTGGATTCCTTAGCAGCTTGCCATACAAGCTGACAAGAAACCTTGGCCGTGTTTCAGCCGAAGTCCATAAAAACTATTAAGTTTCCTGCAAAATGTCTGTTTCATTGAATCATTGTTTTCAACTTAAAAACCCATTTTGTAAGAAATTTACTTACTAGTTCTAATTGCTAGGAGTGAGGTTGTCTTTTTTTGGAAATATTTTGTTTGTGGCAGGTATGAAAGTGGGGGAAATTAGGTCACTTCTAGCTGGCAGGTGGTGGACTTAAGTTGGACAGGAAATAAAACCAAGGGGTGTCTGTTTTAAAGACTGGGGCCTCTCTTCAGGGAGTTTTGTTTTTGCTCTATCCAGAGCTCTGTGTGCAACTGCCTCAGAAGGACCAGACTGGATCAACAGCAACACTCACTTAGCAAGATTGGAAAAGTGGTGACAGAAATGATTGCACAGGACCAGACTAGACTGGGCAGCAGCTGAGCAGGTGGTGGTGGATCATAAAGCCAGAGATTTGAAGCAGATTTGAAGCTTGTGGTATAGTTTTCACTGGCTTGGAGCAGACAGGTGTAGAGGAACAATGCACTGATTCTCACTTGACCACCAGGTAGTCTGTTTTGGATTTTTAAGTGTGATTATAGAGATGTGGGAATTGCTTTTTGCATAAAAAGCTCTGCACGTCAACAAGCCAGGCAGTTAATAATTGGGATTGTGAGGTCAGCCATCATCTTAATACACTGCTTCAGTTTTGTCATCTATTTTTATGTAGAAGTGTTAGTAAATGAACTCTGTCCATCCAGCTCATGAAATCTAGCAGCACTATGCTTGTCGAAATCAGGTGTACGCCATAACCAGGCTCCAAGGAGGCAGCCGTGTTAGTCTAGTTCAGCAAAACAAACAAGGAGTCCTGTGGCACTTGAAGACTAACAAATTTATTTACTGCATGAGCTTTCATGGGAGAAAAAGTGTCTAATGAAGTGGGATTTTCTCCCACAACAGCTCTTGCAATAAATAAATTTGTTAGTTTTTAAAGTGCCACATGACTCCTTGTTTGTTTTACCATTACTAGGTCTACTCTTATTTTTATCCTCTGTGGCTCAGACTCTCAGGGCTTGATTATCCTCTTGCTTCGTAGTGTATAGGAATACGGTAGTAACTTTTTAAGTAGTTTTGGAGTTCTATAATAGCACTTACTGCCTTCTGTGTTTTAGCAGCTGCCAAAACCCAGTTAGATTGCAGTATGGATGTAGTTATCCTTGCTTACTTGGGACCCAGTGGTACCTCTGTGGTGTCTTAATGTCTCCACCAAAATAAATGGAGTTCCACTGTGTTCTTGAGAGGAGAGGTCTTTCTGAACCAATTAGTGAGTATAAAAAACTAAGATGGTTTTGGAGTATGACATGACTAGTGCCGTGCATGCCTTGAGATAAAACTTGTCCCATAATTCCTCTCAGAGGCAATAGGCAAGAAGCTAGCAATGACATCACTTAACTTAGGATCTGCCAAAAGGGGGCATATGGCATCAATCTTCCTTGCGTTTATATGAATGCGCATTGATGTGCATGTCAAAATGCAGACAACTGTATTGCTTGATTTTTAGCATATGAGGTCTCAATGACCAGAGAAGAACATAAAGAACCATTTAAAAAACTTTATCTCCAATATTGAATAATCTTCCCATTTTGTCTGCCGGGGAAACCCTGGTGGTCTGATACATGCAAACTGCTCATGGACAAACTGCTTATCAAGAATTATTCACAGAAAATAATTGGGTAGAGCAGTTTGAAAAATAAGTTGGAGAATTGCATTCTAACAGTATCAGCATTCAAACATGTGCAAAGAGGCAAACATTCAATGAATAAATGATTCCTCATTAATTATTTAGATTGTAGTTGCACCCTAAATGTGCTAGGTGCTTTCTAAATACAGACAATATAGTCCCTGTTCCAAAGAGCAGTAAGTATAAAAAGGCAAAGATGCAAAAGAGAGAGATGCATACCACACAGGCAACACAATAAATCTCACTGCTGATAGGTCACTTTTACTTACTGAGTACTCCTTTCTGCTTTATCCAGGTGCAATTAACCCCACTCTCTTCCCTCACACCAATGCTCAGTATTGGGCACTGCCTGTGTTCTTACACCGGGCCTTCCTTATGTTAAATTGCTCCCTATGTTCACAGATGCAGACAGTTTATAAATAAATGGACTGATAAGCAGATCATTGTGTAAGCTAGCTGCTTGTAGGTGTGGCAAAAGAAATCAATTTTCCCGATTTGAGTTACTTAGGAGCTATTTGTCCAGTTCTACTGATGGACATAACATTAGGATGCAGTTATCACAACATGCTGTCAGAACCCTCTGAGTTGATTATTTTGTGGCTTCAGTGACACATACTGTGACTGTTACAGTTTCAGTAAAAGGTACCTTTTATATAGATAGCTACTGCTGTGGGGGCCCCCCATATTAGTTAAACTATGGGTTGTGTGAGGCAATCCTGCTCCAGAACAGAGAGTTGAAGAAATAAACAAATAGGAAATTCCAGCCATTTCATTGCATTTAATGTTTCTGTCATTCATACAAATGGCCAATTACATAAACTGCAAATTTGTGCCATTTCTTAGCATTTATTCTTCTTGTGGGCAATTAAGGCAGTCAGCATACATTTTTGCCTTCATGTGCAGCAGCTGTCACATGGAGTCACTAAGAACAAATTCTCTTTTGACTACTGAGCATGAGCTGGGACTAAATTTAAACATGGAGCTAAAACAGAATCTGGAAAAATACAAACTCTGATCAACTGATACTTCTTGGCAGTCAAACAAATAGCACACCTCTTGATCCCTGTGATGATGGTGCAGGCACAAACACAAATTAAGAATGAAAAAGATCCTAGCGTGTGAAAAGGTTTCCTAGCAATTTTTATTTTCATCATTTTATTATTTCTATCACAATAGCACCTAGAAACACCAGTCAGGGATCAGGGCCCCATTGTGCTATGCACTAGGTAAGGCTATAATGCTGAGTTAAAATAATGTAGTTTAGCTGCAAAGAACAAAATCAAGGTGATGAATAGGAAGTCTTGACTGGGGCTACCTGATCCATAAAACCATCTGTATAGATGATTGTCTGATCAAGAACTATGCATTCTGGTGATCTTGGAAAGGTATTTAAGATACCATTGGATTATGTTTGAATCACTTCCTTGAGCTTGGTCAATTCCAAGCACAAGCTGTTATAACTAAAGGAATCATATAACAAACAAGCAAACAAACAAACCACACTATTGTATTATTTGTATACAGTGGCCTGATCAGAACCTCAGCTGAGATGCTTATTGAATCAAACCTGCACAGAGAACCTGAACATAGAGAAACTCGGGAGAGTTAAGATTCAGATCTGAATTTTAAACACCCAAGTTCATATCTGACCACTGTGATTTCTGTCCTGCCTTCATTCTGAAGTATCTGTAAATGTAGTATCTAGATGTTGCTATGCAATAGGAATCATAGCAAGCTCTGTCTAAAGTGGAACTAAAATTCTCTTCTATGCAGATATGACCAGTTGCAAGAATCTATGGAGAATCAAGGCAAGATCAGTCACGTCTTTCATCTGTCCCTTCTCTTGAGCAAAAGGGAAATATAGGAGTGGGAGTGCAAAGGGAAAAGTTCCTTTGTTCCCTCTTTCCTCATCTAGCACAACCAAGTGCAGGATTCTGCCAATGGCAGTCATTGACCACTCTCTTGGTATAAGTTGAAAGGGGGTAGCCATGTTAGTTAAGTTCAGCAAAACAGACAAAGATCCTAGTGGCAGTTATGAAGACTAACAAATAAGTTCATGCGATAAATAAATTTGTTAGTCTTTATAAATACCACCAGACTCTCTGGGTATACTGTGTTCCAAAGGGGTATCTGTATTAATCTAGTGCAGCAAAACACCCAAGGAGTCCTGTGGCACTTTTAAAGACTAACAAATTCATTTATTGCATGAGTTTTCATGGAAGAAGATCCCACTTCATCAGATGCTTGATTATGGTTTCTGTGACCTCCTTTCTCTGTTTCTGTACTGTCTTGAATTTGGTGTTGAGAAAAGTAAGGACAGAACATCTAAAAGATTGTCATTTGAATTTAGCAACTATCTAAAATGGGTAGGCTGTAGACAAAGTGGGCCCATTCAGTCTGGAGTCCCTCTGATATAAAACAAGGGGGCTGCTTGCAGCATGTTCTCTGTGGGAACCTTTTGACTTTGCAATTCTCTCTCTCCTTGTTTCAGAAGATACTGTATTTATTGCCCATTAGGATTGCTTCCAAGACTTTCAGAGGTGTCTGTGTAGAGGGCAATAGGGAAGGAGGTGCAAAGACTGAGTGCGGGAAATGATGGAGCTTTCCATTGTGTATTTATTTATGGCCTGACCACATGGGAAATCAAAACAAATAATTGTGAGTGAAATGCTCCATTGCAGTTACTGGGAGTTTTGTCTTTGTCTTCCATGGAAGCCATGAATTTATGCAGGGACATCCCTAAGGGTGTGCGGGGCCCCAGGCCAATCGCCCTCTGCACTGGGGCATGGGGCTGGCCAGCCTAGAGGAGGTGCAGGCCTGTGCACTGGCAGTCCGATGCCAGGGATCGGGCGAGCCAGCCAAAAGGGCAACCCGATTCAGTGCCGCTGGTCCACCCCCTCCTCCCAGTCATGTGTGCTGCTTTTGGCTCTGTGCCGGAGCAGAGGGGAGGAGGCAGGAGGCGGCACAGCTGGGGCAGTGGGGGTACTGATACAAGCCCAGTGCTGCCTCCCATCCCCTCCCCACTGCTCTGGCACAGAGCTGAGAGCAGTGCTTGTGGCAGGGGGAGGGGACGACCAGCAGAGCTGAACCAGGCTGCCGCTTTTGGCCAGGTTGCCCTGTCCCTGGCATGGGGGGGCATCGCTGCAGGCCCTGGGGGCCCCCCCAAAGCATGGGGCCCTGGGCAGCTGCCTTACTTGCCCTACCCTAGGGACGGCCCTGAATTTATCTTTTGGGTTTAAATAATACCCAGAGTTCACAGAAGCATGGATGGATGCATCTTTTTTTTTTTTTTGATAAGTCAAGATAAATTATAAGTAATTATTTGCTGAGAGGAGACTTCTAAGAGAAAAAGAATTGAAGAAGGTTTCTCATATTTGGAGGAAGAATTTTCTTCCTTCCCTGACAAATCCCAGAGAGACAGATTGCATGTTTATTATTACTGTATCTCACCTGTTGATGTGACAGCTATTCATATGAAGAGAATCATAAAAAATGTTTGAAAGAGCAGTGTGCAGTTTTCTGAAGCTTAGTGCAATTAATTATTTGCCTTGACTAAACAAAGGCTTGTTTACACAATCAGGGTCTTTGTCTAAACCTAACATAACTTTTGCTGTTTGCCAATCTTCACTAGCTTTATTTATGCTCTTTTTCTTAAAATATATTTGAAAACACAAACTGAGTAATTCCCATTCTCATGATGTATTATGAGTTCCCTTCACTATCACGAAGACCATTGTAAACAAGAGAGCTATTAAAGCAGACAGCCGGACAATGAATAAGGGCTACAAAGACTGGTTCAGACGTGCAAAGAAAACCCAACATGATTATGGGGCTTCTTATTTTAAGTGTGCAAGTAATGTTAGATTAAAGCTACTTAAGTTTGAGAAGTGAATAGGAGATCTGTGCAGGGTTGGATAGTGAAATGACATAGTTTTAATTAAAAATGGATATGCTTATCAAAATATTTAGGCATCTCTAAACATAACGTTGTCTGCCTAGATCAAGAGGATTTTTTATTATTTTGAGTGTTTTCAACATATTGGTTGATGTGTATTGTGTACATTAACTAGCACTAGAAGGACTTCACACAAAGGTTCATTTAAAAACTCAGAAGTAAACCTAGGGTAAATTTTTGACAAACTGTTTTTGGAGAAAAATGGAGAATCTGAGACACAAATATGTCATGGCATTCTGTTTTGTTTACTGAATTGTTCATGTTGAAAGGAAAGAAATAAATATCAAAATAATTAGTTTTGACATTTCCCAAAATAAAATAGTTTGATTTTTCAGTTTAAAATGACTTCAGTTTTTCCAAAAATTTTCCTATAAAATATTAACAATGCTCACTCAAAATAAAATGTTGTATCAGACCTGAAACATTTTTTCTTTTCTTTTTGATTTGTGAATATTTTCAATTTTTTAAATTTGTTTTTAATTGCTAGGGAACTGGAAAATCAGTTATTTGCCCTCTGTTTCTACTCAGGAATAAGAAAAAAAATCAAGTAACAAAGTTTGTAAAAGGTTTTCATTTTGTTTGCCATCTGTAAGTGGTCATCTTCTTGCTGCCTCAGGTGAATATTACAATATATATTGTGTATGTACAAATAATATCTGCCATTTATAAAGGTCTTTTCATCCTAAAGGAATTTCACTGCTCTTTAAATGAGTGTGCGTGTACATGTCTGAGGTGGGTTTTATTTTGATATACACAAATTAACCAATTCACCTGTCACTAAAATGCAGCCACTTCTGGAGTGGAACACAATTGTACAGTTCACACCAATGCTATGCAGGAGTTTCTGGGAAGAAGCAAAGCATATTCAGTTAGAAGTGAAAAAAAATTAGGTAGAGTGAAATTATGCAGTTTAAACTTTGTCTTAGACATAACCAAATCAATGGCTCAGCAAATACCATTTAACAGTGCTGTTACAGACTTTGGCTTCTGTCCCAGCATTGTCATCTCTGAACAGGTATTTCTAATTTTAGCATTTCGGTGGCTTCTTGAAGTTTAGTTTGACTTTAATACAAAGTGAAAACTAAAGAGAAATAGATTATTATTTTTTTTTGTGAAGATCTGTAGTATATATGCACACTGGGGAACTTCTTACACTAGCGAATGCTATTAATTTCATTTTCATTTCTTTGTACTGATGGCAGAGTTGCATATCATGAAGTTAGTAAGAGAGAAAGGAAAGAGGAAATGAAAAACAATTTGCACTGTATGGATGTTCTTTACCCTCGGTGTGTTTTGTCCCCTGTCAGATTTTATTTCCATCACACTGCACTAACAAAGCAGTAAATGCCTTTATTGGGAAGGAAGCAGAAGAAAATGCAGAATTAAAATAATAAATTATTGATGTTGGGAAATTCTGTGGCATTTGCGCCCTGAGAACCACTGCTCCATTTTCACCCTCACTGAAAACACAGACACACCTTTAAGAAAGTGTCTAAGGCACAGACTATCCAATATGTTTTAAAATGTTCTTCTCAGTACTCTAGCATGTCTAACTCTTGTCTCCCAGCAGTGGAGCATCAAAAGAGTCACTCTCACTGCATTCAGTTCTCCTGGAGTCAGCCCCTGGGAGCAACAGTAACTTCCCCAGTGGCAGGGAGAGACTCAGCTGTGCCTCCCTACCCACCAAGGAAATGGATATTAGAAGCCAGACCCTGCTTTATGTAGATTCCCTGTGCAGGCTCTGTTCACAAAAACAAAACAAAACAAAACAAACAAAAAAACCCCCACCAAAACAAAACCCAAAACCAAAAAACCCTTCTCCCAGTGACAGGGGTTAGGGTCAGAGCAGGGATTTCCCCAGTAATAGTTCTGGGATCCTGAGACCCAGCTGGATTCTCTTTTCCATCTCTGCCCCCTGCTGGAAAGCTGGTTGTTTGCCCTAGCTTTTGCCTGACTTCCTCTTCGTGCTCTTCTCCATCGTTTCTCCATTCCTTCTTCTCCCTTAGCGTTCCTCTACCCTTTTCTTCTTTTTTTCCACTTCCTTGTTCTCACTCCAGTGCTAACGATACATAATTAAGTAAAAGCAAGGTAACTATATAAAACAAACGGGGTCTATCAGCACACCAGTTACTTTGCATGCATGTTCTATCCTCTCTCTTCGTTGTACAGCATATGGTGCAATGACTGCACTCTAGGGGCTCTAGCAAAATGTGAATAAAACCTTGAGCACCTTCTGAATTTGATTAACTGGAGTGCAACGGGAGAGTATATGACATCGGGCTAGCAGACTTTCTCAACATCATTATTTTGGATGTGCAGGTTATTCTAATTTAACACAACTGAAATGGGTTAAAAAAAAGAAATGTACTATGCTTTCATGACTCAGGCTCCTAGGTGCTACAGGAATATAAATGATATTTTCCTTCCATATCATATATAACCATGGTATGCTGGACAGAAGGTGTTCTTATGAATGTTGTTATGCATCTGACATGGATGTCTGGCTGTGTGTGTCACTCTCTGTATGCGTGTGCCCTCAGGATTATCCCTGCTTAGATCTTAGACTCAGAACTTAGTTAGTGCAATAATCTGGAGCCTGGCTTGGATCTTCAGCAGGAACTGAGTTAGCCTGGTGATCCTAAGATGAGGTATTCCTTTGGTTAATACTTTTGCTCAGGTCTCTAGTGAGGACTGAGTTAACTCAGTGACCTTAAGTCTAGGCGTACCCTATGTGCAAGAAGTAAAGTGAGGCAATGCTCATAATTAAAGAAACCAGCACAACCACAGATCCTTGTGGAAGTGAAGGTGCCAGGCTAGGCTTTCTTTCAATGTAACACAGTGGCAAATGATCTATCTCAACAGATCTGTTGGCAGCATTTGTGCTCTCAGTGAGACAGAAAAGCTCAACTGATGGCAGGACTCTCCATCACCTGCTTCAGCTGCACAAAATCTGAGCTCTGGGGCTCCTACTTTTATACCCTGCTTCAACCTACTGACTTGCCCTTGCTTTGGGATCTGAATTTACCTTGAGTGGTCCACATACCCCTTTTTTGATGCCACCCATTAATTTGATAGGTCCACATATCACTGGACATTTCCATCCATCAAGGTGTCA
Organism: Podocnemis expansa; assembly: GCA_007922195.1. Classification (NCBI taxonomy): domain Eukaryota; kingdom Metazoa; phylum Chordata; order Testudines; family Podocnemididae; genus Podocnemis; species Podocnemis expansa. The sequence continues at coordinate 8,849,406 of ML682013.1, forward strand.
GATTTGGCCGCAAGATCACCTTTATCTCCTTGGTGCTAGGCTGATCTAACACCTTGCATCTTTCAGGTACTTTTCCATTCTTACTATAATTGCAGATGACTTCTTGCCAATTTCTGTGATGTCAGACTTTTGTAGCCTAACTCCTGTCAACTTGACCATTTATCCAGCTCAGGCCTACTGTTTTGATCAATTTCACTAAGCCTTAAGTCTCATTCCTCTCTGTTTCTACTTGTCTTCTTTATTTTAACCTTTTACTTCCTCCTACATAAATGGCCACTCCCTTCCCTGTCTACCTATATGGAATGCTTAATGTGATCATTTGCATATGTAAAGCCCACATCTGTTCCGTATATAAAGAGAGTAGATAGACATATAATTACCTGATTTGCACACACAGTTGGGAGCATGTACAAAATCTACAGACCTAATTTTCAGAATGAAAATTTGGCCCTGGGAGTTTGCTCCCCTCCGCCCCACCACAGCAGGGGGAGCACACTTTATTCAAATTATTTTTGCTGTATAAGAATGAGTACTTTGTGGTCTATAAAGAATCACCAGCTGGTGTCATACAGTATGACACTAAGGCTATGACTACACTCCATGTGAGGAGTGCATTTTCCAGCTTTTGTACGCCCATTCAATGAAAAGTAGCTTGAGTAGAAATAACAATCTAGCCCTAATAGCACAGGCTCTGATTGCAGAAGTATGGGTTAGCTGGGCTGAAAACAAACCCACCTTGAACCCTGTGGGTATGCCCTCTGCATGGCAAAGCTGTGTTGTTCCTGCCCGTGCTACAATGGCTACACTGCTACTAATGATTGCACTTACATGAAAATGTGGACATGAGCTGGGAATTGTACCTCTTGCTCGGCACACAGAGGTAGCATAGGCTTCTCACTGTTAAGTGACTGTTGCATGGTAAAGAGCTCCTGCTCCTCGTCCAGGTAAACCTGCTTCTGCTCCTCCAGGAAATAGACCTCTGGTACCATGTATTGGAAAACATAATTCTTCTTGTAACCAAGTCTGGAAAGCACAATTATCAGTACTTTTTAAAAAGTACTTTTTTTAGAAAAAAAAATGAATTACAGAAGAAACAGGTTTTGCCAACAATCTCAGGTGTGAAGTTTTAAAAGTAAGAGTTTGATCGTTTTTATTGGCAGTGTTGCCTGAGGGATGGAACAGACTGTTTGAGCTGCTACAGATATCTCTCTGCTTTAAAATATGTATTTTAGAAAGAGGTAGCCAGATCTGGATCTTGATCTGTATTTAGCCAAGGGAGTGTACCTTTGTCTTAGAGGGATAAAATGCCAGACATGTGACCTTAGTTATGTCAATGGGAGTTGCAGGCGCTCAACACCTCTGAAATTCAGGTCCTGTGTGTACAGTAATTGTCAACTTTTTTTTTTTTTTTATCCCCACTTACAGGGTTTCTTCTTCAAACAGCTACTGTGACAGGGCTCTCTTGACAGCACTGCAGTGCTCTGTGGCTGCAAGACAATGGTGTGGCCTAGCCTGAATATTCCTAGAATAGTGGCTATTATTCCTCATTCCAAAGGGTAGCCATATTAGTCTAGTTCAGCAAAACAACTCTGGTGACACTTTTAAAGGCCAAGAAATTTATTTATTGCATGACCTTTCATGGGAGAAAATCCCACTTCATTTGATGCTTGAAGATGAGGACCTCACAGAATAGGAGCAAAACAAATTCTCAATAGTTGGTAGAGTAAAATGGGTTTTGTGGAGAAACCTGAAGAAAGAGAGGAAGGAGCCGTTTTATGGATTTTTTTTTTTTAAATCAGGGTCATTGACCCAGGTGCCAGGGAGGCATGGAAGATAATCAAATAAAATACTTCCTCTTTATTTTATTTTTTTAATTGAAGCCTCTTGTAAGCACTCTGAAGAGACTGAGTTTCTCACAGAATTTGATTCAATATTAAAACTAATTTAATATCAATCTTCTATATGGAATAGACTGTGCTCCCTTTACACTGAGTAGCACCTTATTTGACATGAAGGAGTCACGATCTGGCCTAATATTATTTTTATTAAATTTCTCAAAGTGATTTGAGTCATAAGAGACCACACAGTGAAAATCTGTATGAAAACTATTTGTACTAGATTTTTATAGAGCTTCATAAGTCAAAATCTTGGTCATTGGAAATATGATTTCTCGTGGAAACTGCTGAAACCTTAGTACTGAAAAATAAGTGCTAGGCCTAAAAATCACAAAGGAAGCTGAAAAATGGGTATGCAGCAGAAAGAATTAACCTTTTTGTTCAAGTTACACGTACAGGAGATGTTAGAATGGGAAGCTTTCAAATCAAATAAGACTGATGCATCACAGTACTGATAAACTTCCACTGACACATGAAGTAACAAATTAAATAAACCCCAGAAAACCTAATTCTTGTACTATCCTGGGACCCTTTTTTTTTGTAAAAATGCACAGGCACAGAATGTGGAGAGCATGCACTACAACAGCTAAATAATATTTGATGAAATGTTCTGCAATAATAAAAATGCAACTCTGATTTAATGTTGCATAATATCAGCTCTCCATGGAAATTTTGATAAAAGAAAGACCAAATTGTGCCATCTTTACTCCTCTGGAGCATGATCATTGTTTACAGAGACAATGTGATGGGGCGGGTTTAGTGAGCTGTTGTGTTCAGGAAGTCAGAATAGGTCATCTGAGTATTCCTTCTGCCTTTAAATTCAATCATCTTGTGATGCACCTTGACTAGAAGCAATAATTTGAATAGAATTACTTGAACAATAAAGATAGTTGCTTTGAGTAAGGATGGCACAGTCTGACTCCAAATCAGTCTGTTATTCTTGTTGCTACTGTTGCAACAGCTAATCGTCTTTATTTTTCCTGAAAAGAACTCAAAAATAATAATTTTAAATAATGGTGACTTGGGGAAAGAGAATATGGAGCAGTCATGTAGAGCAATTGATACAGACCTTCACAATATTTTACACAGTCTTAGAGAGCCTTTGAAATAGGGACAGGAATAAAAAAATATTGATTATATTAGGAAAAATGTAATCCAAAACTCAGATTCCACTGGAAGAAGATTGAGGGAACTCAAAACATGGAGGAGTTACCTATAGGCGATATGATGCCCTTAGATACACGTTTGGTATGCTACGTAGCCTCAGAAGGCCAATGCAGGCTAGAGAGGCAGCAAATTTAGAGGATTACCTAATAGAACAAGGAGATGATGGCTCCTTTCTCTATATGGTGATCCTAAAAGTATGCACAGAAAAATGCATACAGTCCTGAACATCTTTATACCAAAAATATGACAACAAAATATTTTCAAGAAAGAGCAGAAAAAAAGAAAAAAAGAGGTATGTGATGGCTGAGCAGGATAGAATAAAAAAAGCCAAACTCATCTGTTTTGGAAACAGTCAAAATTTTTTGATGGAATGGGTTTCTGTCACAAAATGCATCTGTGTTGAAATTGAATGGTTTCACGGAAACATGTCAGTTTTGATGGAAAAGACTCCATTTCGGTTCTGAGAATCTTCTCCCTACTTTCTTGTTTCATTTGGATTTTTTTCATTTTCTCATGACTTCCTCATTTAGTTTAATTTTGTTTAGACTTTTATTTTGCCACATGAACTTTAAAATATATACATATATTCTGTTACAATGTTTAAACTGTATCTAAATGAAATGTTTTGATAAAATGATTATCGTTTTCCACATAGTTTTTTCCCCCCCAAAATTTCCATTCTTTGAAACATTTTGATTTTTTTTTTAAATCCCAATTTTGGATGAAAATAAATTTTGGAATGTTGGAATCTTCTGTGAAGTATAAAACCTGTTTTCCATCCATCTGTATCTGTGAGGTGAAGTCGGTGTTTAAAACCAAGGAAGGTGACGAATAGATTTAATATGCTCTATAGCAGGTAAGCTAAAAGCATTCAAGTGACACAACAAAGGAAAATCTACACTGACTATTAGAAAAACATTTTCTACACTGAAGCCTATTATATTACTGTCAAACTTATTTTTAAAGGAATTGGTAGGAGTCCCAGTTGTTTGAATCTTTTAAAACTATGCATGACATTTAAAATAAGCAGTGCTAGACAGAAAAAAAAACCATACTGGCCAGTGAAATAGCTAAGATCACAATGGCTTATTCTTCACCTAATCGCTATGATCTGAAGGTATGATATAAAAGATGATATACTGAACTGTACAAGCCTTCCATCTTTAGAGATCCCAGTTCAAAATATATATAGGTCAGGTGCAAATGAATTAGAATTCCTATTCTGGTTTTCTGTAGCAAAATTGGCATGGTATTTGTTATGATTAGAAGCCTTTGCAGAAAACAGATCTACATTGTTGTTGAGCTAGTGGGGTAATTAGGGGTGGGACAAACTGTCAGAAATGTTGGGTAATTTGTGCATGTAACCCTTCTGCCAGGGCAGGCTGGCAGGACAAGGGCTGGGTTCTATACCTCAGGGTTTCCTAATGATGTTACACTACCAACTGGCTCAAGCCCCCATCCAGATTTCTGGGAAATCCTGTACTGCTCCCTGGTCACCTCAAAGGGGTAAGGCTTCCCCACACACAAGCACAAGTCTGAGTGTAATACACAGAACTTTTCATAGTAGTAAAACAGAGTGTAAAAAGGCCAAATAATAGAAATCAATGCTGATCTAGCAAATCAGTACAGAGCAAAGTTCCCAACAACCCACACCACATAACAGGACATACAAGACTTAATGGCAAAACTGGCACTGATTTGGGGAATCAGTGCTAATCAGGCTTTCAGCATGATCCTACATATCATAACAGCAAAAATAAACTCACTAGCAAAATTGGCACCAATCTGGAGAATTAGTGCTAACTAGGGTGTGTAGGGAGTGTCTTTCATGCCAGCTGTCCACCAACACCACCCACTGGCCACTCACACCGCCCCGCTCACCACTGGCTGCTCTCAGCATCCACCAGCTCCACCCACTGTCCACTGGCTCCACCCACCAATCACTCATGCCACCTAGCTCACGGCTGGCCACTCTCACCATCCACCATCTCCACCTGCTGGTCACTCCATCACTGCTCCTCTTCAGCTTAGAGAAAGGGGTTCTCTCCCTTTAGTGATTTCAGCTCTTAAACCTTAAGTGGCTGCAGATAGGTCTGTTCTTTGTTATGGAAGTAGCTATCATTCAACAATGGAGGAGGGCAGAATGCTTCAGACATCTTACTCCAAAAGGAACTATGGGAAACCCCACCCCTATCTTACACCTTTCAGGCCAAAATAGCCAGTGGCCTCTCTTACAGGTCCCTTTTTAACTAAGGGTAGCGTTTACCTCTTAACTAACCCAAACAGATTTGGAACAAGCAGAGAATAGCAGTTCACAAAAAGATAGCATTTCATATTTCCCCTTAGTAGAATTACAGATATTAATAGATTTGTGAGCAGACTAACCCCAAATATCATTATCCACTGTGCCATGCACCCAGTATGCTAATCAGCTAATTGTGCTCTTTGTATTCATGCTAATACAGGGCCCATGCAGATTAGTGCCCCCCCCCCGAAGCTGTTAAGCACAGCTTCTGTGCCTGCCTTACATCCAGCACCTATGAAATGTTTTTCTGCATCTGTCTTTCTATAGGTTGCTGCTACTCTTTACTTTCATGAACAAAAATTTGCAAACATAAATAATAAATAACAGAGTATCTTCAAAGCACTTTAAATGGGAGACTTCATAAAATATTTTTAAAAAAATGACATTAAGGAGTTTTTAGGGTGTACAGCTGAGTATGAAAAAGGCAGAAAATGTCACAGTAATGTGTCATGTAGCCTTAACTCGGCTCTCTTTTTTAAATGCATTATTATAAAGTCTCCGGTTACACAATCACATGCTATTTTGCAAATGTTATGAGATAGTGAGCCTTTTTAAAGCATTAGATCCTCATAAATAACATTTTTTACTATTTCATTCTCTCTTGTGTAGAACACACACAGTCAAGAAAAGTAATTTTTTTACAAGATGAGCAGTCAATGAGGTAGAGCTTTATATATATGAAGTAAATCATACAAGGTATATGTTGAACAGGGAAGGACTCAACAGAAATATTCAGAATGCATCACAGACAGGGGTTAAAGTGGGCTGGAATGCATTGGAATGGTGTTCCCAGGCCCACTATTTGTGGGGGGCCAGCTTTCTGGGACCCCTAAAATTAGAAAATCAAGCTGGCACGTTCTGGCAGGGCAGGTGCCACCCCATGAAGAGGGGAAGCATGTCTGCCCTGCTGTGATGTGTCAGCTGCCCCACTGCACATGCGCAGGCTGTGCAGCTTGGAGGGGGAGAAAAGGGCAATTTTCCCCTGCTCCTACCCCCGCCCTGGCCTGCTCTCAGGAGTCCGCATGCCGCTGAAGATAAACTAGTGCAGCATGCGGCCCAGCCTTCTGTCAGGTGGTTCAGAGTGGGGTGGGGTGGGGTGTGGTGTGGTGGGGTGGGAAGAAGGGTCGGGATGGTGGGCTGGGGAGGTGTAAAGGGTTTGGGGTGCTGTAGGTGATGGAGTGGGGGAATGGGGACAAGGAGACTGAAGGGGCCTAGGAATGTGTAGACAGGGGTTAAAGTATAGCCCTCCCACATACCAGCACCCCACCCTCTGCCCCCAATAACCCCCCAAGCACGAGCCAGGCTACCCCCACACTCTCCAGTGGCAGTGCAGCTGGGGCGGAGGCTGCAGGCCACAGGTTGGGGTGAGGTTTGGAATGGGAGAGGTTTAGGGCAGGGCTTGAGCCCCTCAGCAATGCTGCTGGCCCCTGCTTCTGTCCCTGCCCTCTGAAACACAGTGGAATGCTGCTCTGGGTCCTGCTATTTTTAGGGGCCCAGAGTTCGGGTCCCTAAAAATAGAACATGGAACCAGAACACTGCATTCCACGGCCTGCTATTTTTCAATGGTGGGCCCCAGAATGCAGAGTTCTGGCTCCATGTTCTATTTTTAGGGGCCCTGGAATGCTGAGCCGCTAAAAATAGTGGGCCCTGGAATGGTGTTCTGGTGCATTCCCCCTTACATTAGCTGCTGTGTATAGAGAGGCGTGGGAGGCTGAAGGGGGTGGATGGAGTGGGGGCATGGGGACAAGAAGACTGAAGAGGGCTGGGAATGTGTAGAGGGGATTGGGGGATGAAGGGAGTGCAGTAAAGATGGGGAAGATGTTGGGTGGGGATTTAAGAGGGCTGGAGTGGAGACATGGGGGCAAGGAGCTTGGGGAATGGGGATTGGGGCTGAGGAGGACATGGGGAAAGAGGGGTCTGATGGGGACAGGGATTTTGGAGGCAGTAGCTGGAGTGGGGGGCAGTAGCTGGGGTGGGTAAAGGGGGCCCAGACATGCAGGAAGGGGGCCCAAAAGTACAGGAAGGAGGCCTGGAAATTTAGGAGGGTTCCAGGGCCCACCTAATTATACTTTAATCCCTGATCACAGAAGTAGACTTTAAGATTTACCTCAGGAAATTATTCTTTCCTGTAGTACAATATTGCCAAGTTTATTATAAAAGAATATGATCTCATACATACTTGCAGGTACAGAGGGGGACTGATCCACTGCTGATTGACATCAGTAGACTGAGCAGGGTGAGAATGAGGAAAGCCTGGTATGAAGTATTTGTTCATTCCATACATATGAATAGTTTCACCATTTTTTCTCTCCAAAATTGTACCACTTATTTAAAATGCACAAGGTCAGATTTTGATTTCTGTCCGATCAAAGCTAGTTTTCACTGGAACAACGCTGATGAAGTGCCCATCTTTAAAAAGGGGAAAAAAGAAAGAACTGGTGTGCTACAGACCACATAAACTGCCATCAATACCTGAGAAAGTATTAGAGCATTTTCCAGATATTTACAAATTGAATGTTTTAGACACTGAAGGGGGTAATCACTATCATCAAGCATGGCATTGCCAAGAATAGATCAAGGCAAACCAGCTTGATTTCTTTCCTTGACAAGGTAGTTTATCTGGTGGATGGGGGAATGAGGTGGTCATGATACACTAGGTCTTCAGCAAGGCTTTCAACATAGTTCTACATGACGGTCTGATAAATAAATGAGAGAAATTCAGGCTTGACTGAACAGCTATTAAGTGGAAACATAATTGGTTAAACAAGCACAAAGAAAAGTTCATACAGAATGTCATATTGGAGGGAGGTCACTGGTGTTCCACAGAGTATGTTCTGTGTTCAGCATTGTTCAAATCTTTATTCATGACCAGGATGACATAGCTGGCATCACAGAGACTTGGTGGGATGATACACATGACTGGAATATTAATAGAGAAGAGCACAGCTTCCTTAGGAAGGACAGGAAGGGAAAAAGGGGAGGTGGTGTTGCCTTGTACATAAAAAATGTATATACTTGGACTGAGCTTGAGATGGAAATAATAGAGAGAGATGTTGACAGTCTCTGGATAAAAATAAGAGGAGTAAAAAACAAGGGAGATGTCATGGCAGGAGGTCTACTACAGACCACCTAAACAGGAAGAAGACATAGATGTGGCTTTTTTCAACAACTAGCAAAATCATCCAAAGCACAGGACTTGCTGGTGATGGAGGACTTCAGTTACCCATACATCTGTTTGGAAAATAAAACAGCAAGAAACAGATTATCAAACAAGTTCTTGGAGGGTATTGGAGACAAGTTTTTATTTCAAAAGGTGAAGAAAGCTACTAGGGGAGAGGCTGTTCTCATTTGATTTTAACAAACAGAGAGGAACTGGTTGAGAATTTGAAAATGGAAGGTAACAGGTGAAAGTGATCATGCAATGGTAAAAGTTCCAAAGGGGTAGCCATGTTTGTCTAATTCAGCAAAATAACCAAGGAGTCCTGTGGCATGTAAAGACTAATAAATTTATTTATCTCATGACCTTTCATGGGAGAAAATCCCACTTTGTCAAATGCTTTGAAGATGGTAAGTTCCTGTATCTTCAAAGCATCTGATGAAATGGCAGAAATTTCCAGAGGGGTAGCTGTGTTAGTCTGTGTACAGCAAAAACAACAAGAGTCCTGTGGCACCTTGTAGACTAGCAGATTTCTTTGGTTGTAAGCTTTCGTGGGCTCTGACCCACTTCCTCAGATGCATGAAAACAAAATGGGACTTTCTCCCATGAAAGCTCATGTGATAAATACATTTGTTAGCCTTTAAACGTCACAGGACTCCTTGCATGAAATGGAAGAGTTCATAATTCTAAGAAATGGTAGGAGAGAGAACATCACAATAAAAACAATGGATTTCAAGAAGGCAGATGTTAGCACGCTCAGGGAATTGGTAAGTAGGATCCTATGGGAAGCATGTCTAAGAGGAAAAACAACTGCAAACAGTTGGCAGTTTTTCCAAGAGACATTACTAAGGGCACAAGAGCAAATTATTCCACTGCATAGGAAGAGTAGGAAGTATAGCAAGAGACCATCCTGTCATAATCAGGTGATTTTCAATAATCTAAAAATAAAGAAAGAATCCCAAAAAAGTGGCAACTAGGTCAAATAACAAAGGATAACTATATACAAATAAAACAATTATGTAGCAGAAAAATCAGAACAGCCAAGATACAAACCAAGATCAAACTAACTGAAGGCATAAAAGTAACAAGAACACATTTTTCAAATACATTAGAAGCAAGAGGAAGACAAAGGACATCATAGGACAATTACTCAACAAAAAACAATAACAGAAGATATGGAAATGGCAGAGGAACTAAATGACTTAGTTTCGGTCTTTGCTGGGAAGGTTGGTGATGATTGGATGCCTAACGTAAGGGAGAGCTGTAAAAATGGGATAGGATCAGAAGCTAAAATAGGGAAGGAACAAGTTATAAATTACCTAGACAAGTAAGATGTCTTCAAGTCACCAGGGCCTGATGATATGCACCCTAGCATATTCAAGGAGCTGATGCAGGAGATATCTGAGCCATTGGCTATTATATTTGAAAAATCATGAAGACTGGAGAGATCCCAGAGGACTGAAAAGAGCAAATATAGTGCCCATCTGTAAAAGGGGGAGTAAGGACAACCCAGGGAATTATAGACCAGTCACTTTCACCTCTGTATAGGAAAAACAATAGGGAAAACAATTAAGAACTCCTCTAGCAAACATGTAGAAGAGAATGAGGTGTTAGGTGATAGTCAGCATGGATTTGTCATGAACAAATCATGTCAGACCAACTTGATAGCCTTCTATGACAGGGTAACTAGCCCTGTAGATAGAGGGAAAGCAGTAAATGTGGGATATCTAGACTTTAGTAAGGCTTTTGATTCTGTCTTGCATCATCTTCTCATTAACAAACTAAGAAAGTACAACCTAAATGGAACTACTATAAAGTGGATGCAAAACTGGTTGGATAACCACTTCCAGAGAGTAGTTATCAATAGTTCCCATTTATGCTAGAAGAGTATAATGATCAGAGTACCAGAAGGATCAGTCCTAGGTCTGGTTCTGTTCAATATTTTTATAAAGATTTAGATCGGAGGTGAGGTGTCAAACGTGGTTCCCTTGAACCTCTTCTATCTGGCCCATGATTGTCCTCTGTGGGATCACACTCTCTCCCCAACAGAGAGGGAGACAGTGGTTGTATACTCAGCAGTCTACAATGCCACAAGAATGTCAGGTCTCATGACATTGCAGAGCACTGGGCATGCAAGACTACGCTCTGTGAGATCACACTGTCTCCCCAACAGAGAAAAGTAGAGTGTAGTATTGTGGAGCACAGTTTCACATACACAGTGCTTTGCGGTGCCATGAGAGTGCCCTGGTATTTCAATTTATGGTATGTATAGCCCACTGGAAGCACATTTAGTCAAATCTGGCCTGTGATAGCAAATGAGTTTGACACCCCTGATTTATATGATGGCATAGAGAGCAGATGTATAAAGTTTTCAGATGATACTAAACAGGGAGGGGTTGCAAATACTTTGGAGGATAGGATCACAATTCAAAATGATTAGGAAAAAACTGCTGAAATGGTCTAAGGTAAATAGAATGATATTCAGTAAAGACAAATGCAAGGTGCAATCCATTGCAGTCATACAAAATGAGCAAAGACGCCTGGGAAGGAGTACTGTGGAAAGGGATCTGGAAGTTTTAGTGGACCACAAGCTAAATATGAGTCAACAGTGTAACACTGTTGCAAAAAAATCAGATACCATTCTGTGTGTAGCAAGGAGGCATTGTCCCCCTCGGAGATGGCTGGGAGGAACTCAGGAAGGTGGAGCCAGGAGAAGCTTGTCAGTCAGGCTGGCAGCAGGGGGATTGGACAGGAAATACAAGGAGGAAGCCAGGGGGCTCAGTCTGGCTCAAAACTCTATAGAAGAAAGACATATCTCTTCTCCCTTCAGATCCTCAACAGCCCTACTTGCCAGAGGAGGGTTGGCCTACTGACTGGGGCACTGAGGACTGGCTGGGGTGTGGCTGGTGACCCAGAGGTGACAGTGGAGCCATTGGTCATGGAGAACCCCGGGGAGTTGCTTGCAGCCTGGGTGCCTGAAGGAGCCACCAAGCAACCCCCTGCCTGGGGCCTGTAGTTACCACCCCACAGCTTCTGACCTGGAGGAGCTGCACTTGGCCAGCAAAGATGCCCAGGCCCGGGGTAGGTTATGACTTAGAGGAGTTGCTTTCAGCCGATGGCCCCAAGGAACTATTGGACCTGCTACCCCCTCCCTTCCGATGGCATCAGACGACTCTGTGGCCTTCCCTTGGGCAACAACCCTGAGAAGATGGAGGATGTCTGGCCTGATCAGGTACTGCTGGGAGGGGGCAGGAAGTGGCCCAGGGGGGCCAGAACACAGCCCCATGGCCATGGAACTGGTATTTAATACATTGTGTTGTGGCTGGGACCCAGCTAACAGCAGGACCGACTCTCTGGCCAGTGGCTAGGGACCTGGGCTAGGATGCATTGGAGATGGGTGGGCCTGTATCCTCCTCCTCCTCTCCCCTGTATGGCAACCCTGCCTCTACTTATCCAACCCTGAGTCTCAGCACTTACCTGACCCCTGAGAGACAGTTTGCCAGCTCGCCCTGCATGAGAGGCCAGAGACTGTTTGCTTGCCTGCCCCTCCCAAGGGGCCAGAGAGAGTTCACTCCATCCCATAATGGGCAGGTATTAACCATGTTACATATGGTGCCAGAAGTGGAGATTTGAACCCCCTTTGAGAAAAGGGGGATTCAGCTGACAGCTGGAGAGGTAGACTGAGCCAGCCCCGGGATGGATGTGAACTAATTGGTCAAAGGGTGGTCAGAGGTCCAACAGCAACAGCAAACAGCGCTGGTCCAACTGCAACAACAGTTGCTAACCCCAAAACAGTGGCTGGTTCAACAGCTGGGGACACAGCAGCAGGAGTGGCAGTGGCAGAACTTCAAACAGCTGGCTATTCTGCTGATGCTCAGGAGAGAGGCGCCTATCACAAGTGCCCCTGTGCCTGTCTAAACTGGACTTGCAGATGATCCAGAGGCATTCTTGCTGACATTTGAGCCAGTTGCCTCTACCATGGAGCTGCCCCCAGATAAGTGAGACACACTGCTGTCTCACTAACAAACTGGGCAAGCCCAGGGGGCCTACTGGGGCCTGTCTGATGAGGATGCCCAAGAGTATGAATGTATGAAAGCAGCTATCTTGGATGCCCTCGATGTGAACCCAGACACTTAGCTCTGCCACTTACACAGTCTAACCTCTCCGGTCCAGGCCCAGCTGTGGGCTGTAGCTCAAGAAGTTAAGGGCCTGTACCGGAGGTGGCTCCAGCCCGAGCGACATATCACAGCCGAGGTAGCAGATCAGGTGGTCATGGAGCAATTTATCCATCTCCTCCTGCCATGGGGAAGAGCTTGGGTCTTGCACCACTTACCCTCCACCTTGAAGGATACTGCGGGTTGGTTGGAAGATTACCTGGCTGCTAATGGGCCCTTAACGCAGCCCCCCCAGCAACCAGAACCTTGAGCTCCCCAGCAGGGTGGCCCCCCAGCCCTAAGACAGGGGTTAAAATGTGGGAATGCCTAGGAACACCATTCCTGGGCCCTACAGATCTGATGGGCCTCCATTTGTATTGTGGGAGCCTTTAAAGTATGTCAGCACTCCACGTGTCCCACTGGCTCCCATGCCTCTAGTGGATACCCCATTTGAACATGTAGCCATGGACCTAATGGAACCCCTTCCGAAGAGTGCAGCTGGCCATCAATACCTTTTGGTCCTTGTGGACTATGCCACGTGCTTCCCAGAGACCATTCCTTTGTGGTCAATGATGGCCAAGACCATTGTGGTTGAATTAATCAAGATCTTTGCCCGATTCGGGTTACTGAAGGAAATCCTGAGAGACCAGAGAACCAACTTTACATCCCAGGTGTTCCATGAAGCATGTAACCTCCGGTGGATCTGGCAATTATGGACCTTAGTATACCATCCGCAGGTGGATGGTCTCATCGAAAGGTTCAACTGGACCCTCAAGGGGATGCTGCAGAAGTTCCCACCAGATGAGCTCCATCTGTGGGACCAACTGATTCTGCCCCTGCTATTGGCAGTTCACAAGGTACCACAGGCCTCCACCCAATTCTCATCATTTGAATTACTCTCTGGATGACAACGCCAAAGGCTGCTAGATCTTATGTGGGAGGCCTGGGAGGAAACTCTACCTACAAGCCAGGGACATCCATAGTATGTAACCTGGCTATATAACAATCTTATAAGGGCTGGGAACCTGGCAAGAAAGAACCTGCACATGCCCCAGGAAACCCAGCAGGGATACAGCAAAGGAGCTGGGACTTGAACCTTCATGCTGGGAGACCAAGTCCTAGTACTTCTGCCCTCCGAGGGGTCTAAGCTGTTAGCCCAATAGTAGGGTCCATATGAGGTACTCCAGCAGATAGGAGCAGTTGATTATGAAATTTACCAACATGACCAGCAGATGAAAAAAGCAAATATATCATGCAAACCTCTTAAAGTCAGGGAAGGAACAAAAGGCACTAATACTTATGCTGTATCCTCCTGATCCAGAACTGGGTCCCCAGCTTCCATGCTCCACTGACCCTCCTTGGGGACATGCTTATGACTGCCCAGCTGAACCAGGCCTGAGGGTTCCTGGAAGCATTCCCTCAAACTTTAACTACCATCCCCAGCCAAGTGGCAGAGTTTTATCAAGTCATTCAAACAAAACCCAGGGGAAGTAATTAGCAAGATGGCCTGTCCATGTCCACGCCAGATGTGAGAGGCAGTGGAATAGGAAGTCCAGGCCATGCTGGATTTGGGGGATCATTGAACGCTCCCAGAGCAAGTGGTGGAGACCCATCATGCTGGTGCCAAAGCCTTATGCAATGAGGTGATTCTGCATCAATTTCAGAAAATCAATGCAATCTCTAAATTTGATGCATACCCCCATGCCCTCAGTAAACAAACTTCTGGAGAGGTTGGAGTGGGGGGCTTTTACATGTCTACATAGATTTGATGAAGAGCTATAGGCAAATCCCACTAACACTGGAGTCCAAAGAAAGAACAGCTTTTGCTACCCCCTCTGGACTGTACCAATTTACATGAATGCCTTATTGTCTTCATGGGGCACCCGCAATATTCGAGAGGATGATGGATAGGCCACTGGAGGAACACACTGCTTACACAGCGGCATATAGGGATGACTTGGTGATCTGTAGTGACATCTGGGGGATCACCTCCCATGAGTCACAGCCGTATTGAGAACTCTTCAGGATTCCAGGTTGATGGCCAATCCAACAAAATGCCGAATAAGCGTCTAATAGACTACTTACCTGGGCTACTTCCTGGGGTGGCGGAAAGTGAAACCACTGATTGGGAAGTACAGTCCATACATGAACAGACAAGTCCAACAACCAAGAAACAACTAAGATAGTTCCTGGGCTTGGTCAGCTATTACTGAAGGTTTATACCAGAGTTTGCAGCCATTGCCACTTATCTAACAAAGCTATTGAAAAACAACCAGTTGCAATGGGTGTGGTGGATTGCGGAGTGTGAGTGGGCCTTCCAGACACTCAAAGATTGCTTATGAAAGGAACCAGTTCTTTACAGCTCAGACTTCCACTGGGAATTCACAGCCCAGACAGCTGCCTCAGTCATTGGACTCAGAGTGGTACTTTCGCAGACCATCAATGGGGAGGAACAGCCACTCTTATATATTAGATGGAAATTGTTCCCTCAGGAGAGAAATTGCTCCATGGTGGAGAAGGAAGCCCTACCTATTACATGTGCTGTGGAGATCCTCTGCTAGAATCTCATTTCGTGGTGGTCACAGATCATGCACCCCTGCCCTGGCTCCAATGAATGAAGGACACCAATGTCTGCCTTATACACTGGTACCTTGCCCTGCAGACCTTCATCTTCACCATCAGACATTGGGTGGGTAAGGACAACATGATGGTGGATGGCCTGTCTAGTCTGAGCTGGGGGGCCAGTCCAGCCCCAACACCTGGGGGCTGAACTTGAGGGGGGATTTGTGTGGCATGGAAGCATGCCCCCCGCATTAGGAGGGACTGGCTGTCCTCAGGAAGGTGGAGCCAGGAGCAGCCTGTCAGTCAAGCCGGAAGAAGAGGGATGGGACAAGAGATATAAGGGGAAAGCCAGGGAGCTCAGTACAGCCCAAAATTCTGAAGGAGAAAGATGCACTTCTGCTCCTTCGAGAGCCTCAGCTGTTGGAGGACTGGCCTACTCTCTGGGCTCCTGAGGACTGCTTGGGCCTACCCTGTAGGAGACCTGGAGGGGATACCGGAGCCACTGAGAATTGAGAGGACTAGGGGAGTTGCCGGCAGCCTGGGTGCCTGAAGGGACCACCAAGCAGCCCACTGCCTGGGGTCTGGAGCTACTGCCTGCTGCTTGTGACCTGAAGGAGGTGCCATTGGCTGGTGGCCCTGAGGAACTACTGGACCTACTTCCCCTGATGACATTGAAGGACTCTGTGGCCTGCCCTTGGGCAACTACCCTGAGGAGATGGGGGGTGACCCACCTAATCAGGTACCACTTGGAGAGGGGCAGGAAGTGGTTCAGATGGGCTAGAACACAGCTTCATGGCCATGGTACCAGTATCCAGTACAGCGTGTTGCAGCTGGGATTTGCTGACACCAGGACAGAGTCCCTGGCCCCTGGCTAGGGACCTGGGCTAGGATGCAATGGAAATGGGTGGGCCTGAGTCCCCCTCCTCCTCTCCCCTGTATGACAACCCTGCCTCTATTTGCTCAAACCCCTAGATTCAGCACTTACCTGATCCTTGAGAGATTGTTGCTAAATTCCAAAGGGGTAGCCATGTTAGTCTAGTTAGAATAGAATCATAGGGTTGGAAGGGACCTCATGAGATCATCGGGTCCAATCCCCTGGGACTTGAACCCAGGACCTTCTGCATATTAAGCAGAGGTGCTAGCCACTACACTATTCAGCAAAACAAACAAGGAATCCTGTGGCACTTAAAGACAATGGGCTAGACTGTGGCACTTAAAGACAATTTGTTTGTTTGCCTGCCCCTCCTGAGGGGCCAGAGACAATTCACCCTACCCTGAAAGGGGGCAGGTACAGACCATGTTACACTGGGATGTATAGTACTGTAAGTAAGCCACTAGAAGTAATTCCATTCCGTTACACTCTGATTAGGCCTCAGTTGTAGTATCATGTCCAGTTCTGGGCTCCTTATTTCAGGAAAGATGTGACGGAACTGGAGGAAGCCCAGAGAAGAGCAACACAAATTGTTTTAAGGTCTGGAACACTTAACTTATAAGGAAAGATTGAAAGAGCTGGGTTTGTTTAGTCTGGAAAGAGGAGGTTGAAAGAGAACATGATTATGGTTTTCAGGTACATAAAAGATTGTCACAAGGAGGAGATAGAAAAATTATTCTCGTTAACCATTGATGATAGAACAAGAAGCAAAGGGCTTAAATTACAGCAAGGGGGGCTTAGGCTGGACATTGCCTAGCTGTCAGGATGATTAACCACTGGAATAAGTTGCTTAGGCAGATTGTGGAATCTACATCATTGGAAGTTTTTAAGGGCAGGTTAAATAAACAGCTTTCAGGGATGGTTTAAGATGCTACTTGTCCTGCCATGAGTGCAGTAGACTGGACTTCTCATGGTCCCTTCCAGTTTCTATGATTCTATGTAGGATTAGAGAGTATACTGTCAACTTTGCAGATTATGTAAAGCTGGGGTGTGAAGGAGGAACTAACACTTTGGAAGAGAGATTTAATATTCTGAAGGGTCTTGACATTTGGAGAACATAGCTATTGATAACAATATGAAATTTATCAAAGACAAGAGTAAGGTGCTACACTTCAGGAAGAAAAACCAAATACCAAATGCACAACTACAGAATGGGGGATACTGGCTTGGCAGTAGTACTGCTGAGAAAGATTTGTGAGTTGTGATGGATCACAACCTTAACATGAATCAGTAGTGCAAAGCTGTTGCAAAAAAAGCAAATGCAATTTTAGGTTGCATTAACAGAGGTATAACACGCAAGTCACAGGAGTTGATAGTACCTCTCTATTCGCACTGGTTAGGACACAGCTGGAGTACTATGTTCAGTTTTGGTCACCAATGTATGGAAAGGATGTAGACCAGAGGTGTCAAACTCACTCAGTGTGGGGGGCTACTCAGGACATCTGATGCAGGTCATGTACCTGCATGGACTCCTCAGTCCTTTCCCCTGCCATGTTTAGAGCAGCTTGGGCTCATTTTTCTCTTCTCCAACCTCACAGGCTCCCTGACACTTTCCCTTTTCCCTGTCCCATGGGCTCTCTTCTCCAGTCTGGCTCCATGGTTCTCTCCCATGCTGTGCAGTTCTCAGACCCTCCCTTCCTCTGATGTGCATCTTCCAGACCCCCTTTTGCTGCTGTGCAGCTCCCAGACCCCTTCCCCTTTTTTCATCTCCCAGACCCCCCCTTCCTCTGCTGTCCAGCTGCCAGATTCCCTCTTCCCCTGCTGTGCATCTCCCAGACAACCCTTCCCCTTCTGTGCATCTCCCAGACCCCCTTCCTCTGCTGTGCAGCTCCCTGATCTCCCATTCCCCTGCTGCACAGCTGCCTGGCCCCTTTCCCCTGCTGTGTTAGCTCCCAGACCCTACCCTTCCCTGCTGTGCAGCTCACAGACCCCACCCTGCCCCTGTTGTGCAGCTGCCTAACCCCCCCGCACCCCCTTCCCCTTCTGTGCAGCTCCCTGACTCCCTTCCATTTCCACTTCCCCTACCATACTGCATGGTGGCAAGCAATCCGTCAGTTTGTCACAGCAGGCTGGGCTCTCTTCCTCCACCTCACTCCCACTCACTGTCAGTCATTCAATATGCTGTCCTTTGTTTGGGCTCATTCCCCATGTGAGCCCCACCCATTTTTTCCTTTCCTTGTTTGTGATTTGTACACTGTCCTGTCAATAAGATTAGCATGCTGATTCACTGATTGTGAACAGATGGGGTGAGGACCAGTGCGTGGCTGTCCAGAAGCCTGGCCCAGCCTGCTGTGACTGAGACTCTGTAGGCGGACCCCAGAACAGCTGAGCTGGGGTTGGCTGGAGTCATTCCTTTGTTTCCCTGTGCTGTGACTTGGATCATGTGAGTGAGTCAGAGTGTGTGTGCCAGCTCTGTCAGCAGCCGGTGTTTGCTTTCACTGCTGCTGCAGATTGCTCCCAGGCACAGCTCAGCCCCAGGCAGCAGGTCTACAGGCTGGATAAGTGACCTTGGAGGGCTACTTGTGGCCCACGGGCCGTAAATTTGGCAATCCTGGGCTAGATGATCCTTATGGTTCCATCTAAGCCTATGATTTTATAACAATCAAAAGTATTCTTCAGTAAGAGCAATTACTGTGGGCTTTCTACAAAAAGCTATCTAACTCTTCTCAAATACAAAAGCAGTCAAATAGTTTTGGCTCAAAGTTGCCAGAAACACTCAATGTTTAGCAGAAACCAAATCTTAAACTGAGCTCTATATGTCAAGCTTCTGGCACTGACTGAGCTAACCTTTATCATAATGCATTTAAGCAAGAGAACAGAGTAAGTACTCTACTGGGCAATCTAAAGAATCTTTCCTGTCACTTTTTGATGAATCAGTAATACAGCTGACTGATTCACTGTATGAAAAGTTAGTATTTCTGGTTAAATGGAAGTTAGTACATGAATCTCCTGGAGTATTTGTAACATCCTCATAACACCAGAAGATGGCAACTCCCTTATCATGGTGGAAGCCCAATCATCAGTAAATGGTTTCTCAATGCCTTGAGACCTTATCTCATCCAGATTTGTTGAGAGTTGTTTGGAGTTATTTAGCATAATGACTGGATATTTTCCCCACTCAGAAATGTGTGGAAATGCCTATGTGGCAAATTTGTCAATTTAAAAATGCAAACTTTATTGAAAAAACCGGATAGCCTCAAGGGGCAACATATTTTGAAAATGGAGTATGATGTAGTGTATCAAATTGTCTTCAAATATTTGCTTAAATTTCTTAGGTTCATACATACTTAAAGACCTGGACCACCTATCTGTAGTGGGAATTAAGATTGTTATTGATTTTTTTTTAAAGTACCCAAATCAAGGTACTGAATGAACAGTAACAGAGTTTAGGGTTTAACTGTCTTTAAGGTACTTAAATAGCAAGCCTACAAGATGTTTTTAGCCCAGATAATGTATATGATTTGTTATTTGTATGCAAAATGCCACCCATCCACATCAACAGCTGGTGGGAACTTGATGGAGCTGACAGTAAATAGGGAATAATCTCAGTAGAAAGGGAGGGAGACACTTACTAAAGGCAGTAGTAACTCTCACACCCATTAGCCAGTTGGGGAGAAGTGTGCTTATTGTCCAGCATTGCTCAGTTTCCTGGATTTTACTAAGTGTGGGGACCATATGGAGCCTTTTTCAGTTTCAACGCATTCCAGAAATCTATCCTACTCATTTCAAATAGGAATGGGAGTGTGGCCTGACAGATGGTGTGAATCTGGCCCTTTATCAGTTTAAGGGATCAGGAAGGATTTTTTTTTCAATTGTCAGAGGACTGGGGAGTTTTTTTTACTTTCCTCATAGCACTGTCAAGCCAGGACTGGTTAAGTATGGATGTCCTTAGTATCTAACTGTGGTACTGATTGGTGGTGGTTATTCCTCATAACTTGTGGCCAGTTTGCAGTGTGGTTAAGAGTAAAATGGAAATATTTTTAAATGTTACTTTTGGGGATGTGAGATAGGTTAGTTGCCCCACATTGGCCCAGAGAGGGCTAAAGAGGGCCTGGAGAGAGCAGCCAATCAGGGTGAGGAGCTGCTGGGTCAATGAGGGCTCAAGAACAGTGTAGAAAAGCTGATTGCGGAGCTAGACGTGGGGCAGTCTCCCTGTGGCACTGAAGGGAAAAGGTCCTCTCTGCTCAAGGACTGAGGGATCAGCACCCGGGGTAGCTGCCTCTGAAGAGGACTGGACCTGAGATCTTGAGAAGGAGGTCTGTGGGAAGCCCTTAGAAGGGAAAAAGGACTGAGACTGCTGGAGCTTAGGAAAAGCCATAAAGGAAGCCTGAGAGGAGGTGGAAGAAGGTTTGTGGGCTGTGGGAAGTGGCCCAGGGGACCTTGTTTGACTGGGAATTAAGACTATGCCTTGTGTGAGGCATATAGGGCCTTGGGGCTGGGGCCTAGAGATGTGGGCAGATCTGGGTCCCTCCCTGCCTCCTCAGACTGTGAGTGACCAGCTAAGGACCTGAGGCAGCCACTGCTACGAAGTGGTTCACCAGGGCTGGATATTCCCTGGAACGGGGGGATACTAGACTGGGGTTCAACCAGAGGGCTGGCTTGTCCTGAAAAGGACTTAAAGACACAGCTAGCACTGGACATTGGGGGATGCTACTTGAGCTATTTCCCAAAAGACCATCAGCAGGAATGCCCACCAGTGGATATGGGCTGAGGGGTCTGTAACAGGATTTAGTAGTGTAGGGCAAAAGTTGTTGGTAATGAATTAAACAAGAAGACCTGGGCATAAAGTAAGTAAGGAGATACATTCCAAATGAATATATTATTCCTGTGGATCTGGGGATGTGCTTTTTTTTTTTTTAGTGTTTATTTAGAAATATGTGTAAGTGAATAAATCATAGACTTTTTGTTTTGTGTTAAATAAAAATCAGCTGTATTATATCAGAAAAAGTTATTTTACTTTTCTCGATCTTTTTCTGCTATGTTTCTATTTACAATTATTTATATTCAGTTGTTAGCTCTGTATATCCACACTATAGGCTGCAGGGGAGGCAGTTTCCAATCCTACAGAGTACAAAGAATTTCTGTGAAGGTGCTGAGCACCATCAACTCCCATTGACTTCAGTGAAAGTTGAGAATGTTCATTGATTTCCAGGAGGTGCCCTGCTCCTTGCCCCATTGAGCCTTCATACTCCAATTGCTTTCCACCCCGAACTGCTCTGATGAAGCAAGTTGGCAAGCTGTTTAAAATCACAGGTGTTTTCAGAAGTGTCTTTGTTTCAGAAAATGACATAACCATTTAATAAATGCTCAGCTTTTCAGCCTTCTGAGTTAACTGTGAATCAACAAATGCTCTTGCTCTGAAAAGCCATTACCAGGGCTCCTGTAGGACCTACAAAAATAAAATGATTTCCTTAGTGTGCTCTGCTGGCTGTCCAGCAACACTTAACCAACACACACAGAGCTGTCCAAACACTGTTAGTGAGATATAAACATGAATAATAAATATGGAACATTTGACAGCCCACCAAATGATTCTATTTCTCATCCTAAATTCAATTTAACAGTTTTGCACATGATGAAATAATCAAAGCTGGTAGCTGTTGAACTGGAATTGCTTTGAAGTGCTAAGTTAATAACTTGAAGCTTAATGGGTTCATGGACATTGCTTCAGGCCTGCACATGACCACTTGTTACTGCGTAGCTGATAGTGGAAGTCCCCTGATCCTGAACAGCTAAGAGTTGTTGTTGTTGTTTTTTAAATATACTAGAGTGCAAGGCTTTTCTTGCACTCATTATTCAATTGACAAGTGCATTGAATTCAAACAATATTCCGGCTCAGGAAGGAGTGCAGAAATATGTCTCATTTTATAAAAATCTCTAGGGAGCACATGTGCCGCTTGGCCAAGCTGGGCAGTGAAGAGTAGAACCCTGGATACTTCAGAGAGGGATAGTTATTCAGAAGTCACACCAAGAGTTCAGAGCCTGCATTTCCCTTGGACCAGGAACTGCAATTGTGGCAGACCATTGTGCAGTCATTACAAGAGGAGGCATACTGTTTTCATGGTTCTTTCCCCTGCTTTTGCAGTCTAGTCCTCCAGTGCATTTCTGGCTAACTCTCCAGTAGCAACTGAGCTGTACTGGCATCACCTTATGATGCTAATTTACAGCAATACCTTTTCCTAATGAGAAAAATTGTATGTAAACTGAAGGACCAAATCCATGCTTCTCAGGTGAATCATCTCAATGAAATCAGGATGCTGGTTTTTATTTTATTTTATTTTATTTTATTTTAAGAAAGAGCGAATATAATTTTAGATTACACTGGAAACAGAGAAGAAAAATTCTTTCCAAAGGTAGAAGGAAAAAAATGGTATATTTTCAAACTTTTAAATTGAAAAGCTGATAAAATATGACAATGACACAAAGATTGGTGGAGTGGTAAATATTGATCAGGGCAGATCAATCCTACAAAAATGATTGGGATCACATGGTCAAGGCAGGAACTATCAAACAGCATGCATTTTAGTTTTGCCAAATGCAGTCACGCATCTAGGAACAAAGAAAGGATCCTCATATTTATAAAGAGAGTAATACTGTGAGGAATAAAAAGGTGGTATAACTTCTGCATACAGTGCAGATGAGACCATGAAAGAAAAACTTTGTTTATTTTTTTGTGTTCACACTTGGAAAACAGATTTTGAAAAATTGGAGATGAGTCAGAGAAGAAAATGATTTAACGTCTGAAAAGCGTGTGTTATAATGAGCTCTTTAAGGAGCTGAATCTACTTATCTTATAGAAGACTAGGTTAAACTGCTCGTCTGCAGGTACATATGTAAAAAGAAGATTTCTTGTAGGAGAGTGCTCTTTAATCTAGCAAACAAAAAAGTAACAAAATCCAATGGCTGGAAGCTTGGGCTGGCCAGATTGAAAATACGGGGGGAAAGTACTTTTTTTATACCAGGGGAAGTAATATTTTCCATTTTTCATTGCTTGAAGCCTTTAAATCAAGATTATATTTTTCTAAAGAAATATTATTTAACTTAGCAAAAGCATATTGGCTGTGTGCTGAAATTTTTGAGTGAGGTATTATGGTTTTCCTTTTAAATCTCTGAGTTCCAAACAATTAAGAATAAAACCCCAAATGATTAAAAAAATGTTGCTTATTGTCTATGCCTACACTTACACCTTAATTTGATTTAAGGAGCCCTAATTCAAATTAACCTACACCCCGGCCTGTAGGCATTTATTAAGCTGAATTAAAGTTTTCCCTAATTTGAAACAAGGAAACGCTAATTTGACTTAATAAAACCTCCTTTTACTTCAAATTAATTCTTAATTGGAAGCTATTAATTCGAAGAAACCCGATGTTAGTTGGGGAGTAGCATTACTTCAAATGAAATGGGCTTCCTGGCTGGGGACAAGAGAGCCCTGTGTGGCTCCCTTTTGCTGGGGAGCCACACACATATCCTGCAGCTCACTTCTCCAAGGACCTGTGCAGCACAGCTCCCTTCTGCCAGGAAGTTATGGTTCCCCAGAAGAAGGGAAGCTCTGGGGCTCCCCGAACAGGGAGGCCCTGGAGAAGCAGCTGTTGGGCTTCCCTGTAGGTGCCCCCCCCATGGACAAGGATCCTGGGAGAAGTGGCCATCAGGGCTCCCCAGGGACAGGGGATCCCTGAGAATCAGCTGTCAGCCTTCCCTGTCCAGGGAGCACCCCCCCCCCCAGATACATAAGCCAGGGAGAAGTGGCTGCTGTGTCACCCCAGGCAGGGGAGCCCCGAGAAGCAGCTGCTGGGGCTCTCCAGGGACAGGGGAGCCTCTGGGGCTCCGGGGGAAGAGAGCCTCCAGCCCTTTTCTCTCTGGGGCTCCCCTGTCCTGGG
Source organism: Podocnemis expansa (assembly GCA_007922195.1). NCBI lineage: Eukaryota > Metazoa > Chordata > Testudines > Podocnemididae > Podocnemis > Podocnemis expansa. The sequence goes on from ML682013.1 coordinate 8,873,454, forward strand.
AACTGCTGGCAGCTGTCTTCCCCAGAGCTCCCTGGACTTGGTGGCTGGCAGGGAAGGAGCCCTGTAGGGGATTCTGCTGGCCGGTATGGAAGGCACCCTGCCAGCAGGGGACTCATCTATCCGGGGAGCGCTGCTGGCTGTCTTCATTGATGTTCCCAGGACAGCAGAACCTCTGGAATTCCCCTGTCCAGGGAGCACAGGGGAAGACAGCCGCCAATGGCGCCTGGGACAGGGGAACCCCAGGGAAGAGAGTACCATTGGTTCTCTTCTTTGGAAGCCACAGAGGCTCCCCTGGGGAGTCCCAGAGGCTCCCTTCTGCCAGGCAACCATGGCTCCCTTCTCTGGGGAACTGCTGGTCCTGGAGAGAAGGGAGCCACAGCTCCTTGCTTGCTAGGAAGCCAGGGCTCCCCTTCTCCCTGGGAGCTGTGGCTCCCCTAGGCTGGGAGCCATGGCTCTCCCAATTCGAGTTAGAGAGTCTAATGTAGACTTTCTAACTCAAATTCATAAATCCTGCTTTAAATCAAATTAGAAGTCTAGTGAAGACTCTCTAATTTGTGTTACTAACTTTGACTTAAAGTCAAATTAGTTAGTTCAAATTCATTAATTCGAAATAACTTTTGTAATGTAGACATAGCCATTAGGATTTTTCTCCTTCGGAGACATCCAGTATTGATCATTGCCAGAAACAGGAGATCAGCCTTGATGAACCAATGATCTAATCTAATTGTCCAAGCCAGAACCAATTCTTAGCTACTATTAACATTTTTAGGTCCCTTGAAATAAATGAGGCTATGCAACTTATACCAGCAGAGGATCTGCTCCATTATCTCTTTAATTAGGACTGGGTGAACTATTTTCTATATGAAGCAAAGGTTGGAGATTTTGGCTTCTCACTATATTGTGAAAAAGGCAAAGGAAAATTCACTTTTTACTGGTGGAGTTTTGCCTGTATTCAGCTGTAGCTTTTATAAGCACTGTGTCTGCAATTGCTCCATATATCTGTTTCTGTGATTGGTCTAGGCTCTTTGTCTCGGCCCCTGCTTGTCACCACCTACATCATCAACCTGTGCTGATTAGGCCTGTGCCTAAATGTTTATGTAACTTTGGGGGAGATGCCTTCTTCTTCCCTGCTGAACAGGATAGTGGCTAGCACATCTGCTTTACATGCAGAAGGTCCTGGGTTCAAACTCTAGGGGGTTAGACTAGATGATCTCATGAGGTCCCTTCCAACCCTATGATTCGATTTGATTTGATTTAATGTGCTAATTAGTGAGGTGTGAACACTTGGAACTACAGAATACCTAAGAACAACACTGGTAATACTAAAGTTTTGTCAAGGGTAAGGAAATTTTCTACCAAGCCTTTTTCCATCCAGTTTACATTGTACATACACAAGCTTGCATTTGTTAAAATTCTAGCTCCTGTGCTTGTCTTCTTATGTAACATAATATCTGTGCAGGAGTAGGTGTTCGAATTTGCACCTGCAAAATCACATAGGTACTTCACAGGCAGAGAAGGAGAAATGCTACTAACTACATAATGCAAGGCAATTAGAATTGTTAGTGCATGCAAGTGTTTGCAGCTTCAACAGGCAGATACATGTTTACACATATCCAACTCACTGTATGAAGAAATCATAGATTAGGGCTGAAAAATCTGGTGTTCCATGCTTCACTTGTAGAATAAAACAGCAAAACTGAGACATCCTTGGGCATGTCTACAAGGCAGAGAAAACCTACCATTGGGCTGTGCCAACTGATGCAGACTGCAAGGCTATTTTATTGGAATGGAGGCTTTTGGTCTCAGGCTGGAGCTTGGCAGTTAGCATCTGAGTGGTGAGAGGGTCCCAGAACTCGGGCTTTAGGCACAGCTCAGAAATTTGCAGAGCAACAATGAAACTGACTTGCAGCATGAGCCCTGTGAGCCCGCTGGCTGGCATTGCCCAACTGTGTTTTCCTTTGCTGTGTTGATATACCCTATATCACTAAGGAATAGTGGCCTAATGACAGTGCTGTAGACCCGGTCACAGAAACATTTAAAGGTAGAGTGGGTAGGAAATAAGTTGCAGGGAGCAATCATACAGTGATAAAGAGATGCAGTCAGTGGCTAATTATCTTTTACATCCTCTCTTTTTTTCTCTGAATTCATGAAATTTCAGAACATCTTAAGAAATTCAAATAATCTTTATGGAAAGAATTATATTTTTGTGGTTAAAGCACATGGATAAGAGTCAGGAATGTTGAGTTATAATCACTCCCAGTTTTGACCCAAACTTCTTGAGTGACCATGGATAAGTCATCATAACATTCAGTGCCTTGGTTTCTGTATCTATAAATAAGGGTAAAAAAAATACTTGCGTCCTGGCATTGTTCTGAGTCTTAATTAATTAATGTTTGCAAAGAAGGTTGAAATTCTCAGATGAAAGCTGCTATAAAAGTGCAAAGTACCATATGCCCCTGTGCATCTCATTGATGTTTCCCCCGCTCTATCCTGTGTTAAGGTATCTGCTATTATTCATGCCATCACCAGTCCAGTCTTCAGTGATCTAATTAGTCTATGAAATTGACTTCCCAGATGGATTGTATATAATAAATTATCCATCTGATCTGTTGAGACTGGACCCTGAGAACTTCTTGGAATATTCTGAGCAACTTCAACGCCATGGAAACTAATGAATGGGGGGATCACAGTTTTTTCTAGGAAGTGCTGAGACCCCTTGCAGATCAGGCCTTTCTACAAGAAGCCTTTCTGCAAAACCCCAATAGAATTTGACAACCAATTAATATTGTAGTTGGGTTTTAGTCATTAATTCTTAGTCAGGAAAATCAGAACCATTGAGTGCTGCTTTATTATGCTGCCAAGTACTAATTGCTCGAACATGAGTGCATAACATTTGGCCATATACTGTGTCATCAGCTTTCATTCCCACTGCATTAAAATATTGGGGAGAAACAGAAACTAGAGAAGGAGACAAATGGAACAAGCAAACAGATGAATAAATATATGTTGCAGCTGTTACTGGGCCAGATTCTATTTTGGCTTATGTCTAGAACTGGGTGAAATATTGTGCACAAATAAATTTATTTGCTTCCCCCCCCCAAGACAGTTTGCTCAAGCCAAAACTTGAATTTGCCAAATAAATGAGGTTATCATGGAGGAGCCTCCCTTATCACTTTCAGACAATTGAAACTAAAGGATTGACATAGAATTAGGAAAATCTGGATTCAGTTCCTTTCTCTGCCAGATGGGAAGGAAGTATTTGCACTTGGGGTTCTCTACATTGTAGGAGAGTGTCCTTGCCACTGGGTTACAGGAAATTCTAGTGAGGTATTACTCAATCTCCACTGTTGAAACTGTTCTGCTTTGTATAAAATATTTCAGTAGTCACTAATTTTATGTCTACATCTACTTATTTAGTTTAGACTTGCAAGTCCAAACTAAACAAGTCTGAGTTTAGTCTGAACTAGCCTCGGGCTAGTTTGGCCTAACCACAGCTTTTTTGTTCAAATTAGCCGTGCAGTTTAGTTCAAACTTAAAAATTAGTTTGAACTAGTCAGTGCAGCTAGTTCAAACTAACTGCTTAGTTCAAACATTTTAAGTTCAAACTATCATGACTATATCCTGCTATTTTGAACTAATCACATAGTTCGAACTCACTGTTCGAACTAACTAGTTCAAACTAAGCTTTGCCTAGTTTGAACTAAGCAATGCTTAGTTCAAACTTGGCAAAGCCTAGTGTAGACCTGGTCTAAATTAGTCCAGACTAAAGCTTGCTTAGTCCAGACTAATTGGCCAGTGTAGACATAGCCTGAGAGTGAGGGCAAGAGGGCTTGATGATTAGGATGTGGGAGACCTAGGTCCAGTCCCTGTTCCAATGAATTACGTACACCAAGTGGAATAGGAGACATCTGCCCCACAATATCTTATAGACCAGTGCTTAGGGTGCATCCCAAGTATGAGAGATGCCACAGTCCCTATGCTTTTTTCCATATCAGACAGAAGAGAGAACTAAACTCAGGCTACCCACAATCAAGGTGGGTGTCCTTCTACTGGGCTAACAGTCGTAAGAAGAGGAGGAGGTATTGTTTCCAAACATTTAGAGAATCCAGACCTTTAAAAATGCCAAGAATAAAATATTTTGGGTCAAATGATTCGAGAACAGATTTTGGAATTTTCTGTTAAATCCAAACTGATTTTTTTTGGATTATTCAGAACTGCCAGGTCTATTTGCACTTAAATTTCACTGAAGCCAACTCAATTTTCTTTAGCAACATTACTCCTTAGAAGAACATAAGTGAAAGGAGAATCCAGGTCACTGTATTCCCCAGTGACTCTCTATTCTGACACCTGAAATGGGGATCAGCAGTGACACATATGTGGAGTCTCTGCACAAATGTGAGAAATGAATGATTGGTTTTAACTTTGCTATCTTGCCAGTAGTGATATGTTTAGGTGGCGCTGGCAGTTTGGGGAAAATCACTCATAATGTTGCCTAGAGAGTTTCTGTAAATTAACTCACAGATCAGATAATCATGTGCTCTGTGTTTCAGTGTGTAACACTTGATGTTAGTTCTTGGGTTTTTTCACCTCAACAGCAATTCTTTATCATACACTCTTTTGCTTAGCTGAATAGGAGAGAGGATCAATAAGCTCTGGGTTATCTCAGACTGTCAATGGGCTATGTATTTCTAATGTTCATTATGTTGCTAGTTGTACTGTCCATAGATGGCATTTGAAGATGTATGCACAAGGATTGCAGATCTTGTTTCCTTTTTCAAAAATTGTCTGTTTGTAATGTTTCCAAAAGCCTGAGGCTGCTGTGAATAGCACAGCTCTTTTACTGATGTGTGTAATGCAGCTGTTTGCTTCCTTCTCTGCTGTGTTGATGAGCGTGTTATGTAATTTTCTTTGCACACAACTCCGAATGCTGACCTCAGTAGGAGAGCCTGCTATTCAGGTTACAAGCCTCTTCTGAGGAGGATCTGACAGCAATGATGGTAATTGTGAGTGTGATCACTTAAGGTGGCCATAAAAATGGGTGAGAGGAATTTCAAAAGGATTGAAAGGCAATTAATAATTGGGACTCTAAATAACAGAACAAATTAGGTATGAGATTGTAATTTACTCTAAGTGCCCACGTAGGGGAGCAAGGGGATGTCTCACATGTGACAGTGCAGAAGGGAGAAGAGCCCTCCACAACTCTGCTATTCACCATCCTGTGTAGGTGAATAGGACATGGGTGGGGAGTCTGCACTGCTATCCAGACTATATCAACTGAGCAAGCTCAGAAGTGAAAATAATCTTCACCAGTTGTAGGACCAATACAGCTATCTCCGCTTCCCTTTGCAAGGGCGATCTAGGGAGCAATTCATGACTTTGAGTCTCAGTTTGGCTCCTGGTCTGTTTCCGGGGCCGTGCAGCAACATGCTGCCCTTTACTTTAGAGCTTATAGCAAATTGAGCATTACAGGTATTAAGAATAGTTTGAAAATGGAGTAGGTGCTGCTGGGATCTGATCTATATCGTACACCTCAAGGAAGGGAGTTATGGATCAGTACAAATAATTTACTGAATAATACCCTTTCTCAGCTGAGGATGGCTGGTAAGAATGGGAAGTTCTAGCATTAGAGCTGGTTGAATAATAATTGTTGAACTGTAAATTTATTTGAAAAAATATTGAGACATTCATCAAATAATTTGACACATTTTTCTCATGGTTTAACCAGTTTAAAGATCTATGATTAATTCATAAATATTGATGAATACATAGCGAGTTTAAGAAATGTTTTCAATAAAACATCTGTGAATAAAGTTTTCAGTATTTGCCCAGGTATGCCTAGGAGTTGGACACATCATAGTGTGGCAGAACATAGCAGCGGATGCTGCCTGTGGGCACTAGTGGAGCTGGAATAGCCCTAGAAGCTCAGGCTATGGGGCAGGCAGATATTGGCATTTTAACTGTTAGAATAGCTAATTCTAGAAGAGTCCTTTAAAAGACAGAACAATGCTCTCCAGCACCTGTCTCATGCTGCTTTCAGCTCTAGATAAGTGAGACAATGGGGGTGAGTCTCATTTAGGCTATGGCCCTGTGACAGGACATACCAGCCCCACACTGGACAAGAAGGGGTTATTACTATTTTATAGGCAGAGGAAGTCACACCACCTCACCATTGATGGGGATGCTCCAACTGGAGCCTCAGTATAAAAGGGGCAGCCCAGCTCAGTTGGGGCTGACCACTGAGAAGAGGGGATGGACATAAAAAGCTCCTTTCTGGGAGCTGCTGGAGCCTCAGCCCTAGTCTATATTGAGGAGAAATTTGGTGGCAGTTGACCTCCAGTTACAAAAGGAATGTAAAATTTCTTGTGTAACTAGCAGTGCCTTTTAAAACCAACACTACACATTAGGGAGAAGCAGAGCGCAAATCACTTGTGGTTGACTTTCTCCTACGCCCCCTGACCCCAGGGCTTCTGGGGATGACTTTTGGGAGCAGTGTGGTGAGTTCATACTTCCCATGAACTGCTCCTGGAAGGGCGAACTAATGCTGGCGAAATTGTTGTCATCAGTGTAGACATATCCTTAGACTGTATAGTATAAGCCTAGCTCTGAGACTCAAGTGGATACTTGGGTTTCCACTGAAAGCTGAGAGTAGATACGGTTGTCAGGGGCTTTGCAAGCCAAATACCCCTGAGGGTCTGGAGGTCTGTGGATTTGCAGGCTGGAAAACGGGGTAGGAAGTAACCCAAGGGAACTAAACATTGATCTGGTTGTGGAGCCAGGACAAAGGCAGTGTGGTTTGGATGGATCCCCTCTGACCTAGTGGTGAATCTTTTTTGCTACTATCAGGGCCACAGGTTGGGACTTGGTTGAGTAGGGAGGGCCTGAGTACCCCATCCAACCATATTGACTCTTTGTACTAGGATCCATGACTCTGACTCAGAGGTCAGGCATATTAACCTGCCCTGATATGGAGGGGTGCGATATTGACTCTGGCCACCCTAGCCCTGACTTGGAGGGCAGTCAAATTGACTCTGGCCAGTAGGCTGCACGGTCCTGACTCCAAGCCCAGCCATTGGTTACCAGGCCACACAACCTCGCAGATGAAGGCAGACATATCAATCCTGTAAAAAAACAACAAGGAGTTGTGTGGCACTTTAAGACTAACAGATTTATTTTTTGCATGAGCTTTCGTGGGAGAGGATCCCACTTCCTCAGATGCTTCAAAGATGGGTGAACTTACAGAAAGGAATGAAATTAAATGCAAGGGGGTGTAAAACATAGGATTGGGTCCTGATCAATGGCTTAGGGACCAGAGTCAATATGACTGCTCATTTAGTCAGGGCCTGCTGCCCAGGATTGATACTTTCAAAAGGGATAGCCTGATAAAACATAGGTCCTGATCCTATGGTTTACACCCCCTTGCATTTAGTTTCATTCCTTTCTGTAAGTTCACCCATCTTCGAAGCATCTGAGGAAGTGGGATCCTCTCCCACGAAAGCTCATGCAAAAAATAAATCTGTTAGTCTTAAAGTGCCACACAACTCCTTGTTGTTTTTTTACTGGACTAGACTCACACGGCTATCCCTTTTGAAAGTATCAGTACTGGCCAGCAGGCCCTGACTAAGTGAGCAGTCATATTGACTCTGGTCCCTAAGCCATACAGCCATGCAGAGAAGGGCAGCCATATTGACTCTGGCAATTTGACCACTTGGTCCTCACTAGGAATGCAGCCGTATTGAGCCCGGCTATTAGGCCATATTGCCATGAGGTGAAAGGCAGTCATTTGGCCTCAGCTACATGGCTACAACACCCCTCTCTTGTCAAAGGAAGAGGGGTGTACCAGCCCCACAACAGTTCCCCTTTAATTTGGTGTGCTGGGGGATGCACAGTTAAACTATACTCTTATCTTGCCTTTAGTCCAGCCTGACTCCAATGTCTTACCCTGGCATCCACACACAAATACCTCTAACTCGAGTTGGGAGATGCTTTAAGCCCAGACTAGCTCACTTGGATGGGGATATAGGTTAGAACTCATGCTCCAGCTTCACTCAGGCCACCGCATTCTCACTTTGTGATGGTGCAGGCTAAATTACTTGAGTGCTGATGGTCCTTCAAAGGGCTTTCTCAAAATTCCCCTTGAAGGACAGACAAGTTCTCTTGTGATTGTCACAACTGACTCCAATATTGGAATGCCTCAGCAGATAGAACCATGGCTAAGCAGCCAGACACATGCAGTTGAGTGCAGGAAGTGATGAGAGTAAGGTGAACTTTGCTGAGGGGTGCTTGTGCCCAGGCTATGCTCATCCCAGGGCCCAGACCTGGGTTCCAATTTTCCTGGTTAACTGTGCAATGAAGACATATCTTAAGACTCTAAAGTGGGGATAACTTATCTTTATATCCTGTTAAAAGACTGCTTTATTGGTCTTACTGAAAATGAAAATATGGCCATTTTACTTCAAAAAGGGAACTACTAAACTTCAGAAAGTTCAGAGAAGGGCAAGTAATGTGGTGGAAGGTGAGGCCAGGTTTTTATATGAGAACAGATTAAAAAGATTTGGATCATTTAGTTTACAGAGGGCAGTAAAAGGTCATATGAGGGAAATAGTTTGAAACAATGAAGGGCTTAGTTAAGACTAATTACCTGTTCTCCTTCATTCAGCCTCATAATATACTAATGGATATTCATTGACATTGATTTGTAGCAAATTTAGTAGAGACAAATTTAGAAAAGATACTTCTTTATACAACATAATTAACAGATGGAATTCACTTCCATGAGGAAATAGAATCAAATAGTTTAACAGGAGCTGGATGGATGTGTGAATTACTACAGAGTAAGCTGTTAAACCAAGACCCTAAGTTAGTTCAGCATGATAGCACAGTGAAAAAATTCTGCTTTAGGGTTTAAGATGATGATATGTAGGAGGTGAGAAAGCATTCCTACCTCAGATAAAATCAGCCAGTTGCTTAAATTCATTCGTAGTGGTTTCTGCCTTATTTTAAAATCAAATACAGGGCACTGCTGGAGGCAGGATATTTGGGTAGACAGACCACATATTCATATGTGTCAAACATATAAACATTTTATTATCGATTATGTAGAAATTTATACAATGTATTCTTGTGATTTCATAAACATCCAGTGTGGACTAGACTAAGGCTCCAATCCAGCAAAGCATTAATAGAACTATACCTGTGCTTAAAATTAAGCACATAACTATTGTATGTGCTTAAAAGAAACTGTTTTTTTCCTTTCCACTGCCAAAATGAAAGACTGAGGCTATTTTTGGTTTGATTTATAAAACCGTTGATATGATATTGTTAAAGCTGATAGTTACCTGATTTGTAATTGCAACTAAATATCTGATAAATGCCACTAAAATTGAGATCATCCCAGAAATCCAAAGAATTTGCATTTCTAATTACATAAGTAATTTGCATCAGTCTAAAATGCTAACTAAGAAGCAGGGCAGAAGTTTTAAAAGGTCACTTATAATTTCAAATTAATATTTCATATTTTAAAAGAAAATTTTCAATACAGGTAGAAAGTAAATACTTCTGGCCTGAGTTAATATTTTCTGCTTTGACATTTGATATCTTCAACACAGATTTAATAAAGTAAATTGATAAAATGGTAGCTTTCAAGCTCTGTCTCTGTGGTAGTAATCACATAACTAACTCAGGAATGAGCTAACTCGTATAGGATTTATAAATAATATATAAGAAATCACGAAGCTGGTCTAAACAGAGCAATAGAATATCTACGTTAAACCTTTGTAAGTAAGTGTAGGAATCCTATTGAAATTGTCTTGCTATTTTATGAGAAAGTTCTCCATACTGCATATTCTTCAGGAAATATAATTTGCAGGAGTCATTAATATTTATGGTATAGATTTGTATTGTAAATGAAATCTTTTTGCCAAGTAATGTCCAACTCTTTTGTGGTGCTTAGATCAGAATGCTCAGGACCTCACAGGGCAGAGACCTGAGCAACTAAAATTGAAGGCTTTTGTGTAGTTACAATGAGATCTTGATTAGTTTGTGCAAATTCTTTTCCTGTTTTAACCTTTGAAACACAATTAGCCCAGTTATTGCTCTTACTTTACGCTTTAGAAGTCTTTTCTTCCCCCTCCCCCCGACAGTTAAGTAGATATTTCAGGACCAAGGTTCCCTCTAATTACTCATAGACTGTGTGCACAAACAATTTCTTTGTGTGCGCAAAAACATTTCTTTGTCAGCACCAATATTAGCACTATTGAATTTTTTTATGCGCACTTTATTTTGTTGTGTGCACAGGTTTCATGACCTGTGCGCGTGCACACACGTGCACAGTTTAGAGGGAACAGTCTTCAGGACGTAAAACTCTGACACAGGGATGGACAATTTTAATCGGTATTGGATCTATTACAAATGCTAAGGTCTAGTCTGTATACAGACATTCAGAAATGTATTATATGATTGGGATTTTCCAGAGGAGCTATGAGATTTAGACACACATCCCAAAGTCAGCAAGAAGTTTGCAAAGCATTTACAGTATGTTACAGTTTTACTGTGAAAATTCTTTCTTCAACAGTGTATATGGAATAGTTTGTTCTCCATGTTTTTGGTTTTCACTATTGGTAGAGAGAAGAGGTTTTGAGAGCACTTTTCATGTTAATTTTTGAAGCCCAAGTTATTCCTCTTGTAAACGAAGCTTTAAAAGTATTTGAAGTGCAAGTATTTGTCACTCTTATAAAAGACTTTGGGGGTTCTCCTAGCTTAAGTCCTTCGGTTGGTGTTACAAACTACAGTAAAATGGAAACAATGACAGTTGTGTTAGACAGAGAGCCTGACACCATATTAATGAGATGTGGCCTATTGCAAAGGTGGTGACTATAGCTTTCCATATGATGGATTTTCGACTCTTCCCAAAGTAATCCCTCTGAAATTTCTCACATGTAGCCATCAGACATAAGAATATTTTTATCCAAAAAATAAATAAAATCAGTCAAGGAAATATAAAAATGATAATTAGAGGTTTTCAATTGTAGAAAGATAATGAGGATAGGGAGCAAACATTTTCATGAAGACTATATTCTGGAATATAGCTCAGAGTTTAGGACATACTAGAGGGTGGAGGCAATGGTGGGTAATCTGTCGTTAAGAGATTTTCATGTTTCATAAGACATTTTTTGTAAGGAATGGGAAAAAAACATGGAAACTGAAGTTGCTATTTATTACACAAGAATTTTGAGATGGCCGGTGAAGCAGTAGAAGTTATTTCTAACATGTTAAGGAACTACTGCTTTGATCTGTAACTCTTGGATCAACTTGTAGATTGACTGAAACTGTAGCACTCAGATTGAGGCATGAACTACTCTTCATAGAATCATAGAATCATACTCTTATTCAAGTTGGTGTGATGGGTTCCTAATCAGAATTCTGATATTAATTATTTAAATGACAGCACCTTAGGAAATGACCACTGTTTATTTTCTTCCAATAAGATCCCAAAACAGTGAAGACTAAATAGTGAAAATAAGAAACAAAAAAGATCTGCACATTTTACAGTAAGATTTATAAACAAATGAATTAAGTATGATGAACCAGTTTCATAAAATTAAGGTAGGCATAGACATAGCCTTAGTATACTTTGGTGCCATGTTTGCCTGAAGGGTGGAATGCTTTTACTTAGTGCTGTATATTGCTTCTGCACGTGCACACGGACATACACACGCGCACACACTTGCATGCGCACATGCACCCCAGCAATATGCATTGTATTTAAATATTAAATGCATCACATAAGACAGTTGTTTCATTTAAGGGTATAGGTTATAGCAAATAGTATGACCTTAAGATTCCATGAAAGAGGCAAATTTATGAGCAATACTCCTGAAAAACTACAGGTATGATAACCCCCCGATGTATTGCAATAATCAATGTACAGTATATCACAATGGTCTGTTTCCAGTAGCTATTTTCAATACTTTTTGGCTATCTTCTCTGTATGTTATGGAGCTGATACCCTGGATGAACATAAACAGAGAACAAAGAATTATGGGAAGGATGAGCTTGGAGAATCAGCCAGGACAGCATTTACAGTTTTATTCTTTTATCTTTTGGTTTTGCAACAATAAGAGTAAGAAAAGCATTGAAATGGAACAGGTAAATAAGGAAAGAAAGAAGAGTCAAACTGAAGTAAGGGAGTGAGAAAGAGGGGGACACAGATGAAATGAATAAAAAGAAAAGGGAGAAGAATAAAGAACAGAATAATTAAAATAGCCTTGGATCTAAGTCCAGTCAAGGCTCAGGTGGATGACTGCCTGTCCCAAGTGAGGACAGCAAAGGTGTGACAAGATTACAACACTAACAGATGGCTCAGGCAGTGGTGCAAGAAGGAGGTCTTCAGCATGCTTGGGCACTGGGAGGCATTCATGAACAATGGATTGTTCTCTTGGAATGGACTTTACCTGAACAGGGAGGGAACTAGATTTCTAGGATGGAGGTTAGCATAACTGATTACGAGACCTTTAAACTTGGAATTTGGACACGATGGTTGGGGGAAGACTGGGTACTCTCCATGCCTGATTTTAACACTGAGAAGGAGGAAAATGAAACAAGAAGGTTATAGGAGTGGGAAGGAGAATGGACTTTAAGAAGAGGGGTGGCACAGATAGCAGTCTAATAGAAGATACTGGTAGTGGAATGTCACTGCTGAACCATATAATGAATGTGAGTGACGCTAAATAGCAAAAATAAGATGTTTGTATGCCAATGCAAGGAGCCTGGGTAACAAAATGAAGGAACTATAGCTACTGGTGCATGGAGTGAAACTAGATATTATAGAAATCACAGAAACACGGTAGAATAGTAGTCATGGCTTTAATACATGTATTGAAGGATATGTGCTGTTTAGGAAAGACACATAAGGGCAACGGTGGTGGAGTAGAATTGTATATTGACGATGAAATAGACCAGTGGTTCTCAACCTTTTGTGGGCTGTGACACACTTGACAGCATCTTACTACTCTACAAGACATACTAGCCCACTCCTTGCAGGCCAAATCCAGCCATTTCCCTAGCTCTCTGTGACACAGTTGTTGAGAACCACTGAAGTAGACTGTAAAGAAATTGGAAGTGATGCAATGAATAAGACAGAATCTGTCTGGGCAAAAATCACATTGGAAAGGAATGCTACCAGAAATTCCCATAGAATAGTGGTTGAGATGTGCGATAGACCACTGAGATCTGATTTTGATATGGATAGAGACCTCCTTAATGTTTTTAATGAAGTAAATGCTACTAGAAGTTGTGTGATTATGAGAGATTTTAATTTTCCACATATGGACTGGAAGACTAGTGCTAGCAATAATAATAGGTACCAAATTATCCCAGGAATCATAGCTGACAGAGTCCTTTGCCAAATTAAAATAGGGAATGCCAGTTTAGACTTGATATTGCTAAGTAGGAGGACCTCATAGAAGAACTGATTTTAAAGGACAACTTTGTTTTGAGCAAACATGAGCTAATTCAGTTCAAACTAAATAGAAGAATAAAATAAACAAAAATAGACCTGTGACTAGGATCTTTTACTTCAAAAAGGGTAACTTTAAAAAAATTAAAGAAATTAGTTACAGAAGTGGACTGGACTAAAGAACTCATGGATCTAAAGGTGGAGGAGACTTGAAACCTCTTCAGTTCAAAGTTGTGGGAAGTACGTAAAGCGTGCATCCCAAAGAGGGGGAAGAAATTATTGGTAAGAGTTGTAGACCAACCTGGATAAGCAAGCATTTCAGACAGGTGAGTAAGAGAAAGCAGGAAGTCTACAAGGAGTGGAAGATGGGAGGGAACAGCAAGGAAAGCTATCTCTTATCTCTGCATGTTCTGACCTCCAAACTGAGAAATGCCAAAAGCCAAGTAGAGTTGACCCTGCTAATGGAATTAAAACTAATAGTAAAAGGTTCTGTAGCCATAGAAATAGGAAGACAATAAAATAGTAGTGGGACTACTAAGCACTGAGGATGGGGTGCAGGTTAAAAATGATCTAGGCATAACCCAATATCTAAACAAATTCTTTTCCTCAGTTTTTGTAGTGGTCACCTACTGGAAGACATTGTCACCTGAGAGTTTAGGGTGGCCAGAGGGATGACAGGTCCCAAAAGCTTGAACCAAAGTATAGTCATGCTAAACTGTAAGCTAAACTGCAAATTGCTAGCCTCCTCTGGTAAAAGGGGAAGTTGCTGAACACCAAGCGGCAGCCTCCCCCCGCCCCTGGGGGGGGGGGGAGTTATATAATCACGTGTTGCTTAGGCTGCAGGCTTGTTGTGCTTTTGTTTTTTTGCTCTTAAGTAACTGTAGCTTGTTTGTGTCAGGGTATAAAAGAGAAGTCATTAGGAGGGAGGGGTGAGAGTCTCTCACGGGTCTAAAGATGCTGCAAGTTGGGGTCTCCGTCTGTGGGGGCCACTCACCCCGAGGTGGCATAGCTGCTCACGCCAGGACATGGCTCTCCACTGGGTTATGTGATGGTGAGTGTTAGGATTTAATCTGGGTGTAATTCAATACAGTTTGTAGTCTGCTTCATTCCTGATTTAGATGTTGTCTTCACGCGGAATCCGGGGTCCTGCCTTGAGCCTGCTCGAGACAGTTTTAATGAGGTTAATGAAGATCTTAGGGACAGTGGCAGGGAGGCTAATGGAATTGAGAATATGGAGGTAGAAATTACCACAGATGATGTAGAACCACACAAGAGGTCAAAATGATGTCAGAAGAGAAAGATCTGAACATATTGATTGCTTACAAGATGATTATGAACCACCAATGTGATGTGTCTGTGAAAAAAGTTAATGCAGCCCTAGGATATATTAGACAAGGTATTTACAACAGAGATAGGGAGATGTCAGTATCATTATACAAGCCATTGTTCAGACTCCCCTGGAATACTGTGTGCAGTTCTGGTCTCCTGTGTTTAAGAAAGATGAAGTGAACTGCAACAGGTGCAGAGAAGGGCTATTAGGATGACCTGAGGAATGGAAAACCTGTTTCGAGAGGAGACTCAAAGCCTAAAAAAGAACACCAAGGAGAGAGATGATTGCTTACTTTAAATACATTGGTGGGATATGTACCAAGGAGCGAGAGGAGTTATTTAAGTTCAGTGCTAATGTGGACACAAGAACAAATAGATATAAACTAGCTATCAAGAAGTTTAGACTTGAAGGCTATGTCCACATATATGGCCTTGTTTCAAAATAAGTTATTTTGAAACAAGTCGTTTTGAAATAAAGCCCTTATTTTGAAATGACTTAATTCAAAATAATAAAAAACCAAATCTAAATAAGGGAAAAGTGGGAATTGAAATAGCATGTCCAAACAGTGGACTTCCTATTTCGCTTTAGGGGAAGGGCACCATGGGAGGTGTGGCAACATGGCCGCCTCCCTGGGCCATGTTGGCAGCCATGTTGGCAGCCAATTCTATAAAAGCTGGCCCTGACCTCACTTCCCTGTCCATTCTGGCTAGCAGGACTCTGCAAGCAACAGACGTGGATGCTGCCCGGCTGCCCAGCCAGCGCCGTGCAACAAACAGACCCTCTGTCTGCCTGCAGAGTGTCCTGCTGATGTGGGACACTCTGCTTGCAGACCCAGATGGTGCCCAGCCTGTGCCCAAGGCTGTCATCCAGGTGGGCTGAAGAGCAGAGCTAGTTCCCCTGCCCCCTTCTGTGCCTCGCCAGGTCTGGGCCCAGGAGACCAGCCCAGACTGGTGGGAGCTGGTAGTGCTGAGAACCTGGGGGGACAACCAATGGCGGAGGAACTTCCACATGGGCAGGACCAGCTTCAACCTCCTGGTCGCAGAACTCGCCCCGCTGCTGCGCCGAAGGGACACCACCATGAGGCCTGCCATCCCTGTCAACAAGAGTGGCCATCGCCCTGTGGAAGATGACCACTCCGGAGTTGCACAGGTCTCTGGTGCACCTGTTCAGCATCAGGAGGTCCACCACTGGCAACATTCTGTTGGAGGCCACCAGGGCCATCAACTGGATCCTGCTGCGACACCTGGTCACCCAAGGGGAGCTGCAGAACACCTTTCCTGGCATGACCACACTGGGCTTCCCCAATTGTGCGGGGATCCTGGACGTGACGCACATCCCCCTGTGAGCCCCAGAGCACAGAGCCATGGAGTACAGAAACCGCAAGGGGTACCATTCTCTTATCTTGCAGGCCCTTGTGGACCACCGGGGCCTTTTCCAAAACTGATACGTGGGATGGCCAGGGAAGGCCCATGATGCCAGGGTCCTTCATAACTCTGCCCTGTACTGGGACATGGAGGTGGGCACCTTCTTCCCCCCCTCATAACATCAATGATGGGGGAGTAGAGGTGCCTGTCCTCATTGTGGCAGATGCGGCCTATCCCCTGCACCTATGGCCGATGCGGCCATATTCAGGGCCCCTCGATTCCCGACAGCAGATTTTCAATTGCCGGTTGAGCCGCTGCTGCCGGGTGGTCGAGTGAGAATTTGGCTGTCTCAAGGCACGCTGGAGGTGCCTCCTTACATGCCTCCACCTTGCGGAGAGGACAATGCAGCAGGTCATCAGTGCATGCGCGGCCCTGCACAACTTCTGTGAGCAGCAGGGTGAGCCCTTTGCAGCTGCCTGGGAAGCTGAGGCACAACTCCTCGCCAGGGACTAGGAGGAACCCACACCTGTGCCCGCACGGGAGCAGCTGTCACAGAGAGCTGTGACAGTGAGGGATGCACTGATGAACACCTTTGCCCTGGAGGAACTCTGAGGGCCAGGCCTGCCCTGCTCCACACCACCCTTTCCCCCGTTCACCCACAGCCAGCCCCCACCCATCCACCCGCACTGTGAACTACCTCCAATAAAACCATGCACAACCAAGAATACGTTTCAAACATTTATTTAACAAAACAGGGGTTGGGGCAGGGAAGGGCTGGGGAGGGTTACAGGACGGGGCAATGTGGGGGCTGTCTGGGGGGAGGGCCAGCAACTTGGAAGGGGGAGATTGGGGGAGGGGGAGTCCGGGGGGAGGGCCAGCAACTTGGAAGGGGGAGATTGGGGGGAGGGGGAGTCTGGGGGGAGGGCTAGCAACTTGGAAGGGGAAGATTGGAGAGAGAGGATGAGGGAGTCTGGGTGGCAGGGGAGAACTTAGGCAGGGCCTGTGGGGGGGTCCGGGGGTGGTGGTGTTCCCCACTCCTGTCCATGGCCGCCCTGGGTCTGGGTTCGCCTCTGGGGAAGGCCGGGCAGAGGACCCCCTGCAGCAGCTTGAGGGGCCATGTGTTCCACCAGCTGGTGGAGGCTGGTGGCAATTGCCTCGACCACAGTAGGCAGGTGGTCGCAGAGGCGCTCGAAGGCCTGCGCCTGCCACTCACTGGGCTGCGCCTGGCACTCCAGGGTGGCTACCACCCAGTCATCTTCAGCTGCTGCCTGCTGCAGCAGGTGGAGGGCCGAGTCCTGCCGCCTGGCTTGGTCCTGGCACCAGGCCTGGGTGGATGCCTCAGTCCGCTGCCCCAGCTCCTCCAGGCTCTCAAGGATCTCGCCATGCATCTGGGGGGGCCCACCTCCTCCACCGTGGTGGTCTCAGGCTGAGGCATTGGGCAGGTGGTGTGACATGGCGGGCAGCTGGGCAAGCTTCTGGAGGGCAACAGAAAACACAGTTGGCCCCTGCTGTCTGCTGGCCTTGTCTGTGTGCAGCCTGTCTGCAGCACACACCTCTGCCCTGACTGTCAGCAGGACTCAGGATCCTGTGGGACATTGCCCTGGGGTAGGGCTACCAGATCCCAAAGCCTCAAAAGGAGGCCAGGGAATTACAAAAAAGAGGACACTGGAGGACACATGGGAGAAAATGTAGTATGGATGTGATATTCTTCAGTGTTTAGGGGGCCCTAGAACACTTTCCCATACAAATAACTATTCTATGGCATTCCAGGATACTTCAACCCCTACAGTAAAAATTCTGACAAAACCTTATATTTTAAAATGCCTGCCAGACAGAGAATGTGAGGATAAAAAGAACAGGAAGGTAAAAAGGGGACCATGTTCTCCTTTTGCCTGACATCTGGTAATCGTACCCTGGAGACACACATGCTAGTGGTGCCCACAATGGTGAGCTGGACTCAGCCACACCTTGCTCCAAGGGGTCTCCCAAGGCCACTTGCCAGTGGCGAGGCCTGCCTGCTCTCCACCCCGCCCAAGATGCGGCTGCATCTTTGACACCCAGCCTGTGACCCTGGTGCCACCTGTCTCTCAGGTACCCGTGGCCATGGGAGGGCCTCGGCACCCACTGACCCTGTGCCCTACCTGCCCCAGTACCTGGTCCTATACCCCCTTGCTGCCCGTGACCTGGACAGGCCCAGCCCCGCGTGCCTCTGCGGAAGGGGAATACTCACCCACAGGGGCTCCAGAGGTCCGGCGCGATGTCCCTGTGTCTGTGTCAGACTCCGCAGGGGCCAGGATGGTGTCAGGCTCCTGCTCCTGGGCACTGCTCTCTCTGTCGGGGCCAGGGAACAGCTCGGGGATCCCTGGTGTGGCCTCCACTGCTGGTGGTGGTGCGGTGGGAGGCTGCCCGACAGAGACTTCAGACCCCGTGTCTGCAGCCTCAGGGCTGGAGAATGAGCTGTGGTGTGTTCCCGTGTCAACTGCCTCAGCAGGCAGACCACTGGGCTCTGGCCCAAGGAAGGCATGAAGCGCGTCGTAGAAGGGGCAGGTAGCACTGCTACCTGCCCCCTGGAGCTCCCGTGCCTCCCCGGTCTGGGCATGGTCCTGCCGCAGAGCCTTTATTTTTGAGCGCACCTGCTCCATTGTGCACTCGTGGCCCTCAGTGGACAGCGCCACAGCAATGTGCGCATATATGTCCCAGTTCTGGTGGCTCGCCTGGAACCAGGACATGATGTCCTCTCTCCTCCAAATGGTGAGGAGGCAGTGGACCTTGTCAGCTGTCCAGATGGGGGCATGGTACCACTCCCCTGGCGCATTGGTAGCATGTGCTGCCATGCCTGCACAGGGCTGTGCGCACGCTGGCAGGTACGCGTGGGAAGGGACTTCCTGCTTCCCTTGGGTGCTGTGCACCCTGGGAAGAAGGTCAGGACAGTTATTTCAAAACAACACTTGTTTCAAAATAACATGTCCGTATGACGGTTATTTTGAAACAAGTTGTTTCAAAATAACCGTCGTTTTGAAACAGCATGTCCCAATGGCGTTATCTCATAACGACTTGTTTCAAAATAACCGTTGTTTTGAAACGGAAGGGGTTTAAGCCATTTTGAAACGATGGCTCTTGTTTCGAAATGACAGAGCCCGCCGTTTCGAAACACGAAAATGTTGTGTGGGCATTCAGGTTTTTATTTCAAAACAACCAGTGTTGTTTCAAAATAAAAGCCTCGTGTGGACATATCCAAAATTAGATGAAGGGTTCTAACAATCAGAGGAGTGATGTTCTGGAATGGTATTCTGAGGGGATTAGTGTGGGGAAGAAATCTAGGTGACTTCAAGAATGAGCTTGATAAATTGATGGAAGGGATGGTATAATGAAACAGCTTAATTTGGCAATTAACTGATCTTTGACTACTAGCAGTAACTATGTGTAATGGCCGGTGATGGAATGTTAGTTGGGGTGGGTTCTGACTTACTACAGAGACCTCTTTCTTGGGTGTCTGACTGATGAGTCTTGTCCCTGTGCTCAGGGTTTGGCTGATCACCATATTTGGAATTAGGAGGGAATTTTTCCCCATGGCAAAATGGCATAATCTTTTTTTTTTTTTTTTCCCCTTTCTCTGTGGCATGGGGTAAAGGTCACTTGCTGGTGAACTCTCTGTACCTTGAAGTCTTTAAAATATTATTTGAGAACTTCAACAACTCAGTTATAGGTTAGATTTTCATCACAAGAGTGGGAGGGCGAGGTTCTGTGCCCTACAATGTGCAGAAAGTCAGACTAGGTGATCACAGTGCTCCCATATGATCTTATAGTTTATGAATTTCTTTTCTTGTGGAAATTGAAGCTGCTGAAAGGGATAGAATATTCATTTCCTAACTTATACGTTGTATCCATGCAGCTTTCTATTACAAGGTATAGGGAGGAACAGATGGCATAGCTGTCTGATCTTTCCTTAAATCTGTTGCTGGCATTAAGTCTCTATATTGTACATGAATGGACCTAATGGACACAGTCTTTTCCACAACCCTAAAATATCTACCTTTTTTCTTCAGCATGCTTCACAAATCTCCATTATGTACAAAAGAATGTAGAAAGTCCTGCATGGGATCTGTTTCTGTCCCTCGGCCCAAAAGTCCCATGGTTTTTCAAGCTTCCAGGAGCATGGTAGGCCCCTCAGGACTTGGTATGATAATAGTAATAATGTGAATAAATGTTTTCTTTTAATTAGCTCAACTCATAGGATTCTGAGCATTGCATAAAATTTATAATGATGCTGAAAATGTCTAAAAGGCAATAAAGCCAACTAGCCAACGATGAATTTAAGAGACAGATGGCAAAGTAAAGAAGGAAAAAATGTATTGTATGATATATGATTTCAGTACATAACAAGCTGCTGGTACGTAATAAAGCTTTTAAATTTTTACTATTCGAACATCTGCCACACTGCTGCTTTTACTTCCCAAGATTTGTAATTCTCATTTTCTGTAAGAATTCATGGTTTTCTACTGTTACCAGAGGCATCGCTGGGGGGGGCAATGGACCCGGGGCACGGGCCCAGCCCCCGCCCCCAGGGGCAGGCCCCACCCCCTGGGGAGAGGCCCTGCCCCTGGGGAGAGGCCCCTCCCCCTGGCCATGAGCGACTAAGCCGTGGCGTGGCGCGGTGCTGCCAGAAGCGGCAGCGGGCAGCCAGGCAACCAATTCCCGGCTGGGGCCGGGGCCGCCATGGCCACCGGTGGCCAGGCCCTGGATCCCCAGAGAGGGACGGGACCGCCGCTGCCGCGGGCGGCCGGCCACCTGGGCCCCGGATCCCCCACTGGGGAGCCAGGGCCTGGCCGCTAGCAGCCGCAGCGGCCCTGTCCCTGGCCAGGGATTGGGGGATAGGCCGCCGGCCACCTGCCGCCGTGGGCGCGGGCGCAGGGGTGGGCCCTGCTTCTAGTGGCCGCTTCTGGCCGCGCTGCGGCCGAGCTGCTCGCAGCGGCGTGGCCTCCCCCTGGCCCTATCCCTGGCTAGGGGTGGGGCCTGCCGGGCGGCCAGCCAGGCCCCAGATCCCCGGCCAGGGACGGCGCTGCTGCTGCCGTGGCCAGCTGGGGATCGGGCCCTGGATCCCCAGCCCAATTGGGCTGGAGATTCGGGCACCAGTGTTGGGACTGGGGGCACGTGCCCCGGCGTGCCCAACGCTAGCGACACCACTGACTGTTACTTTAATATTTTCCCTGGAAAGAACCGTGGAGCAATGGCCACAAATTCTGGCTCCTTGAGAACTCAAACTGTGCCATTTTGTGGAGAGAAGAAGCAACCTCAGCGTTGGCTGGTAGAACACTTTTTACTGCTCAAGAACCAGGCATTAAGTGAAAATAGCTTTTTCGGTATCTGTGTGTGCACATGTATAGATTTTCCACTTCCCATGTAAATGCCCCAGGACAGTATTTCCAGTTAAGAAACAATATCTTATAAATTAGAGATGAGCAACTTAAATAAATATAGCCTCTATAACTTCATGTACAATTTTGTCTGTACATCTTGTGTACATTTTTTAGCATTCTCACTCTATGTATGACAGAAGGAAGTATTTACACATACAGAAATGAAGACCAAGTCTTCATTATGTCAAAGTGCATCCTTTTACAGAATAATATCCATTTCTCTTCCATTGCAAGACTGCTTTGCTTAGCGTAACTTCAGATAGCCCAAGTCATGCTGCTTTTCCTAATTCTCTTGGAAACTATTCCAGAGTTTATTACATCATTGTGTTATAAAATCTTTCCTCATATGCCTCCTACATTTTTTTGAATGTTACTTCATTACTCCCAATTTGTATCATACTAAATAATATCTCTCTTTTCTTGCTAGTTCTCCATTAACATAGTAGTAAACAGTTAGTTATATACCAGCCCATTCACCACAACTGTTTATCATTAAGGTCTTTGAGGAGTTTTGCTAAATTCTCTGTAATTATATCATACCCTCAATTCCTTGGAAATGTTTGGAAAAAATGTTGGTTTTATTAAAGCAAATTAACTCAAAACACAAATTGTTAATGTGGGGTGTTTGGTTATGTTTACCCTGGGTTTGGGTTTGTTGCCATGTCAGAGGAAGAATTCAGGCTCCAGCTCTTTTTTTGGATCAGATCCAGAATTCATAGGAGAGGTAGGCTCAGATCCAAGGACTTCATTCTGACCTCTTCCAAAGTTTGATGCAATTAAGATCCTATGTTCGTCTTTTAGCTCATCTCTAAACTATTAAGGATATATTCTGCAACTCTTGCTTACAGTCAGAGTGGTATTTATTCATGCAAGTAATTCCACTGAACAGCCTCTGACTTCAGTAGAATCTTAACTTCAGGCCCTAAATGACTGGTAAGAAGAGTGACTCCTTGTGGCACCATTCCAAAAAGAGAAAAGAGAAGTAAGGGAAACCAAAATAGGTGTTAAATGATTTCTGATAGATGCACTTGATTGGGTTGAGAACTTGAGGAAACATGACTACCTAACTCTTGGTCAAACCTAACATAAATGTAATAGAAAAAATATTTTTCAAAGGTGTACCAGTTGTTATACAGTTAAACTAAGAATGTTCCAGTGGTATTTCAAATAGTGGCATATGGACTAATTGCTCATTTGGTTCAAGGACATGTGCAGAGTCCTGCACTTAGGACAGAAGAATCCCATGTACTGTTACAGGCTGGGGACCAACTACTATGCAGCAGTTCTCTGGAAAAGGACCTGGGGGTTACAGCAGACAAGAAGCTAGATATGAGTCAACAGTGCCCTTATTGCCAGGAAGGCTAATGGCATATTGAGCTACATAGTGGGAGCATTGCCAACAGATCAAGGGGGTGCTTATTCCCTTCTATTTAGGACTAAGGAGGCCACATTTGGAGTACTGTGTCCAGTTTTGGACCCATCACTACAGAAAGGATGTGGACAAATTGGAAAGAGCCCAGAGGAAGGCAACAAAAATGATTAGGGTGATGGAGCACATGATTTGTGAAGAGAGGTTGAGGAAACTAGGCTTGTTCATAGTTTGCCAAAAGGAAGAATGAGGGGGGATTTGATAGCAGCCTTTACCTGAAAGTGGCTTCCAGGGAGGATAGAATGAATCTGTTCTAAGTGTTAGTTAATGAGGCTATGTCTACACTTAGAATGTTACTTGGAATTAACTTACTTTGAAGTAATGAAATTGAACTAATAATGGTTAATTCGAAGTAAGTTAATTCGAAACCCAGATCAAACTAGCATGTTCATTGACAGGACTTGCTAGTTCAATTTAGGAAGGGGGCACCATGGGAAGTGTGGCAATATGGCCTCCAAGAAGGGCCATGCTCCCACCCAGTCTCCTGCCCAGATCTAGCTGCGCTGAGCTGGGTGGCTGGGAAAAGCATCCCCCACCTGGCTCTGGCATCTCTGGCATTTCTTGTTTGAATTTCTTTCAAAGGGTAGATTTCCAGCCTCAGCAAGGTAGGTAAAGTAAATAGAATAAACTGTGGCTTTAAATGTGTTGTGGCATTTCTTGAGCTGACGCTTAATGTAACTAGTTGGGGTTTGATTCTGAACAGCATATCTCTCATATTATGTGGTAGCCAAATTAAATTTAAATCCTTGATCATGTGATTTTTAATGTAATAATTTCTGTAATTGAAAAGCTAACATTTAATTAGGGAGGTTAACATTAAGGTGTCCTATACCAGAACATTCTTCAAATCCCTTCTGTGTAGCTTTGAGCAATAGTATTGTTTACTCCTTTTGTAACTACATTAGAAAATGTTTCCTAGCTTCCTCACAATTCTAAAGGAGATGACGTTGCCTTGTATATTCCCCAGAGAAACAAATTAGCATGCCCTATCTCCACTCTACCTTTTATAAACTTTGTAATCTTTCCCTGATTATGTTGTAATCTGAAACGGAGTTAAAATTCACCAGTGAGAAAGCAATTTTTTAAGATGGCAGAAGTGAAGAACAAATTGGAGGAATAAAATAATAGCAATCTAAAACAGAGGAGGAGGAAGGTAGGATGGAAGAATAAAGATGACTCATTTCAGTAGGAATGGAAATTTATATTCACTTGTACAGAGAAAAATAAATTTGCAAGAAACTAAGTATTAAACAGTCAAAAGTATTATGCTAAGTGATATTTCATAGAAGTGTTTCCTCTAGAGGGAATGAAAGCAAAGCGGCCTTTCCATACTAGCAGAGATCTGGGGTAGACAGTTCAGCAGAGTAGCTTTCTCATTTCTAGGGGCATGAGGTATTTTGAACATTTTTTCTTGTTTTGTTTAATTTCATTTTTTTTTTTTACAACAAAGTTCTTAACTCGTGGTATGAAGATCACCAGAGGAGATCAAACTGGAAGTGGAAGAAAGAACTAAAAGATGAATTTGGTATCAGTTGTATCACATGATTTATCTCTCCCCTCTTCCCCCACATTTTGGAGGCATTATTTCCCATGGTGCATGCTTTCTGTTAGCAGGCATTTGGAAAATGAAATCCAGTGCATGCTAGAAATGGAATTCAAATAATAAATCAGAAAATAGGATGAGCATCTTTTTTAGCCCACTGGTCAAGTGTGACACCGAACATGCCACCTCTAGGAAAATAAATCCTGGTGCATGTAAGATTTTTGTGGTAGTATTGAACCTCCTTTGTTAGTCATCATCATGAATTAGCAGAGATAGCTAAGCTTTGTAAGCATGACTAACTAGATTCAAGAGGATTATTGATCTAAATGCAAAACAAACATTCAAACAGAAACTCAGTAGGGGTAGGTATTTAAGAAAACCAGATTTGAATGGCCATTTTATTATAAAGAAAGCCAATGGAAATGGAAACCTCAGTTTCTGCTATCTCCTAAAAGTCTGGGAGATAACTGATATGATTGAAAAAATTTATTGTGAGCCAATTTTTTAAAAAATTTTTTGCTGGTATAAATCTGTGCAGATGCACTGAAATCAAGAAGAAAATAATACGGTCCAATATTTTTTCTTACATCAGAGAAATAAATGGATGCTGGAAAATCAGCACAATGTATAAGTCAGAAAAACAAACAAAAAGTAGCATTGTGGATTCCCAGGCAAGAGAATGGATAAATACAGTTCTCTTCCTTTTACGTTCTGGAAACTGTATACTTCATCATTCTGTTCTAGCACTGGAAGAAATACTTTTATTACTTATGGGCAGAAAATCTCTGAAAGAGCTGTAGTCGACACATGACTGAACTGTTGTGCGGTCATGTAGACAAGTCCTGAGAATTTACATCTGTTCAGTATTTATTCCATTGAATGAGACTTCCAACAAGGATGCTTCCCACCCCATTTAGTTAATCTGTTCCTAACTAAACCCATCCCCACATAAATAAATAAATTTTGGGACTGATAAGACATTTGCCGCCATCCTCCTATTCATTCTGCTTGTGTGCATCCTTTATCTGTACTGTTTATTTAAATTGTGAGCACTTTGGGACAGGGACTGTCTACTATCCTGTGTTTGTATTGTGGCTAGCACTATGAGAACCTGTTATTGGTTAGCCGGCAGGGATGGCTAGAAAACTGTAATTAATTATACTGATGGTGTGGGTGTTGTGTGATGTGTTCATGAAGCACTAAATTGGAACTACAAGTCATTTTGCACAGCTATCAAACAGTAATTGCTTTTAGCCACTACAGATAAGGCCAGATTTGAGACAGTGATCAAAAGGTGAGACAGCCAATTACTAGTCTCTTGCATTACTCTCTCATTATCTATTTCTTGTTGGCGACACTGGCTACCAGGGGTGGCCAAACTGTGGCTCGGGAGTCGCATGTGGCTCTTGAATTAAAAAGTGTGGCTCATGGAAGAACGTCAGCAAATCAATTTAGTAGGAAAAAGCATATGGTTATCTGCCTCAGTGCGGCTCTTGAAGGTTTTATCAACTTGTGTGGCTCTTGAGTTCCAAAAGTTTGGCCACCTAGATCATCTTTACCTAAGTCTTCCATGTTCTTATTCCCCGCTCACAATAGATGGCTGTCTTGGCATATATACTTTTACTTCTGTCATTGTAAGGAATGAAACTGACCAACTTGGTTCAACAGGAAGAAGATGGATAATTAAAAATTGTCATTTTCACTCTGGATGCAAGACAGGATCTAAATGAATAAAGAGTCTTGTAAGGAAAAAGAAGTATAAAGCAATCAATGATGAAGTAATCTTATTAGCGATACCCATTGGTTGAGAGATAATAGGGATTCTCAGATTCTTTTCTGTTCTGTTGAACTATTGTGCAGCTAAGGTTGAAAGCTTGTTCATTAAATAGCACTGTTACATTATTGCCTCTAGGATTGGTAAATTGCAAGTTG
This sequence comes from Podocnemis expansa, assembly GCA_007922195.1. NCBI lineage: Eukaryota > Metazoa > Chordata > Testudines > Podocnemididae > Podocnemis > Podocnemis expansa. The sequence continues at coordinate 8,899,922 of ML682013.1, forward strand.
CTGGATTTGTGAGCTTTCCCATATAGTTCCACAACAATTTCCCTGTGAAGGCTGAAATTAATCTGTAAAAGTATTTTATTTCACTATTTACATTTTTTTTGCTGATATGATATGTTGTATTTGACATCTGTTTCCACATAACATCATAATGTCATTTGTGTTGACTTCACATTGCAGAAAAAACCATGGATGTTTGAAATTGTTTACCTGCTGTGGGTGTTGGATGGAAAATCGAGGTTGGGCACATTTATTATATTGTCTGTGACTCAAATCTAATCTAAACTGGTTTATGAAGCCATGTTTATGACATTTTAGACAAGGAAGAGTCAATTCTCTAGTTTGAAAGGAAGTAATTAATTTCTGAAAATATAATATGAAGAAATGACGGACATTTGAGTAACAGGTTTTCAGCATGCATTTTCTGGGGCACGGGCAGGGGAACTCTGAACCAATCTGCAAAACCCTCACATTATACAGTCTGTGTGGGCGTTCACACCTTAAGAAAGGTGCTGAAATCAGTATCTATTAACAATGTTGGAAACTTTCTGCTGTGCAGCTCTGTTCTAATACAGTGCTGACAAATGTATTTAACACATTGCCATGCTGTCCTATATTTAGGTATTCTCTGTAGTATTTGCAGACAGTAGATGTTTGCCTTTAGATTTGCTGAACAGAAAAGAAAAGAAACTATGCAAGTCATCAGCACTGAGAGAAAACAATCATTATTTTTTAAAGCAGAATTTGTTAATGGAACATTCAGATTTTTATACTGGCACTGGAGCAAATGATAAAGGATTAATACAGTAAAATACACCTTTTCTGAGTGACTCTTTCCCCTTATCCCAGCTAAACCCTCCTTCCAAATATGTTTGCTATTTTAATTAATAAAGCTAGTAACTGAATGCTATTTAAAGATCTCCTACATGTGCCCCTGGGCTTCCAGTTCCCCGTCATGGTGAATCAGCCTGTAAAGAAGCATTTCTGCCTCTGACAGGCATTGTCATTTGTGATACTGCTGATTCAGCAAGAGGTGAAGTAGAAAGCCTAGCAGGCTCTGTAGACAGCCATTCAAATTCAAATCCAATATTTCCAGATGCAAAGAGTTACTCTAATGACTTGGGCATTTGGCAAAACTGCTTCCCATCCAAAATGCAGAGTAACTTTTAAGTCTGCACACCTTCCTTTCAAACCCAGTGTTTGACAGAACTTGTAGCTTCCAAATGTGTGCAGCAACTCTACCCTCAAAATGAGGAGCTGTGCTCTAAGTTCTCTAAGTATCAATATGCATTTTTTTTAGTGCATTAGGGAGAGAGATGTGGCTACTCTGAAATCGCTGATATTGACCAGGCCTTTATTAATGTAGAAAGCAATGGGTATAAAAGAACAGATTAATAAAAACATGAAAAATGAATTGATATGTTAATAACAGTGTTAATTAAAATTATCCATCAATACCAAAAGAACTTAGTGATATCACATCCCTGTAGATCATTGGATACTCTCTAGCCTTCTGATGTACAATTTCAAAGTTGTGAAAGCTGCTAAAATAGGACAATTCCATTTCTTAGTATAAGAGAATCTTAGAAATCTAGATTTGAAAGAGATCTCAAGAAGTCATTGAGTCCATCCCACTGTGGTCCTCTAACAGACATGTGGCATATAGAAACTGTGATTACACATCGGCTATGTCTACACGGGGAGTGCTTGTTTCGAAACAACACGTTCTGAAACAAGCTGTTTCGAAATAATATGTTATTTCGAAACAACTTATTTCTCTGGACAAAAACCATGTCCGCGAAATAAGGGAGTGAAATAGCAGGTCCACAGTGTGGACCTGCTATTTCGCCTGGGGAGGGGACTGCAGGCACCCACAGGGTGCAGTGCAGAGGGGCACTGCATCCCATGGGTGCCTGCAGAGGGCTGCAGGCACCGGCGGAGTCAGGCGCAGGGCTGCGCCTCACTCTGCCAGTACCTGCAAG
>ML682013.1:8902300-9068342 GCA_007922195.1 Podocnemis expansa
TTTGAACTATATTTGTACTTATTAGTTTCAATTAACAACATGGACTAAGTTGAATTACAGTTAATTCAACTTAGCCCACTTTCTTAATTCAAACTAACTGCCCTTATTTCAAACTAACAAAGTGGACTTAAATGTCCACACTGTGCCAAGTTTGAACTAAGGGCTTAGTGTGACCTAAAGGGCAGTCTTACTAGTTCAAACTAAGCTTTCATTAGTTTGAATTGAGGAATTCCTTAATCTGAACTAATGAAAGCCTAGTGTAGACAGGGACTAAGTTAGTTCAAATTAAGCCTTCTTAATTTGAACTAACTTGCAAATGTAGACATAGCCTATGGGAGCAGGAGTAGAGGTAATATCTTCCTCATCGCATATACAGGTTAATGTTACAGCTCCCTGTTTCTCTCAGAGCTTCTCCGTCCTTAGCAGCATTCATAATATGAACTGGCCTGTTAAGTAGATGTTCAAGGCCAGGGCTGTCCCAAGGCCCTGGGGCCAATTGGCCTGTGCACCCTCCCTGTGTGCTGGGGGAGTAGCAGGCCAGTCTGAGGGCTGGGCTCTGCTCTTCCACCCTGCCTATGGGTGTCCCTCGCCTGCCCCTGGGCTGACTGTTTTCCTTCAAGCACTGTTCACATCATTCAGTTATAGGTGTCTACGTGCAGCAGCGCATGGTAGCTTGGAAAGTCTTCAGCCTTAGCCTGTCAGGTAAGGGCACACAGCCAATGCCCCATCTACGCTGCGACCGTGGCTATATAGGTGACCATGACCCTGACCCTCTCAGTTCCTTTTTCCGTCCTCAGCATTGGTTTCGGATCAGCCAACAAACTTCTGTAAGCAAGTGCCTGTCTTTACCATGAAATTCAAGATGCTTTGTTTCAAGTCGTGCTTAGAATGCTTCAAAGCCTTCCCACTCAATGATCCACACGACAAATGTCTCTCATGCCTGGGTGAGTCTCATCTCACTGAGAGCTGCCCCCCTTTGCCAGTCCTTCAAAAAGAGGACCCGCAAGGACAGAGAGCTGCATCTGCACTCCCTCACTGGGAGTATCGCACAAGCCTCTAATGCTGCCAGAGCCGTGAGTGCTCCATTGGCTCCCTGGCTGGCCTGGATTCTACAACCCCGGGACCACTCACCAGTACCAAGTCCGAAGACTCAGTCAACGCCCCTGTCGGTACTGTTGGGGCTCCATACTCATCAGTCACCGAACCGCACCAATGCTGGACCGAGGGCAGCACTGTTAACAGTTCCGTGGAAGAAACCCAAGTTGATGTCGACTGTGGCACCAGAAGCCAGGTTAGCACAAGTGACTGTACCGTCTGCTAACCTGGTACAGACCAGCAACCTGCCCCTGGCACCGCAATCTGGCATTGGGGACTGTCCATCGACAGATCCGGTACCGCTGAGCCTGGCACTGGTAACGCAATCCAGTGAGGACTGCTCCCTGGCTTCTTCTCCGTTCTCGTTTTGGGACATGTCTGTACCGTGCTCCCAGGCTTTGGGGGCCCCTTCCCATGTCTCTGTGTCGACTTCGCAGCCAGCCTCAGGCCAATCATCTCCACTCAAGAAGATAATAAAGATCAGAGACCGTTTGGGGAAATGGTGCCGCAACCATTCTCCCTCACCCACGCTTCAGCGAAGGAAGAGATCCCTGGCACCGTCGGCATCGGGGGGGACCCTCCGCCTTGGCGCAAACTAGTCGAGGCCGTTCATCTCCACATCTTCAGGACACCGGGGCCTCTTTTAACAATTGGTCACATGATTGGCTGGACATTGCGGCTGAGGATACCTTGACTGCATGGCACCGCCCCAACCAGTCCCCTGTGCACTCTATGGACTGACTCGGACTTCTTGGATGATGAGCCTGATCCAGACTCCACATGCTGTAGCGGTACCCGGGTCTGCTCCTCTTCCTCACCTGATGAGTATACCTTTGAGAGACCAATTGACCATGACAAAGACTCTCATGCCCACCAGGCATTGCTCTGCCATATGGCAGCAGACCTGAACCTGGAGCTTGGGGTTGTCCAGGAGGCAACTAATCCCCTCTTTGATGTTGGCCATAGGGGCTCACCCACTAAGGTATCAGTCCCTCTCCTTGAAGGGGTATACAGTATCGTCAAGGCATGCTGGCAAACCCCATCCTCGATCCCTCTAGTCTTAAGGGTCGCGGACCAGACTTACCACATTCCCCAGGATGAGTTCTCCTTTCTGTGCCAGCACCCCATTCTGGGTTCACTGGTCGTCAATGCTGTGAACCAGAAAGAAAGACAAGGACAGCCCAGTTCTACCCCCAAAAACAAGGAAGGAAGGAAACTTGACTGCCTTGGCAGTAAGGCCTACTCTACAGCAGCCCTTCAATCTGCTGGTGTTAGCCAGTTGGCCCAGTGTAGTAGCTAGCACATTTGCTTTACATGCAGAAGGTCCAGGGTTCAAACCCCATGGGGCTGGACTAGATGATCTCATGAGGTCCCTACCAACTCTATGATTCAATTCTAAACTGAAAATTCTTATGACAAGGTATATTTTTAACCTTTGGAATGCCATGGAAGGCTTCCATGGCATTATCCCAAAGGATCACCTTAGGGGTTTTGACACAATGCTCAAAGAAGGGGAAATGGCCTCCACTGACCGTCTCATGGCCATCTGAGAGGCTGTAGACACAGCTGCCTGTATGATGGCATCAGCTGTAGTGATGCAACGGTCGGCCTGGCTACAGGGCTCGGGCCTACCACTGCAGCTGCAACTTACCATCTAGGACCTCCTGTTCGAAGGCCCTAACCTCTTTGCCGAGTCAATGGATGCGAAGCTCCATGGCATGAAAGACTCGAGAGCCACACTCCAATCACTGGAGATATACACCCCACAACCTAGCAGAAACTCCCTAAAGCCCCATCAGCTCCTTCAACAACAGCTTCAGCACCTGAAACAACAAATTCAACTGCAGAACTCATTTGCGAGGTCCCTCACCTTTCCTCAACTACATCTTGGGGACTTGGACAAGGACAAGGCCCGTTCAGGGAAGAGTGAGAAACCCCACACTCCGCAATTAGGCAGGCACTGGCAGGGACCCGAACACCCATCAGGGAAGAAACAGCGTTTTTGATGATTACCATGCGGAGAGTGAACCTACAACTTGACCAGTCCCCAACTGTCTAAATTGCTTCACACACCACTGGGCCAACATCACGTCTTACTAGTGGATTCTCGAGACGGTTGTGAAGGGGTATTATGTTCAGTTTCTCTCAATTCCTTGGGACAGAAAACCGCCCCCTCATCCAACCCTCAACCAGGAACTGTCCGATCTTCTCGAGCTTGAATGCAGGAAACTCCTCTCCCTCAGAGCCATAGAAAACGTTCCCAGGCAGGAATGGGGAAAAGGGTTTTACTCCCGATATTTTCTGGTCCCGAAACCCAAAGGGGACCTTCGACTTTGTGACCCGGGCCTCCTGGGATAACCTTCTGAATGTGCCAAAATCAGGGCAAGCTGCAAAACCAGGAGCCAAACCCCCAAACCACTGACGGGTGGTACTTAACCCAGTCTCCCAGTCAGTAACAAAACATGCTTCTGACTAACCACTCTGGTCATTACCAAGCATAATAAAATAGAAACAGCCCCCTTTCTGCACAACAGATCCTATGGTCCCCTCTAGCCCCTGGGTCTCTTTAAGAAATAGGTTCTCCTGACCCCAAAGGGCCAGCCACATCACCCAGAACAATATAGGCTTGGATCTTACCCAAAATACCACACTGCCAGCCAATCCTTTAGTAACTACAACTAAAGGTTTAATGTAAAAAGAAAACAAGCTACATATGAGAGATGTTAAAGGGTCAAAGTGAATCACATACATACAAATGATTTAGAGTCCATAGAAAACAAATCCTTGAAGATCCTGTAGTTTGCAGATTAGTCCCACTCCTCTGCTGTGCACCCAGCAGCAGCAGCTGAGTGGGTGTCAGTCCTTTGTTCAGTCCCAGAAGAATAGTTCCAGAGGCAGGTGTTGGTTGCAGATAGACCAGAGACTAGAGACTAAAGACAAAATGGAGAATGGGCCCCCTGCCTTTTATCTCAGAGTCCTTGCCAGATCAAAATGGAGGTGGGCCACATGGTCAGTCTAGGTAATTGGTCAAACAGGTTTCTTCTTGTGCCCACTGTAGCTGGGAGTCACCTGCTGATGGGCCATCAATATGACAATAGTTTGTACACACCCAGTCTGGGATTGCTTTGGCTCAAACAACTTGGAACGCACATAAAAACAAATAGATTTCTCATCTCCAATACAGGAATGATACCTACGTGAAAATCATATAATCATTCCTAGCAAATTACAGCCTTTCTATTGATACCAAACGTGTCATATCACATATGGATAATTGTAAATATGAAATATCAATAAGAAAAATAATCATAACCACTCCCCTAGATCCAGTCAACGTCACAGACCCATCCTAGATCTCAAAGCTCTAAACAAGCATATAAGGAAAATAAAGTTCTGCTTAATTTCCCTCTTACAGATCCTTGTCTCTTTCTCCCGGGGATTGGTTCATGGCCCTCGATCTAAAAGATGCTTACTTTCACATACCCATATGGCCCCGCCACAGGCGGTTCCTAAGATTCAGGGTAGCAAACAACCACTTCCAGTTCATCTCTCTCCCCTTCGGGCCCTCTTTGGCCCCCAGGGTGTTCACGAAGTGCATGGCGCCGGTCACAGCATTCCTGCGCAGGCAGGGCATAAGAATTTACCCCTACCTAGATGACTGGTTAATAATCGGAAAACCGAGTCACCAGGTAGAGCTCCACATCAGAGTGGTAGTGAGGCTCTGCTTCTATCTGGGCCTTCACATAAACTAAGAAAAATCAAAACTCTGTCCATCCCAAAACACAGAGTTCATAGGGGTGTGCCTAGATGCCCGCAAGGGGTCAGCATTTCTACCCCTCTCTAGATTTTGGTCCATTTGCACCATCATTACAGAGTTGCAAACGTCTCCTATGACCACGGCCCACTGGTGCCTGCAGCTCCTCGGCCACATGGCAGCCTGCACCTCAATAATCCAGACGGCACGCTTGAGGATGAGGCCCTTCCAGATCTGGCTGTCCATGGTGTTTCACATATGGAGGGACTTCCTGAACAAGGTACTGTCCGTACCCCAGGACACGCTGGGGACACTTCAGGTCTGGATGGATCCCTGTTTTGGCATGGGGGGCGTTCCTTTCAAGGCCCTCAGGCCCTCAGTGACCCTGATAATGGACGCTTCGAATGCAGGGTTGGGGGCCCACATCTCGGGGGGACTCTCCACCTAAGGATGCTGGTCCCACATGGACACTCCTCTCCACATAAATGTGAAGGAACTAAGGGCCATCAGACTAGCTTGCATGACCTTCCTCGACAATATATGGGGCAGGTCAGTCCAGATCCTCACAGACAACACCACAGCTGTGTTCTACACAAACTGGTGGGGGTGTGTGCTCCCCACCACTTTGCGAGGAGGCATGCAAACTTTGGGAATTAGCCATATGTCACAATTTCATCCCAGTGGCCTCCCACCTACCCGGGGTGAACAACGGGCTAGCGGACTTATTGAGCAGAAAGCTGCTAGTGAACCACGAGTGGTCCCTTCACAACAGGGTATTTGCCCTCCTAATAGACAAATGGGGCCCCCCACAGATAGATATATTCGTGACACGGCAGAATCACAAGTGCCCCAGCTCTGTTCCCCCAGGGGCCAGGAGGAAGGGTCTCTCACTGACACATTCCTCATCGACTGGCCGGGGCCCCTGATGTATGCCTTTCCACTGGTTTCGCTGATACAGAGGGTCCTCTTGAAGATCATCAGGGATGGAACAAACATAATACTAATAACTCCAGAGTGCCCCAGACAGCACTGGTTCTCGCTCCTGCAGGACATGTCCATAGAAACTCCGCTCCGACTCTCACAGTGGGTGGACCTTCTAACTCAGGACTCAGGGCGCCTCAGGCACCCAGACCCAGGCTGCCTACACCTGATGGCCTGAATGCTCTCTGGCTCAGTGAGCAGGAGAGACTCTGCTTGGACAAGGTTAAGAAGGTCCTAGCTGGTGACAGAAGACCATCCACCAGGTCCACTTACACAGCCAAGTGGAAGCGATTCTCCATTTGTACCAGGGACAAGGGTGTAGACCCCGTATCAGCTCCGATACACTTGATCCTCGACTATCTCCTAGACCTCAGAGAAAAAGGCCTCTCTCCCTCTTCACTGAGAGTCCACTTAGTGGCTATCTCAGCCCTCCATGAGATGGTGGATGGGCTGTCAGTCTTTTCCCATTCCACTTCTGTGAGATTTCTAAAAGAAGTGGAGAGACTTTTTCCCTAACCCCATAAGCCCACCCCACCATGGGACCTGAATGTCATCCTCTGGGCAATGACAGAGCCACCCTATGAACCTTTGGACTCAGCCACCCTGCTATTCCTCTCCTGGAAGGTGGCCTTCTTAGTAGCAATCACTTCTGCTAGAAGGGTTTCGGAGTTGCAAGCCCTCTCCTTGGAACCCCCATACATGAGGTTCTACCCAGATAAAGTGGTTTTGCGTCACCACCCATCCTACCTCCCTAAGGTAGCCACCTCCTTTCACCTTAACCAGGCAATTTGCTTGCCAATTTTTTACCCAGATCCCCAAGTTACGCAGAACCACAGGAAGTAGCATACACTGGACGTGAGGAGAGTGCTCCTAACTTACATCGAGTGCACCTGGCCATTCTGCAAGACCCCCCAACTGTTTGTGGCGGTCACCAAACGTAAGAGAGTTTAACCAATATCTTCACAGTGTATTTCAAATTGGATTGGGAACTGCATTAAAGACTGCTACGGAAGGTCAAACATGCCCCTTCTGGGACCTCTCAGAGCCCACTCTACGAGGGCCCAAGCATCTTCTACGGCCTTCCTTGCTAAGGTCCCAATCCAAGAGATCTGCAGGGCCACTACGTGGTTGTCGGTTCATACCTTCAAAACACACTACACTATCACCCAACAGGCTAGAGATGATGCCGCTCTGGGCAGAGCTGTACTCAGTGTGGGTAGACTGTAGCTCCTTCCACCATCCAAGGGTACAGCTAGCAGTCACCTATAACTGAATGATGTGAGCACTGCTCGAAGATCGGCTGCTCACATACATTCAGGCCCCTCCCACTGCCCCCACTAATGGAGTTGGCGAAGGTATATGGGACTGGGAGAGTGAGAGTCACGGTTAACTATATAGCCGTGGTCGTGGCATAGAGGGGGCGCTGGCCGTGTGCACTGACCTGACAGGCTAAGGCTGAAGACTTTCCTAGCTACCGTGCACTGCAGCACGAAAACACCTATAACTGAATGTATGTGAGCAGCCCATCTCGAAGAAGGATGGTTACTGGTAAGTAACCCACCATTCCTTCCTGGGGGTGGGGTGGACCAGCTGGGGGGTGGGGGTGGGGCTGTTCGCACTCCTGGCCACCCTCTGCCCCGTCCTTCCCACGCTTTCTTTGGCTCCATTGCAAAAGAAGTGGGGAGGGGGTGGGGAAAAGTGCAGCTGGGGGGGGCAGTGATTTGGACCCCATGCTGCCCTGCTCAGGGCAGGACAGTGCAGGGCCCAGGGAATTGCGGGGCCAGGGGCGATCACCCCTCTTGCCCCCCCCCCCCCAAGGATGGCCCTATTCAAGGCAAATCCCAGTACAGATCAGGTTTGCCAACAAAAATATAAACAATAAGCTAAAGCTGACAAATGAAATGGAAAATATGACAGCCACCCATTTTCAGATTGTGCAAATGTAGAAAAAACAGATGCATCCAGCCATTATGTATATCAAGGATGATAAATAAATACAAGTGCAGCTGCAGAGGTGTGGTGACTAGTGCTAGCCTGTGTCTGTCTGTCAAGTCCCAGTACCAGAATGCTGAGGACTTTTGTCTTGGGCTCGCTGTTATTCTGACTTATCTATATGAAGACTCCAGATAAAAGGAAGTATGTGATTTCTTTGTAAAGAAGACAGTCAGTGGCCTATTTTCTGTATGGATGACAGTATGTATTACAGTCTAGGTATCAAAAAACCCTTGAAAGTATTCTTCTATCCTGACTTATTCTTCCACCACAGTTCTCATGGTGCTCTTTTCCCCTCAGGAACTAGGCACAGTGCATCATGATTGTTTTTCTCTCAGAAGGAAAATCGTGATTTCTTATCAACAGATAAGCATCTCTTGTGTGCATCTTCCTAGGAATGAATTATCTGCACCACATCCTTTTAACTTAGTTTCCACCCTCACATTTAACAATTTAATCCTTTTTTGTCATTAAATCTAAATGCTGATCTTAAAAATACTTTTAGAAAAGCAATTCCCACTCCCTCACCCCAAGCATATGCACTGGCATTTAGCTTCAGGGTCTGGGATGACTGGATAGCTAAGTGGTTGTGTAATAGAATGCAGCACTTTCATTCTTAATCACTCACTTCCTTCTGAGAAAGGTCAATAGGAACTAAAAATCCAACACTATATGCCAGCTACTTCATTGTCAGTTCCTGGTGTTAGTCCCAGTACTTGATGGCCAGCTGTTTAAAACACTAAAACCACTACCTCAAGTGGTACCGTTTATCTTAAACAGAGCAGCAGAATGGGCACAGGCCAGGGATCAGCAATGCAGGCTCAGTGAGCTACCTGTGGCTCCCTGAGCATCTACTTCTGGCTCCCTGGCAATTTCCTCCAAGGAGCCAGGTGTTCTCTGGGGACTCCCAGCTGGGACCAGCATTGTGGCCAAATCAGGGTCACTGGGGTCGTCCCACCCTCCCACCACAACCACGTGAGATGGAAGCTGCCCAGAGGCTCCACCGTGGCCCCTAGCACTGGTGGAGGTGTGCGGGTGGCATGCGCTTCCTCTGTCTCTCCATCTGCTGGCAGGATGGAGCAGCACTGCCCTGCCTACTTCCAGCCAGCCGTCCCTCCCAAGAGCGGCCAGCGGAGAGCGGAGTGGCTTGTGGAAGCGGGGCTACCTTAGGGAGGTAGGATGGGTGGTGACGCAAAACCACTTTATCTGGGTAGAACCTCGTGTATGGGGGTTCCAAGGAGAGGGCTTTCAACTCTGAAACCCTTCTAGCAGAAGTGATTGCTACTAAGAAGGCCACCTTCCAGGAGAGGACTAGGAGAGAACTCCCCTCCGTGGAGTTCAGGCTGCTTCGACCTGGCCACTCCATGCCTGAACAGAGGCTACCTCAAACCCAGGCCCTGGATCAGGCCCATTCAGCCTTGGGGTGGCCAGGTCGAAGCGGCCTGAACTCTGCGGAGCGGGCCATTCCAGTGCCCCACCTCCGTAAGCTGCAGCTCTCCACTGGCCGTCTTTGGGAGGGGTGGCTGGCTGGGAGTTGGTGGGGCAGCACTGCTGTATCCCACCAGTGGAGGGAGGAACGGAGGGAGCATGTGTCACCCATACACCCCCTGCCAGCGCTACGGACCATGGCACAGCTGCTGGGCTGGCTCGGGCTCATGCAGTTGTGGTTGGAAGGTGCGGGGAAAATGGCTCTTCTGCTCTTTTGGGTTGCCGACCCCTGTCATAGGCTGAAAGCTGTGAAATCTGAAACACACTGGCAGAGCAGTTCACAGGAGCTTGGAGTTTCAGTGAAGCGTTGCTTGTTACTTTGGTGTGTGACACTGGTGCAAAATTTTGCATGAATTCCAGACTACACTAACCAAAGAACTGCCCTTTAAATTTGAAATCTCTCCAAATGGTAGGATATAAATAGTTTTGGCAGCTATGCTATATTTCCATTTCTCATAACTGCCAGTTAAGAGAAGGGTACATATAGCAAAGAAAAACTCTCAAAGAGGTGAGGAAAGATTGGATTAAACAATCCTTCTCTAGGATGATTGCCATCACTTTCTTCCATATAAAATGTTACTGCTCTTCCACCTTGCTGCATTGCATACCTCACTAGATAGCATACAAAGTTATGCAAAAAGTTTCATATTTAATGGAAAAAATGACAAAACTCAAATTAGAGAGACAAGGCGGGTAAGATAATGTTTTATTTGACCAACTTCTCTTTCATCTAAAGAAATTGGTCCCATAAACCATATTATCTCACCCACCTTGTCTAATATCCTGGAAGCAGCATGATTATAAAACTACTACAAGTGAAATTAAAATTATTATTTTGAAGTCTGGATCCATAGAAACAGTTTTGTGGGCATCAGAGAAAAGATAAAGCTGAAATGAAACTGGCTTTGACACGATGCTTCTCAGTAGAAACTGTAGGTCAAGCCTGTCCATTGGCTAGATCAGTTAGAGACTGATGAGCCTGCTACAGTGTCAGCTGACAAAAAGATATCTTTTGTTGCAGGCAGTGGAGGCTTATGCATCAGGCTCAAGAGGTTCCAGCTTCAATATCTGCTGCTGACATCCCTTTTAGGGGTGTTAGCATTATGAGCAGTAACCAATGTTCCCTCTAAGGGGTCAACACAACTGAGCAACATATGTTGTTTGCTGCACAGCCTCCTCCCTGCGCAAGCCCAATCCTGCCCCCTCGCTCAAGCTCTGCTGCCTGCCAGCCCTCACCGCAGCGGGGTGGAGCAGCCAGCCCAGCCTACCCCCAGCTGGCCACACCTCTATGGGGGCGGAGGGGGCCAGTGCTGAGCTCCGGCATGCGGGGTCAAGGCGCTGGAGCAGCCAGCCCCACTCCTGAAGAGTTTTGGCTGCTTTGCCCCCAGCCCCCACCCCAAGGCCATGAAGCAGGCCCATTCAGGCAAGAGCGGGGCGGGGGCAAAACAGTCAAAACTCTTTGGGAGTGGGGCAGGCCGCTGCAGTTTATCCTCAGGAGTAGATGGAATAGTTGCAGATGAATTTCACTCTGTCTCCTTACCAAACAATATTTTATAATCTTGCAGTTGTGATTCTTGCCAGTCAGCAGCATTGAGCACGGCCAATGGAGATTGGTTCAAAACAATGTAGTTCACCAAGGTTAATGAAACTTTCAGAACCACACTCAGAGTCTGAGACACAACAGTGAAGGCTCTCCTGGGCCTGTGACTTTTGACGACTCATGCTGCAAATAGTTTGCACTCCGTCCATGGGAATCACAGCAATCTCCAATGCTTGTGGATGATGGGATATGTATCTGCAGCTACAATGCGCCTCTCTGATTGGTACTGAACTTGTAGTTACCCCAGGCAGCAACCCATCTCTGCCTTCTAGCATTCAGCCTGGCATTTGTTGACACCTAAATCCGTGGACTGTTGTCCATTCACATTTGAAAATGAGCACCTTATGTGTAGTCTCAAAACTTCTTGTTGGTGACCCATATTAAGGCCAAGAACTCCAGCCTGAGTAGAGTAACGAAGCTCATTATCAAACAGTCCTCAGCTGGCAGGTTTACATGTGCCCTCAACTTTGTCGTATAAGAGTGCTCCCAAACTTTCCCAATTGGCATCTACATGTAGGATAAAAGGCTTGCTTTTCTTAGTGAGCGGAGTAATTTAGAAGAAAAAAATCTTTTGTTTATATTCGTGTGTGAAAAAGAAAGTTGATAAGAAACTGGAGAGAAAGAAAAATTTATCAGAAAAAGATTCCAAATATCTTTTCAGCTGCAGGAGCTAAAAGTAATGTAGACACTTTCCACATTTATGTTGTCATCCTATACATTGCTAGCAACTGCAGATGCAATAGAATCTATCCATGCGCCAGCTCAAGGAGGAGCTATAGTAAGTGCTATTCAGATGGAATTCCAACAGCTTTGTCTTGAATAACTCTGAACAATAGACCTACACAGGCTATAAGTGATGTGTTTTGTTTTTTTTTGCAATGATACCAAATGATGAGAAAGAGACATTTTTATTGTGACATTTACAGCAGGAATCCTGCAGAAAACCTGGGTAGCATCTTGAGACCTTAGTGACACCACAGAAAGCATGAAGGCACAATTCTGGCTTTATACAACATTTCTCATTCGACTGAAAAGATGCAATACCATTTTGAAGCTACTGTACACTATATACTGCATTTGGCAGGTCATAGTTTTTTCCTCAACCTTACTAATTTAATTTTTAGTGTGTAAGTTTACAGATCTCCTGGCATGTGAGTGGGTGGAAAAGATAGTTCTTATTTTATTGTTTCCTTCACATCTCAAAATATTTCTACTTTCTTTAAAAAGGAAGAAAAGCTGCGCCACTGTTTGATGTGATTTTTTCCAGAGTATTTGGGGTGTTTGTACACTCCAATCAGGAGGTGTGCTTGCAGCATGTGTGGGCATAATTTACCCAGTTTCAATCAGGCTAGAGCTAACATCTTTCTGCACTAGAGCAACTCAGGATACAGCAGCTGCAAGACATCTTAGCTCTATCCTGAAAACTCAGGTCCCTGGACATAATGAACAGCTTGAAAGGGCTGCTTTGGTCACTAGAGCACACCAGTCACACTCTCTTTCCTCTAGCCAAACTCTCCAGAGAGTGGGACTGGATTTACAGCTGTAGAATCCTAGGGTATGTCTATACTTGCAAGCTAGTTTGAATTAAGGAGGCTTAATTTGAAGTAATTTAGTACCTGTCTGCACTAGGCTTTCATTAGTTTGAATTAAGAATTCCTTAATTCAAATTAATGAAAGCTTAGTTTGAATTAGTAAGATGTGCCAGTTAGTTTGAACTAAATCCTTAGTTTGATCTTTAGTTTGAATTAAGGACAGTGTAGTGTAGGATTAACCCTTAGTGTGAATTTAATAAATTTGAATTAAGGGCAGGTAGTCTGAATTAACAAAGTGGACTGATTCAACTTAATGTTACGTTGAATTGGTCTACTTTGTTTATTCAAACTAATAAGTTCAAGTTTAGTTCAAACTAATCTCAAACTTATTAGTTTGAATTAAAACATTCAAACTAACTTTTCCTAGTGCAGACATAGCCCTAGAGACCCTGCCTGAGGTCTTCTTTATTCCAATTGAGCCATGCAGAGCAGCTTTAGCAGAGCTGAGGATCTGGCTCTCTGAATCTGGAGTTGGCTGGAACTGAAATCCTGGATTTAAATACTCCTGGTCTCTGAAAAGTTCTGACACAGATCTGGAATATCATGGTTGAGTCCTGTCTCTATAATCAAGTGGACCAAAATGCAGAAACCAGATGCTTATATTTTGGGGAAGATGGAATTTAAAGCTGCCTGGCCTGCTTCTCCAGCGCCTTGACCCTTGTGTAGTTATTCCCACCTATGCAAAGTGTAAATTGCAAAATGCTACTGTTCAGATTATTGGCATTCATTTTGCACAGGTATGGCTATGCAGTATGTCAAGCAGTAGGGAACAGGTTGCAGAGATGCACTTTGTAAAGCCTTACCTCTTCGTAGTTAGACAGCAGTCTATTATCGAAACACTGAACATCCAACTGACAAATTGATCCCTTTTGTCTCCCTTGAAGAGAAGCAATTTTTATTTATGGGCTCTGTAATAGGCCAGGTACATTCAACATTTAGATGGCTAGTCTGGTACTTCACTGCTGGAATTTATATGCTTAAGTATCACTTGTAGAACTGGAATGTAAGCTTTGAATACTATATTAAGGACCCATGTTTGAAAATTGGGCTTATTAGAGCTAATGCAATAAAAATAACTAACAGTGATAAAGGGCACTGAAAGATACACCAGGTAGCTAAGCAAAACTTGAGAGCTTATTATGAAAACTCTGCACTTTCATACATTCCTTTGAGCCAAAATCTGCCCTTGGATGTATGTGTGACTTCAGTGGGAGTCACTTGCACAAGCATCCAGCGGTTAAAGTAAGCCAGAATATGCTGGAATGCTGTTCTGGGGCACATAAAATTAAAAATTAGAGCTGGAATGCTGTGTTTCTGGGCCCATTATTTTTAGAGGGCCCAACATTCTAGGGCCCCTAAAAACAGAAAATGGAGCTGATGTGTTCCAGCAGGGCAGGCACTACTACAAGAAGAGGGGAGAGGTGCCTGCCCTGCTGTGAAGTGCGCAGGCTGTGCTCAAGGTAGAAGCCTCAGAGTGCAGCCTGGAGGGGCAGTAAGGGCCGATTCTCCCCCAGCCCTTCAGAGTCTGCACACTGCTGGAGGTGAGTGAGTGCAGCGCAGGGTCCAGCCTCCCCTCAGGTGGCTCAGTGTGGGGGGGTAGGGTGACTAAGAAGGGTTTTGGAGGGTGGACTGAAGAGGTGTGGAAGGGGCTGAGGAGCTAAAGAGGGGTGGAGTGAAGATAGGGGAGCTGGGAGGTTAGGAGTGGTGATGGGAGTGGGGATTTGTGGGCAGGGAGCTTAGGGAATGGGGATGGGGGCTGAGAAGGACATGGGGAAAGAGCAGTCTAATGGGGGCAGGTGTTTGAGGGGCAGTGGCTGGGGTGGGGGTGCAGACATTTGGGGAGCAGTAGCTGGGGGGTGAAGGGGTCCTGGATATTTAGGAGGGTTTCAGGGCATGCCAAATTATACTTTAACCCCTGCAAGCATCTGATGAAAAATGTGATCATTACAGGAAGGCTCTGATTCCCCACTGTAGGATTTTGAAAAACACTCACTTTTGGCCTACTTCTGCTCCCATGGATGGCAGTGGAACTTATGGAAGTGTGACCTTTGCCTGCCATGGTAGCAGAGTCAGGCTAGTGCTGAGAGACTTAGAAAACCCCACCAGTAAGTTTCACTTTATTTTTTCAAGCAAGAGCCAGACACTCCAGCAGGGCTGGATTAATGCCTCTGTGGGCCCAGAACTATAAGGTTTTGTGTAGCTCTGGCTGGCCACTGGTCAGCCTGATGCCAGGACAGTGGGGTCTCAAGCACCCGGGGGTCACATTTACATTGGTGTGCCTTCCTGTCGGTGACAGGCTAGTGCACCAAGGAGGGATATGTGGGTCCATGCCCTGCCCTCCCCTATTCGCTTCAGTCCGCATGAGTGCATTGGCCAGAGGTCCCCTTGGTTAGGTGCAGCTGGGACTGCTACAGGCTTGGGGCTTCTCCCCGCAGCTCCTTAGCACTAGGGGCACTAGGACCCTGCACAAGATGGTTGCAAGGAATTCCCTCCTCCCCTATCCAGCTTGTAGGCAAAGCTGGTGGCTCAGGATCAGCAGACAGGCAGCTCCTGGTGCCTGTTTCAGACTCAGTGGCAGCACTCCATTGGGGGGACAGTGTTTCTGTGGGCCCCTGTCCTGCTCTCTTCCACTTTCCCCATCAGCAGCAGCTGCAGCAGTGCCTCTAAAAGGAGCCTTTGAGCCTGGTTCCCCTTCTCCCACGGGGGGGGGGGGGCAGCCAATGCTGCCTGGCAGAGTGAATTGGCGTGTAACTGTCTCTGTGACTCCCTCCTTGCAACCCCTAAAGCCCCTACATTAATGCAGCCATGCACTCCAGGCGATCTCCACCATTAGCCTACCTTGTAAAAGAAGTTCAGTCCATGTCAGCATATAGCCCACGTCATTTCAACCAGATTGAATGCACACCTGTAACATCAGTTGGAGGGGTGAATTCCTGTTCAGAAAACATTGGGAAATAATTTATATGAGAAAAAGCATTTAATTTATAAGGGTTGGTGTTGATGTGATGCATGCTACATAGTATAAACTTGGAAAAAACATCCATAATTTTATGGGTGGGCATAAAATGGTATTGTTGTTTTTAAGTAAAAATTAGAGGGTAATGTTCACCTTTGAGATTAAACTCTTCAGAAACATACACACAACACCGCCAAAGTTTCCAGTGATAGATTTGTATTCCTCTGATGTCTGAATTGAGTTTATATTTTCCACAGTAAATAGAAGACCTCAGACATAGGGCTGAATTTTTCAAATGGATTTGTGAACAAGTGCCCAAATGTCCTTTTTACCCATTCTAGATTAATATATGTAACCCAGGATTGTGCATGTCAAGGCTTTTTCCCCACTCTGGCACTCTGAGTGCAGAAGGTGGGGGCCCACAACAGGCCAGAAAAGCCACTGGCCTTAAAGCCTGCTCTTAGAAGTCTCCAAGGCCTCCAATTCCTGGCCTTGGAGTGGTATTGCTGCCACCACCCAAATGCAAAAAAACCTCTTGAGACCTAGGAAGGCGCACTTGGGAATTCCTCCCTGTGAGGTACTTGCAATCCTGTTTATTCCTCTCTCAGGAAAGTGATTGGACCCCAGCTGCAATATGAGCTGGAACTGGAACAGGGTTCCCTCTAGTAGCTGCCTGTGCAGTCTAAGGCACGTGCACACAAACCTCTGGTCTTTCCAGGAACAGAACCAGAACTTACTTCAAAAGTAAAATCTTTAATCAAAAAGAACAGATAATAAACACAGAGAGTTGCTTCTCTGGGAATTAACTTAGGTAGTTACGGGGGGGGGGGTTACATGTGCTCAGCACAGAGAAATCTAAAAAACAAGCCAAAAACAAAGAAAATACCCTGACCGCGTCTAAGTAAACATTCCCTGTTCTACCCATGCCTGGTCAGTAACAAATTTAACTTATCTCTGGTAAGGATGTTGCTGGATTCTTCTTCAGGCCCCTCTGGCCTCCTCCTGATCCTTCCAGGAGCTCTGCTGCATCCAAACAGGCCCAGGCCAGGCTGCTGTTACAATTCAAAAAGCTGTGCTTCGTTCCTATTGGCTGTCCTGGGACTCACTGAACAGAGTGTTAACCCCTTCCTCCCCAAGGGTTATTACAGTGCATACCCATGATCAAACTGTCTGGAGTGGTTTACAATGGAGTGCCAGCTTTAGGTCAGATTGTCAGAAAAGAGCGAAGGCACTCTAAAGTGGTCACATGTTATACAGTTATATTTCACCTGGCCAGTAACAAATATGAACTATTGGATGATTATGCCTGTCTTATCTTGGAGTTGCAGGTAATCCTCTTTGACTCTCCTGTTTATCTTGCCATCCAGACAATCTGTATTTAGCAATAGAAAGTTACATAAAGCAAAAATTACACACAATCAGGCTTCACCCAATTCCAACAGATCAGTCACTTGCCCCCCATCAGTTTGGTACTCACACCAAAAACAATGGATCTCATACCAAAAACAATGCTGGCAGCCAATTCTCTAGCTAGGTTTAGTAGGTGAAGAAAAAGAAGAGTTACTGAGAGGTTAATGTAGGCAGGGGCATCGCTGGTCAGGGGAGGGACTCAGGGCACAGGCCCAGACCCCACCCCTGGCCCGCAGGCCACCCCACCCCCTGGCCAGGGAAAGGGCCAGGTGCTGCCACGCCACTGTGGGTGGCTAGAACCTGCATCCCTGGCTGGGGCCAGGGCTGGAAGTGGCCGCAGGAGGTTGGACCCCGCATCCCCGGCTGGGGACAAGGTCGGAAGTGGCTGTGGCTGGCGGGGTCCTGCATCCCTGGCTGGGGATGGGGCTTCCACTGGTGCACGCGGCCCGCCCCCGAATTGCCCGCCATGGCCGTGAGCAGCCAGCCCCCAGATCCCTGGCAGGGGATGGGTCTGGAAGCGGCCACAGGAGGCCGGGCCCTGCATCCCCGGCCAGGGACGGCGCCACCGCAGCCGCCGGTGGCTGGGCCCCGGATCTCTGGCCCGCTTGGGCTGGAGATCGGGGGCACTGGTGCTGGGGTTCGGGGCACATGCCCCGGGTGCCCAGCACCAGCGACACCTCTGAATGTAGGTAGAATATAACAACAGACAAGTCAAAGTTTGTAAATCCAAAATGACAGCAGTTGATGTAATAGACTGCTAGTTTCCTAACTTTTCAGAGAACCTGGTTGTTTCTGGGTATCTTCACATTGCTTTTGGTATCTCCACTGTAAGTCCAAACACTCAGAATGGAAATTCCTTGAATCTGTATTGATAAATGTTTTATCTCATAAAATGGTCATTTTTTTTGAAGTTAGCATTCTTCTTCATTTACTTTTGCAAGGCTCTAATCACATTTGATGGGCAATTCTAATATAAGGATACACACTGTAAAAGGTTATATAAAGCAAACAACAGTCTTTCATTATTTTTCATGAAGTTTACACATCAAGTACATTCTCATCTTAACACAAACACACACTTTTGATTTAGGGTTAACTAGTTACAGGGATATACGTAATGTAATATAACAGTAATCGTCAGGTTGTAGATAAGTGAAGACAGTACTGTTAACATTTTCCTTGAAGTAAACTAATGCACAAGTGAATTGTCCTGATTGCCTTACAATACCTTTGGATAATCCTTTAATTTCTATTGACATACGAGTGAATTAGTTTGAATGCACATTCATACACTTCTTTGATACTCACATATAAGTGAATTGGCTTACATCTTTGGCATGAGCTGGTCTGTTAGCATCACACACATACGTGTATCATTCCAGTTTGAATGTGTATTAAGGAGTATATGCACCTAAATCAGTTTAACATTATTGTATCACAGGCCAGTGCTCACAAAAACTCTAGCATAACAAGGAAAAATACATTCTCAGAATAATAAATGTTACCTCTAAAATATGTATGTTGGCCTGGTTAAAAGTACTGGTGGTAGAGTCTCAAGAGAGTCAGAGTCTGGGCTGAGTTTAGATAGCCTCAGAAACAATCGCTGATCATCTTAGTTATCCTGAGCCTCTATGATTGGACTGGACGTCCCTTGAGGGAAGAGTTTCTCAGGAGACTTCCAGCATGCCTGTTCCAGTCACAGGCAGAATTGCAATGATAAAAAGTCTTTCTGGTAGTATTTCATCTAGTTCTGACCTTGACAGAGAATCAGAAGTGGGTGGAAAAATTACCCAAACATTTAACTACACAGTTCAGAATCTTATAAAAAGTTCAATTTGATTTTGCTTCTAGAAATAACAAAGGTGGGGGGAGGGGAAAATGATTCTCCTGCCTGTAGTCCTCTCCTTTGGAGCTTGCTGGTTATAAAATGTGAGAGAGACGAGGGCAAAACTTCACTGTGGTTTGTGATCAGTTTTTCCCAACTTTAAACTTGTATATGATCATTTTAATTAGAAAGCAGTGTCTTTCACAAGGTCAAGAACATTTTTCACATTTCTTGTTTAGATTTTGTATTCAATGGAGAGCTGTTCTCACTTTCAATAAAAGAAAAAGAAATTCAAGTGAATGCTTATTTGATCTGGTATATGAAACTGTAGTAAGAAAAAAAAAACCTGTCAAAAGAAAATTGTAATATATAGCTCCAAAAAATCAAAGGAATTTGGAGAGCAAAGAACTACCATGAAAAGTTATAATGAACATCTGATGTATAATGTGCTTATTCGTCTGCTTAAAACAATTGTACATTAGAGCTAAAATAAAAGGGAGGGCGTTAGATTTAGATATAGATTTAGGATACTTGCCTGGAGTTTTATGAAAAATAATGGAAGCTAATTATCTGCAGGATGAACTGAGTCTTACACAATAATTGTAAGTGCACTTAAATATTAGATTTTTTACTACATTTTTACATTTCTTTCATGGATGCATAGAATGGCTTTTGTAAATCACTGTGCATTATGTATTAGCAATAGCTGATATTTTGTAAACATAGAACCTATTAAGGTTATTGGATTGCTGAATGTCTCATGTTGTAATCCTCAGATAATGCCATATTTACCAGGTTGACTGTACTTTTGGTTGCTTAATAATGACTAAAATTGCATTGGCTCAAATGTATTTTAATTATGGTTCCCAGTAGGCCAAACTGAAGTATCAAAATATAGCAGGCTTTCATGTTATTTTGTATAATCAGCAGAGGCAAAGTGTTTAGCACAGATGAATTACAATTCCCAATACTGGATGAGTGTTTTAGCACTGCAGTATGGTTTCTTTTGTTTGACAACCTCTTAACCTTAGTGTTTTTCTAATCCTATTAATTCCTTTCTTCAGAAGTACAGAATACTGTATCTGTACCCCTGAGAGGACAGGACAAACTGACAAGATCACTGACTGCATTATACTGTGTTGAGAGATTGTTTAAATCCTACATTTGTAATGCAGATGGCAATAAACAGTTTCTGAACAAAAGCTGATTAAAGAATTGAGTCAGAATTTTGTATCACAAAGAAATTGCTTATTTAAGCTGTATGAAAAAGTTGGTAGAGCTCTCATGATTAAATAAAAAAATAAGGAATTCTTCAAGGTACTGAATGCTCTGCATTCCACTTGCATTATTGTGCTCAGGACAAGCATCTCCCAGAGGTAAGCAGCACTTAACAGAATTGAGCCCAAAGGAAATGACTTTTGATTCTAATAAGGAAAAGAAAAGGTGTATTGAGAGAATTACTTTAGCAAATGACAAAGGAGTACATTTCTCCAAGATAACGATCATGCAAGTGATTGTGGAAAGGATTTGCTCCCTACAGTTACCACCATGCAGACTTTTAAAATCTGATATTAATCACAGATGAACTCAAACCAAAAGCACTACATCCCTTGAACTTTCGTGGGAGTTGAGGCTTGGAATCCACACCTAGACTGAACTATGAATTTTCTAGCTATGCTTAATATGTGTGAGGGATGTCTGAAACCCATATCTAAGTGTGGATCTGGACCATCTCTAGTCTGAATAATTATCAGGTATATATAGCATTTTGTAAGAGTACACTGTGTAACTCTGTTCTGGAGGTGCTTTATAGAATGCAGTATATTTTTCCTACATTCCCCCAAGCCTTCCCATGCTTGCCAGTTGTCACCCATCTATAAGCCTTCTTTTAAAAGATCTTGGCCTTTAATATTGCACTTGTCTAAGGGTGAGTTACCCTTTGAAACACTCCAGTGGTTTTCATATTTTACTTCTGCTTTTACAGTAAACCAAAACCTGAGCCTACTGTTAAGAGAAAGTTTAACATTGGATGCTTTCCATAAATTCTATGCTCACAAGCTGGATGTTCAATGTTCACAATAAAGTATAAAAAGAAAGCAAAAGAATAAAATGCAACAAGACTAGTGACTTATAGGAAAAAAAGAGAGGGATGGGGACTATTGAAGATAGTAACAGAACTACTATTTCTTCTTCGAGTGCTGCTCCTGGCCATTCCCTTGTAGGTGTCTGCATGCCACGTGCACGGCATGCAGGAACCTTTTTCCATAGCACCCTCGGGGCCGGCTCTAGCGCCCCCTGGAGTGGCGCCTTAGCCACTCCCTATATATTCCCCAGCCAGCCCCCCTCCTCCTCAGTTCCTTCTTACCGCCGGTCGGTCGCTGGAACGTTGTCTGACTGCTTGCAGTCTGCCTTCATAGCTAACCGCTTGTATATAGATATTTAGTTGTTAGTAGTTTGTTGTAGTTTAGTAATTTTAGAGTTAAAAATTAGGATTCGTTGTGCCTGCCCCAGGCTCGGGGTTGGGCTATGCCAGGGTTTAAAACATGTGGGCGCTGCAAAAAGCCGATGCCAGTAGATGACCCGCACAGTTCTTGCTTACTGTGTTTGGGGGAGGCTCACCTTTCAGACCGGTGCAAAATTTGTAGAGCCTTTAAACCACGGACGCAGAAAGATCGAGTCCAGCGTTTGAAGCTCCACATGATGGAGGAAGCCCTACGCCTGGCACCGGCGGAATCCGGATCGAGTTCGGCACCGTCGGTACGGAGCACTCTGGCGGTGTCGACGGCGTCGGCACCGGCACCGAAGCCCGCCCTCAAGAAGCAGCGAGAGCCCTGGCACCGCTCGGCGTCTCCGGTGCCGTCAAAAAGGAAGAAGCCCAAAGGGCATTCTCCTCGGCGCAGCTCTGCGAGCCAAAAGGACAAGGGACAGGTGGACTTAACTAGTGCTCGCTCTCCCTCTCCAGCACCGGAATCCAGAGAGATCTGGTACAGCCCGGTTTCAGTGGCTTCACCTACGAGGGAGATTCTGGACGAAGACCTCATGCTGCCTACCACTCCGGAGGCTTTTTCAGCGGCGCAGGAGCTGTGTGGTCCGGGGGACCCTCAGACCCCGGGACCGAGTCCACTGGCACTGCGAGCGGTACCATCACACGGGAAGCCAACACCGCTCCGAGCTCCGGCGAAGACGCTTCATGCGGCACCGAGCCCATCCCGTCAGCACCGCTCTCCAGTCCCACCCGCGGTGGTGGCAGCGGCAGGGGCCCCCCGGTACCGGTCTCCGGTACCGGCCCCACGGGACCTCGACCAATGGCACCGCGAGAGTCGTCGCTCCGGAGGGCGCCGTTCACCGGTACCGTCGTCTACGGCACCACCGTGGTGTCCAAGGAGCCGCCCTTCGTCGAGCTCTGCGGAGGACTCCGGACTGAGGCGCAGTCACAAGGCTGCGCGGCCGCCACAACCAACCCAGGGGGCTCCTACGTTTCAACCCCAGTGGGCCAGCTGGCAACCGGGGGCCCAATGGCCCTTTTGGACCCCGTGGGCCTTTCATCAGGGTCAAGGGCCGTCAGGTCCGATGGGGGGACCACAGAGCCACCAACCTCCATTGGCGACTGTAAGTGCTCCCCCCAGTACCGGGGATGGCTCCGAGGCAGATTTCCTGGGAGAGGACCAAATCAGTGTGTCCAGCAGGACCCACAGTGTTCAATCGGGGGCTCAGTCGGTGACTCTCGACCCGGCGGAATCTTCCTCGTCCCCTCCGGATGAGGCTGTGGCAGGGGCGAAGCCATCCTCCCTTCCGGACGATGCCTCTGCTCACCAAGAACTCCTTTGCCGAGTTGCTCGGGGTCTGAAATTGCAGGCAGAGGAAATTGTGGAGGACGCAGACCCCATGGTGGACATTCTGTTGCCTGAAGGCCCGAGCCGTATTGCCCTGCCTTTTATTAAGACTATCCAAAATACCACGAAGGCCTTGTGGCATACTCCGGCGTCAATTGCCCCAATGGCCAAGCGAGCAGAAAAGAAATATTTTGCTCCCTTGAAAGGCTATGAGCATTTTTACTCGCACCCCACTCCGAGTTCCTTGGTATTGGCAGCAGCGAATGAGAGGGAACGGCATGGCCACCCGGCATCGACTCCTAAAGCAAAGGAGGCAAAGCGTCTAGACTTGTTTGGCCGTGAGACTTATTCGACCGGGGGCCTCCAGCTCAGGATAGCGAACCAGCAAGCTATCCTAAGCAGGTACATGTTTAACGCCTGGTCCTCCTTGGACAGGTTTTCAGATCAGCTGGACCAGAGCACCAGAGACGCCCTCTCAGCATCCATCAAGGAGGGCAAAGTGGTCACTAAGGCTCTCCTTCAGTCCTCACTGGATGCAGCGGATGCGGCAGGAGTGACCATGAGACATTGCTCTTGGTTACAGGCTTCGGGTCTTCCCATGGAGGTACAGGCCACAATACAGGACCTTCCCTTTGAGGGCCTGGATCTGTTTTCACAACAGACGGACGCCTGACTGCAGACCCTGAAAGATTCTAGGGTGCTGATAAAATCCTTGGGCCTCCACACCCCAGCTACCCAATGGAAGCCGTTCAAACCGCCCCCAAGGCCATTCCGTCGGTGCCAGGAGGACAACAGGTATCGCAGTAGGGGAGGGCGTAGGCCTACGGGACGCCAGTCGGGCAATCAGGGGGGCGCGCGCCAGCCGGCGCCGCAGAAAAAGGGCTTTTGAAGGTCAGCCCGAGGTCGTCGTACCGCTCAGACCGGATCCAGAGACTCCATCCTTCTTCAACAGACTTTCCCGTTTCTTCCTGGAGTGGCTCAAGATCACTTTGGACCGTTGGGTCCTCAGAACAATTCGGGATGGCTACTCCCTTCAGTTTGCTTCTTTGCCCCTGCAGGCGTCCCCGTCCCACCTTTGGTCTACACCAGGGGACCCAATGCTTGCAAGCCTCCTAAAGGAGGAGGTTCAGGCCCTACTCCAAAAAGGCGCAGTGGAGGCAGTCCCGTGCAGCAGGAGGGGCAAAGGTTTTTACTCCCGTTACTTTCTGATCCCCAAATCAAAAGGGGGGTTCCGACTAATTTTAGACTTGAGATGCCTCAACCGCTTCCTCCGAAAGATTCGTTTCCGGATGGTTTCCCTTTCCTCCATTATTCCCGCTCTGGATCTAGGCGACTGGTACACCGCCCTCGACTT
Source organism: Podocnemis expansa (assembly GCA_007922195.1). Classification (NCBI taxonomy): domain Eukaryota; kingdom Metazoa; phylum Chordata; order Testudines; family Podocnemididae; genus Podocnemis; species Podocnemis expansa. Next base: position 8,926,181 of record ML682013.1, read on the forward strand.
GCAGGACGCATACTTCCACATCACAATTCATCCGCGTCACAGGAAGTACTTGTGCTTTGTGGTAGGGAAGGACCACTTCCAGTTTACGGCCCTTCCGTTTGGACTTTCGGCAGCACCATGGGTTTTCACGAAGTGCCTAGCGGTAGTGGCCGCCTTCCTCAGGAGGAAGGGGATCAGCCTCTTCCCGTACCTGGACGACTGGTTGCTCGTGGGCCGTTCGTCACAGGAGACTCTGGACCATCTAATGGTAACTCAGTCAATATTGAGCAGGCTAGGCCTCCTAGTCAACACACAAAAATCGCTGCTATCTCTGACGCAGAAAATAGAATTTATAGGGGCAGTTCTGGACTCTGCCGTAGGGCGAGCGTCCCTCCCCGCATCCCGGTTCCAGGACATCCAAAAGGCAGTAAACTCACTGGTGAAGTTTCCTCTAGTGTCAGTGCGGGAGTGCCTGCGCTTATTGGGTCTCATGGCGGCCTGTACATTTGTAGTCCTTCACGCCAGGCTCCGCATGCGCCCGTTCCAGCTATGGCTGTCAAGCGTGTTTTGCCCGGTGAGAGACAATATGGATGGGATGGTCACAGTACCCGCGTCAGTGTTGGAGCACCTCAGATGGTGGACCCACGAGGAGAACCTCTGTGTGGGGATCCCCTTTCAACAAGACCAACCATCGGCTCACCTAACATCCGACGCCTCGGACAAAGGGTGGGGTGCCCACCTCGGCGCTCTCAAAACCCAAGGCATGTGGACGGAAAGGGAGTTGGCCCTCCACATCAACATCAAGGAGCTGAGGCCAGTGTGCCTAGCGCACAAGGTTTTTCGAGACCAACTTCGCAATCAGACAGTGTCAGTTCAGACGGACAATACAACGGCGATGTTTTACATCAACAGGCAAGGGGGCGCCCGCTCCAGACAACTCTGTCAGGAGGCCATGGCCCTCTGGGAGTTCTGTATTCATCACAGGATTCACCCTGTCGCCTCGTACGTCCCGGGCCTCCAGAATACCTTAGCGGATGGCCTGAGCAGACGGTTCGTGACCCACGAGTGGTCTCTTCACCCAGAAGTGACGGCACAACTCTTCCGGAGGTGGGGTCACCCCGGGCTGGACCTATTTGCCTCGCCAAGCAATGCCAAATGCCCCCAGTTCTGGTCCTTCCAGGGGCTAGGCCCAGGCTCGAAAGGGGATGCCTTCAAAGTCCTGTGAAGCGGGAGGCTGTTGTACGCTTTTCCCCCGACGCCTCTGGTCCCCAGGGCACTACAGCGCATAAAGGCTCAACGAGCGATGGTCATCTTGGTGGCCCCGTCCTGGCCAAGGCAGCATTGGTATACGACCCTCCTGAGGCTTTCCAGGTGCGACCCCGTGCCGTTACCCCAACGGTCCGACCTCTTGTCGCAGGACAACGGCTCGCTTCTCCACCCCAATCTGGGAACATTGAACCTTCATGCCTGGCTCTTTCATGGTTAACGGCAAATGAACAACTATGCTCGTCCCCGGTGAGGCAGGTGTTGTGCAGTAGCAGGAAGGCCTCCACAAGGTCCACGTATGTGGCCAAGTGGCGCTGTTTTGTGCATTGGGCGGAGGAAAAAGACAGGGATCCATACTCACTGCCCGTTCATGCCATCCTGGACTACATTTGGCACCTAAAGTCATCTGGACTGTCTCTCTCATCCCTAAAGGTTCATCTGGCAGCGATAGCAGCCTTTCGCCGGGTGGACTAGCACCCATCGCTCTTCTCACTACCCATAGCGAAACGTTTTCTCAAGGGTTTGTCAAAGCTGTATCCACCAGTGCGTACCCCAACGGCCCAATGGGACTTGAACTTGGTCCTTTCCCATCTCTCGGGACCTCCTTTTGAGCCGCTAGCATCATGCTCGCTACTCTACCTTTCCTGGAAAGTGGCGTTTCTAGTGGCGGTCACGTTGGCAAGGAGGGTGTCTGAGCTGCGCGCCCTATCGGTGGACCCTCCCTATACAACCTTCTTCAAAGACAAGGTGCGGCTGCGCCCTCACCCGGCGTTTAGACCCAAGGTGGTGTCGCAGTTCCACGTCAACCAGGACATATACCTTCCGGTCCTCTGCCCCAAGCCCCACGTGTCCGAGGGTGACAGGCGGCTCCATAGGCTGGATGTACGTAGAGCGCTAGCGTTCTATATTGATCGGACAAAATCGTTCCGCAAGTCGCCCCAGCTATTCGTGGCAGTCGCTAATAGGATGAGAGGGCAACCCGTCTCCTCGGATCGAATCGCGACATGGATTATAGCATGTATTAAGGAGTGCTATAAGCTTGCAGGGAGACCGCTTCCGCATGTCACGGCCCACTCTACAAGGTCCCAGGCGACATCAACAGCGTTTCTGGCAGGGGTCCCAATCACTGAGATCTGCAGGGCGGCGACCTGGTCTTTGCCGCACACCTTTGTGCAACACTACGCCGTCACCCAGCAAGCCCGGCAGGACGCAGCACTGGGTACAGCAGTGTTGGAATCGGTATCCCTGTGACGTTTCCCACCTCCTAAGGTAAGGCTAGTGACTCACCTACAAGGGAATGGCCAGGAGCAGCACTCGAAGAAGAAGAAGAGGTTGGTTACCTGTAACCGGTGTTCTTCGAGAGGTGTGCTCCTGGCCATTCCGCTCCCTCCCACCTCCCCGCTTAAGGTCAGGGTCGAAGGAACTGAGGAGGAGGGGGGCCGGCTGGGGAATATATAGGGAGTGGCTAAGGCACCACTCCAGGGGGTGCTAGAGCCGGCCCCGAGGGTGCTATGGAAAAAGGTTCTGGCGTGCCATGCACGTGGCGTGCAGACACCTACAAGGGAATGGCCAGGAGCACACCTCTCGAAGAACACCGGTTACAGGTAAGCAACCTCTTCTTAAACATCACTAATTTGTATGTATTTTGTATCGAAGAAGTAAAATAAAATCCACTGACAGATTGAATATCACTTTTTTCAATAAGCCTTTGATTGATCACAATTTATATTTTATCATTTTTTTATTATAGTGCCATTCATCCCAAATTGCCCACCACTAGATAAAACACAATTTCACAAAATGCAGTAACAATAGCTAACATTTGGGAAGGAAGTGAAGTAGAGTGCAGCACCTAGAGACGAAGCTACAGGGGGTATTTGGGTGGGTAAACTATTAATGATCAAAACCGGAATGTGATCAGGACATTTAACAACTAGCACAGTACCACAGGCTCTTCAATTACTTCATATAGGCAAGTTTACTTCCCTGCATTTATTTCCTTCCATTCTGTAAGTTCCCCCATCTTCAATGCGCCACCTACCCATTGCTCCCATGGCTCATGAAACTGTACGTTGGCCAAATGGACACCAGCAGGGAGCTGTTCAATAGGAGGCTCAACAGGTACTAACAGATTGTGCAGCATGCCTTTGGATGGATCAAAGCATGCTGGAGGTCCCTCCTGACGCGTCTCCACCTTGCTGAACAAACCATCCCTGAGGTCGTCAGCCCCTGTATCGCCCTCCACAACTTTTGAACTGCAGGGAGAGAGAGTCCACCACCTCTAGAAGGCTGAAGCTGAACACCTCACTGGGAGCTTCAAGCAGTCCAAAGCCATGCCCCAGGGAGTATCTGGGAGGTGCTGAAGGACCTGTTCCTCAGCAAGGAATATTGAGGGCTGGGCCTGCCACCAGGCATCCTCACCTCCCCCACCCTGTCCCCCCCCCACACCCTCCATCCACCTGCCCCCAAACAATACAAACAATGAGACACAAGATTAACAGTCTAATGGGTTTTATTTACAAGGGAAGGGGATTTGGAGGCAGTGAGGTGGTTTGGGGGCAATGAGAGGGGGTGTGGGACTGGGGGGAAAACTGGGAACTTGGAGGGGCAGGAAGGTCAGGGTGGGGGGACAATGCCGGTGCCCTGGGGGGGGGGCATGCCCTGGCCATCCCCTTAGCCACCCTGTGGCACCAGTGGCAACAGATGCTGGGGCCCCAGGAACAAAGTGGTTCACCAGCAGCTGGATAGTGACCACCAGGTGCCAAATGGTGGTGCTGAGCTCCTCAGGGGCTCAGCTCTGCTGCTGCATGCTGGCAGTCCAGCACTCCTTCAGCTCCAGAGCTGGAACACCCCCTCGGCTGGCCCAGTGGTGGGCATCCACCTGCTCACTCCAGGAGGCGAGGCAGTCTTCTGCCACCTGACCCAGGTGGACGAGGTCCCCGGTCAGGTGGGTCCTCCTCCTCCACCTGGTGGTGGGTGGTGGGCTTCCTGGAATGGTATGTTGGGTGGCTGCATGAGCTGCTGGAGGGAAGCAGAGAACAGGGTTACCCCCTTCAGCTAGTTAAGTAGTGCTATGTGCAGCCTGACAGCAGCAAGCAGCTGTGCCTTGACTGTCCCCCAACTACCTGATCCATGTCCTGTGGGGCAGGGCACCCAAGGGACATGTGGCCATGCTGTGCTGCCCAGGCCATGTGCGGTGCCCACAGTGGCGAGCAGCAGTCAGCTGTGCCCTGCCCGGGGTTGTCTCCTGAGGCCACATGCCAGCGGTGTTGGCTAACTGCTGTCTGCCCTCGACGCTGCCACCTCTTGTTCCCCATATCCTGTCTGCTGATAGCCCCCCCACCCTGCTTGGGTTTGGATCCCCCTGCCACATGGTCCCTGGCTTCCCTGCCCCGAGGAAGGGCCTCCCCACCCCCTTCTCTGGGACTTTGCCTGTCCCTGGGCCATGTCTCCCCACATTGTCTGTGCCACAGGCATGCCCAGCCTTGCCTCCATGGAAGGAGGAGGCGACACACTCACCAACAGGTGCTTTGGATGTCCGGCATGCTGTCCTCTCCCCAATGTCCTCCTCAGTGTGTGGGGGGGTAATCCTCCTCCTCCTCCTCCTCTTCCTGCTCTGCCTCTGGGGTGGGTGCTCTCTCCTAGGGGAAGGGGAATGGCTCTGGGCTGGTTGCAGGGGCAGCTGATGGTGGGCTGCACTCGGCCACATCCAGGATGTCATCATTTGCCAAGTCCTCCTCCTGCAGTTCAGCCATGGAGGTGGGCTTGGTGGAGTCGATGCTCCCAGGTGTGTGTGTGGGGGTGTGTGTGTGTGTGTGTGGGGGGGGGGGGGGCTGGTGTTCTCCCTGCTCAGGAACATGTGCAACTCCTTGTAATAGGGGTAGCTGGTGGTATGAGCTGCCCCGCCCCAGCGCCACCTCGCCTTTCGGACTCAGGCATAGTCCTGCTGGAGGTGCTTCATCTTGTTGTTGACCTGCTCTCAGGTCCACCTGCAGCCCTTTGCAGCCAGAGCCGCAGAGATGTCTGCATAGATCTCCCAGTTGTGGTGGCTGCCCCACAACCAGGAGAAGATCTCCTCTGTGCCCCAAATCCTGAGGAGACTGAGGACCTCCTCATGGCACCAGCATGGAGCCCTGTGACGACCATGGCTATAGCTGCTGGAGTCTGTCATGGCTGTTGTCAGTGCTGCCACCAGGCTGTTTTGTGAAGGTGGCTAGCAGCAGTGTCCAGCTCAGGCACCTCCTTCTGGGTGCTGTGCACCACGGGAGGAAGAAGATGTTTAATGCAGCTCCATTGGGTTAGTTTGACCTAATAACTTCGAAGTAACTGTTGGTTTGAATTAAAAGCAGGTTTTACAAATTCGAAGTAAGCATTCATTTCTTCAAACAAAGGAATTCCTCAGTTCAAAGTAATCAAAGCCAGCATAGCCATGGACTAATTTAGGTTGAATTAAGCTGCCTTAATTTAAACTAAATTGCAAGTGTAGACACAGCCCGTATGAGGTAGGGAAGATGATTTCTCATTTTGCAGAGGGGGTGGAACAGAGGTACAGAGAAACTGACTGCCTTGCACATGATCACAAAGGAAGCATGTGGTAGAGCAGAGAATCAACCCAAGTCTTTGAAGTCCCAGACTAGCACCTTTAAGCACTGGGCCAAGAATCTGCTTCTATCTCCAGTAACAGCATCAAGCACCCTCCTAGGTCTGTGGCAGGGTATTAGTGATTTCTTAGTATGATCTAGGGACAAATCCTGACACTCCAAGCAGTTCTGGTGACCTCAATGGGATTGATTTCCTGATGGTTAACTCCATGAGACTTTAAATCTCAGCATTTTTTTTAGATATTTTCTCTTCAGAGCACTTGCCAAATGTTTATGAATCCTCACAACACTCCTTTGCTCCCCTCTGGAGTACATAGACTACTGCTTTCACCTCTCAGAGATTCCAGAAAGATTCTTTCCAAATTTGGCCCCTAATTTTTTGAGACATAACAAAATAGAAGCAGATGTCAAAGACCATTTGTCAGTTATTTTTCTGTTTCTTACAATGGTAGTCCCAAATTAATACTCTGAAGTTACTGTAAAGCCAGTGACCAAGATTTTAAATGGTAATGTGATTTTGGGTGCCTCAATTTTTAAGCCCTTTTTAAAGTATCTTAAAAGAAAATCAACAGGGGCTTCCAAAAATTACTATACGCTTTTGAAAATCTTCACCAATGCAAGCCATTGCATAGTCTAATAAGTGAAAATATTGAACCAGATCCTCAGCTAGTATGAACTAATGAATGTGTTAATTTCAATGCAATTATGCTGATTTACACCAGCTAAAGTTTGAGCCCCTTAGTCCATACACAGTCTCATTAAAGAGACTTTGCTTGACGTTTAAATCCTTTTTTCCACTTGGAGCACAAAATTCTAGTGTAGTATCCTTTCTGTGCAGGAGACCTGCAGAAATCACTGGCGTGAAAGGGTTTATAGGAGACTGAACTTGTAGCCATCTTTTTCTGGCTCTTACAACAATGTCAATGCTTTAGATCATTTTGGCCTCCCATTAATAACCAGAATACATTTATTCTTCTCCTAAATATTTGACCATCACAAAAATCAAATGTGGTAGTGAAAAGTGAGCATAACACTTTAAACACATAAATCTCTAATCTGATTTTTGCGATGAACATATTAAATGGCACTGAGGTCTTATACCTTGCAGTGTCTGATGCTAGCAGTGGTTATTTTAAGTTCAATATGGATTGCTGGGAAAATAAAGGTGAAAAAATAATTCTTTATAGACACAGATCTAATAGCTTTACTGTAGGGAAGATTTATTGCAAATATATGATATAAAACTGTAAAGTCAGAGTAATTTACACAAGGTATTTTCCCTGACAACTATGTTTTCTTGATTATGATTTATTAGCTTAACTCTCTGGATGTTTGTATTAAGATATCTCATTTGATAGAGAACAATATAATATAAGAGGCACTGTTTGGTCTTGATTTGGATACCTTTTATGCCTGGAGGTCCATGAGAATTTCAAGCAACTGATATGCATAGGGAATGCAGTGACTGCATATCTTAAATTATGCAGTGGTGGTATTCTCTCTCTTAGGATTTGATGTGCATTTCAGGGAACTTAAAGTGTACAGAAGGTGATGGGATGATGAGGCAGGGTGTGTGGAAATAAAACATATTCAAAAGGAGAGGAAGAAGAGAGAAGAGGAAAGAGGGAAATGGTCCATGAATATAAATCAGAAATTTTGAGAAAAACTGCTGTGCAAATTAATCATTCTGGAGACCAGGGCTGGCTCTAACCATAAGCCAATGAGGCACTGGCTCAGGGCGCCACAGGTTAGGGGTGTTGTGAGGAAGGGCAGGGCAGCCCAGAAGCCGGACCCTGTGGTCCTGGCCCTTCCCTGAGCCAGCCACTCCACCCCTGGGGTGGATTCTGCTCTCTTGTCCCACCTCTGGGCTGACCCTCCTTGCCCCTAGGACGGAAGAGGCAGCCCATGGAAGGGGTGAGAGAGTGGAGCCTGGCTTCTGGACTGACCCGCTCCACCGCTGGGCCAGCAGTTCCCCATCCTGGGACTGGGGTGAGCTGGTCCAGAGTGGAGACTGGGTTCCACACTCTGCCACCCCCCCAAGGGTGCCAAACCAAAAGCTGGCTCGGGGTGCCACAGTCACTTGAGCCAGGCCTGCTGGAGACTGCTTTTACCAGTGTATGGCCACCATCAAGTAACCCGATGATCACAGTCTAAATCCTGACACAAAACTCTCATCTGACTTCAGTGGGAACTTTGCAGCATAGGGTGAGCAATATTTAGCTCCCTAAGTCTTATTACTTTGATATTCAAAGGTCATTTTCATATTGCTGGGTAGGTTTCATATAAGTCTCTAGTTACTTAGGAAGCCAATGTTTATATTTAACACTGAGCAGACATGTGTTTTCCACCTCTTCTTTGACATAGCTATTAATAATAATGTAAGCAAAACACTAGTGTCCTTATTGTATTTTTTTTCCATGTCATAACATCCAAGATCTGTAATAATGATTCCTTATTTCTGTTGAAGGGATTATCTCCCTTCATGTTTACTGCAGTGTGGTTGTGGCTCTTGTCTGTTCTTTGGTGGAACAAACATGTATTATCCTTATGCTAGGAAGACCTTATTACCCAAGAGTTTTCATTAGCACCTGCAGTAGGGTATATAAAGACAACAGTTTGTCACAGTTAGAAATGGCTGCATCAGGTGCACTGGAATCTGCAGGTTGCACTAAGAGATTTTAACTGCACATTTTTTCTGAATCCCATTAGTTATGCTTTTTACATGTGTCACAGATCCTAGTGAGTGTCCCTTCCTGGCCACACACTTCCCCAGCTCCGAGGGGAAGCTTGGTGCTGGGACTGCTGGGGTTTGAAGTTCCTGGAGTCCAAAAGGCATCCAGTCAGTGCTCCAAACTCAGGGTCCCTATGCACTCTCTCAGGATGCAAACTAGCCACCTGGCACCCCAGTCAATGTCGGTACCTGTTGTCCAGCCATCTAGCCCCTATGGACAAAACATTGAGTTTCCCAGTTCCTCAGTACTTAAACACACTCCTCTCCCAGAACTCCTCCCAAAGCATGAAGCTAAGCTCTCTCAGGGACCCATGGTGAAGTAATCAACACACAAACACACACACACTTTGCACAATCTAACAACTTTCTGTGCTTTACTTAACAGATATAGTACAGGAGAAAACAGACCAGGTGAAACAGTAAAGCATTTTCACAGCCGTGTCCCTCACTAGCTCATCCTTCCCTTGGGAGTCATTGGTGAAATACCTGGGTTCAGGAGAGCAGGCAGGGAAGGGATCCCCTCTTCATGCAGGCTGGTTGATCTCGCTCTCTCATGAACCCACTTACCTCCACTTTATGATCCTGCTTCGTGCTTTCTGCCCCTGGTCTTCTGTGTTCCTTTGTTTCCAATCCTTCCTAATTACCTTGTCTTTTTTGTTCTCTTGGTAACTTTCTTCTAGTCCCCAAAACCTTCTGCCTTCAGATGAGAGAAGAAGATGTCTTTCTAGCTAGAGCAAACCTATTGTCCCAAGAACAGATGATCACCATGTGCTGATCTCTCACTGATGACACAACTCTGCTAAGTCAGAGTGGATCCACATCAATATAGACTTTCCTTTGATAAAATCATCTGCAGTTCAGAAGTGGAGCAGACAGAACCTGGTACTCTGTAAAATTGGCCCTTCCTTTTCATGATATGGGCTTTATATAGTCAAAACGGAGGCACCTATATTCCTACACAAAATACTAATTTGAAACATTTTTCTCCTGATTTAATATATAACATTTAGATGCAATTCTTCTCCCTTTGAAATCTCTGGCAAAGCTTGCCTTGTGGCCCTTATGTTGTATTTTGTTTTGGTACTGCAGTTGATATGAGTTAGATGCTACAACTAAAGAGTTAAAAAAAGTGAAAGGGGGTAAGAGGGAGAGAGACATGGGGGGGGAATGGAATTGGAGAGGAAATAGCAAATTAATGAGGTTATGAGATAAGATACTTGTTCCACAGAAATGGCAGAAATATGAGAAGGCACTTGTTTCCAAAAGTGCTAACACTGAAGAGGCATAGAGAAGGCCTGTGCAAGATGACCAGAGAGAACTGTCAGGGAATTAGCAATACTTTGGCAAAATTCACTCTTGGTATAGCACAACTCCATTGAAATCAAGAGACCAGATTCACCAGTATTCATTGCATTGCTCAGGTGACGCAAACAGCCATCAACCTAGCTGATCTAATCAATTTATCTAGTGACTCAGAGCAGCTGGAGCATAGCAGTGAGTCTGAGCAAAACATCGCAAAAAAGGTTGAGAAAGTGCGTGAAGTGTTTCAAAAACATAGCAGCCAGTTTTGAACTGAATTTTTATATTCATTGTTTAAAATAAAATAAAATAAAATATTTTACTCTTCATGACTAAAGCATCAGAAATTGTCACAAACTTTAACTCATTAATCTTCATAAACTCCCTCTGAAGTCAGAAATATCATGTCCATTTTACAACAGAATCTGATAGAATCTGCCATAATCACTTAGGCCATGTATGGTAGAGCTAAAAATACAACACTAATCTCCTGATTGCCAGGCCTGTGTTTTGAACACAAAAGTTCCATCCTCCCTCAAAAGTCAGTACATCTGAAAGTCCTGTCTGTCAAATGAATGAAGAACTAGTAATAAAGTTAGAAGACAGGCTTTCTTGTGGTTGTTCCACTCTATTACATGGGAAAAGGTGGGAAGCAGTGCTTTGAGTATATAAACCTGGAACTATTTGAAGCCATTAAAAAGGAATTGCAATTGTGAAGATTAGGGGAGATGAAGGCATGGATCAGGATTTCAACACAAATAAGACTGAGGCAGTGTCATTCACAGAAAACAGAACTGAGCACATTCGACAAGATATTGGAATATGTATACAAGTGTAAGCATATGACTAGGCTCAATGAAATTAATAGGACTATTTATGTCTCCAAAGTCACATTCATTATTAAAACAAACAAGGAGTCCTGTGGCACTTAAAGATAAACAAATTTATGCAATACTGTAAATAAATGTGTGAGTCTTTAAGTGCCACAGGACTCATTGTTTGTTTTGCTTAACTAAACTAACACAGCTCCCTCTTTGGAACCTAGCAACATGCAATTCATTATTAATACACAGAGACACTGTGAGGAACAGAGTTCAAGGCCTAGGATAATGCCAGAATTATGGACAACAAAGGTGAATGTAAATTTGAGCAGAGGATGGAAATAAAGTTGGTTGAGGATGCAATGAATGCCTGTATAGAGTGTTTTTGACATTCTTAATGTAGAATGTTTTCTACTCTACTGTGTAATCAACACAACTGCCCTTCCTTGTCTGCCACATCCACGAACAGGGGTGGAGATGATACAAATTTAAATGAGGACATTTTCAGTAGGGCTGAGCTCAACAAGTTTCTGTAAATGGTGTGATTTCTTCTAACCACAGGTATGCAAAAATGATAGTGAGAGCTCTGGGCAAGCATTACTAAAGAAGGGGAATTTGTGATTTATTGAAACACAGTATGTGTAAATCAATTATTCTAAAATACATTATGATATTATCAGCAGCCTTTAGAAGCAGAGCTATTGTACTGGACTTCCTTTGTGTATTATAATCATGTAAAATTTACCAATCTAAGTCTGAATTATAAACGGTTGTAGTCTTACCACAATAATTATTTTGTTTTGCTGTGGAACAAATTCAAAGAGAAATGGGTTGTGAATCAATATAATTTTGGAGTTGCAGTCTAAGTTTATTTAGTCACAACCTCTTTTTCTCCTTGCACTGTATATTTCCCAGGCTTGTGACTATTGTAGTATAAATTGTAGCTGCAAACTTGAATAATGTTTGGTGTGATTTGTAAGATGAATCAAAGGTAACTTTGATTAAAATAATACATCTGCACCCACCTACGCATCTCTGGAAGGAAAAGAGAAATCATCCTCCTTTCTACCTGTGTGATGACACAGGATACCTGATATTTGATAAAATAGTGATGTGGTAATTGCATATAATACCTGTCATTGGGCTAGCTGTACATTGGATTTAGGGGCTCAACACCAGTGCTGTAGGTATGTAAAAAAAAATACGGGGGAAAGGACTTCAGCTGAGCCTGTCATTACACCAAGCAAAGGATAAAAAAGAAGAAATAATTTTGTCTTTCATCATCCTGCCCCTTCAGCTACATTCATTAGTACCCTTGAGCCTTCTATATCCTTGAGTAACCTACTAATTTTTGTCATCTCTTCTTTAGCTTCTTCTTTTGTCATCAGATTTTGCCTCCACAGTCTGTATCCCCCATTCCTCATTATATGTAATAAACAACAATGGTTTTAGAGAAGATCTTAAAGACAATAGGCTGAAAAGCCTCTAAAGATACTATGTGAGTAAGGACTACTCGTGAATAAGATACTTTTCAGTGCAAGGACAGATTGCAAAATCTGGCCTTCAATAAGTAGACTTATGGGTGTTGGTTGCATGTTCTGGAGCAGTGGGTAGTATCACAAAAGCAGCTAAGATGCCTATTGGGAGTCCTTGGGCTGTCTCAAAAACAGGGCTGTTTCAAGAACCAGAACATGCTGATCAGCTCCAAAGGCACAGCGTCCTTCAGCATCCACAAGAATGAAAGCCATGCTCTATATCTGAACACCATATTTTTTCTCTCTCAGCAAACCAAACCAAACTTTGATGAACTGCCAAGGGAATCTCTATACTTAACTGTTAGCAAGCAGTTTGTGTTGTGGGATCTATTAAAATTGTCTTTTGTTTTCTCCTTTCCCAGCAGGGAAGGAGCATTAGTCGAAGGGGCATTAAGATGAAGATTGAGGCTCAAAACAGCTTTATCTCTCAATCTTCCTCCTCCTTCTTCTTCCAAACTGCTCAGATGTGGTGTTCTTTTTCTTATGTCCTTTGCTTGCACACTCCAGTCTCCTATATGGCTTGCTTTATCTTGGGAAATGGGAGGAGCAGAAGGTCCAAGAACAGATAGTTGCACCTTCAGCTTTCTCCTAGTAGGACTTCACTTCAATTCCAGATCTTGTAACAGTGCTGGGTAAGGAGCTCTTGTTTTACTGTGTGGTCTGCATAGATTCATCCTAATCACAGGTTCATAGAAGACTGAGGTTGGAAGGGACCTCAGGAGGTCATCTAGTCCAAAATCCTGTTCAAAGCAGGACAAACCCTATGTTTGACTATACTACATTTGGTGATATATTCAATGCTTATACCATGCTCATCACTAGAGTATCTGCTAGTGCCAATGTTCAATGTCTCTCACAGGAGTGAGACACACCCCAACCAGGGTGACTTGGCAGTTTAATAAGATATATTTACAAAGAAAATAGTGTGATGATCTAATGGTATTAAATAGGAATGTACATATACTGTAAATTACACCAATATAAATCAAAAGAACTTTTGAATTAAAAGGACAGCCAGACTAATGTATGTTTTTTAAACAATTGAACATAGAATTCTGTAATTATCTTTTGATCAGTGGATGATGAATTTTGCTCCTTCCAATATGTTCTTTGCAAAGCATTTAAATAGCAGACTTGACAATTTTACATGTTTTATATGTTCTTTGAATCATTTAAAAAGGATTTCCCTTATCTTCTTTTAATACAAGCCTTGTTTGATCTAGATCAATATGGTATATATATATGCTTTGGATTAATTATACAGCTATAGAAGTCAACACGGAAATGAAGGAAGAAGTATAGTTTACAGTCTGAATTTTATCTGGTGCTATAGTAAATGATGTTGTGTGTTTGGTGCAAAGAATAATGGAAGAATGTATCTGATTGCTTAAGAAAATGAGAACAAAACCCGAACTTCATCTGTAAGAAAAGGAGGGATGTGTGAAATTGAATGAAATAATACACATCAGTAAAACCCTGCTGGAGGGTGCAAAGTGTGTGGAGAAGATTACAGTTAGCTGACCTGATTAATACTCAAGCCTTTAAACAAGCCTAGATGGAGTCTGGATGTGAATGGAATGAGAGAACAGCATGCAGGAGAGTGCTTGGAAGTATGAAGTATGGACAGTTGATTTCACAGGATGTTTGAGCTCCAGATCAGGCACAAGGGCATAGTAATTACAATATTAAAATCAGAATGAGAAGTCTTTCTGGTCCAGTATCCTGTCTGTAATAGCTTAAGATGCTTCAGAGAAAGATCAAGCACAGATTTTGAGTTTAATAATGGTCAGTTTTGAAATAATTTGCCTATAAGTGAAATGGTTTCTTAACTCCATCAGTTAGTTGTTGGGGAAAAAAACAAAATGGTGACTTCCTGGTGCCTAGCCTCGAAGACTGCTGTGAATTCCACTTTCTGCCAGTAAAATTTAAAAAACAAAACAAAACAACAACACCATCCTGAATGTCTTACTCCAATGGAGAGGCGACAGAGGAGAAGGTTTCTGGTAATGTATCCTATGAGGACTGTATATTTAAAGAGCACAGTTGTTGTAAATATATAAAGCAAAGTAGGTTTTTGCAGGAAATAAATTTGTATTTGTAAAGTTAATAAAAATCGGAGAAAATGGAAAAGAGCCGGTCACTCTGTCAGAAGCAGCATGGACTCTGAGATGGACCCTTCCTCACTAAATTGGGTAGAATAGCTCTGAATCCACTTTAGGACTGTTATTTTCAAGTGTCTATAAAATACAATTCTCCCTCTTCTATAATGCTATGCTAGAGCACCAAACTTCATATTGGATCACTCTACATATAGTTGCCCAAGAGACTGCAAAGGCCAGTATTTCAAAGGGACTTCCATCCAGTCTTTAAAGCATAAAGTGTGCTTCTATATTTAAAAGTTTCTTGGGCTATTTTTTATGGCCAGTTTCTTTTTGAAGTGGAGGCATGAAAAACTATACTTTGCTGGGACTATGAAAAGTGAAAGCTTATAGCACTTCACAGAGAAGGTTTGTAGAACTGAATGCCCACGGCCACAGTTCAGGTGCCTGAGTTCCAGAGGATTACTATTATTGATCTGGTGCAGCCATGTTAATTGTTGGCAACCATGTAACCTCCATTAGTCCAGACCAGGCAGTGTCCTTGCTGACTTCAGGTCTGATCATCAGGGCTCAATGTGTGGGGATTTCCTCTCTGAGGCAGACAACGTGAACAAAAAGGGCCAACTGGTGGTGGCTAATGATGACTTCATTTCTCCAGAGGCCTGTTTTCAATGATAAGATTCCTGTATTACTGATAAGATCAAACCATTTTATATCCAATAGTTCCAAGGGGGTAGCCATGTTAGTCTAGTTCAGCAAAATACACAAGGAGTCCAGAGGCACTTTTAAAGACTAACAAATTTATTTATGGCATGAGCTTTTGTGGAAGAAAATCCCACTTCATCAGATGCTTTGAAGATGGGGCAACTTATAGAATGAAAGGAAAATAAATGTAGGGAAGCGTAAGTCATATGGTCAGGTCACACTGTAACAGGAAATCAAAGCAGTTGTTAAGATTAAAATACTGTGGAACAGCATATAGAAGAAGGTAAGGTTAAATCAGTGGTTCCCAACCTGGGGTCTGGGGACACCCAGGGGTCCGCGGACATGTTTCAGGGGGTCCATGGAGCCTCTCCCTACTGGGGCTGGAATCCAGCTACAGCCCCAATGCTCCTTGCCAGGGCTGCCACTCCCTGCCCATGGCTGGATCCCGGCAGAGGGATGGGGTCATGGTGGCTCCCTGGCAGGGTAAAGGGTGGGGGCCATAGCTGCCGTGGCTCAGCTCCCCAGTGGCGCGGGCTGTGGTGAGGGTGGTGCTGCTCACCAGCTGTCCCAGTGGTGCTACCAGAGTGGCATAGGCCAGAGTCTGCCTCCATGGGCCAGATTACATAATCAGCCAGGGGGCCGCAAAGATTTTTTTTATTAAAAAGGGATCCCCAGACTGAAGAAGGTTGGGAACCACTGAGTTAAATCACCTGTTGTAATGGGAAAAGAATTCATCCCTATTCAATCCTGATTTCACGCAGTTAAATTTGCATATGAATTCCAATTCTGTAGTTTCTCTTTGAATCATTGATTTGTTATTCATTTGTTTGAATACAGCTATTAGCAGATCATCAATGGAATGATCAGGAAAATTAAAGCATTCACCTGCTTGGTTTTTGGATGTTGTGATTCCTGATGTCAGATTTGTGTCCATTTATTCTTTTGCGCAAAGACTGTCCTGTTTGTTCAGTATATAAGGCAGTGGGACATTTCTGGCACCTGGTGACATAAATCACATTGGTGGATGAGCAGGTGAATGAGCTCTTGGTAGAGTAGCTAGTTTGATTAGGTTCTGTGATGATGTCTTGTGCAGATGTGAAATCAGAATGGAATAGGCACTTTGGATTCCTTCCCTATTACAACAGGTGATTTGATCTCACCTTCCTCTATATGCTGTTCCCCAGTGTTTGAATCTCAAAAACTGCTTTGATTTGCTGTTACAGTGTAACCTGACTGTATGACTTATACTTCCCTGCATTTATTTTTCTCTCATTCTGTAAGTTCTCCCATCCTCAAGGTATCTGACGAAGTGGGATTTTCTCCCACAAATGCTCATACAATAAATTTGTTAGCCTCTAAAAGTGCCACAGAGCTCCTTGTTTGTTATCCAGGAATTGTTGCTGGTGATCCATATAAAATGCCTGGAGCCTTCTGCAGTATTGTTTAAGCAGTGTCTGTGTTTCAAATCTATATGAAGATCAGAAGAACACAATTTTGATAAATCTGTACCTTTGTTATAGCTGAACCTTATTTTGGCTCCAGACTTTATGCAGGCATGGACAGATTATTGCATAGGAGAACTAGGCCCATTCCTGGGGTCTACCATGAGATGGGGGCCCCTCTACCCAAGAGCATCCTTCAGGCCTCATTGGAAGCTGCACCACACATTCCAGTGGGCCCTGCTACCCCTGGGGCTGACCAGCCAGGCCGTGGCCAGCTTCTGGCCCCAGTGCCACCCCCCAGCACTGGCCAACTTGCGCCAGGGCTTTAGGCTGGTGGAGGGGTGGGACCAGGGAGAGGGGTGCCCCAGGTGGCAGAGGTCCTGGGGCCCTGTGGCCCCTGATCCACCACTGTATGCAGGTCATTTATTGCTGAGGTTGCTAAATCAGTTCTCTTTAGGATGTCTGGCTGACTACTCCCCTTTGATGATAGTTTACTGCCTAGGTAGATGAAATCATCCACTCCATAGTTTGTCCAGAAACACAGATGTCTTGTATCACAACAAGACTTTTTGCAACACTCTGGCTATGTTCACACATAAACTCTTATTTCAAAATAAGTTATTTCCAAATGAGTTATTTCAAAATAAAATCCTTATTTTGAAATAACTTAAATTAAAATAAGCAAATATTAAATTGAAATAAGGGAAAACCTCAAGCGAAATAGCATGTCTGGACACAGGACTTGCTATTTCACTTCAGGAGAGGAGTAGCATGGGTGGTGTGGCAACACGGCCTCCTCACTCAGCCATGCCCCCACCCAATAGATACAAAAAGGAAGGCACCTTGGGAAGGAGAAGGGCGAAAGTGTTATTTCAAAATAACATGTCCGAACGGCGTTGTTTCAAAACAACCATTTCAAAACAATTGCTATTTCACTCGCAGGCAAGGTTTTATTGTTCCAAAACAACGGATGTTATTTCAAAATGATGGGGTCCCGTCATTTCGAAATAAAGACACGTTCAGACATGATGACTTTTATTTCAAAACAGTGGTCATTGTTTCAAAATAAAAGCCTCGTGTGGACATAGCCTCTTTGTTTTTCCACAGGGAACTTTTAGCCCAGGAACAACTGCCTTATGTATTACCCTAAAACTTCAGTAACCCCAAGGTCCTGTGTTGGTTTGGACACATCATCAATACTCATTTGGTATACTATCAGTTGGGTATGCTATCAATATCAACCATACTTCCATAGTGGGTAATTACCATGGTATGCCCTAAGAGGTTTATAAGATTTTGTCGGGGGGGGGGTTATTTTTAAATCATAGAAACACTACCTAGACCTAGACCTGCTTCTATGTCTGAGAGACCTTTCGGCCTCAGATTTACTCTTGAGAGGGCACAGATATAGTCTTCTGCTCAAAGGATTGACTGTAGACAGAAAATTCTTTGGAAACAAATATCTCTTTATTAACTACTAATTCTAACACAATGGGTTTTTCAATTGAAAATTGGTACAGTAAAACATAAAAAATTAGCTGTTTAAGACAATACAAAATACTATAGTCTATATATGGTATACCATTACATATTACATAAAATTCTGAAGTTGCATTACAGCATTCATAACACAATATGATATTTCCTTAGCATAAGCTACAAAGTTATGGCTATTTAAATATGGTATGGCATAGCAAACACACAGTGTAGCAACAGAGAACATAAGGAAATCCTGCATACGTATGTATAAACCCTTAATACACTGCAATATCAAGCTTATTGTAATATAACAAGCAATAAACATGCACATACAGTAAGATTACAATAATATACTCAACAATACTACTAATTCTGTTATAAATGAACTCTGAGTGCTGGCCAGACAATTGTAGAATGAGTGGGGACTCTGGGGAGATCACTGAAACTATAGATATCCAGGTTTGTGGTCACTCCCTTCAGGAGTGCTGCTGGCCCTGGAAAAGAGCTGGGGCTCAGCACAGTGGGACTCTGGGCTCATGCGCTGCCACTGCAGCTGCTGTTGCGGGCGGCCTGGCAGTGGACCTGGGGCTCGGGCACTGGGACTCAGGGCTCAAGCCCTGTAAGCCCGGCGCCAGCAATGCACCTGTATTCCTTATTATTAAGGAAATATCATACTTACTGTTTGATTTAGTCCCTTTGATTCATCTAGGATCCTTCTGTTCTGTCAGAAAGCAGTTTCACTGCTTTCCTGCTTCCACTGCTTAGATCTTCTTCAGCAGTCATGATCACATGCCCAAGTCTGTCAGCCCTCCTCCTTGTATACAGTTTTCTTGACTTCTCAGACCTTTTCTGATTGATTGTTTTCCTAATACCCATTGACAGTTCCTCCCTATCTAAGGCTGAGATGATTTTTGACCAATCAGTTGCCCACTATGCTAACTAGTTTACCTTGTTTACTTCAAATTGAGACACCCCCTATTCCTCCTCTATGATGATAGCACTTTTACCAATCAGCTATTAGATATGCTAACAAGTTTCTCTTGATTACTCCAAACTCATCTCCGTCCTGCTCCACCTTCTCACTCTAATGCATTTTTGAGATAATTTGCTTCCTGACTGAAGATGACAGTGGTATCTGCATAAATCCAACTTGGTCAAAGAGGTTGAACTGACAGTTATATTAGTATTTGTGGAGATATGTTCAAAGAGCAGGAGAACAGGGCTGGAGCCAGGACACATCTGGGCTTCAGTCCAGATCTGCTATAAAACCTATCAGACATACGGGTTCCCCATTGTATCCATGCCCATGAGTCATAATGTGGATCTTGAATTAGTCTCAGAGTTTGTTGGGAACACTGATATTTCAGAGGGTATTCCACAAGGCAACTCTATTGACAGAATCAAAGGTTACACTTAGGTCTACATGTGCTTCTGTCAATGTCTAGTTAACTTAATAATCTCAGTTAAAAGTCAGAGGGAGTAAATATAGTGTCCAGTGTGGATCACCTGGCCATGCACCCCAATTGCACATGTAGATGGTGTTTCACAAGAAGAGACTAGAACCAGATGAATAGGATATGTGTGCAGACTTTTCCAGGAACAAAAAGCAGAATTATTGGCATGTAGCTATTGCACCCAATGAATGGGTCTTTCCCATTACAGAGTGGGATAATAATCCTTTCCTTCACTCCATTGATCTCTTTCCAGTAGTCCAACCTTAGACAAGATGTTGGTATAATGCTACATTTATGGGCACTATGGAGCAATTGAAAAATTCAGTTGATATGCTTTAGGGTAGGGCAGCACACCTGCTTCTCAGTTTCTTTTTGGGATAGTAAACCACTTCCAATATGGCTATGTTCACACACAGGTGGTTATTTCGATACAAGTTGTTTCGATACAAGTTGTATCGAAATAACGCCTTATTTTGAAATAAGTTAATTCAAATTAACAGTTTGTTAATTTGAATTTAGGAAAAAAGCAGGAATCAAAATAGCATGTTCAGACAACAGTTATTTTGAAACAAGTCACTGTTGTTTCGAAACAACATGTTCAGATGGCATTGTTTCAAAACAATCGTTTCGAAACAACGTTGTTTTGACCCCACATGGGGTTTAAGTTGTTTTGAAACAATGCCATTGTTTCGAAACAATGGAACCCGTTGTTTCGAAACAGCGGTGGGTCGTGTGAACATGGCCTTTCTTATTTCGAAACAACCTCTGTTGTTTCAAAATAAGACTGCTGTGTGAACACACCTTATAAGTTGACCTAAACAAATTTTGGATTCAAGTAATGAACATACTGCCGAAACATCCAGATCTGGATATGGAGTCACTTCAGGATTGTTAAGGGTGAACTCATTAAGTATATTTTACCATCAGCCTTGTTTATTGATGAAAACCCTGTGCAAAATCCAATTTTGAATCAAAGCAATTGAATAGCTGTGAATCCAGGCAATAATTTGTTAGATCTTATTCTTTCTTTTGCCATATTCTCACAAATGGGTGCACAAAATTATGCCCCCATTTTGACATATACTTAGATATCGTAATTAAGCAATCCAGAGAAATGATTAAAAGTATATGCATTTTGCAGATCTATTCTTTAAAGGAATGATACATATATGTAGGATTCCTAGGGCACCATCTCTGCTGAAAGAGGGAGCTGAGAAGTGTCTGTCAAAATTGGCAGACCTGATCACTGATTTAACAGAGTGAAACAGTGACTGACAGATGCTGAATAGAAAATTATAGTAATGGAGAAAGCCATAAGAAAATATATCTTTAAAGACTGCCTGATTAAGAGATTTTGTGATGTGGAATGAAAACTTGAGTGTTTTGAAAGGTTCACATCTGGAGCACCTCTTCCAGAATAGTGTGGGGTTTTGTCAGGAAGACTGAACTTAAACTGATACCAGTCATAGAACTGTTGATTTCAGATGTGTTACAACAACAAATCTGAGTTGAAACATGTTGCCAAATCCCTATGATGATACTCAGCAAGGAAACCATTGTGGATTACACAAACGAATGGGCAACTCTTGAATAATGCCTCACTAGTGAGGGGATAGAAATCTTATGCCCTAGGTGGTCTCAGTCAGGCACTTTTAAAAGAAGGGAGATGTTTTCACTATTCAGGGTATCACCAAGAATGATTCTGAAGCTGTGATTCTGTATTAGAGGAAGCCAAACAACTTTCAAAAAATAATTTATTCAGTTAATTTACCCTCACTTTTGCATGCAAATTATTCACAAATAGGTTCTGATATTAATACATTTATTTGATATTCATAATTAGTCATTCAGTCTTTGGTGAAAATAATTTTCAGCCAGCGTGGTTTTCAAAAATTGTCTCTCAGTTGTTGATCTCTTGGCTATCCATCAGATTTTACATATGATTATTATTTCAGCTAGAGCTTTCTCTATTTCATGTAATAGCTCATGTTCCAGAGTTCTGGTTAACTAGACTGTATTCTCCCATCCCATATCATTTACAACAATACAGTTCATAATTTTCAGGTATGGGCTGAATCCCCTGGCTTTGATTTAAATGCTGTTACTACTGCTCATTTGCTAAGACCCTGCTCAAAATACCAAGCAGAGACATAAAACTCAGAAAGTAGTGGAACAGCAATGTGATGGTGGTAATTAAGAAGGGGGAGACCCTGTGTGTAAAGCCTGTAGTGCTTTGGCCTTGACAGCACTGCCCTCATCTCTTGGAGGATGCTAGGAGATGCCCGGAGGGTGGCTGGATGTCTATTGTTATATCTTCACGTATGCATAGGCAGTCTTAGCAGATGAGCAGTGCGTGCAGCTTCCCAGGGCCCTGCAGGGGAGGAGAGGACCCCACGCTGCTTCAGGGAGAGCCAGCTGGTGGGGAGCCCTGCAGCGGGGGTCCCATGAGGCCAGTGGGAGCTGGAGAGCTTGGTGGGGGTTCAAGAGCGGTCAGGGGCTTGGCGAGGGCCTGGGGCAGGGGCTGGGGAGCCTGGCAGGAGGTCAGGGGGCCTCTTGAGGCTAACAGGGATCCAGAAAGAAATCAGGGACCCCAGGGAGAAGGCTGGAGGAACGCCGGCGAGGGAAGGGAAAAAATCAAGAATGGGACCCCAACATGACATTGCTGCTGTGTTGGCCAGTCAGAAGGAATATGTGGCTGGTTCTATTTCTTATAGTTTTGCAATAAAGGCTTTACTATCCCTCTTTTTTCCTCCACATAAAGGTTTACTGCAAGTTTTTAGCATACCTGATATTATAATCTTCAACAGGCATACCTGCCTGCCATTGATAATGTGGAGTGGCTAGGCTCCATTAAAATGACTGAACACCTGACTCTATGCAATAACTGAACGCCAAAGCATGTAATTAGCAGTGAAAGGAAAGAACATAACATAGAAGAGGAGTCAAAGGAGGAGCACTGATAAGTTCTTGCTGAAAACCATCAGTGATTGTTTTATTTATATTGGGTTAAGTTTACTCCTGTGTCGGAGGCCGTCACAATCCTCTGATTCATTTATACCTTCAGAAAGAGGGATCATGTGGGACTAGAGTGGTCTATAGGCTTTCTGTCAATCCTCTGCACAGGGATGAAGTTCCCCTCTAAAGAATCCAGACTGCCTTTCTTCTGCAGCTATTTATGTTTATTGCACACTAATTGGATCCTTCTATGTACATCATATAATAAAGGGATTGGTAAGAGTAATCTCTCCCCACTGATTCTGTTCACATTTAATTTTAAGTAAAGCTTTCTCCTAGTTGTCTGTGACAACCTTATTCCTCCCTTCCCTTCCATCTTCCAACCCACAAGGACAAGAGCATTTCTGATGAGAATACTCTTGAATATTATTTCATTGGAGTAATGCTGGTGCTAGCCCACTGGGGGCCCTTAGCTGGAAATCCCCCCTCCCCAATAACGCACATTAATAATTAATAGAAGATCCCCTTCAGGCATCTAAGGCTGTGTTCTCACACAGCGGGTTATTTCGATATGGTTGTTTCGAAACAACCGTATATCGAAATAACGCTTATTTCGAAACAACTTATTTCGAATTAACAAAATGTTAATTAGAAATAAGGAAAAAGGCAGGAAATGAAATAGCAAGTTCACACTGTGAACTTGCTATTTCGCTTCCGCAGGGGGCTGCAGGCACTGGCGGGCTTCAGCGCTTCATGCGATAAATACATTTGTTAGACTTTAAAAGTGCCACAGCACTCCATGTTTGTCTTGGAGCCCTAAATAGTTGCTTAGTCTGCTTATGCCTCCTGTCAGCTCAGCACAGGAGTGTTAGTGTATGTTTTGTTGCTGGTGAGTGACTTTGTATGTAGAGGAGGTTTGAAAAATGGGGAAAGAATTCTGTATTTTGTTTGCACCAAAATTTGGATGGGTTTTCAAGGAAATTTTTCTGAATTCAGAACATTTGCACTAACTTGACCTGGGATTTTTTTTTTTTTTTAAATCTGTAACTCAAATTTTCCTGAGTAAGGAAGTTTAAAAAAAAGGGAGGGGGGTATGTCAAAATGTCAACAAAGTGAAAAGTTATTTTTTAGCTGTATTATTGAATGTCCTTTCACAGTATTCATACCTCTGTATTTTGCACTGTGCAAATTTCCTGGCATTTGTAATAGAAAGTAAACCTGAAACAAGAAAGCTAGCATAACAGGCCAGAAATGAAGCCTAAGACCTAGCTGAACAGGCCAGGATAGAAGGCTTAAGTTGAATAGTGGTCAAGCCTGGAAGAAAGCCAAGTAAGCACTACTTAGACTATGAACTGATTACCTCACACAAACCGGCAAGAAGTAAGCTGATACTGCAGGCATATGTTGCCAAAATAATAGGTGTCTCCCTCAAATTACCTGACTCCCTCAACTAACACTTAAGGGCCAGAAATGTCCTTTTAATATGATGAATAGAGATGTTTTGCCTGAACCATCTAGGACAAGGGTATGAGTAATAGCCGACAACTGCCAAGAAGGTGGTAACAACCCTCGCCAAAGGGAGCAGAGGGAGAGTCCAAAGCAGTGTATAAAAGAGAGTGTCAGAGGGAGTGACTTTGGCTGGCCTTGGGGATCATGGAAAGTCCCAGTATTAACAGCACTGAGACCAACGCACAGTGAGCACTCATACTTAAAGTGTACTAGTAAGATATAAATTTCTTATCATTGTGTTACAATTGCAATAAACCTAAGCCAGGGTGCCTTTATTGCTCAAAACATCCACGATTGCATTGATTCATTCAGTCACAAGTGCTGTCCCAGTTACCCGCACATAGCAGATACAACACATAAAAGGGGACAGACACACAACATTACACCCATCTGATGGCAGTATTATGATATGGAACTACTTGTACCAGCACGGGGAGATAATTATGGAGAATTTTCTGACTCGGTCCAACTAATATATATCATTTTTACATCAAAATCTGATAGTGATTAAGGTTAAGGTATTTCAGACAAATGCATAATATTATTTAAAATGGTAATAGTATATATGAATGAAATGCTAAGAGTTTGGTGAAGGTTTTGTTTTGGATCAATGCTTTATTTGTGCATTACTCAGAACATTGAAAGCTCTGGCTGGTGGTTTTATTTCTTTTGTTATCTTCTTTTTGTTTCCTTTGTTATCTTCATTTTTCATCTCCACTCCCTCACTTCATCTAGTAATGCAGGATAGACTTTCATTACTGTTTGCAACATGGAACTTCTTTCTCATGAGTCCACTGTGCTAATCATATTTCTTTATTAAATGAATTATACAGCACAAACTGAAGTATCTTTATTTTTCTTCTGTTACCTCTATGACAAGGTTGAATGCATTATACATTTATAGAATTAATAGTGCTGAAAACACATATGTATCTGCATTTTTTTGCCTTGATAATGAGCAAAATATAATTTGCTGTACATAAGTCATCTGTGTGGTATAATTTGATATTTTTTTCTTAAAAAAACAAGAATGTTTAAAAATTTTACATATAACAGAAAGGGGAAGATGTTGAATTATTGTACCCAGCCATGCAGCCTGGCAATGTTTATGGAGAATAGTCTGTCCATCAGATGATGAGTATAAAAGAGCAGAGTTGTTGGTGGTAAAAAGACCTACCTGGAGATTAGGTTCAGAATAAAATAGGCTTTTATTTCAGCATGAATTGAAGGTAAAATTGTGCTCACTAATTCACAGTGCTCACATGCTGTTCTGAAAGTAATTGCATACCTAATGAGTGTAGGCTTTTCAGATCCTTAGCTCTTCTCTGGGATTATTGTCTGCAGCGTGTGGTGGCTCTGGCTAGCAGTTTATTAAATGCAGCAGAGCTACAGGAGTCTTTGGTCAAACACTGGTTACACCAGACTTCTTTGCTGTTATATTACTGCTCCCAGACCAACCCATAGCTTATCCCAGATCTGCCACACAAACTGCTGTCTTGCTTTCTTCCTAGTGGTAGATGTTGCTTCTGGTATGGCCATCGCTTACATGGCGGGAGCAGGACACCTGCAATTTTCCTATCTGTCTCTGTAACCTTAACAAATTAAAACCCATGCAAAAAATAGATACAGGAGACAATTTCAGAATTACGCCTGTACTGCATTAGTTGATTGTTCTTGTGCATTTAAAAAATCTACTTAGTGTATTTTCACAATAAAAATAATACTACTGGGCT
Organism: Podocnemis expansa; assembly: GCA_007922195.1. Classification (NCBI taxonomy): domain Eukaryota; kingdom Metazoa; phylum Chordata; order Testudines; family Podocnemididae; genus Podocnemis; species Podocnemis expansa. The sequence goes on from ML682013.1 coordinate 8,951,789, forward strand.
AATTTCTGTTTGCAGTTCCTGACCTTCATCTGAGGTCACTGAACTGTTTTGGCAGGATTCCACTTGAGATCAGTGTATTCCAGTCAAACCACCACTGTCAGTGAAAGTCCACAAGCAGCAGGTTAGCCTAGATGGGTAGAAACTCTTCTTTTATCCTTCTTTCTAGCTGTCCAAAGTCATCCTTTTTTACTTTTGCTATTTTCTTGGGAAGGCTTTGTGAGTCCACTCCTGTCACCTTGTGGAATGTATTACTGGGTGGTAAGTGGCAAACTCTCCCCACATCTTCCTCCTTTGTGGGTGGAGTTTGTGCCAAGCCCAGCCACGGCTTCCTTGAGTGCATCTTACTTTGAGTTACTCCAGACTTACACAGCTACATTTAAGAGCAGAAAATGAGTGACAGGAGTTTTGTCTGAGTAAACACTGCTTTTTGCCCCATTATATTTTTTACTTCACAAAAGCATTTAGGCACCTAACTTGCACTGATTTAGGAGCCTAAATATCTTTGATCAGAGGGATAAGGAAGTACTTTACAAGCATTCATTACAATTCATGATTATAAACACCTTGCTGGAAAATGTGATCTAAATCCTACCTTTTCTAAGATGGCACATCATGGCTCAGAGTTCTCTACCTTTTCTCTACAAGCTCTCTAAAAGATACAACACTTAGGGTTCCTGAACATTTCTCTGCAAATACATTTGTCTATAAGTCATGGAAATCACAGTACCCTTCCAAAACACATTTTCTCATTCACTATTTCAACCAGTGCCTCCAACCCTTAGGGCTTTATAAAGTAAACTAATCATTCACCCCAACGTGACAAAATTAAGTCTAATTAGTGGATCCACTCTCTTCCAAACTTCTTCCTCAGGGATATTTCACTTCCTCGTATTAAATACTTATGGCTTGTTGGCACTGCTCTGCAGTTTGGACTACAATGGTGTGAATAGCAGTGTGCACCAGGCTGCACTGTAACTCCCTCGTGTGGATGCTGTTAGTGGGAAATACAAGGTTGCTACTCTGTGTTAATGAACTGCTCTTCAAAGAGGTCTGCCTTAGTGCAAACTAGGAACTTTTTCTTCAAAGCGTCTGACAAAGTGAGATTTTCTCCCATGCAAACACATGCAATAAATAAATTGGTTAGTCTTTACATGCCAAAGGACTCCTTGTCTGTTTTTCAGGAAACTTTTAGTTTGCTCCCTCTGTATGCACACAGGGGAGTTACGGGGCAGCACTTTGCTGTGCACACCCTTGTAGTCTGAATTGCCAGGCAGGTTGGATATAGCACCTGAGACACCGAATCCCACTCACAAACTTTATTCTGTGAACCAAAGTTCATAACGAAGCCCTGAAGGCTTCTTTTAAAGCTGCAGCGATGATGAAGTCTGCTCCAATTTGATTATGTTTTTAAAATTATGTTAGGCTTCAGTAGGATTATTTAGGTGAAAGGGTGCCAAATGTCTCCTTTACTTCCTCACTAACTCATTCCTCTCTTAGGCTGTTGCATTATGGAAGAAATATTGCCATTTCTTAATATCAATAAAGTCTCAGATGGTGCCTAGAAATATGAAGAAATGAAGCAATACACAAGATTTAGTTTTATTCTTCTCATATTTTATAACTCACAATGGGAAGAAGTGGGCAGATGAAAATTCACTAACACATTTAGATTCAAGGGGTTATTCCCACCCAAATTTTCAGTTCACACAGTACTGTAAACTAAAGTAAACATAGTCTGGTGTTCACACTTCAAAATTTGGAAAGAGTTCAGAAAAGAGCATAAACAAAGATTTGAAGGCTGGAAATCCTGTTTTACAATAAGAAACTAAATAAACTCAGTCTATTGAGTTTATCCAAAAAAAGTGAAGAGCTGACTTGATCTGAGTCTACAATTAATTGTGTGGGGAAAAGATTTTTGATAGTAGATTGCTCATTAATTTAGAAATAAATGGTATTATAAGATCCAATGGGTGGTATCTGAAGGCAGAAAAATTCAGACTAGAGATTTTTAGCAATGATGGTTAATAACCATTGGATCATCTTGTTTAGAAATGTGATGGATTGTCTATCTCTTGAAATCCTTTGTCATCACTGGATGTCTTTCTAAAATATATGTTTGCAAGTCAAACAGAAGTTATGGGTTTAATGCAGAAATTATTGGGTGAGGTTTTTGCCCTGAGCTGTTTTATCAGATTGGGTGGAATATAGAATTTCTATTTCACAGAAAATTCCTCCTTTTGGGGAAAAAGAAAAAAAAAACTGTTCCTAATCAAAGTGAAAGACTGACATTTCATAATTTCCTGTGAAATGAAAATTTCCCCAAAATGTCATTTGTGACGTTTGAAATGTTTTGTTTAGGTAATGTCAAATCATTTCACTTTGGCAAGGTCAGAATGTTTGATTTTGATAATGCTGAAACATAACGTTATGAAACATATTATATAAATACAATATATTAATATTATAATATAAAAGTCTAAATCAAATGAATAAAAACAATAAAGACAAAATGAAACATTTTCACCTAAATGAAACATTTCACCATTGTCAAAACAAGACTGTTGAAATGAATTGTTTAGTCTTTTTCCATTGATTTTTTTTTTAAATCAACACATGCTTATGAAACATTTCAATGTCAATGAAGCTGTATTTTCCAAAGAAAATTTCTGTGAAAAACTTTTCAGTCAGTTACAGGACGTCAGGTTACATGATCACAGTTGTCCTACCAGGTCTTCAAAGTCTATGAATTTATCATTCTAATAGGTGAACAAAAACCCCACACTTACAGCTTAAATATTAGCACTGCTGTGAGATGAATAATATGTGAAAGAGCAATTAAGGCTTGATCCCATCTGACAATAAAGTCAAGGAAAGCAGACTGGATTCTTTGGGTACAAGTGAGCATACCAGGAATGCTATTTGGGGAGACCACATAAATATTTTACAGCCGATAAGGCAACTATGTGAAATTTGTCTCGCTGGTAACAGCTTTCATTACAAATTCAAACAAAAATCAGCTGTTGCAGAAGGATTTTGTGATCACTTGTGGATCCTCTTTATGATTTGGGCTGATAATATGAAATCAAAGTCTTGTAATTTATTGTTTTTATATGATTTTAATAGGAAACCAGGGAAACACAGTGGTTTTCACTGAGTCTTACTTTGAGTCTTGGAATGTTTGAACTCCAAATGTAACTCAACAATGCAAACTCAAATTTATGCTTACTGAAATTAAAGGAAATATTTATGTGTATAAAACAAAGCCATCTATTTTAAACCTGTTCAGATGCTGAAAGAAGAAGCATTCCAAACTAGATCAACTCTTGCTTGGATCATTTTTAAAATTACTTCTCAACTGCTTGGATAAGAAGCTACATAAAGAAAATCCTTGCCATCCAGTAGCCTGGAAGGTGGTAATAGAAGAGATTTCCTTTAAAATTCTTATAAACCAATGATTTCTTTTAACATTTAGCTACTCGTGACTATAGAAATGCACTCCCTGAAGCCAAACAGAGAAAGAGAATCTGATCTTGCATTCTTTGTGTGACTAGTTTGTAGCTGGTTACAGTGAGAGTGAGAGAGATGCTCTCTCATCCTCACTGGGAAGATTGCTACCACCTAAAGAACAACCTGTGTTCTGTTTCAAACATTTTCCCTTCAGTTTTGGCCCTTGCTGCGGAGTAGGTTGCACTTGACATGTTCGCTTCTTTATCCTCAGTTCCTGAAGGCTTTTTGAGGGAAAAATTTATTTTCCTGTTACAGTCTTGCTATTTTGGTAAGGGCAAAAGCAAGCCAATAGGGGCCGAGCACTTAGTACTTGGAGGCCCTGGTGGTTGTTATCTAAAAAAAAACCCAACAAGCTGTGAAAAATCAGGGTAAACAGATCCAAAATAACAAGTTATTTTTTGTAAAAGGCATCTGACAAAAAAGAAGGTCTGAATGACTGAAAAATATAAAATATAATGGCAATTTGAGGCCAGTCTCTGATCATCACAATAGCAAGAGGAAGCATGCAGGGAAAAATGGGTCACCAGGGAGCCATTGGTAACAAGCAGTCCGGAGACAGCAATCAGTTATAAATGAGGGCTTTGTTGTTTTCTTAAATATTAAAAATAAACCAAAGGGGGTGGAAATGAAATTTTAAAAAATGTAAACCAAATGTTAAACCAAAGATTCTGTCAGGGTATAGATTAACGTGGAGACAGGATGAGATACATTTTTAAAATTAAAAGTTTTGGGCAAAATCCCCAAGCTGGGGCCTCCTTCCCTCTCAAACTGCATGCAAGCCACTCTAAGGCTATGTCCACACGTACATCATTATTTCGAAATAACCCATTTCGAAATGAGTTATTTCAAAATAAAGTCCTTATTTCAAAATAAGTTAATTCGAATTAACAGTTTGTTAATTCAAATTAAAGGAAAGCCTGCTTTTGAAACGGCTGTTATTTCAAAATGGTTATTTTGAAACAAGGCCGTTCGGACATGTTGTTTTGAAACAGTTGTTTCGAAACAATGATGTTGTTTCGAAACAACGTGTCAGAACACCGTTGTTTCAAAACAACCTTTTCAAAACAATGGCTATTTCAATTAGATGCGAGGTTTAAAGGTTTTGAAATAACAGCTGTTATTTCGAAACAACGGGTCACGTTGTTTTGAAATAACAGCTGTTATTTCGAAACAACGGGTCACACTGTTTTGAAATAACAGTGCGTCGTGTGGACATGCCGCTTCTTATTTCAAAACAACCTCTGTTGTTTCGAAATAAGAAGCCTGTGTGGACATACCCTAAGGCTATGTCTATACTACAGGGCTCAGTTAAGTCGGCTTAATAAGGTCTACTTAAAGTTGAATTTAAGTAGACCTTACTAAGTTGACTTAGTGAGGTCACATTGCATTAAGTTGACTTTATAAAGTCAACTTAAGCCTGGGAGCCCATTTAAAGTTGACTTAATAAAGTTGACTTAACCTTTAAAGTTGACTTTAACGGCAGAAATTATTAAGGTGACTTAAGCAAGTGCTTAAGTTGACCTAATGAATTCCAAATGTGGCCAGGGAATTCCTTAAGCTAGTTTAAGCCTCCTTAGATTGACTTAAGCCCATACTGTAGACATACCTTCAGAATGCTAGAAGTCCCTGTGTCAGCCATATGATACCCATGCCTGGATTTACACACAGGAAACCCAAGAAATGAGTTGAAGTGAATTTGAGAGCCAGCTGTGATGTATTGAATCTTCTTTTATTGTGTAATTGTGGAAGTGTGCTTGTGTTTTAAGACTTGAAAAGTGTCAGTAGTGACTGATAAGACATATTTAATGATACATCAGAGATATCTGTTGTACCCCTCTCTGTGCAACAATATAAAAGAAATATTATTACTTCCTTTGTTATGCTTAACAAGTAATGTTTGACTTTCCAATGTTTCCAAGACTGTGGAACATAGACTTTTGTTCTCCATAATATGGTCTGTTTTCTCACACAGAAAATAAATATGTCCCTAAAAGAGACTTCAGGAACTGAGGATAGGAAACAAAAAGGTCACGTGCAATCTACTTTGCAGCAGGGTCCTAATTTGAAGGGAAAATATTTGAAATAGAACATAGACTGGGCTTCAGGTGGTAGTGATCATCCCAATGAAGATGAAATTGAGGAGCAAAGTGTGAATGATGGAAAGTCCTATTACTTAAGAATTAGCAGGTGTGCCTGAAGATAAGAAATAGAAATATGAGGAAAGTGATGGAGAATCGTCTAGTTTTCTTGGCAGCCTAAAGGAGAGTGATGACAAAGAAAAAAATGGGTTGACATGAAAAGGAGAGAAACAGTAAGAAGAATCAGCCTCTTGTGGTGGCAGAAACAGGAGTGAGAAAAATTGCACACCACAAATTGTTACATCAGATCCTGCTTTCTGACCGGCTATCCTTATCTCTGTTGATATTGATCTACAGTTTTGAACAGGCTGAGCAAAACTGTGGAAATGATGTTTCTAGTAAATGAGCAGAAGTGACACTTCTTAAAGTCACAGGGTATGTCTACATGGTAACTGTTATTTCAAAATAACCCGTTTCAAAATAAAATCCTTGTTTCGAAATAAGTTAATTTGAATTAAGGAAAAGCTTGCTTTCGAAACAGCTGTTATTTTGAAATGGTTATTTCAAAATAAGGCCGTTCGGACATGTTGTTTCGAAACAGTTGTTTTGAAACAATGGTGTTGTTTTGAAACAATGTTTCCAAATGCTGTTGTTTCAAAACAACCGTTTTGAAAAAAACAGCTATTTTGATTTCCTGCTAGGTTTAACAGTTTCGAAACAATGGCCGTTATTTCAAAACAACAGGTCCCATTGTTTTGAAATAACGGTATGTCGTGTGGACATGAAAAATTTTATTTCAAAATAATGGCTGTTGTTTCAAAATAAAACTCATGTCTGAACTCAGCCATACGGTGAAAGAGTACTTGAGAATGGTGAGAAACTGAGTCGTATCAGCTAGTTTAGTCAAAACCAGCTGACAGTGTCTGGTTTCGTTGCAAAATATTTGATAAGAATACCAAGTGGAGGTTTCCAGGGACAATTACTGGCATAACTTAGCTGATGCCCTGAAGCAACAAGAAAAGTCACCCAGCAATTTTATGGCCTACATCAGATGAATGGAGGCTGAGTACAGGCTCAAGCTGAATAAATGTATAGATTCAGAAAACCAGTGCTTTATTCTAAAAACCCAGCATTGGAGGAACATGCTTGAATTTCTGATTTTAATTGCCTTCTTACTTACAAAATATAACTGGGCTTTCTGGGGCTCATTGGATAATTTGTTCACTGAACATAATGGTAATTTCCTTGGTTTGGTAGAGCTCACTGGGAAATATGGCGATGTCATGTGTGAGCCACCTATGTCGAGTAGTTTATAAAGACATTATGGACAATTATTGCAGCAAAACAAGTTGACTGACCTTATGGCAAGGAAGATGCTCGATAACATATTGATGGGGCTTGGCAAAGTGAGGAGCTATTGCCATGATAACGGATTTCACATCTGACATTAATGAGAATGAAAAGTTTATCATTTACAATAGGATTTATTAATCATAAGGATCACACTTAAGGGACACTTTACAGATATTCTGATGTGTTGAGACCAGATTACTAGCTAACTTCTGGTCTCATTTGTTGTTTTGTCTAATGTCCTGTTCCAAGTAAACATTGTACACTGCATTAAAAACTCAGTCAATGGACATCACAACCACTGCTACTTTGATGAGAATCTGCCTTGATTGTATAGTGACCTACAGAGATGATTGATTTTAAGATGCCATTACTGCTGCCAAGAAATGGTGGAAAACATAGGAGTTGAGCCTGTCTTCAAGGAAATGCATGTTTGTCAGAAAAAGAGACAGGCAGAGATGAGGTGTTTGGAAGCTTGAAAGAAAAATTCAAGAGAGGGTTGGTTGAGTACATTGAAGAAAGGTTTGGACAAATGAAGTGCCATGAAAAGATTTGTGGATTTTTGTAGGCCCTCAGTATACTGATGGGAGACAGGAAGGCATTCTTGAGCAATTGTATGGACTTTCTTCAGAAGCTGACAGATGGGGTACATGTGAACATCAACAATAAAGATCTCTGTCGAACTGGACAGCATCCAGCACTTTTTGCCACACGGGAAGCACCCTTCACTCCAAGTTCTCTAGTTCATTCATGATATAGAGTTAAAGAACACTTTTCCTAATGTGGGGATAGCTTTGAGGATTTGCTAAGGCTGCCAATCAGTTGTGAGCAGTGAGCACAATTTTTCAAAGCTCAGGCTCATTAAAAACATATCTTCAATTGACAGTGTTTGATAAGAGACTGAGTTCGCTTGCTATTTTATCGCTCGAAAATGCCATTGGCCAGGCGTTGAATCTTTCTGATGCTGTGCTTCAGTTCACAAGCGTGAAGGCAAGAAAAGCAACCTTTTGATCTAAAGGACTAGGATTAACATGCTAAGGCTGTCACTTATTGTAACATTTAATACTGGTTCACCAAAATTTTCAATTTCTTGATGTTTGTACAGTTCAGTTATTCTTAAAATTAAAAAGTTTTATATGCTTACCGAAATCATTTTGTAAAAATTACTTATGCATGATATGAAGAAATATTTGTTTATAAATCGTACATGCAAATTTATCACCATATATGACAGGTTAAATCACACATGCAAACTATATGTTGAAGTCATGAAATGGGCTACAAATGCAATAAAAAAGGGACATTCGAAAGTTTAACAAATGGAGATGTGGTATGGAAAATACTCTTTGCCTGGGCTGGCATTTGGTCTATAACCAATCCTGATGATACCAAATGTGCATGTTCTATTAGTCAAAGGCATGTCAAGCCCCACAAATCATCTACTGTGTATGTTGAGGAATGTACAGTAACCAGTGGAAGTGGTAGGATAGTGACTTATGCCATGTGACAGAAGTATACCTATGCCATGTGACAGAAGTATATTAATCTTTTGTTAAGTTAGTCCCATCTCATGTGACAAAGACCAGGTAATAAAGAATAGTGTCAGAAATAAATGCATTTTTGACAAAATGGAGTATGTGGAGCCATCTGTTCTGATCAGCTCTATGTTGGAAGTGATGGGTTTAAAACAACAGGCTTGGAAATTATTTTTTCTCACCTAGACTCTATTCTCTGAAAGAGGTTGAATCACAGCTCTGTATCTAAACAAATTGACACTTTGGGAAAGTTTGGCTACAGATGTTTTTATAACTCAGACCTATCTCTTCTAATAACATCTTAAAAAATGGAGGTGGAGGGGAGGAGAGGAGAGGAAGGGCCCAATCCTTACACAACTGAACAATGATTTAAGAACAAGATGTTTCTTACAAAATAAGCTACAATCTCCCTTTTCTACTAAAAATTACCAGCGTCCAATAAGAAAGTGGTACCACAAATAGGGTTTCCCTTTTTCTGCAACCATATTCAAGTACCGTATGTTCTCCCATTTCCAAATCTACTAGCAATAGAATGTGGCAGTTACTCTGAAGAAGAGACATTCATAGCAGTTATCATATCTAGAAAAAAAATAAGACTAATACAAATTGCGACTAATGAATAGCAATGGTAACTGAAATTTAATTTCAGTTAGAATTGATTGGCCACACATCTCTCCTGACTTTGCCATAACATCTTGTGTCCACTATACTCCTTCAGGGCAGATATTGCAGACCCTAATTCATAGTGGTAGGGAAAATTCCATGCCCACAACCTTGCAACCCTTTAAAAAAAAACATTTATTTGGTCTTTTGGCAAGTAATGTGAACTTCACCCATTCATAAGGATTCTTACTACAGATGAGCTTTCAACCTCTCACTTCCAAGACTGTAAAAGCTGGCTTTCATTTTCACAAATAGCAGTGAAGAGTCAAAGCAAAAATTAAAAATGTGTTGAGGGTTTTTTTGTGGGGGGAAGGGAGCAAAGCTGAAAAATGAGATTTTTTATTAGTTTCACTTGTGGTGATAAAATCCCTTGAAGTTATTTCTCTTCCGCTGTGGGGACCAATAGTGTTGTTGGTCACACTTTCAATACTGCTGCTGCAGAAAGGGAATGAAACTTTGGCTATTCAAAATGTGAGTATAAAGCAAAACACTTCCTTATTTCACTTTATCTTAGAGCTTAACTGTGCTCATTGAAGTCAATGGCCAATTGTCTTCTGTAGGAGCACAGCTGAGCCTTTACTTTTTTCTCCTCTTTCCTTTAAATGTTAGGTTTAAAATTAGATTTGCCTTTTATTTGATAGATAGCTAGATATCTGGTTTCCTTTTTTCACATCTATTAGAACTTTGGGTGCTTTTTGAGGACCACACACAATTTAAGAAAATACATTTTTGAACATTTTTGCCATGCCACAAGACATAAAATAGTACAGAAAAACTGAGAAGTCATCCTTAAAAGACTGTCTACTGAAACAGTGGGAGAATAACTGACACAAGCTTTGACTTATCTGTTGTTAGCCATCAGCAGGGGAGTCAGCAACTCAATGCACATATTGAACACGCTAGCATTTGTCTATTAAAAATGTCTGCAGAAGAATATGTGCATTTTCAGTAAACCTCAGCAATTAGGACTGGGACAACACATCCCCCCTTTTCTGGCATTTAATAGATCATAGGAAAATTTCATATCATCCATCAAACCAGAATATGATTTAGTGTATTGGATGCTGAGTGCTGCTTGAAGCTTTCAAAGCAAAGTAATATAAATTATTAATTAACTTTCATTCTATTATCTACATCAGAAAACATTGCCCTGATGGACTGCAGAATCAGCTAATGTAGTCTTCTGCTGGGGAGTTGTACCAGATGTTGTCGGAATGATAGGCCGCAAGACTATTGGTTTTACAAGAGGCAAAACACTTATTTTGAAAAATAAGCCTGTGAATTTCAGTTTTTAGTTTGTAAATTAACCCTTCTAGACTTGAACAGCGGCAAATTTAAATCACAATAGCAAATGGAAGGGGTCAGCAAAGTCTGATACAAGCGGCTGATTTTTAGTCAAGTGGTTGCAACTTAAATGATCAGGAGAGAATTTCTAAACCAGTCAAGATAAGATAATAGCAGCTACCCTGAACAGTCACTTGCCAGCCCTTCCAGTATTCAAATTCTGGGCATCTTAACTGTTCAAAGCCTGAACAATCAACTTAAACCAAAGTCCTTGAAGGGCCCTTGCAAATCAAGACCATTGGGTGTGGTAATGCTGAGCCATGTCTGACCCTGTTTGACTTAAAATATAGACAGATGTGTAATTTTGCAGGGAAGTGGAATTACCCGTTTCCCAGGGTCTGAAATGTCATAGAACCGATAGAAAAATGGAAATTAATTGTATATATTAAAATTGTGTTTTTATAAAACAGTAATTAAGGCAAACTTCTGCCAAATAATTTAATCCCTATGAACAATCTGGCCTCTACTGTCAGGCAACGATCACAGCTGCTGTTAAGAGCTGCTCTTAGGTTGCATTCGCCACCAGAAAACCAATTCTCTATCTAGGACTCAAATCTGGGTTCAGGTCTTGGCTCTGCTGTGAAGTTCTTGTGTGACTGTGGAGAGTCATTTACTCTCTTACAATTCCTCTTTTGGACAATGTGGGTGATAATTCTTTGTTTCTCCTACCTTCTTTTTGATCTCTGTGTCACCATCCTGCTACCACTCTGTGATTATACTCTGTGCTTCCCTGCAACCCCACAGACTTCATTCTGCCCCAGGTCTACATCATTCAATGGGGTCTAATGAAAACTCTTCAGCATAGGGAACCAGTTGTCCCACAGAAGGGTACCTGAGTGACGCCTATTCTGATTTCCTGCTGCCGATTCCCCAAACTGAAAGAAGGACTTTGGAATTTGGTGTTATTTATTTATGAAGAGTTCTCTGGAAACTATCTATAAGCATGTATTATTAATCTCTTGGCTTCTTTTGCGTGCTGGTGAGCAGAGATGGTGATCTGTAAATTATTTTACGAACAAAAAGGAATATTTAAGGACAATAATGAGGTCAAACAAGAGCAGAATTAAGACAATATATGCTCCTCTTATTTTCTCATGAGTTTATAAGAAAGAATATGAATTACAGCAAAAGAGTTGTGAAATAAGTGTGTGCCAGAAGTGATTAGGGATGAGACAAATGACTCTTTTTTTAGAGAACTGAAATTATGTCAAAGCATGAATGGACCTTAATCTATACTTTTTCCTTTTTATAGTGATATTGTTGACTGTATAAATGGGAGAATAAAATATTTTAAAATGCTAAGTAGTTCTGATCTCTATGGTTGTGATCACATAACTGAATAAATTTGAACATCAGGATTATGTTGTCACTCTAACTGGCCTTGGGGCTCAAAGCTATCCTTCACTGTCCCCCTACCCTGGCCTGGGGCCCACCTCCCCACTACGACAACTTGTGGGTAGACCGTTATGGGTGTGGGGGCTGTGGCAGGGCCGTAACTAGAGTGGGGCAAATGGGGATCAGGCCCTGGGCTGGATCGGGGCCCAGAGGCACGCTTGGAGCTGCCTGCCCTGGGCACCAGAAATCCTAGTTTTGGCTCTGAGCTGCAGCTAGAGGGCCCTCCTGCCCAGGCTCCACTCCACCAGGTCTGCCTCCAGGGATGGGGCTGGTTGGTGCATGTCACAGGCTCTGCTGCAGCTCCCCAGTAGGTTGTGCCAAGAGTGCACTGTGCACCATTCACCCTTGCCCCCAGATCTATTGAATAAGCGCTGACTTGCCCTGCCCCTTGGTGTGGACCAGCCGGCTCTGGGGTGGGATGGGAGCATGGAGCCTAGGCTCTGGCCGGAGGGACTTGCCTCCAGTGCTGGAGCGCAGGGGCCCTTCCAGCTCTCCCTGGAGCTGTGCTGGTGCTGAGCAGGGTGGTCGGGTAGGGGGCAGGATAAGGCAGGGATCTTAGAGGCTGGAACCCAGAGGCTCTCTTTATGCCAGGGCCCAGAGCTTCAGTCCCTATAGCCCCACCATTGTTCTGGCCCTGATCACTCTTACCTGGGGCAGCAACTTACACCCCTTGATCTCAATATTATTAATTTAAGGTCTGGTCTACACTGCTGCCAGCCATTGATGGGAGATACACAAGCTATATAATGTAGCTTGCATATCGCCTGTCAGTTTATTTAAAATGCTGCACTGTGACATCTCCACTGTGCTCTGGCAATGGGAGACACAGCATTACTCTTTTAAGGCAGGGGGATTTAATGCATTGACTGGAGAGCACTTGCAGAATCAATTATGCAGGTCTCCACAGCCTGCTCGGTTGATCCCACTAAATTGATCTGGGGAGGACATGTCTTAAAACATGAAATTCTTACATACTACTCAGAATAGTAGAATGCAGCCCTTGGTTTGCCATTCAGCTTGTTTCCTGGGTCCTTTTCATGTTTGGAAAATCACTTACTAGTACTGATCCCATGACTTGCACTCCCCTGCATTTATTTTCCTCCCATTCTGTAAGTTCCCCCATCTTCAAAGTGTCTGATGAAGTGGGATTTTCTCCCGCAAATGTGCATGCAATAAATAAGTTTGTTAGTCTTTAAGTGCCACAGGACTCCTAGCTTATTTAGGTTTACAACAATGTCTGCTATTATTTTCTGCATACCCATACAATATCACTTCCATCAGCATACACTTTTTTTCTTGAATATTTGTTTACAGTGAGAGTTCTAGCTGTTGAATTAGCGGGGGGTGGGGGAGAAGTAAAATGAGTATTTACCATTCTGACACACCATAAGGTGTACCTTCAAGATGACATAGGCACTATACTTTCATTTTATTTCTGTGTTCTTTTGTTTTGTCATCATTATAGAAGTACAAATGAAGGCAACCACTGGAGATAAGTGGTGATGTTATCTTCCAAAACTACAATACAAGAGGTATCTCATAAACATACATGCTCGGCCTGATATCCTGCTTCCTACATTTGTTATATGTAGTGCGTCTCAGCTGGGGCTGTCCCCGAGGGGGGCAGGCCCTGGGCCAATCAGCTTATGGATTCCCTGCTTCCCCCTGAGTGGTGTGGGGCAGGCCAGTCCAGAGGCTGGGCTCCATGCTCTTGCCCCACCCCTTGCCTTTGGCTTGCTGATCAAGGCAGTGGGGCTGGGGGAGTGGGCAGCATGGCAGTTGGGGAGGCAGCAGTATGGGCTCTGATCTGTCTTGCTGGCAATGGGGCAGTGCAGGGCCCATGTAACCATGGGGCTCAAGACAGTCACCCCGCTCGCCACCCCCACCCCCAGGACAGCCCTGTTCTAAGCAGACCAAGTCTGGCACTGGAAAGTTTGCTTAGGACTTGATTTTTATCACAACACATAAAACAGTACTCAAGTCTTGATGTACCCTATTTTTAAAAACATACAGGTTAGCTGTTAAGTGAAAGACAAAATGAGATGGTAATTATCACTTATGTAACATTAACTAGCTATAATCTTCGCAACCGGAACTGGTAGAAAATTCTCCAGCACTACAGTTTCTTCACAAAATGGCAATTTGTTGAACCCAAAACACTCAGTTTAAACTCAGCTATTCACGTAAGAAATTATGCCTGGTTTCCTGCGTGTTTACCTAGTGAGCTTAAGGCAATCCACCATGTGGTCTACCCCAGGCCCAGGGGGCCATGGGCCCCAGGCTCCAGCTGGAGCTCACATGGCTTTCAGGTTCCCTGATGTTGATTTGGGCATCTGGAAGACTTTTTGGCAAGCTTGTTTCCTAGGGTACCTGACATTCAGAGCAACTGGCTCCCCAGGCTTTGGGAGTCAGGAACTCTGGAGAGCCAACTGGCTCCAGTGATTAGTCCTGGAAGTCCTCTTAGTTGCAGAGTGAAATGGACATGATTCTTATCACTGCTGCCTACCTCTTAAGAGCAATGGTGCTACTACTGCTGCAGCAGATCCAAGGGGATATATTTTGGTTCAGAAACCTCATGTTTTGGTGTTTCAGAAGTGAACTTTTTTCTTTTGGAAATTTCAGATTTACTACAAACAATAATTGCAGAAACCAAAAAGTTGGAATTTCCCATGGAGTAGAAATTCTGAGTTTCAGCCAGTTCTAATCACAACAGTCTCTCTGTGTAGTTGAGTATTATCCCTGTTTTACAGATGGGGAAACTGAGGAAGAGAGAGTGCATGGGTTGACTGAGGCATCTCTTCAAGGGAGTACAGGCACTGTTTTTCACCTACTCCCAAAGCTCATGACCCAAGGATGAATTATGATTTCTGCTGTACAAACTCTGTGCATCCGTACAGGTCTATCAGTGCAACCCTGTATAAAGCCCTCTTGTATAGGACCTTCACTGATAATTTTTAACACCAGTTTTCAAATCAGAAGACGATTAGAATATGGAAAATAGTCATCTATGAAATGCTAAGTTTAGTGATAGATATTTGGAAATGGAATATTCCAGACATAGTGTCTATTGTTTGTTTATTATATATTGATGCTATGAAATTCGAGAGACAAAAAGATGTCAGTGGTAATGGTTTAGAAAAAATTTAGGTGCCAGCTGAGCTGTAGTTTATATTCAAGACCCTGGTACTACCAAAATTTACACACTGTGTGATTTCAAAAACTTAAGCTGTCCCGGGACAGTCGATGCATTACTCATGGGAATATAGTCAAGCACATGTGCAAATGATTGCAGGATTGGGGATTGTATTTGTGAACACATTTACTGCCAGAACTGTGAAAATTTTTTTGCCAGAGACTTTGTTGGCGCACGCACGCACGCACGCACACACACGCACGCACACACACACACACACACACACACACACACACACACACAGAGTAACACCAGAATATTGGGCAGAATTGAGCTGGTTTTGCTGAATTGTTCATTTTTGAGGGGAAAAAGACAAATTCTGAAAAGCCAAAGTTGTTTGTTTCAGCCTATTTGAACTGAATCCTTTAATTTTTTCAATTAAAAGAGGCTTTTCATTTCTAAATCTCCCACAATATTTGTAAAGAACATGTTATAACATTGTCAAAAGTCAATTAAAAAGATCTCAAATAATGTTTTGAACAATTTGAGTCACCAGAAGTTTTGAAAAAAAAAAGGTTTTGATTTGATGTGAAACAATATTTTTTAAAAATTGCTAAGTGAACCAAAAACTCTGTTATGCACCCATCCATATTAGTAGCCAACTATAGTATGGCAAGAGTTTTGTTCTAAGGAAACCATGAGCATGGCCATATTTTAAATCATGTTTGTTATATTTTGTAAATTTAATTACAAATAATTCCATTTCTCTTTAGAGGTTTTCTGTGCAAGAGGAATTCTCGGATAAAGAGAGTGCCTTAAACATAAGGAGACGTAGGGAATCAGCCTGCATCATGAAAGAAACATGGTCTGTGTGCCTTGTATAAAGGCTTCCTCCTACACATTGCAGGCAGTAATTTTAACTATTCAGTTTTTCTTCATAAATACTTTTAATAAATTGAAGATGGAAAACTATGTCATTGGTTTGGAAATTTAGGTGGCAACTATGTAATGCACAATAGTTAGCAAATGAAAAAGGAAGGCTGAGATCTGCTAAGTTCTATAGGCTTCCATTGAAACCAGTGGAGCTGAGGAGCCTATATATCAGGCTTGGCCAAACTGTGGCTCTTGAATGAAAAATTGTGGCTCCTGGAAGAACATCAGCAAATCAGTTTGGGAAAGTAGCCCCAGCCTAGGAGTTCAGGAGGCGGGTCAGGACGGTGGGAAGAAGAGCAGTGTGGTTGGGGATGGCAGGGAGAAGTGCAGCATGGTCAGGATTTTAAAAAAGTCACCACTGTCCTGCAGTCTTCTACACTGAGCAGCAGCTAAGTTTTTACTGTATAGGCCTAACTTTCATGGTAACCTTAAGTAATTATTTAGAATCCGACATTAGTAGGATCAATATTTGTCTTCTTTTTACGATAAAATTAAAGTGTGCAATGAATTTTAAGCTTAGTAATTTTGGAGTAGGTAAAAGTATGTGGCTATATGCCTCAGTGTGGCTCTCGAAGGTTTAATAATCAATTTGTGTGGCTCTTGAGTTCTGTAAGTTTGGCCACCCTTGCTATATATCTTTATGGATCTGGCTTGTAAGTGACCAACTTGCTTACATGCTTGTAAGAGCTGTAATTCACTGACAATACTGATAAATCTCAGAGATTGTTGTTTGGCATGTCTTTATTAAATTTTCAGTCCTGCACTGAGGACCACCAGGCTTGTTCCATTGACTTTACTGGGGCTCTTCTTGGATCCCCTTGTCTGACTTTCATTGCAGGATTGAGGCCTCAATGGCTATGTTTATGCTTGGGGCTTAAGTTGATTTAAGAACGCCCTAGGCACAGTTGGAGTTCATTAAGTCAACTCAAGCACTTGCTTAAGTCAACTTAATAACTCTTGCCCTTAAAGTTTAGTTTAAGGGTTGTTGATTTTATTAAGGTGACTAAATAGCATGTGCCCATTAAAATCAACTTAATAAAGTTAACTTAATGCAGTAGAGCCTTTTAAATCGAATTTATGAAGTCAACTTAAGCCAGGGGACCTATTTAAATGTGTCCTTAAGTGTGACTTTAAATGTGTTCCCTGGCTTCAGTTGACTTCACAAAGTCTACTTAAACAAATGGGGCCTCACTGAGGCAAAATCTATACTGATGATGGCAAAATCGCTGCCATCAGCCCTGCATTCTGGGAGCGCTTAGCAGTGAGTAGGAACTCACTGCTGCGCTCCTGGAAGTCTGTGCTGGAAGCCATCGCCCCCAGGAGATGTTGGGGAAAGCTGCAAGGAATTTATGTTCAGCTTTCCTCAGTGTGTCCTGGTGGCTTAGAAAGTCACTGGCACTTATGCAAAACATTTACATGCCTTGTGTACATGCTGATTGACTGCTGCAGAAAAGTGCCCTAAGTGTAGACTAGGGCTAAGTAAACTTAATAAAGTTGACTTAAAGTAGATCTTATTAAACTGACTTAGCTGAGCCGTGTAGTATAGACATAGCCAACATGCCTTCCTGAAATGACTCCTTGTGTTCATTGGATAATTTGCTCCTTCAGGTTTTTCCTCAGCAATAGTTGAAACCAGTTTAGGTCCTGATCCTAAAGGGTGTGAACACCTGAAACTCACTTTCCAAGACTAGTGTCTGTGTGACAACTATTGGTTAGGAAAAATGAGGAGACTTGCACATTTTAAAAACTGTAGTTTGAATTCTGGTGTAAGGCACACGTGCAGGCTTGAGCAGGCATTCTTTTAACTTTCTGAGCACATGCTTATCTGAGTCTCAGGATATCAAACAAGTAAACTTTCATTTGATGTTGGTGGAACTTGCAGACACTCAGTGCAGTCTGCTTTACATGAAATCACTGCAAGATTATGGCAGTTCACCCATTATGAATGTGGTATTTTCAGATTTTCATAATTAAAGTATATTTTAAAATTATAAAGCATAAGAAATACATAAACATATTACATTTATCTAATATTGTTTTGGATTTAAATCAGTGAAGTGTGGATATTAGCATTTTAGGATGAAATCTGCAATACCTACATAATAAATTATCACCTTAATGTTGTTCTGTAATGCTTTAGGAATTGGAGATTTGATCGTTAACTGTAAATTTATATCCTGTCACTTTTTTGTCACAACAATATATGTAGTAAATAGATATAGATATACATCAAATGCTTTATGTCAGAAGATAGCTTGCAGAAATCATTATAAATGTAATAACAAGGCTGAAGTGCATTTTGTTTTCTTCCTAATAGATCTTCAGTGTAGAGGTGTTAAGTTGCACAGTACAGTCATGATTGAATTTAGTCCTGTAATGTTGGAAAGGTGTTTTTGCTATGCCTTTTGGACTCTAGGAAAATAACTTGTCAGATACTGTAGTTTTTCATTCCTTGATATCCATTCCATGTAGATGGTGATATACTATATATATACCCCCCCCCAACCACACACATACATACATTTGCAATATTTGAGGTTGCATTTCCTGTAGAGAGAATGGATTTCCCAAGAGTCACTGTATGAGCAGAAATGGTTTGAAATTATACTTAAGAAATTCATGAGGTAACAAATTATTATTTTATTTCATTTTTCATTCCTGTGCCTGGATGACTTTGGGTATTGTTGAGCACTTAATATTCTTTTTCTTGCCTTTTCTTCTTTAGACCAGAAAACTGTTATTACTTAAATGACAAAAATTTCCAATACATCTGTTAAATATTTCTTTTAGCATTCATTGTCAGCTGTGAAGCTCTATTAAGTCAGAAATAGCTTACAATGAAAGATTTTTTTTATTATATGTCATACCAGGTTAGCTTATTTTTAGAAATATTGGCCAAACATTTTAATAGAATATTGTCATTTATTTCACCATTGGATCATCATAAATATCTGGTGGATATATTAGGTGTACCTAATATTTTCTTTTTCTTGTCATTACTGACAAAGCAGTCACTTGTGGAGAACCTGGTTGTTAATATAGCTATGAGAGAAAAAAAATTGCCAGCAAAATCAGTAACATCCCACTGTAAACCAATAGAATAAGTTGTAAATTATTATAGCTTTAACCCCTTCCTTGAAGGGAATCAAAATCAATGAAAAAACAATGACCCTGCCCTCAAATCTGTTTCCAACACAAACATGGAGATGGTAAGAGTTCAGGATCCTGATCAAAGGAAGAAAGGAAAGAAACAGAACACAGACCTTGGACATCAGAAAAGCAGATTTTCACTCCCTGAGGGAACTGATGGGCCGGATCCCTTGAGAGGCTAATCTGGAAGGGAAAAGTGTCCAAGAGAGCTGGCTGTTATTTTAAAGAAACCCTACTAAAAGCACAGGAGGATACCATTCTGATGTGCAGAAAGGAAAGCAAATATGGAAGGTGCCCAGTGTGGTTTAGCAGAGAACTCTATGGTCAGCTGAAACACAGAAAAGAAGCTTACAAAAAGTGAAAGCTTGGACAGATGACTAGGGAGGCCTGTAAAGATATTGCTCGGGCCTGCAGGCATAAAATCAGAAAATCCAAAGGGCAAGTGGAGTTGCAGCTAGCAAAGGATGTGAAGGATAATAGGAAGGGGTCTGTCAAGCACACCAGTAACAAGAAGAGGAGGATCAGGTGTAGGTCCCTTAGGCTATGTCTACATTTAGACTGTTAGTTCGAATTGTCTTAATTCAAACTAATCAAGTCAAACTAATTATGATTAGTTTGAATTGAGTCAATTCGAACTAACATGGCCAGACTGGGCAAATCAATTCGAACTAGCATGTCCATGAATGGGAAATGCTAGTTCGAATTGGAGTAGGGGCACCATGGGAGGTGTGGCAACATGGCCCCCTAGTAGGGCCATGCCACCACCCAATCCCTTGCCCCGCTCCAAGCCCTTTGACCCTGGAACAGGGAAAAGGATCCCCTGGCCAGCTCTAGCCACCCTGCAGCTAGAGCTGAGCAGGGGATGTTTTTCCCCATCCCCAGCTCAGAAGACAGGAGCCAGGCAGGGGATGTATTTCCCCACTAGGGCTCCCTGGGGCCAGCCCCCCCCCCAGCACAGTGGGGGTGGGGGAGAAGAGAATGCCCCCCTGCACTGTCAGCGCAGCCGGAGGAATCCCTTCTCCCCCACCCAAGCTGCACTGTCAGCAACCATCAGGGGAATCCCTTGGCCCTGAGCTGTCTGCGCAACGGGGGTGGGGGAGAAGTGATTCCCCGGCCCCAAACTGACAGCACGGGGCCAAGGGATTCCCCTGGCTCCAAGCTGACAGCACAACCTCAGCGGGGGAGAAGGGATCCCCCTGCTTCTCTCCGGCTGGCCACTCGCGGGGAAGGCACTCCGGGGGGGGGGGACTTCTGCAGAGCTGACTGCCTGGGGGGAAGGCACTCCATGAATGGCTTTGGCAGAGCTGGCCACTGGCAGGGAAGGCACCTCTGCTGGAGGCTCCATCGCATCCAGCAGGGATGGAGCCACCTTAAAGGGTGCGTTCCCTGCGGGCGGCCAGCTCTGCAGAAGCCATCCATGAGGATGCATTCTCTGCAGGCGGCTAGCACGGATGGAGACACACATGGGGCTGTCTTCTTCATGCGTGACCAGCCACGCTGGTGTGTGGGCTGGTATCCTTGTTCCCAGCCTAGGGACAGGAACCCCATTGCTCCCCTCAGTCTGATGCAGTGGGGGGGGTGAAGGCAACTTTGGGGCTGCTGGCCCCAGGTGCTGAAGGGATGGTCTTCATCCCAGGGTGCAGCGCACCCTGGGAGGAATGTCATTCCTTGTCAATTCAAACTCAGTAAGTTTGAACTGACGTGGCCACACTGGGTCCATTCAAATTACTAGGTTCAAATTGACCCTGACTTCAAAGTCAAATGAGGTTTGACCAATTCAAAGTCATCTTTCTTCAGTTCAAACTGAGGAGTTCCTCATGTTGAATTGAGGAAAGTCAGTGTGGCCATGCACTTAACTGAATTCCAATTGATTGTCATCAATTTGAATTCAAGTCTAAATGTAGACATACCCTTACTGAATGGGGCAGGTATCCTCATGGTGCATGATGTGGAAAAGACAGAAGTGCTCAATGTTTTTTTTACCTCAGTATTCACCGGCAGGGTCAGCTCCCAGGCTGCTACACTGGGTAACACAGAATGGAGAGGAGAGCGACCTTCTGTGATGAGAGGCCAGGTTAGGAACTACTTAGAGAAGTTGGATGTGCAAAAGTCTATGGGACCAGATGAACTGCATCTGAGGGTGCTGAAGGAGTTGGCTGGTGTGATTGCAGAGCCACTAGCCATTACCTTTAAAAACTCGTGGCAAATGGTGAGGTCCCAGCTGATTCGAAAAAGGCAAATGTAGTGTCTATCTTCAAGAAAGAGAAAAAGGAGCACTCAGGACTACAGACCAATCAGCCTTACTTCAATCCCTGGAAAAATCATGGGGCAGGTCCTCAAAGAATCCATTCTGAAACACTTGGAGGAAAATGGAGTGATCAGAAACAGTCAGCATGGATTCACCAAGGTCAAATTGTGCTTGACCAAACTGATTGCCTTCTATGATGAGATGACGGGATATATGGATGCGGGAATAGCCATTGATGTGATGATATACCTCGACTTTAGCAAAGCTTTCGATATGGTTTCCCACAGATTTCTTGTCAGGAAGTTAAGTAAATATGGCTTGGATGAATGGCCCATAAGGTGGATAGAAAGCTGGGTAGATCATTGGGCTCAGCAGGTAGGGATCAATGGTTCAACGTCTAGCTGGCAACCAGCAAATAATGGAGTGCCTCAGTGGTTGGTCCTGGGGTCAGTACTGTTCAACATCTTCATTAATGATCTGGATGATGGGATAGATTGCACACTCAGTAAATTAATGGATGAAACCAAGCTGGGGGGAATGGTAAATACACTGTAGGGCAGGGGTAGGATTCAGGGAGACCTAGACAAACTGGATCACTAGGTCAAAAGAAAGCTCATGAGGTTCAACAAGGACAAATGCAAAGTCATCAACTTAGGATGGAAAATTCCAATGTACTTTTAGAGGCTGGGGGCTGATCACCTAACTAGCAGCACTGTAGAAAAGGACCTGGAGGTTGTGGTGGATGGGAAACAATGTTCTCTTGTTGACAGGGAGGCGGGGATGGGATTTGATAGCAACCTGCAATTACTTGAAGGGGTGCTCCAAAAAGGTAGGAGCTAGGCTGTCCTCAGTAGCAACAGAAGACAGAACAAGGAGCAATGTTTTCAAGCTGCAGCTGGGGCAGTTGAGGTTGGATATTTGGAAAAGCTTTCTCACTAGGAGGGTGGTGAAGCATTGGAATGGGTTACCTAGGGAGGTGGTGGAATCTCCATCTTGGCAGACATTTAAGGCTTGATTAGACAAAACCCTGGCTGAGATGATTTAGTGGGTATGGTCCTGCTTTTAGCAGGGGGTTGGACTAGATGACCTCATGAGGTAAGTTCCAACCCTATGATTTTATGATTGTTTATGCAGAAAAATGGCAGATTTTGTAAGTGCAAAAATCCATGGTTTTGTTCTGACGTGAAATAGAAAAACTGATGGTAAAGCATGGAGTTTTCATGAAGACATTGATGACCATTGATGAAGGATGTCACATTTTTTATCTTTACCAAATTAAAAAAAATAATTTATGACAGTTGATATTTTCATACTTCTCATATTACTGTGGCTGCTAGTGATTTGTTTAAATGTTGACCTTGCACTGTTATCTACCTGAGTGGAGAAAAATTGAGGTCAATTGACTTGTGCACATGAATAGTGTCATACTCCAAATACAAATCTGGCAGGGCCAGCTCAAGGGGTTGTGGCGCCCCAAGCCAACTTTTGCTATTATGCCCACCATTTCATGTGCTTGTAGGGGCAGAAGAGGCAGGGCCAGGCCAATGGTCACATGTTGGCATGTTCTGCTGCCCCTAAGGTTTGGTGCCCCAAGTGCAGGAGGGGTGAGGCCCAGCCGGTGTTCACGTGGTGGTGTCTCCTGGCACCCCTAAGCTTTGGTGACCCGAGCCAGCCCCATAAGCTGGCCCTGAAATCTGGATCCTATGTCTGAGCAGAAATCACCTGGTCATTGCCTTTTTTTGGGGGGGGTTAAAAATTATTCTCTAAAAATCCCTAATATGGGAAAACCTTAGCTGTCATGGTTGGAATTCTTCACCTCTTCAGATTCCATTACTTCTGAATGTACACTTTTACAATAAAGTGCTTCAGAAGATCAAGATTGATTAGATTAGACTGAAGGCTATTAGTGGTCTATTTCTTAAGGAGAAATTAATTAAGATAAATAATATTTTAAAAATCCCAACAAAACAGTAAAGTTGGAAAACCCTGAAGTAAACTGATTTGGTGCACTTCTTGACTAAGTATGCCTTGAGACAGACTCTTTATGAATTTCTTGTCTAGTTTTAAAAATGAGAGTCTTGTGGCACCTTAAAGACTAGCAAAAGCTATGCCCAAAGAAATTTATTAGTCTTTAAGGTGGCACAGGACTCTTGTAGGTTTTGCTGTATACACACTAACAAGGCTATCTTCTGGAACTTGTCTAGTATTCTCAAACATATCTAATCATGTAACCATGATTTCTGAAATATCCGCCAATACTGCAGAGAGTTTCCAGAACACTAGGATTTATATGATTGGATAATACTGAATGTAAAGATCCCTTCCTGTTGAACAATTAGGATGCAAAAGTTCCAATTAGCTCCAATTCCTGCTTCTATAAGGAAAACAATATAAATGTTGCCTTTAGGTTTGTGTTCATTCGGTGATTAATAACTTAGAATTTTCATTGACAGCCCAGATGGTAAAATAATTAAGACAACTTAATTAAAAATATGGCAGTAGTGACTGGAAAAATTCCGTGTGTGGTTCCCCTAAAACAGGCTCGGCAGCCCAAAAGATAAGAAATTCTTTCAAAAACCAAGTGTTTTGAGAGCTGCAATGGGTGTAGGCTCCTGGTGAAGGGTAGAAGAAACTGGGCCAAGAAGCTGTTGCAGGAGTGGGCCCCCTGCCAGGTCTCCTGGTGGTGGTAGGGAGCCCAGAGCTTGGGGTGGGTCACCCATGGGTCCCTCAGTGGCATGGGGGGCTCAAAGACAGGGTGCAGGCCATCTGCAGGGTCCCCTTGTGGTGGTGGTGGGACAAGAGTACAGAGCTACAGGGGACAGTCAAAGAGTCACATGAGGCTCTGGAGCTACAAGGCTGTAGATTCCTGCCCTAAAAGGTTTATAAATTTGCTATCGCATTCTTCTATCCATAATATTTACTGTTAACCAATATCCTGCTTAATAAGCAGAGGTGTGTCGCAGACCAGCCCTGGGGAAAAAGATCTGAACACAGGCTAACTGTCAAATTACAGTTGTTTTCCTAGATTAAATGCCATTCTATGACAAAACGACAAGCCAGATTTTTAACAGCTTTAAATCACTGCTGTGCTGATTTACACCAGCTGAAGATCTAGCCCAATAATTTAAGTTTTAGATGCCGTGAATGACAAACATATCAGTAACGTGTATCAGGTGTCATCAGGTATAAGCTTTGAGTTGCATTTGAACTTTGCTGATTTTTACAAGGGGTTAGAAAAGTTACACATTTCCTATGGCCAAGATAGTTTTACCTGAAATGTCTCCCCCTATCAAATTAATGTCTTGCTTAATTTGTCTGTGTTACCATAGGTTTATTAAGTTAGGTATTAATAAACTGCTCCAAGTTTCACCTCAATTAATCAGTTTTGCATTTTTGTGTGTATGTGCATGCAGGTGGTGTTTGCATTGCTCAGTCGCTAAAAATCCCCCGTGAACCGAGACTCGGAGAATTTGACAAGATCATCAAGCGCTTGTTGGAAACTCCTAATGCTCGAGCAGTGATCATGTTTGCAAATGAAGATGATATTAGGTCCTTGTTTTCTTATTTTTTTTATATTAAAAAGTTCCCTTTTTATAAAAAGTCCTTTTCTGGTAGCACTTGCCTGATTTCTTAATAGATTTCAAAGTTTCAATCCAATATAAATATATGTAAGAACTATACTGCAATTATACAGTATGCTATGCCACTGTTCCACAGAGAACCCCAAATGTTCTAATTTCTAACAATGAAGATGCTGCAATTGTAACCTGAGAAAAATATGTCTAAGGATAAAGATAAGGCAAATTAATACTTACAGTGTTGTAGCTTGAGTCCTGAATTCTGTGTCATTTGAGAAATATGCTATGGACTGTCAGAACAATTGACTAATTGGTTAAAGCCAATCTATTTATGTATAGCCAGAACTTCTGCTGCAGGGGGACTGTAGTCAGAAACCTTTTTTAAGTAAATGCATTATATCTAATTAGTTGTTTGTTTCTTTACAGGCGAATATTAGAAGCAGCTAAGAAAACTAATCAAACAGGACATTTTCTTTGGATTGGCTCAGATAGCTGGGGGTCAAAAATTTCACCTGTTTACCAACAGGAAGAGATTGCAGAAGGAGCAGTCACTATTCTTCCCAAAAGAGCATCTATTGATGGTAAGAAGAAATAATAACAATACAAAAGACACAGAGGTAGACTTATAGGGGTATGTGTAGGCTGGAGTCTTAGGTCGACAAGGAAAGTTAAGTTGATCTAAAGACTCTGACAGCCATACTAGGCTTTTATTAAGCTGACTTAAGTGCTTCCTTAAGTCACCTTAATAACACTGCCTTTTTGACTTAACACTTAAATCAACCTTAAGTCGACTTAAGCCAACATAGATGTAGCTGTGTTAGTTCAAACTAAATAAATTTGAACTAAGCAGTTAGTTTGAACTAACTGCATTTTTTAGTTGGAACTAAAAAGTTAGTTGAACTTAGAAAACATGGCTAGGTCAAATTAAAAAGCTGTGGTTAGTTCGAATGAACCAGGTACTGCTTAGTTTGAACTAAGCACGTCCAAACTAAGCTTTCAGATGTATACGCATATAACGTTACCTAATACAGCCTCCACTGTAGATATACCCATATTTAGCTGATGTCTTCCACTTACTTTAGTGGGTGATGAATGTAATATAGATGTCTATGGGAACTGAGGGCACTTGGCAACTTGCAGCATTGGGCCTTTATAGTATACTGATGTTGAATTGGAGAGTTTATTGACCACCTGCTTTGCATTTTCTTCAGCTATAATATTTTACACCAGCATTATTGATTTATTTAATCAAATAATTTTTGCTGCAGTTTCAAGAACATTTTTTCTAAATCAATTATTAATAAATATTAATAGCAAAATACTTATTTTTATTTACTAATACCAATTCAATCTTTTTAAAATATATATATATTCAGGCAGCTTATATCACTATGCAATGGAGATATGCATTGCATTCTTGTTATAAAATCTAAACAGATCTACTAGAAACTTCTAAATGTATTCTTCTGTCTCTTTTGTTTCATAAGATATTTTGCTTCTTTTGTTAAATTTAGGATTTGACAGATATTTTCGGAGCCGTACCCTTGCTAATAATCGAAGAAATGTGTGGTTTGCAGAATTTTGGGAAGAGAATTTTGGATGCAAGCTAGGATCACATGGAAAAAGAAACAGCAATATCAAGAAATGCACAGGTAACACACTAGAATATGTATTTTTGTGGGGTTTTTTAATCCATTAGAAGACAGAGTGGTAGGGAACTTTTTTGGTGTCTTGATTGGTTGCTTAAGACAAATTTTGCTGTATTCTTATACCATCCTCATTGCACCATAAAACATAAGTTTTAAGATTTGAA
Organism: Podocnemis expansa; assembly: GCA_007922195.1. Classification (NCBI taxonomy): domain Eukaryota; kingdom Metazoa; phylum Chordata; order Testudines; family Podocnemididae; genus Podocnemis; species Podocnemis expansa. The sequence continues at coordinate 8,978,516 of ML682013.1, forward strand.
ATCTAATTCCTTCTTGTCTATATTGGAGGGTGCAAAGGCTTATCATGGTGTAACTTTATTCACATGTATTTCGGGCCAGCCTTACAGAGTGTTTCACTTTAGGAGAGCACCATATTTTTAATACTATGTAACTTAAAAGATTTGAACAAGTCAACAGAGATTGGTACACCCATAAGGAAAATGTGATAGGTTTTAGCAAAAGCAAAATGGGGCTTGCTGGGAAGCAAAAAAAGTGTCTTTAATCTAGTGACATCGGAAGGTGGTTCCGCTTTGGTTAAATATTTGAACTGAGTTTCAGGCTAGTTCTTATTTTTCACTGCATTTTTGTTCCACACAAAATACATATCTCTACCTATGTTCTTAATGAAAACAGAAACAAAACTGATCTCTTGATCACTCTTGATACACATAAGCTACCAGTGACCTTACATGTCTTCTTGATGTTTAAGCAAATTCTGAAGTCCTTACTCAATTTATATACTCTGTTTAAGAATTGAGTAAGAACTGAATAATCACCTCCCTCTGTCATTCTCTAATATACTCGTCTTGTGAACAATGAACAAAAAACTTGATGCATCTAGTGCTTGGTTCTAAATGTAACCAGAGTCTATCAGCTCAGGTGTCTCAGCTCATCAGAACTATGAATTTGAAACACAAAATGTTCATCTCTGAGGTGCACAGGATACCAGCTAGACAAGTTTTTATTCATCCAAATCAACTCTTTGAAATGGAACAAACTGGGAGCCAGTGTGGTCTCTGGAGCACAGTTGTAATATGCTCCAAGTGTAAATTATTGTAATGTAACCTTACATTCTGCATTCTAACTGCAAAAGTAAGGGCCTTTGTTCTCAGCAAAATGCAGAATGAAATACTCATGGACACCACTACTGATTCACATTCTGAAACAGCCAAAGATCCAATAGGGCCCTCAGAATATAGACATTTAGTTATAAATTCTGGTTATACATATGAAGGGAAAGAAATCCCCTTATTGTCCAAACCCTGAGAGTGCCGAATATCCGGTACAGTTGGATCTGATGAGTCATGGAACAGCTTCCTGATGGTATTGCAGCCCACATCATTTCAATCTCTCATTAGGGCCTCTCATGTACAATAGAATGGAAGTATGACAGACTAGGATCCTGTACTCTGCCTCCCCCATAAGAAGACCTTGAGGCAAATGAATCATAGTATATCAATATCTTCAAGGGCCTTTCAGAGACTAAAGAATAAAATGACTGACCTGTGACTTTATCTAGTTCTTTGCAGGTCTAGAGATGTGTTAACAATACCTCTTAGTCAAATGTGTTCTGATAAAGTGGTTGTAAGCATTAAAGGAGTAGAAGCAGAAAATGTCTGAACCAGATTTTATTATAGAATAAGAATATCAAAGGAAAAGTATGAACATAAATTTTCCAAAAAGAACAAACTTCAGTTTTGAGAATCTTGGGATACCTTCCCCCGAGATACCTTGTCCTTTCCTTCCCCATCACCATATTAGGATTTTAGTTTCTTCCTTCAAGGTATTTGGGCACTCACCTCCTTACTGCTCTGGTCCTCTGTTTCCACCAACTACACCCAGATGTCAGCTTAATGCTCCCAGCCATGTTCTTTATTTACAGGTGATCCCTCCACCAACTAGATACACACACAGGTCAGCTTCCCTGCTCAGCCTTCTTGTGCTTCTGCCTGAGATCCTTCATAGCCTGGGTTAGCTGAGTGACTCTCCTCTGTTCTTCACTAGCATCTTTTCCTGTAGACTCTCCCAGTTGGCTCCACTCCCCTTTCAATTCAGGCTCAAGGGCTAAGCCTGCACCTTATTATACTTCCTTTTGGAACAACTGCATCTGCAGTTGTCTGCTTGATCTCAGTATGGAACTTTCCATCTCACATTTTTCTGCTAGCTGACCCTTTAAACTGGAGAGAAGCAGATACAGTCCCAGCTTGCCATATTACAAGTGTAGGCTGTGCATCTGTTATTTCTGACCATTATCCACAAAAGGGACCTGCTCAAACTCTGTAGCACACCAATACACATTGATCCATTGAAAGGGGTGGGCTATATAAAGGGCTACAGCTATAGCCAATGCCACAACACAATCTCCTTAATAATCACCCTCAACAAACACATCTACCAGGAGGGTGATGAATGTCAAGTTTATCAGTCTCAGATGATTTTTATTGTCAGGCCTTTGCTTGTTCTCTCTTTTAAGAGATGTGAAACCAATGTTCCCTCGCTATATATTAACGGTCCAAGGGGGGGTTGGGCCCAGCTGTCAGCTCATACTCTGAAGTACCTTTAGAATGAGTGAAACTCGTTAGAATTTATATAATTCTTCTGATTTATACTACATGGGTCTTCTACCAGAAAGGATGCCAGTGAAATCCAAATCCAAATCCAAGTAGTTTGATCCATAATCTTAATAGAAAGCACTTCAGGTGGGGGAAAAGGGCTCAACTATAATCCGAATAATCACAAACTGGATTCACCAGATTTCTGCAGATTTCACAGTTCTGCTGATCAGGATTTCCTCTAAATCACAACTGTAGTGTATACAGGTGGGTGAAGTTTTTCAGACAAATGTTTTAATGTCCTAAATAAATAAAGTTTTGGCAGATCCCAAAGCAATAACAAAATTCACACACTCTCATTACATGCTTTCAGTAAAATTGTTTTGGGAATGCTAGATTCACAGTTGTAGAACTTTCAGATAAGCAAAGGCACTATCTTGAAATTGTGTGGGGAGTTCTCCCCAGCGCCATGGCACAAGGACATCAAAATGGGAGTTGTCTTCTTGGTGGAGAAATATGTGGTAATCACTCTGTGGAAGCTGGTAACTCCAGACTGCTTCTTATCAGTTGCTAATCAGTTTGGTGTCAGGAAGCCTATCACTGGTGTTGCATTCACATCATTGTGCAGGCCCATTACTAGCATTCTGCCACAAAGGACTGTGACTTGAAAACATGCATGGCTTTATGCAATGGGATTCCCTAACTGCAGAAGGGTAATAAATAGCACACCTACCCCAGTGATGGCCTTAAACCATTTTGTGGTGGAGTACATCACTAGAAAGAGTATTTCTCTACGGTATTGCAGGCACTTGTGGCTCACTGGTGTCGTTTCACTGATAGCAGTGTAGCTTGGTTAGGTACAGTGCAGGAGGCCTGTACAGAAATCTACAAGGAGGGCCTTTCTTTCCAGATCAGAGGATTCCAGTGGGAGATGCTGAAATGTTCAAAGTGATCCTGAGAAGCCCAGCATACCTGTTACTCCCACCTTGTGAAGCCTTACATGGAAAATCTAGACAGCAGCAAGAAGTGCTTCAACAATAGGCTTGAGCAAGTGGATAATGACCACTGAATGTGTGTCTAGCAGACTGAAGGATCGCTAGCGTTGTCTTTTTAGTGGGTTAGACCTATATGAGGACAGCATTCCTAGAGTCATAGCAGCCTGCTGTTCACTCCATAAGATTTGCGATGGTAGAGGTGTGAATAGTTTCCCCTCAGACAGAACGTGGAGGTAGATCACCCAGTGGCTGATTTTGAGCATTCAGATACCAGTGCTATTGGTGGAGTCAGTGGGTGGGAGTATTCAGATCTGGGAGGCTATGAAGGAACCATTTAGACAATGAGTTCCAGGAATATGTCTTTCTATAAAGCATTCCTTATGCTTTGTTAACTTGCTGCCTTGAATGCAAATGTTGATGATTAGCTGCGGACTGTGATTTGTAGTGTGCAAATGTGCCAGTAGTCACTGTGTATTAATTCCAACAGCAACCACTCTGTGTAGGAAACAAATAAACATTGATTATCTTTCAGAGAGTATTTATTTTATTAAATAGCAATGAATAAAACAGAGAAAATGCTTGGTTGATAAGGAGATAACACTGAAAGGAAGTCCCCCGAGAGACACTTTCATAGCTATGTGTAACTCAGTTATCATTTTGGAAGCTGTCCAAAGAGGTAGCGTGAATGGGATACTTGTTGTGAGTCAGGAAGATGCAAGCAATGGATGGTAGGAGTTTAGGGAGTGCATGGCAAGCAGTTCTGCATTAACTGCAGTGACAGGCAAGCACACATGTGTTCTGCCTGCAGAGCGATTTGCTTCTCCATCACTTTTATGATTCATAGAATCATAGAATCATAGGGTTGGAAGGGACCCCACAAGGTCATCTAGTCCAACCCCCTGCCAAAAAAAGCAGGACCACTCCCATTAGATCATCCCAGTCAGTGTTTTGTCCAGCTGGGACTTGAACACCTCCAGAGATGGAGATTCCACCACCTCCCTAGGCAACTTATTCCAATGCTTCACCACTCGCCTAGTAAGGAAGTTTTTCCTAATATCCAGCCTGGACCGCCCCAGCTGTAACTTGAAACCATTGCTTCTCGTTCTGCCCTCTGTTACTACAGAGAACAGTCGAGCTCCCTCCTCCTTGGAGCAACCCTTCAAGTAGTTGAAGGTTGCTATCAAATCCCCCCTCAGTCTTCTCTTCTGCAGGCTAAATAAGCCTAGTTCCTTCAGTCTTTCTTCATAGGGCTTGTGCTCCAGCCCTTTGATCATTTTTGTTGCCCTCCTCTGGACTCTCTCTAATTTGTCCATGTCCTTTTTGTAGTGGGGAGCCCAAAACTGGACACAGTATTCCAGATGTGGCCTCACTAGTGCAGAATAGAGGGGAATGATCACATCCCTCGATCTGCTGGTAACACTTCTTTTGATGCAGCCCAGTATGCCATTGGCCTTTTTGGCAGCAAGAGCACACTGCTGACTCATATCCAGCTTCCCATCCACCATGACTCCCAGGTCCTTTTCTCCAGTGCTGCTATTTAGCTGATCACTCCCCAGCCTGTAGCAGTACATGGGGTTTTTTCGTCCCAAGTGCAGGATTTTACACTTATCCTTGTTGAACCTCATGAGATTCCTCTTGGCCTACTGCTCCAGTTTGTCTAGGTCTCCCTGAATCCTGTCTCTGCCCTCTAGGGTGTCTACCGTTCCCCCCAGTTTGGTATCATCTGCAAACTTACTAAGTGTGCAATCTATCCCATCATCCAGATCATTAATGAAAACATTGAACAGAACTGGCCCCAGGACCGACCCCTGGGGCACACCACTTGTTACTGCCTGCCAACTTGACATGGAGCCATTGATTCCTACACGCTGAAACCGTTGTTCTAGCCAGTTTTCTATCCACCTTACAGTCCATGCATCTAACCCATACTTCCTTAATTTGCCAATTCTCTCATAGGTCACTAAAATTCCTTTTTGAACCTGCTTCTTCTCCTGCCTGTTTTTAGTTTGTCATTAATCATCACGTTCCATGCCCTGAGCCCTTATTCTGAATTGTGAGGGGATTCTAGCAGCCCAGAAATATGTCCTTCTTGCTTCTCCTCAGTCACTTCCTTATCTGACAGACATGCTCTGATGATGCATAAGGGGTTCCCCTGAAGGCCACATCTTCAGAAGAACAATAAATAGAAGCACAAGTGTTAGTGCATTTACAGCTTTGATTCATAGTAGTAAGATGCACTTTTCTCATTGTCCTTGGCAAGAACACAACTCAGAGAATGCCCCAAACATGGCAAATTCAGCCAATTGGCAGAGGACAAGCATTCATGATGGGGAAAAAGATATTGGTGTTTCTTAAGGGGACAGCAAGAGACAAGTGGAAGATTGTTTGGTGCGTGAAGCATCAATGGTCATCTGGGAAGATGTTATGTGAGCTCTCCGATTTGAATAAAAAGGTAGTGGAATTTCAAAAATTCCCAGGCCTTTAAAGGGAGAAAGGTGGATGCCTGTGAACTTGCGTGCAAAGGAGTGCACTTTAAACTGCTGATCAGAGTGGTCAGGATGAACATTGTGGAATGTAGGAGAAGGTAAAAGATTAAAATAGAAAAGACAAATAGAAATGCTCAGATGTGAGTCCTAAGGCCTAGAGCAGGGGTTTCAAACTCAAATCACCACAAGGGCTGCATGAAGATAAGTAAAGGACCACATGAGGACTAATATGTTAGCCCAAGGGCCACACCACTGAAACCTTTTCATACAACAATATTGCAAATACTGGTAACGATAGTGTTGTTGCGGGCCACAGGAAATAGCTTTAGGGGCTGCATGAGGCCCACAAGCTGTGTGTTTGAGACCGCTGGCTTAGAGAAACAAACTGAAACAGCAGGCCTTAAGTTGAATAACTAGCTAAATGGATAGGAATCAGGCTAAGGCAGTCTTACATCACAGAACTTGGCAAGAAGTAAGCTGCAGCAATAGTAAGAGTAGAAAATGACTTTAAAGGTATAAGATGTCCAGCTGGCTTAGCACCAAGGAAGTAAAAAAAGTGATGTTTCAGCCAAACCACATCAGTTTGATAGATGGAGATATTTAGTAATGGGTGGATTTATTAAGTTAATGGGCAGCATCAAAAAAGGGGTACATGGACCAATCAAGGTAAATTTTGACAGCAAATGGTTCTGAGTCTATAAGTCAGAGCATGTAGGAGAAAGTAGGAGCCCCAGAGCCCAGATTTCATGTAGCCAAAGGGGTGATGGAGAGTCTTGCCATCAGTTGAGCTATTCTAGTGCATTAAGAGCATGAATGCTGGCTGCTGATCTGTTGAAATAGGTTGCTTCTGCTACATTTTAATAAAGCCTAGTCTGGCACCTTTGTTTCTGCAAAGATCCATGGTCATGTTGGTTTCCTTGATGGTGAGGTTTACCTCAGTTTATCTCTTGCACATGGGGTATACCTATGCTCCAAATCACTGAGCTAAGTCCTCACTAAAGATTTGAGTCAAAGGTAACACAAAGTGTTAATCCAAGGAGCACCTTGATTCAGGACCACTGGGCTAACAAAGTTCCTGCTACAGGTCCGAGCCAGGCTTTAGATCACTGAGCTAACCAAGTTTATAACCGGCATTTATACTGGCACTTTGTAAATCTGCTGTTTGTCAGTTTGTTTGCTGCAAAAAGCTCTATGTGTCTCATTAAGATGGTTTTATTTTGCTGGCAAAGCAAGAGAGTTTTGTCAGCAAAAGAAATACTGTAGTATATACATCTCCAATGATTTGTTGATGAAAGTTGACTTGTGTCAATAAAATTCTGTACTGTACACAGTGCCTTAGATATCATGCCTTAGAGAGATGATTCAATGAGCTCATAGGCTATGTCTGCTCAACAGGGCTCTTTTAAGTTGACTTAATAAGGTCCACTTAAAGTCAACTTTATTAAATCTGTTGGTTCCCAACCATGATGGGAGAAGGAGACACCGGACTCAGTAGTTCTAACTGAGAAATGGGTTCATTTATTTAGCGCGACAATGGGGAAAATTTTTCAATGGGTAATCACAGTGACAATTGAGGTAGCAATCAACAACTAAAACAGCAATCTCACAAGACCAACTGAGGTAGCAGATCTATATAAGTAACACAACAAAACTGCAAAGCAAAACTGCAAGGTATTCACAATGAAACAAAATTGCAAGGTAAAACAAACTGCAAAGTACTCGTAGGGGATTCTTATATACGTACCACAACCCAGGCTCCACTGACCAGCAGCATGAACACAAGGGCCATGGTAAGGGACACGACATGAGCTAGCTTTCCTCGGGAGATCCAATCGTCAACAGTGATCAGTTCTGGTGAGTAACATGTGAACCTCCATAACTTCTGCCAGTTGGCATCTCCTTTTTATAGGATTTTTAGCTCAGTGTTTTTCTGGTTCCCACACTAGGGGAGGGTTTGTCATATTAGTGGTTCCCACGATTGAGTTAGGAATTTTCCAGCTAAGTTTTAAATTCCTAGGTGGGACTTAAATTTCCGGGTGGGTCATAAATTCCCAGGTGGGTCCAGATTCCCAGGTGGTCATAAATTCCTAGGTGGGACCCAATTTCCAGGTGGTCATAAATTCCTAGGTGGGTCCCAATTCCCACAAAGTTAGTGCCTTTGAGTTATGCTAGTCTGTAGTCTCCCAGATTCCAGGCCAGAGCCCCCCACGCTGTTCATAAGGGTTTTTTTTACTGTGCACTTGGTGGCGATTGGGGTGCCTGGGCAAGCGGCCCCCTATTATTACATTGGGCACAAACAAAATCGACATAGAAATTCCCCATTTGTTTAAGTTGACTTAATAAAGTCGACTTTAAATGGGTCCCCTGGCTTAAGTTGACTTTATAAAGTCAACTTTAGTGACCACATTTTCTTAAATCAACTTTAAAAAGTTGACTTAACCCTTAAAGTTGACTTCAAGAGTGAGCGTTATTAAGTCAACTCAAGCAAGTGCTCAAGTCGACTTAATAAACTCCAAATGTTGCCATAGAGCAATGTTCCCTCTAAGCTGCGCTGGCGCGCTGCAGCGCAGCCCGCCACAGCCGCCAGCGCAGTGAAAGCTGCCGGCAGTGCACTGCCGGCAGCTGGAGTCCCTCCACAGAACTCCTCTGGGGCTGGGAGTTTTGAAAACTCCTGCCCAGAGAAGCTCCAACGGAGCATGCCCAGAAAATCTGGGCATGCTCTGTAGAGCTCCTCTGGCCTGGGAGTTATGGCTGGGCCCTCTGGCTCCAGTCCAGCCCCAAGGTAAGTTGGGGGGGGGGCCAGGGGGGGAGCGGGGGGGCGAGCGGGGGGCTGTCAGGAGCAGCGGGGGGGCGAGCGGGAGCGGGGGGGCTGCCAGGAGGGGGGGCCGAGCAGGAGCGGGGGGGCTGTCCGGAGTGGGGGGAGGGGCTGCGCAGCGGGCCCCGCGGGGGGGAGCACAGCGAGCAACCGGAGTTGCTCAGCTGCCCTCTCCCCTTAGAGGGAACATTGCCATAGAGTAGCTTAAATTGACTTAAGCCTCCAGTGTAGACATACTCATTGATTCTACAGCCCAAAGGGACCATTGTGAACATCTAGTCTCACCTCTGGTACAGCACAGGGTTTAGAACTTCCCAGCATAGGTACATGTAGACTGCAATCAAGTTACTTCTTAGCCTTCACGTTGTTATGTTAAATACATTGAACTCTGCATATATGTTAATAAAATAAATGTGACATACCTTAAGTGTATTAAACTGACTGATAGATCTCAAAATATAACTTGAAAGAGGTTATGTTTGTTCGACTAGAGAGGCTTTTGACCCTCCTCTCACCCACATCCTTCAGGAGGAAAATGCGCTTTCCAACAACAGTAGCAGGAAGTGGAAGAGGTAATGGGCCTCCTTGCTCCACATTTTAATTTTACCATCTGGAGCTTTTCCAACTGACATGCCTGAAAGGCTAAAGTTTTATGGCGAACTTCCAAGTAGCTCAAGACTTAGGACAGTTGGGGAGCAGTGTGTACCGTGAAGTATCTGATGTTGCCAATTGCATCTTAAATACCATGAAATGTGATATTTTACTTAAAACCCCAGTTCCTAGAGTCATGGTATAATTTGAAAATCTGTTTTAATTTTTTTTAAATAAGTTTCTAATTCTCGTGGTGACTGATGAACCTTAAAATGTTCATTTAAAGGACCCCAACCCAAAAGGCAATGAGAAGATCCAAATACTATTATTTTTGATCTGATAATTTTAAATCCAGTCTCATGCTTTTGGAGGGGCCTGACTCATTCTTTTTGGATACTCATGGCTGGCTACGCTGGGCATCACTAATGGAGAATACCCAAAGTACAACTGCAAAGGATAAATTCCTGCCATTAAAGATTGAAAGTACTGAAGCAAGGGATTGGGGTTAACTGAAATTGATGTTTACACTTGATCCAGTTTTAGGGATGGTCAAATGTTTGGCAAGGGACTTATGTTAAGAAATTTAATGTAGGTTAACATAAAGAGCAGTATGTTATATTACAGTGGGTAAAATTATAAAGCAAAATTCACATATGTCATAATAGGTTGCAACTCTATTGAGATTCAGTCTGAATTTGCCCCCAATGTCCCTTTCGTGCCTGTATTTAACATAGCTCTTTGTCTTTTGAACAGGGAAATCTGGTTTCCTAACACAAACCTTAACAGAAATGCTAATTAAAAGGATTCTTTCAGGCATAACTTTTACCATTAGAGAAGTAGTATCTTTCTGTTTCTTTATGGTTAGCATTTTCTTTAACTATTCTGCAAACCTAATCAGCCTTTAAATGCCTATAATGACTGACTGCACTGCTAAAAATAGAGATGGGAGAAAAGATTCCAGAAACATAGAGACCTGTGCAAATTAGGCAACTTTGAATTTGCTCTATCGAACTGACTTGTTTGTTTCACTGAAAATTCACAGTGCTATTTAAAAGATTTTTAAATTTGTATTTATTGCATATTTGTGAACTTTTCCACATGCATTATTTAAATCCTCCTTTCTTTTAACTAAGTTCTTTTTTAATGTAATTGTGAGCTGAAAATACTAATGGAAAAGAAACAGATTTATTCACTGGTGTCACAGCCTTGAGCTGTGATCTGAGGCACTTGTAGGACAAATAAAAAGTTCACTACCAGAATGTAAACTTTTTTAGTCACAGTCAATGCCTATTTAACTTGGGTCTCTCTCCAATGTGAAAAGCAGCTTAAAGTCGCTTATGAGGACTAAATTGTGTAACTGGCACAGTAGCCTCACTCAAGAGGCATTATGGCTCAGGAGGTTCTCCCTCTCAATACCTGGTGTACAGAAACATGGTGCACAGGCTTCACCTGGCTAGTATGGTCATTTTTGGTAACTGCTGTTGCTCCTTCTCCTCGGTTATTCTGTGTCATTCTCTTGCACATTACATATGAAGTTCAGGTTGTAAGTTCTTTGTAGATAGGCCCTCTTCTTCTGTATTCCTCTGAACTTTCGTGTGCTGCGAAGTAATGCTAAATAATGCTCATCACAGCTGTAATCATATAATAATAAGTAGGCTCTGGAGGGCTGTGTGAGGTATTTGCTGGATTCATCTGAGCAGCCCATTTTTCTTGTGTTGATTTTATCTGAGATGTTCTGAAATAGGCATTAGACAGCTAAAGTATAGAGGTTCAATGCTGCCTCATGTAGACTAAGGACAGGTCTACACTGCTTGCACTGCTCTGCTCACCACAGGGCCCATGGAACCGAGGGGCCAGGAGCAGTCATCTCTCTTTCCCCCTAACCCCACCACACAGCACTGGGTTTGTCCAATGCACTAAGTTGAAGGGAGGAAGCGTCCCTTTGACTCAGCACTGCGCACTTGCTGGGGTGGTGTTTGGAGGTTGAACTTCCTGATTGGCTGAGTGGGTCTTCAGAGACTTGAACAATTGATCAGGAAGTTCGAAATGATGGTAGTGAAATCACCACCATCAGTGAAGACCCACTCTGAAATCAAAGTACTGTAAAATGTGTCATTAGGTAAGGTATAGAGCAGGAGAGCATTTACCTTTGCCCTTTCAAGAACAGATCATGTCCCAGGTGGCCCTGCTAGCCCTTCTGATAGTCTAATTAGAATCTAATCTGTGTCATTTTTTGGGTCATAAATTCACCAGGTTTGCTGATGATTTCTGGCTCCAGTTCCAGAAGCCTGGGCAGTAAACACCAGATGAAAAGTTATGTCTTACTTTGTAGGCTGACATTTAAGAATGTGGCAGTCTGTCAAAATAAAAAAGGATTGAAACATGGACTCCCTGCCTGCCATGTTTCAGATCAGAATTTTGTTTAGTGAACTTTCTCTGTTGATGATGGGAAGTTAAACACAGAATTGAGAAGCATAGGTTTTTGTCATCTCTCCTCTAGAAAAGCCCAATAGAACAAAATATGTTGAAATATATTAATGAGAACAAGCTTGTTCATTCAGCAGTAAATGCATATCTGACACCAGTCACAAGCCATACATCATCAAATCCTCTCCTCTTAGTGTCAAATCCTTTACACATGCTGATTCGTACTTAATACCAGGGACTCAGCAAAGAGCCCCAAGAAACAGTGAAAATTTATGGCTCCCACTGACCTCACCTTTCAGTATTCAGCCCACATTTGATTGGACTCCTTCTTGGCCCTAGAACACATGGGGCTACTTGGAAAAAGGTTGCTTAGCCTTGGTCTAATATATATATTTTTGGAAGATGCAGTATTCAAGCCTCAGAGTCACAAATGATATCATTTCAAACAGTTGCTTTTTCTAATATGGAGGGAAAAAAATGGAGCAAACAAAAATTTGCATTCTTTTTTCTATGCATGTTGTATTTGGGACCAAGAATTCAAGCCTCAGTTTCTCAGTAAACCTATCACTTTTAGATTTGTAATATCTCCCCCTGTTATGAGTCTTGCCCTATTTCAGGAGTATTCTGAAGGTAGCTGATCTTACCAATTTAACTCACTAACAAACTCTGGCTTGAATACTTTGTATTCTACTATGTATACGGTACTTCATAACAACAGGAATGCTTGATTCCAGATGCACTTTTCAGAGCTAGTGTGTCAGATGACTGAAGCTAGGTACATTGTTATTTTAAGCACAGTCCTGAGCAGAGTCAGTAAGTGTACAGTCTTAGCCATTGTAGTGTACCTAGAAGGCATTGTAACTCAGACACATGTCACAATGCTTCCCTTATTCACTACTTGCTCTGGAATCACTCAAATATCAAAGTCCAGCAAGTCCACATAGATTATGTCTATACTGCAATAAAACACCTGTTGCTGACCTGTGTCTGATGTGTGGGGTTTGGGCTGCAGGACTATAAAATTGTAGTGTAGATTTCGGGGCTCAGAACCTAGGCTCCAGTTGGACCCCGGACATCAATGTTATAATTTTATAGTCCCGCAACCTGAGCCCCACAAGCCTGAATCAGCCGACATGCACCAGCCCCAGTTGTTTTACTTCAGTGTATACACATCTGTAAGGTCTAGGGGGAATTCTTATTGTCTCTTTATGTCTGCACAGGGCAGTCCGTGGGGAGTCGGGAGGAGGGGTGCAAGTGGGGCAACTGCCTCAGGCCCTGCAGTTCAGCAGACCTCGTACTGTTCTCTCCAAGAGCCCTGCAGGCTCCGAGGTGCCTTCAGCAGTGGGAGATGCCATGCTTCAGTGGCATTTTGGTGGCAGGGACCCACACACGGTGAGTCACCTTGGGCCCTGCCCACCTCTATGGATGGCCATGCCTCTGTGGAGTGTGTGGTCAAAGTAACAATCTAGCTCCATGAGCGAAACCAGTAAACTGTTATAATGTTTAGTTTCATATATTTACATATGTTGTCTACGAATTTCAGGTTCCAAGGCAGATATAAAATGCTATGTTTATCAAGTATTCATTATGTGCCATCCACTCTGACTAATTATGCTCTTAGAAGAAGGGTCAATCATACTGTTTTCAAAATAGCTTGCCTTATTCTTTTCAACAATTGATCATAAAGCATTTTACAAAGGAGGTCTCATTCTCCCCATGTTAAAGATGGTGAAATTGAGGCCAAGAGCAATGATGAATCTTGCTCAAATTCACCCAGCAGGACAGTAGCTGAGCTGCGATTATTACGCAGGGATCTTGAATCCCACTCTAGTGTTTGTTCAAATAACCCACAGGATACAGTGATACAAAACATAGGCTAAAATGAAGTGGAAGTCCCTGAAAATGGCCATTATTTACATAATTTCCAATGTCAGACATGAAGGGAGGGATTGTTCCATGTTTGGACATCTACACTTGGCACACTAGCATTTACTATGCTATTTCCCTCAAGGCTGGTTTCCGTATGGTGTGAAGAGCATCCTCCTGGGGCCACTACTCCCCATCCTGCACAGATAGCATGTAGAGACAATGACTGAAGGGGATCCAGGCTTTGGTGCCCCCAGTATGCAAGCAGAGCAACTGAACTAGTGTGTCAGTGGATGTAATCTGCTAGGTATGTTCAATAGTTGATTACTTTGCCTCTGGAGCAAGTCAGGAGCCACAATTTGAGTTGGAGCACTTGTCTTTGGTCTTTATACATGAGAAATTATAAACTAACCACATATTATTCCATTGACAGGCTATTATGAGAAATAAACAACCCATTTAATATTCAATTTGACCTTTGTAGGTTAATATTTTCGTAATATTCTGGTAGTATGAGATGATTCAAGATACATATTCAAATCTGTCAGTACCAGTTTTACTTGTACATACAAGAAAACCAGATTGGTCTTTCTCAGTTTCCCTTTTGCAACTACTGTATAAAGAAAACTCAGACATTTCACCTATAAATTAAGTTAGAGATTCAATTACACTATAAATATTTGAGGCAAATACAAGCAACTTCATACTGTACAACATTCTTTTTATTTATCAAAGTTTGACTTGCAGGATATCAACTACTCTAAATATATGATGTACTAAAGAAAAAAGATAATTCTTTAAGCTTCTTATTTTACTTATTTTCTTGACATTTTGAAAACAAACTTTTTTCCATATTCAGAATTAATTTTCAATTTAGACGCCACTGACATCTGGAATAGGTTCATATTTAAATTACTCTTGTACTAATTTTTAGTACATGGAACACCATGAATATTGTGTTGACATTCATTACATGTGAAAGCTATTATAAAGGCATTCGTGGGTCCCAATGCCTTTGGTTTAGAATATGAACTTTTTACACACTATGGTAAATAGTTTCTCACCTGAGTAGTCCCATCAACTTCAGTGAGACTGAACTGATGGGTTATTACTGCTGTGGGTAAAGGGTTTGCAAAAAATGGTCCTCTTTAAAACAGAAATACATGTTTTCTAATTCTCACGAGGAGTAGCTCTTTGCTGCATGAGCAGTCCCACTGAAATCAGTGGGACAATGTGCACATAATCATAGAAATGTAGGACTAGAAGGAACCTTGAGAGGTTATCTAGTCCCACCCCCTGAACTGAAAGAGGAATAAGTATTATTTAGACTACCCTTCAGAGGTGTTTGTCTAATCTGCTATTAAAAAATCTCCAGTGATGGCAATTCCAGAACTTTTCAAGGTTATTTGTTCCATTGCTTAACTTTACAGTTACATTGCTTAACCTTTACAGTTTAGGGATTTTTTCTTAATATCTCCCTTGCTGCAATTTAAGCCCATTACTTCCTGTCCTGTATTCAGTGGTTGAGGGGAACAATTTATCATGTTCCTCATTATAACAATCTTTTATATACATGAAGACTCTTACCATTCCTCCTCAGTCTTCTCGTCCCATGAGTAAACAAACTCATTTTCTTTCAGTTTTTCCTGCTAGGTCATGGCTTTTTAGGTCTTTAATCATTTTTGTTGCACTCCTCAGGACTTTTCCCAGTTCATCCACGTCTGTCCTGAAGTGTTCTGTCCAGTAGTGGGCACAATATTCCCATTGAAGCCTTCTCAGAGCTAAGTAGAGTGAAAGAATTACTTCTCATAGCTTGCTTATAACTCTTCTGCTGATACATCCCAGAATGATGTTTACTTCTTTTGCAACATGACTGACATATTTTGTTTGAGATTCAATATAACTCCCATATCCTTTTCTGCCATGCTTGTCACTAGGTAGCCATCTTCCATTTTGAATTTGTGTATTCAAGTATTATCTCCTCACTGTAGTACTTTGCATTTGCCTTACTGAATCTCATCCTATTTATTTTAGACCATTTCTACAGTTTGTCAAGATCATTTTGAATTCTTATACCATCCTCTAGAGTGCTTGCAACCCCCCCACAGCTTAGTTTTGTCCACAAATCTTCTAACTGTACTTCTTATGCCAGTGTATTCCCAGGTGCTGTTCAAGAGAAGGAGGGGTGTCAGAATCTGGCCCTTAATGGTTCAATTATAAACTATATTCAAATATTTCAAAAATTGTTCAGAATATTTGAAACAAGCATCTTTTTATGCTTTTAAACTATTTATAAACTGAGAGAGGATAAAAGAGATTCAGTAGAAAAACTCATATTGGAAGTTTCCAGGTTCTCTCGAGTTAGAGTCCAGCGGAAATGTGTGAGATGTTCATTGGGTTGACAATTCCATAGATTCAATATACATAGATTTAGAGTGGTCATCATGGAACTTGTAGTGCAAGAATAGTAGCTGTTCAGGGCTTGACTGACTGTCCTATGTACAGTTCATGAGTCAGGATGCAGTTCATTCTCCAACCCAGATTTTGTATGAAAAAAAGATGTGTTTAGCCAAAATACTTTTAAATTCATATGTGGTCACTGTTCTCCAACACCATTTTTAAAACTTTTTCATTTGTGGACCCTAAATTTTTTAGAATAGAGGAACAGACTCCTTTGGAAATATTAGACATAATTTGTGGATTCAAATGGTTCCAGAACCCACAGGTTGAAAACCACTGCTCCAACACATTATCATCAAGATTTATAATGTTACTTACTTTGTCAAACTTTCTCATAGTGTAGATTAAATAGTAGTTGAGAGATTGTCTTGTCAACATAATCCCCTGCCATTCCTGATTATATGAATCATCGCTATCACAGTACAACAGGCCTTCGCCTCACCCCCTTGTGATCACATAGCATTCCCATGGGAGCTACAGCAATTGCCTCTATGAAAGAGTAATATCAGTAAAATATTTAATATATTTTTCACTTCTTGTAATAGCTAGAGACAAGGAGAAGAGCCAACACCATGTGACAGCAGGGAGTTTGAGACTGTCAGATTTAGGTTATGCCAGAATAGTTCAGTATGTAATATTCTGGTAGAATACTCAAACCCTTAGTTCCCAGTGTATGTGAATTTTCAAGTCTTAATGTTGTTGTCAAGGTGGGAGTCTAAATTAATAGATTCTAAGATGATGGGTTTTGTGTTCCCAGCTCTGGTCAATGAATCCAGTGATGAGATAAACTCATGACATAAACAATATAAGATTTTTTTAAGACTTTGATATTTTTGTGTAATGTATACAGGCTGCTACTTAGATAAGAACTGCTACTGTTCTGACCTTATATGTTTTATATCTTGCAAAGACTATCTCACTTTCAGATTTATTAAAGTGACATTGTAAAAAGGTGGTGTGCTTACACTGTTAATAACTTCAGCAGCACTATAATAAACAGGTGACTTATGGTTCTAGAAATGCAGCTTCTCTTAAGGTGGATGTAGTCAAGTAAAGTTTTATTAGTTTTGTTACTTTTCTGTGGAGAAATACACATGTAAAAGGCCAGTGCACGCCTAAGCAACACTTAAATACCACTTGAGCCATTTGTGACCTTGGCCTCTAGGGAAGCCACGCTGCGATTACTTAATAAGGACAAACTACAAAGAAAGGGGCAGGCAATACCCACAAACTGGTGATTATTTTTAAGATTAGATTCACCAAGTCAGCAGCAAAACAACTTATAATGACCTCGCTAGTTGTCCAGAAATCAAAACATAGTTCTTTTAAGTCCACTCTGGCTTCTACCTGACAGCTAAGTCAAATGTGATGAGAATTACTGAAAATTTTGTTCATCATATAATGAAGTTCTACAAATCGCAAAGGACCAGACACATGCACAGCAGGCCTATGAATATTTCAGATCTCACCCAAATACATGTGTACAGTCCATTCTTAATAAATAGACTAATAGTTATTAAAAATGAAATTATTGATTGAAAGGTTATTATACATACAGATGAGAATAAAATCCATAGGTGGCTTTCATAGTAGACATGGCAAGCTGAGCTGCAGAAGTTCTTTAAGGATCAGTTTCACAGGTTATAGTTCAATAGACAGTCCCCATGCAGAATCTCTTAATTTCTTCCATAAGAAATAGCAAGGTAAATCAGTCTATAGATGGGGCCTATCTTAAGACTTGAAATTCACCTGATGAATTTCAAGCAGATCTCAGATTAATAGGATGAAGACTCTAGAGTATTTTTTTAAATAGACTCTTGGCAGGTTATTGACATTTTCTTGATAGATAGCAGGTGTTTTCTTGACTGAATAACAGGGAATTTGAAGTATCAGCTATTTCCCATGCATATTGGTAACTAGCTATATTAGCATATGAAAATCAACTACCTAGAGCTATTTATAGGTAGTTACTACTCAAACTTCAAAGAGAAATAAAACAATGATATTACCATATTCAAGATCCATCTAAGTTAATATCTTTTGTTTTCTGAATTGACAGAATATTGTGAGAAAGAAACTATTCAGTTACACTGATAACCATGAAAAAGATTATAGGTATATACAAATAAGGAATCCTGTGGTACTTTAAAAGACTAACAAATTTATTTGTGCAATAAATAAATGTATTAGTCTTTTAAAGTGCCACAGGGAGGGCTTGGTTATCAAAGTGGCTTCAGGAGCTTTGAGCCCCAGGCCCCTGGACTCTAGACCCTAAAACCCCTCTAATAATCCAGCTCCCCAACCTGGCTCAGTGCTGGCAGGGGAGGAGCAGTGACAGCATTCCTGCTCTATGAGTGCTGCAGCATGGGGGTGGGGCGCTTGGCAAGGGGCTGGGCTCTGCTCTCCGCCCTCCCTCCTGGGTTTGCTGGCCCACCACCAGGGGTGGGGTGGGCTGGGCCAGCTGGCTCACAGCAAGTCCTCTGCCACTCCACTGCAGCCTTCCAACGCCCACTGCATGCCAGCTGGCCCTGCCCCACTGGCCAACTGGCCAGAGCTGGGCTGGGGCAGGAGCACCCTTTGGCTCCAGGCCTGACCCCAGTGACAGGGGGCAGGAGCCAGCCTGTACAGCCAAGGTCATGGGGGCTATGGTTGGGAAGCCCTGCAGTGGGGGGCAGCCTGGGGTCCCCTGGCAGGTTAATTTCTCTCTGGCCACAGGACTCCTTGTTTGTTTTGCTGAATTTGGCTATCCCTTTGGGACTAGGTATATACAGACATATATAACCATTATTTATCCTTCAGTTTCATAACAAAAAACAATTTTAAAGTTTTAATCTGTACAATATAGATTCCTAGGAACTTACAATGAATGGTTCTAATTACCATTTATATCACCGTTCAGTATAAATTACTATTCATATCACCTTCCAGTGGTTAATTTTGGGTCATACAGTCCTCTAGGACTTAACTTTTTCTGGGCTTAATGTCACATCCTCAAAAGAGATTTTAAATTGGATGTAAGTAGTACGTAAGTTACAGGGCTACAAACAACTTAGTGGTTTGACAGCTGGTGTGCTTAGACCTATTATGTTAATCAATATTGACTCATTGGCTACGTTCACATACAGGGGGTTATTTTGATACAAGTTGTTTCGGAACAACTTGTATCAGAATAATGCCTTATTTCGAAATATGTTAATTTGAATTAAGAAAATGTTAATTCAAATTAAGGAAAAAAGCTCAAAGCGAAATGGCATGTTTGGACAACAGTTATTTTGAAACGAGTTACCATTGTTTCGAAACAACATGTTCTGATGGGATTGTTTCATCACCAAATGGGGTTTAAGTTGTTTCGAAACAACGCCGTTGTTTCGAAACAATGGTACATCGTCTGAACGTGGCGTTTCTTATTTCGAAAGAACCTCTGTTATTTCGAAATAAGACTGCTGTGTGAACACACCCATTGTTTTCTGTTGCTTTTATGTGTGTTGTTTATATCCACCTGTTGCGTCTTGGCTTACACATAAATTATTAGTAAGCTCTTTGGGGCAGGGCCCTATGTTTTTTCTGTTTGTACAGCACATAGCTCAATGAGGTCAGCCTATGACTAGAGCTCCTAGATGCTACCGAAGAGCAAATAAAAAACAACGTGTTGAACGCCTAAATAAGGGCTTTTAAAATTCATTTTAGGGGTCAAATAGAACCTAAGCAATGGATAGGTCTTGTCCTGACCATTACCATAGCAGCATATTTCACTTTCGTTGTACAGTTTTGGCTCTTGGTCAAAAAAAAAAGAAAGTCTTGTGCTATATCCTCAACAGAGCAATTTTTAAAAGGAATCTCCTATAAATCAAGAGTTAGACATAGTCTTTTATCTTGAGGTGAGCAATTCACTTCTCTCAGCAGCTGCAGCAGGGCCTCAAGGTGGCATAATTGAATTATTTGTTTATTTTTGTGTTCTCCCATGCCTTTTGGTTGTCTCTGATGAATTTGTTTCTAGTTCTATGGTGTGATGTATTTCCATTAAGTCATGAAAGGATGCCGAAGAGTGTAAAAGCAATAGTATTTAGGAATGTCATAAATATAAGCATTCCCCTCAAGAGTATAAAATTAACTTTGCAATTCACAGTGCCCTCTTGCAAAATATATTACTCATAAACCTGAAAATATGAAATACAGAGTTCCACATGCTTTTTTGGATTTTGTACACTGAAAGCAGTTTTTGATTTTTCACTAGCTTCATTTTGGGAAGAAAATGTTAGTATCTGCTCAAAATGTTTGCAGTATTGAAAAGTTGGGTTTTTTTTTTCATAATTAAAAACTGATTCTAAGACTTCTGCTCCTCTGATCCAGGAGCAAAAATGACATCATGTGATCAATATGTCTTGTCAAAACTAGATGACATAGCTTCAATTTCCAGATTTATGAATACTGAGGAAAAACCAATGTGCAGATCAGAAATGACTCCAAAGTTTTTTGGTGAATAATTCTTAGTTTCTAATAAAGATGAGAAAATTGCAGACAATTTGGGAACAGAAAATGGCTAAATTCATTAAATGACTTGTTATGAATTATTCACTGGTAGATGAACTACAGAAAGTTTGTAGATTTTGTCACTGGCATTTGTCTGACCCTCTTGGTTCTTACAGACAGACTGGACATTTGTTGAATTTGTTTTCTGGCAAGATTATAGGTCTGCTGACGAGTACCAGAAGAATGGTCTCCCTCATGATTTATTTATATCTCTCGGGGCATTTCTGGATGAAACCAGGAAATTGCACTGATGTCTTAAACTGAAGACTAGCAACATTTATTGGACTAGCTAGGGAAAAACCTTTATGAGGGTACAAAGTGAAGAAGGTGAGTCTTGTGCAGTGGCATGCGCTGAGTCTTGTGCAGTGGCCATTTATAGCTGCAGTTCCTGCACTCAGTAGAGTACCACAGACTGCAAAGGTTGTTCAGTTAGCAAACTCTGTCAGTACAGAGCTCTGTGAAAGGAACAGGGAAGAGAAAGAATCTTGTGCATGTGTGTGGGGAAAGGGACAGTTTGTCAGCCACATTGCAGGAAGCAAATGGCAGCATCAGAAAGGATGATGTAGCCTGGACAGTTCCTCTGCATATGGCTTATTCTCTTTCTCCCCATGATCAGTCCATCTGTCATGGAGGAACCTTTTATTACTGGGCTGGCAGCTTCTCCTTGTCACTGTGGGGATTAGCTTGAGGCCAATGCTCCCCTGTGCAGCTTCCAAACCATCACTCTGTCCAGCACTCTGGCTTTCTCAGCCTCAAGAACTATGGAGTCTTCCTCACTACTCAGCTCTCCACCTAGATTGCTCTGTGTTGTCCCCTGCCAGAACTGGTGGGTTGGTATCAATGCCCTATACTCTAGCTACTTCCGCACTGGAAAGTGGGGGAACCTGTGACCACACCTACTCCCAGTCCTGACTCAGGGACCCTATAGATAGCACCCTCTTATTGTGATTCTTTAATTTCTCCCAATGCTGCTATGCCTCTGTAGGCTACTTCCCCACAACCCCAGCACTTTCTTTGCTCTTGCTTCAAGGCATCTAATCACACAGGTCTAGCAGCCAGGAGCTCTTGCTCCACAAGTCTCTACCAGCAGTTGTTTTGTCCATGGTGCCACAGATCTCTCAGCCTGCTAAAGATACCATCCTCACTCCTTGAGCTCTTGGCAGTGGTAGCCTTTATTTTGCACTGCAGCTCCTGTTACATGGGCCTGTTGGCTCCAGATTGGTTGCTCCCTTTGGTCCTTTTCTGATAAATTGTGCTTCACTCAGCCTCACAGTGTTGCTAGGAGGATTCACCTTCACTGCTCCTTTCTGGGACAGGTTATAGTAGGATCTATGCCTCCCAAACCGTTAACTTCTTCCACTTGGGTAATGGGTTGAACAGCCCTCACACGTTCACTGAACTGTCCATTGGGCAGTGTTGCATTGCACTGCTCTTTACTTGGCCCATTTGTTAAATGCCTCAGTCTGGCCTTCTAGAAAAAAGTTTCATTTTGAATTTTGGGTGATGGTTCAGATTGGTTTTCATTTTATCTGAACTAGTTTAATCAATCCCTAAATGAAATCTCTATTATTCTAATTTATTTAATGAGCACTGACATTTATTATTCAGTTCAGACATATTGATGTCCAGATCTTTAACTACTGTACATTGGTGTGGCTCTATTGACATCAATGAACCTGTGGTGGTTAAACCCAGCTAAGGATCTGGCCCCATCTAATGATCATACTAGAGTTGGTACAAAAATCATTTTGAGGACATGGCTGAAAGTCTGAGTAAAAGCAGTCTGCTTAAAGGAATCATGTTAAGGAGAGCTAACTGATATGGCACTTCAGGAGAGAGCCAGCTTTTAATTAGACTGTGCTAAGGAAGAAAACACAATCATGAGAGTGGAACAAGATTACTAAATCTCACACAAAAATCATTGTTTATATGATCATTGCCTAAAATATTTCTAGAGTGTTGGTGCTTATCTGTCTAATAAATATACATAGATGGCTATGTCTACACCTAAAACCTTAGTTTGGACTTGCTTAGTCCGAACTAAGTAGTTTGAAGTTACTTTAAACTAACTGCTTTTTTTTTTTTTTTTTTTTTTTAGTTCGAATTAACTTCTTACTCCAACCTAGCTGTGCTTTTCTTAGTTCGAACTAACTTTTCAGTTCAAACTGAAAAAGCATGGCTAATTCAAACTATGAAGTTAGTTTGAACTAAAAAAAAAGTGGTTAGTTTGAACTAACCACTAGTTCGAACTTATTTAGTTCAAACTAGCATGTCTACATTGGGCTAGTTTGAACTAAATATGCAAATAAGTTCGGGCTAAGCAGTTAGTTTGAACTAACCAGCTGAACTAACTAGTTTGAATTAAGCTTTGCTTCATTTAAAGTCAAAATTTTTTTAGTTTGAACTATGCAAAGCCTAGTGTAGACAGAGTTCAAATTAGTTCAAATTAAAGCTCCTTAATTCGAACTAATTTGGTAGTGGAGACATAGCCTATGATAATGATGCAGTAATTATGTAAACACATGCATATATATTAAACATATATTTGCTGATTTATATAATTAATCACATGGAAAATCTTGACACCCCATGTAGTTTTGAAAGTGTTAAGTCAGTAGAGCTATATTTTAATGAATCATTAGCCTTTTTTAATGATAAAATACAGAATTTAGTTAGTTAGTTACTATAAATAAAAAAGTGAGAGTGCTGAGAAGAATAATGTCAGGCAAGGCGGGGGAAATGCACATAAGTTAAATGTAGTTTTATTGTGTATTCTATTAACCCCAGGAAAAAAAATAGTGGAGCAGAACTATGGCAAATCACTAGCTGAATAAGGATAGGCTACTAGACATGTTTGAGAAACTATATTGTCATGTCAGCTAGTCCATTTTACACCAAAGGGCATTTCTAATTCTACTAAGGTTGTTACAGAGACATGCACCAGAAAATCCTGCTTTTCTTGGTTTATTTTTAATTCTTAGTGCATTGTTGGGTAGAAAACCCTTTTCTGTAACTTAAGGTATTATTGTTTAGAAAATTGGTGCCGTCTCTCTTCATTTCGTAAACATATAAAATTGCATTGTTTTGACATTCACCAAAAACTCAATGCTTCAGACTGAGGCAGACCCATTTTGTGACAAGATCCATGAAGCATTAGGATCTGTTATATCTCATGAAATGAACACTGGAAATTTTTTTTTCTTTAAGCAGTAAGATCCACAGTTACAATCCACCTTGGCAAAAATAAGAGATCAGCTCTTCAGTAGTTAAGTGAACAACAAAGTTCTCATGCCATGCAACAGACAAGTTATTCATGTATTACACAAAATAAGAATTTATTCAGTTGCATGGGTATAGTGTTCTTTAGAACTTTGGAATTATTTCAAGTTGGGAGGCTTTTCAGTGAGTGTGGAGTATCTGGTGATTGACAGGACTGAGTCCCACCCTCCAAGTTCCAAGGAGAGGAGGACCATTGTCAGATCACCATGTACCTTGCTACCTTAAGAAAAGATGACTTAAGAGTAACCACTGTAAAATGTATGCCTTATAGTCATACATTTCTTCCGGTATAACCTTAGTTATTTGATTATTTGGAATGCACATGTTCCCGCAAGATTACAAAGTGACAACAGATTTATAGAGTGCTATTAAAAGAGATGCTCAGAATGGAAATATTTTAGGGTCTGATACTTACTAAAGTAATTACATGTATCAGCACAGATGGATAGATACATCAACCCATGCGTTATCTAGTGCGGCTCATTAATTATTTTTTTCAAAGGTAAGAAAGAGAATATTTTTCTTTCATTATAAGGTATTGCCAGTCTCCTCCAATGAGTGTTGTTGGCTATCTTCCTTATTATTTCCCCACTGAATGCAGGGATTGATTAAAACTACACATGGGCTCAATTACTCTCTCTTACACTTCCAGATAGTGAGCAATGGATAGTTTTCATGATGGCTGAGTCATACACGTATAACTTCCTCTTTCTGCATCTTCCTTTGCACAATGTGTAGTGGTCCACATTGCCTGACCCTCTGCTTTGCTCCCAAGTTCTGCTTCCCTGGTATTCAGGTTTCCACAAAAGACTCACCACACTGTTGTGTTTGCCATCACCCATACTTTTTATTTACAGTGCTCACAGTTAAGTCACTACTCTAACCCCAGACATCCTAGGGGCTCTGACTCAGGGCTCTGCCCTACTTTCCAGGTCAGGAGGCAGTCTGATGAATAACTTCCCCCTGCCCTGCTCGACGATGCATCTCTCTCTCTCTCTGGTTTCCTGCCCTGGCCTATACAGTACCCCTCACCTGATCTCTTGGGCCAGGGCTGACAGGGGCGACACAGGGGTTTATCCCCTCTGCTCTATTACACAATGTTAACTGGATGAATTAATCTTTGTGAAATGATTTGAAAGAGAAGAGCATCATATGAATGTTAACTATTTGTTATTAAGTCGTGATGTGGCCTGAGGGAGTGTCATGGACATACTAGCAGATGCCTGGCCAATAATGTTCATTTTTGTGCTTGTTGCTCATTTCTGTGACAAGCCTCTTCAACTTGAGGTAGTGGATCTTTTCATGACTGAGAACTTCTATTTCCTGAACCATGCTGAATTGTCATTACTCAAGAATGAAGGAAATGTTAGAAATTGAGTTCTACAATGGTAAAGCACTTCCAATCATTTAAGATGTGCCAGAAGTCAACTCAAAACTTGAATGTCTTCTTTTTGAGATATTAAAAGTTGGTTACATTTTGAAAAAGGTTTTCACATTCTCACATCTCTGAACAGTGCTGGAATTAAAAATATTATGACAGAAGTTCTTCTTGTAGCATGTATAGTCTGAGATGCAGCTGGATTTAGAGAGTGGAAATTTAGCCTCCTGGAGGCAGATAAGAAAAGAGAGTCTTATGAAAACAGGTTGTGGAAAGAAGAGGGATGACCTGAGCTTTGAAATGAGGAATGGGAAAGAGTGAACCTACCCTCAACTGGGAGTGGAACAGCTGTCTGGAGTGGGGTGATGTAGCACTGCCATTGATAGCGGAGAAGTGTAACAGCATATAAACTGTATGAGAAAGAAGAGAAAGACAGAGAAATAATGGTGGAAGTAAGTCCAGTAGGTGCGAACTTTTCTATTGCTTTATTTTTTTCTTTTTAATAGGAACATGGGGAAATATTTTTTGGAAATCATTCTTGTCATTTGTCCTATTTCTACTCCTTTGGCATCTTTTCTTCTATTGCTCTTGCTTTCCCCCCATAGCTTCCTTGTCTTCTCCTTTTCTCCATCTGTCTGTTTTACTTTATAGTTGACTAAGATGTGGCTCTTTAGTGCCCAACGTCAAACTCTTTGGCTTTCAGGCTATATCCACATGGTCATATACCATATAAACTGTACCATGATGACAATTTACTTCTAAATACAATAATCCATAGCTGAAATGCATACATTGCACCATTTTCTTGGCATCTATTCTTTGAAGAAGCAGCATCTGAGACTGATCTAGAAGTTTGCATATTTTTGTCTATCCCCATTTACAGATGTCATCAGTTTCTTTTGCTGCTGCTGATACTAAGGACCAGATAATGCATGGGGTATGGTTGAGTCTCATTCTCTTTTGAAGCTTGACTATGTGACTATTTCTCATTAACTCAGTCTGTGTGTTTAGAATTGCAAATTTGATTTTCTTATATAACAACTTGATATTAAAATGTATTAATAAATATGTCTCACAATAATAATAGTATTTACATCAGGAGGTAGCAGACATTCAGAGTGTAGGGTAATAGTACCATGGACTTGGCAAGAGTTCACATAGGATTGTACTTAATTGTTATGCTGTGCTAAATTCCTTGTGGAATGCTGAGTGCATTAGAATCCATGGTAACAGTGCCTGGGTACAATACCTTATTACTGAGATGTTGATAATAGGAGTCCATTTAACAAGAACCAAATGTCAGGGTACTAAGAGGAGCAGGTGGTACTATTTGTGCCTGAAGTAAACACAAACACTCATTTTGTTTGAAAACAGAGACAAAATAGAGGCTTTTTGCAGTCTTTGTGCTAGCTGGTTTGTTTGTTTCTATTTTTACTATCTGAATTACAAGATCCAAAAATGTGTAGATAGCTGTTGAAATCCATCTACTAGAAATATAATTACCAACTTCAGATCAATATTAATACCAAAGCTGCTACCTTGAAATAGCAACTGTTCCATTTTTGGGTCTTGCTAAGGCAAAAAACATTTGATTATATCGTCTTTGGAGGAGGAATAGGATGGCCAGACATCCTTATTGTATTCGGATCATACCAATGTTAAAGGCTTTATCTTGCATACAGAACTATTCCCCCTTATCCCCAAAGAAGTTCCAACCTTTCACACTTGTTGCATGGTCATGCCAAGTAAAGACTATGTTTTCCTCTGTGTTTGGGAGACCTTAGTTCATCTGAATAACAACAAGGACCAGATTATTTCTGCCTTTGACTTCAGTTGGAATTAGACACCTAATTGGATTTGATGCTTTTGAAAATCCTGCAAGGTGTTACCTTCATCTTTGTATGGATAAATATCTTTGAAAATCAAGCTTTAAGTCACTTTTTAATATGGAATTTAGGCTCTTTAGAAAATGTTACCTATGACCTAGTACTTGAACTAAAACTAAATAACAAGCTTATCATCTCCCATGAACTCTGCAATGTATATTGTGTGCACGTGTGTGCTTATTTTTAATAATGCCAAATCTTGTAGGTGTCCCTGAATCCTGTCCCTATCCCCAAGAGTGTCTATAATTCCTCCCAGCTCGATGTCATGCGCAAACTTACTGAGTGTGCAATCTGTCCTATGATCCAGATCATTAATGAAGATGTTGAATGAAACCAGCCCCAGAACCAGCCCCTGGGGCATTGCGCTTGTTACTGATTGCTAACTAGACATTTGCCATCGATCCCTACCCACTGAGTCTGATGATTTAGCCAGCTTTCTATCCACCTTACGGTCCATTCATCCAAACCATACTTCCTTAACTTGCTGACAAGAATGCTGTAGGAAACAGTCTCAAAAGCTTTGCTAAAGTCAAGGTATATCACATCAATGACTATTTCCACATTCACAAAGCCATTTATCTCATCATGGAAGGTAATCAGGTTGGTCAGGCATAATTTGCCCTTGGTGAAAGCATCCTGACTGTTCCTGATCACCCTGTTTTCTTTCAAGTGTTTCAGAATGGATTCTTTGAGGACCTGCTCCAATTTTTCTAGGGACTGAGGTGAGACTGATTGATCAGTAGTTCCCCAGATCCTCCTTCTTCCCTTTCGTAAAGATAGGTATTATATTTGCTTTTCCCAGTCATTCAGGACCTCCCTGATTGCCATGAGCTTTCAAAGGTAATGGACAGTGGCTCTGCAATCACATCGGCCAACTCTCTCAGCACCCTCAGATGCAGTTCATCTGGTCCCATAGTCTTCTGCACATCCAACTTGTCTAAGTAATCCCTAACCTGACCTTCCATTGCCAAAGGTCACTGTCTTTCATGGCATTATGTGTTGCCCAGTGCAGTAGCCTGGAAGCTGACCCTGCTTGTGAAGACTGAGGTTAAAAAAAGCATTTAGTATTTCATAGAGTACCTGAGCCTTTTCTGCATCATTAGTTTCTATCATAAGTTTCCATTGCTGAAGTCTGTTGCTTCCCATCAGGATTTTATAGTTTTGGCACCCATATTTTCTTTAGCCTATGAAAAATAAAAAATGATCAGTGTCAAAGATCGTGTACATGGGAAGGCTGCACATGAACAAAGGAAGTTTCCACCTTGAAATTTTCTGTCGTTCTGCGATAAAGTTTGTTTGGAAATTTTTCATGAATCTCTTTCTTACACCTCTTCTCATAGTTTCCCACAGACATAGAACTCCATATCCTGTTTCTTCCATCCGCATTGCATCTGGCATAAGGAAAGCAGAAGAGATCAGTCAAAGAGGTTTGAGGCCAAGGGTGCAGCATTAATCAAAAGAAAAAAATAGATGACACTTTGACACTGCACATGTATCTTAAATAGAGATGGGCATAACTGGGAATTTTGTCTTGTAAAATTGAAGTAAAAACTGGTGGTCAGGTCACACTTTATACATGCTAATTTGCTGGGTTTGAAAAAAAAATTAATCTTGATTGGAATCATCCTTAGCTAGAAGGGCTTATAGACTGTTGCAGGCCCTACAGAGCCTCGAGTTCAGCCTGAGGTACTACATATAGCTACCTTCCCATATTCTTGGATTAAATCTATTTTTAATTGAAGGTACTATATGCAGTGCTGAGTACTACTTTCTACTGACCACACAAGACATTTTAAGTCTTAAGGAAGGAAAGGCCCAGTGCTTCACTGATTTACAAGCTGAGCAGATTTTTAGAGAGTGGTCATAGGGTGCAAGATAGAAGGCTGTCACACACAACATGGATTAAATAGAGTTATAGAAATATAAAGCTGGAAGGAACCTCTAGAGGCAATGTAGTCCAGCCCCCTGCAACATGCTTCCAAAAAGACCTGAACAATCAGAATATATGGGGCAAACTGCATCAAGGCCAGGGCATGGAATTATATCTGGAAAGCAGGCGCCGAGTTCATGTGCTCAGGGTGGTAGGGCAACTTGAATTATATAAAACAAGCAAGGAGTCCTGTGTCACTTAAAGAATAACAAATTTATTTATCACATGAGCTTGTGTGGGAGAAAATCCCACTTCATCCGATGCTTTGAAGCTGTTTCAAAGCATCTGATGAAGTGGGATTTTCTCTCATGAAAGCTCATTTGATAAATAAATTTGTTAGTCTTTAAGTGCCACAGGACTACCTACTTCTTTTGCAGAACTAGACTAACACGGCAAGCTCTTTGGAACTCAAATTATATAGTTATAAATGCTGTGTCTTCCCTCTTCACCTGTCTTTCAGTTTACCTTCTACATTGGCATATGTGTGACTAGCATGCAGGTCAGGGGTTCAGAGGGCTTCCCTGCTGTGCAGCCATCCCATGCATCTGCACCTTAGAGATTAGTGGCTTTGGTGTTCTATGCTGATAATACCTCTAGAAAATTGATAGGTAGGTGGGTAGGCGGGTGGATAAGTGGTGTAGAGCACTCTGAATGGGATATCCATCCCTCTGTAAATATCACCCAGTGTGACTACATAGACATCTGAAAACACAAATCTTCATTTTCATGCAATTCAGTCTTCTTAAGCTTCTCACACATGAATATTAACTAAAAATGATATATACCCTCTATATTAAATTTCTAATCTCTTCCTCTGAAATTGCTTGGTTAATCTTGTGGCTAATATATAAATGAGACTGGTAATTCCATTTATAATATTAAATTAGTGCACTTTCTTACATTATTAAAATATAAAGAAAAAAATTGCAAAACACCTATTAGATAGACTATCTTTTATTCCCTTTCCTTTGTAATTTAGAATCATAGAATCATAGAATTATAGGGTTGGAAGGGACCCCACAAGGTCATCTAGTCCAACCCCCTGCCAAAAAAAGCAGGACCACTCCCATTAGATCATCCCAGTCAGTGTTTTGTCCAGCTGGGACTTGAACACCTCCAGAGATTTACTGTGTTGGCTATTTCCTAAGTCACGTGTCTAATGGGCACATGCAATGTTGCAATGATTGTTCTGTCATGATTTCTGCCTGACAACTGTTATCTTTTACATTCCATTAGAGATAGCCTTCACGGTTTCTTTTCTTTAAGAAAGATGGCTCCCTTTGCAGATTTTTAAGTGTGGCCCTGTGGGTCTTTGATTTTCTGCAGTACTGCTTGAAAGATGGAGATGTCAAGCTGGTTGACAGCTAATGAACTGAATGTTCAATAGTTCATCACCTAGGTTTTATCAGAAACCATTCAGGAGCAGGTTTACAATAATTGTCTTCCTTTGGCAGAATGAGATTGCTTGACTTTTTAATGCAACACTTAACACTAATCAGAACACCTAGGGCATGTCTACATTGCAGTAAAAGACTCACAGCATGACTGTGACTGGCCCAGGTCAGCTGATGTGGGTATCAGGCTTTAGGGTTATAAAATTTCAGTGTATCTGTTTGGGCTTGGGCGGGAGCCTGAGCTCTGAGACCTGTTGGTGGGGGAGAGTCTCAGAGCTTGGGTCCAGCTTGAGTCTGAACATCTACACTGTAGTGCTTAGTCCAAAACCTGAGCTCCACAAACCCAAGTCAGCTGACTCAGTCTCTGACATTTGGTGCCACAAGTTTTTTACTGCAGTGTAGATGTTCACGCGGCGATTAAACCCAGGGTTAACAGAAATAAAAGTGGCAGACCCTGGGTTTGTTAAACTAGGATTTGAGCACTTACACCTTTTTGTAACCCCAGGTGAGAAATTGTTGAACCCTGGATAGCAACCTGAACCTGTAGCATCTCTAATACCCTCTGTGGCTCAAATCCAATGATCCATTTTAGGCACTCTCCTAAAATGTGACTTTACTATATCTTGGTTTCTGGTGCAGTGTGGGAAACCTTGACTCTTTCCTAGACTTGACAGTCCAAAAGAAAAAGAAAGTAGCTTCATAGGATTGTGGGACAGTTCTGGCAGATTCCCAGAGAAAAAGTGCAGTGGGCTGCATCTACACTGCAAAACAATAGAATATGAACCCCATGCCCTGGCTTGACTCAGACTCAGACTCTTCATCCTGGTAGCATTCAGGAATGCTGGGTCCAGGCTTGGGTTAGCATGATTTATGTGTACCTGAAAGTGGTTTTCAGATGTTTGTTTGTTTAGTGGAGAATAAAACTTTGTCAGAAAATGCCTACTCTTTCAACAACAACAACAAAAAAAAATAATTCAGTAGGAAACCCAATTTTCCATCCCAAAAGAAATAAAAGCAAAAAATGAACCAAAACAATTTTGATGAAAAACTTTTGACCAGCCCTTGCTGATGTGAAACCATTCCAGAAGAAGATTGCTATTTGCAAAAGTTCTATCCCATAGAATTCTAGTGAATTAAAGCACTGATTTAGAATGTCTGCTGCTTTTACAGATGTTGCCTCCTTATCATATAGAGAACATGCTACATAAGAAAACTTCTTATTTGAAACCCACTTCTTCACCAACAAGATTTGGTCAACAACCAGAAGGATCAAAAGTTATGAATCCAGTGGAGTTACATGAGAAAAAATTAGCCCATGTGCCTATAATTTTTTTTTGCATCCTAAGTATTCATTGTTTTGTTTCCTATGGCCATAGGATCATATTCAAATCTCATTAACATGGAAACTATTATGTCTTTCACGGTATGTACCATCACTATTATTTTTATAAGCAAACTATAAAATAGTGATAGTCACTGCATAAATACAATCCCTCCTCTTTCATTGTTTTAAGTACTATTATAGTTTTAAATACTTTTAGAGAATGTCCTATTTCTTATTTCCTAATCAGTCAAACAGATAATAGTTTTCTGAGTACCATTATCTCATGGGCTTAGTTTCCATTCTTTGAGTGTTTTGAAATAGGAACAGCTCATAAAAAAATCTTTTCTATATAACTAATCTTTGGTTCTCAGGCAGGCTCCCATTTTAAAGGACAAATGCTGAAGAACAACCAGCTTGCCTCTGTATGTAGTGAATAATAGTTTTTGTTTAATCGATCTGCTTTCTAAAACATGGTTAAGAGCAGGGAAAGACCTAAATATTTTAATAATGAATAGTACTACAAGTAAAACTATTCACATTGGATTTACTTTAAATAACAGCTTTTTCAACCACTCAGATTTGAAGGACATCTTGAACTTTTCACAGGAAAGTACACAAAGAGCTTGGAAGATACTTCAGTTTCTTCCAGATGCATTGTGACCTCAATTGATGTTTCACTATTCTCCCTTGGTAAAACAAAATATTAGATGACAATCATTGTATCTGAAGAAAATGGAAGCCTATCAACTTTGTTTAATGTTTAGAGCTATGAAGGGGCTTTGCTGCAACAAAAGTGAAGAATGCATTTGTGATCATAACGCAGATAGTTCAATTACTACTTCTCTTCTGGACTTTATTCAAAATTACATCATTCCTTTTGTTTAGTCCAGTGTAATACAGTTGCATTCATCTGTTTGAATTGTCTGACAGCAATGTTTGGCAGAGTCTAACCTGACAGATTAAAATGTAATTTTTTCTTAAGGCAACCCTGGACAGACAAAGCGGCTGTTCTTTCAGATTACAGTCTATGAAAACAAAGACTTTGTTTGCCTTTCTCTTACAATTGGCGTTAACAAAATATTGGCAATAAATTCACTTTTTGTGTTTTGGTTGGAACACGCATTTCTTCAAGTTTACAGATCTTTCACCAGTTTTGCTTAAGCTCTAATTATGATTTTTAGGCCATGACTTTTAATGTACTTTAAAAAGGGAAGGGTGTGGTACTACCCAATAGCATCATTAATGACTTGGATAGTAGAGTATAGAATATATTATAGAATTTGTGGATGATACCAAGTGAGGTGGGGGTGTGGGGATTGCAAGCTCATTTGAGGATAGGACTATATAATTGAAAAGGACATTGATAAATTTGAGAATTAATTTGAAATCTCCAAGATAAAATCAGTAAAGATAAGTACAAAGACATACAGCAAAGAAAGCAAAATCAGTTGCATAAGTACAAAACGTGGGATAAATGGCTAGGCAGTAGTATGCTGAGAAAGATTTGGAGTTTGTACCTAAGACTTTTTGGGAGGGTGACTATTAATTTCCTTTTTAGCTGATAATTTTTTGCATTTGAGTTTTATGGAGATGTCTGAAAGTTGACTTTTTGAGCCTTTTTGTACATTTTGTATATAATGTACATTAATCATTACAGCACTCTATACGAGTGGTTCCCAACCTTTTCTTTGCCCTGGCACACCTTGATACCTTTAATTATTTTGAGGCACACTGCCATATAAATGAACTCATAAATATTCATGAGCTAATCCAGAACTGTTCAAGTAGTTTTTCAAAACAATCCATGACACACCTGCTCAGACCTGACGGCACACCTTTGTGCCATGGCACACTGATTGGGAAACGCCACTCTACACTATAATGAATAATCTCTTTGTAATGGTTCCTACTGCACTTTTAACAAATTTCAAGCAGCACTGAGTTAAAATGAACAAGGGACTCTTTAGTGCATGCCAGCAAGGTCTACATGGACCAGTTAATGCACAACACTTCAGTGCTGTTTAAAAATCACACACCTGTGTATTATTGTTCTGTGTAGAGAAGCCTTTAGATACAAGTAACCATTTCCAGTGTTTTTCTGATGCTTATTGGATAAGTACTGATTTTTCTTATTTAAATTGAGGATGTTTTATGGGCATTAGTGGTTAAACTGAAAATGAGAAACCCTAGTTATAAATGGATCTCAAATTGAATAGAAGTAAAACACGTGATGCCATTTTTTAGAAGGCAGATATCATTCTTGAGTTTACTAACAGGAACTTCTCATATAAGAAATATATGGAAAGTAATTGTTCTGCTGTACTTGGAATTGGTTCTATGTCCAGTTTTGTATGCCACACTCAAAGAATGGTGGGGACGAACTGGAGCAATTCCATACTGGCATCTGGATCTCTCTGATGCAGGTTAGGAAGGAAGCAAGTTGTCTCTTGGTATCAAGATGGCTGAGAAAGACTACACCAGAGGAAAGTAACAAAAATCATAAAAGGTTTAAGAAATTTGATTTATAAGGAAGGATTAAAAAAACCTGAGACATATTTAGTCTTGGGGAAAGAAGAACAAGAGTCTTCGAATAGGGGAGGCAATCAGTTGTTCCATATGACCATTGATTATAGGAAAAGAAGTAATCCTCTTAGTCTACAACAGGGGACATTTAAGTTTGACATTAGGAAACACTTTCTAATGATAAGGAGAGTTTAACACAGGAGGAAAAACCTTTCAAGGGACATTGTAGAATTCCCATCACTGATGGATTTTAAGAACAGGTTTGACAAACACTCATCAAGGAAGCTCTACATATATGAGTTCTTGCCTCATCATGGGGGGGGGTGAACTTAATGATGTTTCTATGACTGTGTAACATTTTGGGGTGAAATCCTGGCTGTATTGAAGGCAATGGTGAAATTTCTATTAAACTCAATGGAGTGAGAATTACACCTGCTATCTTTTCTTGCAAATGATTTATAATTTATATTTGCCAGATATGCCACATCTCTGTCCAAGTTCATGTTCACTGGACAAATTTGTTTGTCAAGACATCTATTAGTTTCTTTTTCGATGTTCCCTGAGTTAAATTGAAAGGCAGATCTGTTAGATTGTATATAAAAAAGGATTACATTCAACATGCTTTGAAAACTAAAAGTAGTATAGCCTCCTAACTATCCTACTATTTTGTTGCCTTGTTTCATTGAGTCAGGTCTGACTGTAAACTATTAATATAAGAACCACGCCTTTTTCTATGTAATGTGTGGTTCATAGCATATTTTTGGGTGCTGAAAAATAATTAAAAACAATTCAGGCAAATTAAGCTTATTTTTCCTCCCAAAACCCACTTAAAAATAAATATATCTACTTATGTGAACAGATAGATTAAAAAATCTAAATGTCTTTTTTCCTGAGCTGGCAGCAAGCTTCATTTGGTATATCTCATTGCTTTACAGTAAATGATAGCACAAAGCTAATATTGCTTTCCTTTGTACATAATTTTGTGTTACATGAATAAATAGCTGCTTGAGAAAATCAGCCCTTTCAGAAGCTTACTTATTAGTTTATAATGAAAAAGACTGTTGTGTCCAGGTCATCAAAGAACTTGTGTACAAACAGTCTCCTAACTTTAGGCAACAGGGAAGGAAAACTTAATGCACACTGTTCATTCCTGAGGATTATTTTGTTTTAAGTCCCTTGAATTTGTGTATTATTGATTGTATATTGTCCCAATGATAAGGAAAGTTAAATCTTTTCAGATGAAATCCAGTTCACTTGTGTAAATGCTAAGTATATTCAGGTTGTCTGTACTTAGAATGATGTGGTAGGGCTGGAGACGTGGACATTCCCCACAAAAAGGGGATTACATGAGATTTTGGTGTCTTTGAATATGGATCTCGTTAATCCTTACTTGATCAGTCTTTTCCTATCATGGTGTTTTGTGCTTTTTCTGTGATGCATAGGGGATGAGCTGATAGCCTACATGGCTGCTCTGCTCATTTTTCTTGTTAAGTGCCTATTTATGACTAAAATTGTGCAATAGTCTTTGTATCGTGGAAGCGATCCTGCAATCATTCCTTGTGTGGAATTCCTACCCATCTCAATGGCAGTTTTGTGTATCACTGGCAGACCAGGCTGCCATTAGTTAATCACTACTATAGTCACTATTTAATGAATCAAACTAAACTTGTGTTTTATGGGCCTGTATATGCATAGTTCAGAGAGGTGTGTTTCTCTTTTTGTGGCAATGGTTAGTACATGTTCATCTTGGATCCAGTTTCTTCTATTTGCGATATCTGTGTACATAAGTATGTCTAGGATCATCTAAGGTGAATGGGCACACCTTTCAGAGGGCTCACAAAAGTTCATTAATAATGAATCTGAAGTTTGTCAGATATCATCAAGATTCGGAGTCTGCAGCAGAGTGACTCTGAAAGCCACATTTATAGCTGTCCTGCAGTAGGCTCCCTGTTTGACTGAGTCAGCTGATCAACTTTTAATTGCAGCAGCAGCGATAGTTCAGTGGCTGCTCACATGTTTGCTCATGGGTGCAATAGTGCTAGTGGTACCTTGTTCCCAGTTCTGCTCCTACCTTAGACCAAGCCTTCCCCTGTCTTGCAACAGCCAGTCCTTACCGTGGGCTCTGGCATTTGGAGTTTGACTTCAGTTCTGATCCTGGGCTCTGATTCCTGACCAATGAGTCCGGCTTCAGCCACTAGTCATGACTTTTCCCCCAACCACTAGACATAACCATGCATTATACTCAGATATCAAATGTTACTTTTGGATCCATTGACTCAGGTCTCCTCCTATACATTGTCTGTTTACATTGGTGCTTTACTTTTTCCCTGCTGCATTAGTGAATATAGAACCACAGAATCATAGAAACTGGAAGGGACCATGAGACATAGAATCATAGAATCATAGGGTTGGAAGGGACCCCACGAGGTCATCTAGTCCAACCCCCTGCCAAAAAAAGCAGGACCACTCCCATTAGATCATCCCAGTCAGTGTTTTGTCCAGCTGGGACTTGAATACCTCCAGAGATGGAGATTCCACCACCTCCCTAGGCAACTTATTCCAATGCTTCACCACTCGCCTAGTAAGGAAGTTTTTCCTAATATCCAGCCTGGACCGCCCCAGCTGTAACTTGAAACCATTGCTTCTCGTTCTGCCCTCTGTTACTACTGAGAACAGTCGAGCTCCCTCCTCCTTGGAGCAACCCTTCAAGTAGTTGAAGGTTGCTATCAAATCCCCCCTCAGTCTTCTCTTCTGCAGGCTAAATAAGCCTAGTTCCTTCAGTCTCTCTTCATAGGGCTTGTGCTCCAGCCCTTTGATCATTTTTGTTGCCCTCCTCTGGACTCTCTCTAATTTGTCCATGTCCTTTTTGTAGTGGGGAGCCCAAAACTGGACACAGTATTCCAGATGTGGCCTCACTAGTGCAGAATAGAGGGGAATGATCACATCCCTTGATCTGCTGGTAACACTTCTTCTGATGCAGCCCAGTATGCCATTGGCCTTTTTGGCAGCAAGAGCACACTGCTGACTCATATCCAGCTTCCCATCCACCATGACTCCCAGGTCCTTTTCTCCAGTGCTGCTATTTAGCTGATCACTCCCCAGCCTGTAGCAGTACATGGGGTTTTTTCGTCCCAAGTGCAGGATTTTACACTTATCCTTGTTGAACCTCATGAGATTCCTCTTGGCCCACTGCTCCAGTTTGTCTAGGTCTCCCTGAATCCTGTCTCTGCCCTCTAGGGTGTCTACCATTCCCCCCAGTTTGGTATCATCTGCAAACTTACTAAGTGTGCAATCTATCCCATCATCCAGATCATTAATGAAAACATTGAACAGAACTGGCCCCAGGACCGACCCCTGGGGCACACCACTTGTTACTGCCTGTCAACTTGACATGGAGCCATTGATTCCTACGCGCTGAAACCGTTGTTCTAGCCAGTTTTCTATCCACCTTACAGTCCATGCATCTAACCCATACTTCCTTAATTTGCCAATGAGAATGCTGTGGGAAACCGTATCAAAAGCCTTGCTAAAGTCAAGGTATATCACATCAACGGCTCTTCCCGCATCCACAAATCCAGTCATCTCATCATAGAAGGCGATGAGGTTGGTCAGGCATGATTTACCCTTGGTAAATCCATGCTGACTGTTCCTGATTACTCTACGTTCCTCCAAGTGTTTCAGGATGGATTCTTTGAGAAGCTGCTCCATGATTTTTCCAGGGATTGAGGTGAGGCTGACAGGTCTGTAATTCCCTGGATCCTCCTTTTTGCCTTTCTTGAAGATAGGTACTATATTTGCTTTTTTCCAGTCCTCTGGCACCTCCCCTGTTTGCCACGAGTTTTCAAAGATAATGGCCAACGGTACTGCTATCTCATCAGCCAGCTCCCTCACATCATTGAGTCCACTCCCCTGCACTTATGGCAGGGCCAAGTACCACATTAAACCATTTGTCACAGGCTGGGCTGTAACTAACAATATTTGTGCCCAGGACAAACAGCTCCAAAGGTGCCCCTCTTACACGTGGGCCCCTATCTGGGGCCCATCCATCCCCCTCCCCCAGTGGCCAGAGCTGGTCGGGGGGTTCCCTGCCCCACTGCGGCCAGGGAGGAACCTCTTCCCCTGCCACAGCCAGAGCCAGACAGGGAACTCCTTTCTCTGCTGCAGCCAGAGAACCAGGAGGGGAACCCCTTCCCTGGCTGCAGTCGGAGCAAGGCACAGTTTCCCTTCCCCAACTGTGGCCAGAGACAACTGGGGAGCCCTTTCCCCCGCTGTGGCTGTAGAGCCAAGCAGGAGTTTCCTACCCTGCCATGGCTGGAGCTGGACGGGGAGCACCTTCCCCAGCTCCCTTTCCTGGGGCCAGGAAAGAGTCTGGCACCCTTTCAAATCGGTGCCAAGGATCTTGCTGCTTTTGCCCTGCCATAGTTACAGCGCTGCTGACAGGTGCATGTCTAACATGCTCTTAAAAACTTCCAGTGAAGGAGATTCTACAACTTGCCGAGGAAATTTATTCAAGTGGTTAATCACCTGGACAGTTAGGAATCTTTTTCCTAATGTCCAACCTGTAATTTAAGCCTAGTGCTTCTTGTCATATCATTAGCAGTGAAGAAGAACAATTTTTCTCCCTCCTTTTCATGACAACCTCTTGCAAACTGTTATCATGTCCCCTCTCAGTCTTCTCTTTTCCAGACAAAACATACCCACCTCTTTCAATCTTCTCTCATAAGTCAAGGCTGCCAGACTTTTAATCATTTGTCTTGCTCTTCTCTGGACTTTATCCAATTTGCCCACATCTTTCCTGCAATGAGGTGCCCAGAACTGGACACAATACTCCAGTTGAGGCCTAATCGGGGCCAGAAAGAGTGGAAGAATTACTTCTCATGTCTTACTTACAATATTCCTGTTAATACATCCCAGAATGGCGTTTGCTTTTTTTTTTTTTTTTTTTTTTTTGCAACAGCATTACACTGTTGAATCATATTTAGCTTGTGATCCACTATGAAACTCAGATCCCTTTTCACAGTATTCCTTCAGAGGCAGTCATTGCCCATTTTGTATATGTGCAATGGATTGTTCTTCCCTAAGTGGAGAACTTTGCACTTGTCTTTATTGAATTCATTCTGTTTACCCCAGACCATTTCACCAGTTTGTCCAAATCATTTTGAACTTTGATCCTATCCTCCAAAGCACCTGTAACCCCTCCCAGCTTGGTATCATTGGCAAACTTTATAAGTGTACTCTCTATGCCATGCTCTAAATCACTGATGAAAATAATGAAGAGAACCGAAGAGAGAAACGATCCCTGCAGTACCCCACCTGTTATACCACTCCAGCATGACAGTGAACCATTGATAACTGCTTTCTGGGAGTCGTTATGCAGCCAGTTTTTTCAACCATGTTACAGTAGCTCCATCCAGGCTGTACTTTCCTACTTTGTTAATGAAGAGGTGATGTGAGACCGCATCAAAAGCCTTACTAAAGTCTAGATACACCGCATCTACCAATTCCCATCTATCCACAAGGCTTGTTACCCCATCATAGAAAGCTATCAGGTTGGTTTGACATGATTTGTTTTTGACAAATCCATGCTGACTATCACTTAGCACCTTATTCTCTTCTAGATGCTTGCTAATGAATTCCTTATTTATTTGCTCCATTATTTTTCCTGGTACAGAGTTTAAGCTGACTGGTTTATAATTCCCTGGATTGTGCTTATTCCACTTTTTATAGATAAGCACTATATTTTCTCTTTTCCAGTTCTCAGGGACCTCTCCAGTCTTCCACGATTTTTCACATATAATAGTCAATAACTCAGATATCTTTTGAGTCAGCTCCTTGAGTATTCTAGGGTGCAGCTACCTCTGTAGCATGTGGCATGGCTCACTTACCAGTGAATTCTCTATATCTTAAAGTCCTTAAATCTTGATTTGAGGACTCAAATAACTCAGTCATAGGTTAGAGGCTTATTGTTGGAGTAGGTGGGTGAGGTCTTGAGGCCTGCATTATGCAGGAGGTCAGACTAGATGATCATACAGTCCCTTCTGACCTTAAAGTCTATGTGTCTATATCATCAGGCTCTGGTGACTTGAAGCCATCTAACTTGTCTAGGTAATTTTTACTTGTTCTTCCCCTATTTTAGCTTCTGATTCTATCAAGATTTTCCTTCCCTCCCCTGCATCAGGCATCCAGTCACTACCAATCTTCTCAGTGAAGACTGAAACAAAGTAATTAGTTAGTTCCTCTGCCATTTCCACATTTTCTGTTATTGCTTGTCCCTCTTTGTTGTCTAATGGACCTATGCTGCCCTTGGTCTTCGTCTTGTTTCTAATGTATTTAAAAATAGTTTCTTGTTACCCTTTATGCCTTCAGTTAGTTTGAACTAGTCTGTGCCTTGGCCTTTCTGATTTTTCCCCTACATAACTGAATTATTTGTTTATAGTCGTTCTTTGTGATTTGTCCAAGTTTCTACTTTTTATAGGACTCTTTCTTCATTTTTAGATGATAGAAAATCTCCTGGTTAAGCAAGGGTGGTCTCTTGCCATACTTCTTATCCTTCCTGCACATTGGAATAATTTGTTCTTGTGCCCTTAATACTGTCTCTTTGAAAAACTGCTAACTGTCTTCAGTTGTTCTTCCTCTTAGACATGACTCCAATGGTATCCTACATACCAGCTCCCTGAGAGTGCTATAATCTGCCACCTTGAAATCTATCATCTTTATTTTGGTGTTCTGTCTCCTACCACATTCCTTAGAATTATGAATTCTACCACTTTTTCATCACTTTCACCTAAGTTACCTTTCACTTGTAAATTCTTATCCATTTCCTCTCTGTTTGGCAAAATCAAGTTGAGAACAGCTTTTCCCCTAGTAGTAGCTGTCTCCATCTTTGAAATAAAAAAAAAAATATCTCCAATATATGCCAAGAACTTGCAGTGTTATTTCCCTAACAGATGTCTGGGTAGTTGAACTCTTGCATCACCACCAAATCCTGCGCTTTGGATGATTTTGTTAATTGTTGAAAAAAAGCCTCATGCACTTCTTCCTGGTTAGGTGGCTTGTACTAGATCCTTACTATAACATCACCCTTGTTTTTAACTCCTTTTATTTTTACCTGGAGACTTTCTTAGAATCATAGAAACATAGGGGTGGAAGGGACCCCACGAGGTCATCTAGTCCAACCCCCTGCCAAAAAAGCAGGACCACTCCCACTAGATTATCCCAGCCAGGGATTTGTCCAGCTGGGCCTTGAACACCTCCAAAGACGGAGATTCCACCACCTCCCTGGGTAGCTTATTCCAATGCTTCACCACTCACCTAATAAGAAAGATTTTCCTAATACCCAGCCTGGACCTCCCCAGCTGTAAGTTGAAACCATTGCTCCTCGTTCTGTCCTCTGTTACTACTGAGAACAGTCAAGCTCCATCCTCCTTGGAGCAACCCTTCAAGTAGTTGAAGGTTGCTATCAAATCCCCCCTCACTCTTGTCCTCTGCAAGCTAAATAAGCCTAGTTCCTTCAGTCTTTCTTCACAGGGCTTGCGCTCCAGCCCTTGATCATTTTTGTTGCCCTCCGCTGGACTCTCTCTAATTTGTCCATGTCCTTTTTGTAGTGGGGAGCCCAAAACTGGACACAGTATTCCAGATGTGGCCTCACCAGTGCAGAATAGAGGAAAATAATCACATCCCTTGATCTGCTGGCAACACTTCTTCTGATGCAGCCAAGTATGCCATTGGCCTTTTTGGCAGCAAGCGCACACTGCTGACTCATATCCAGCTTCCCATCCACCATGACTCCCAGGTCCTTTTCTCCAATGCTGCTATTTAGCTGATCACTCCCCAGCCTGTAGCAGTACTTGGGTTTTTTCAGCCCAAGTGCAGGATTTTGCAATTGTCCTTGTTGAACCTCATGAGATTTCTATTGGCCCACTGCTCCAATTTTTCTAGGTCTCCCTGAATCCCGTCCCTGCCCTCCAGGGTGTCTATCATTCCCCCCAGTTTGGTATCATCCGCAAACTTACTAAGTGTGCAATCTATCCCATCATCCAGATCATTAATGAAGATGTTGAACAGAACTGGCCCCAGGACCGACCCCTGGGGCACACCACTCGTGACTGGTTGCCAGCTTGACATGGAGCCATTGATTCCTACACACTGAAACCATTGATCTAGCCAGTTTTCTATCCACCTTACAGTCCATGCATCCAACCCATACTTCCTTAATTTGCCAGTGAGAATGCTGTGGGAAACTGTATCAAAAGCCTTGCTAAAGTCGAGGTATATCACATCAACGGCTCTTCCCGCATCCACAAATCCAGTCATCTCATCATAGAAGGCGATGAGGTTGGTCAGGCATGATTTACCCTTGGTAAATCCATGCTGACTGCTCCTGATCACTCTATTTTCCTCCAAGTGTTTCAGGATGGATTCTTTGAGAAGCTGCTCCATGATTTTTCCAGGGATTGAGGTGAGGCTGACAGGCCTGTAATTCTCTGGATCCTCCTTTTCCCCTTTCTTGAAGATCAGCACTATATTTGCTTTTTTCCAGTCCTCTCACACCTCCCCCGTTTGCCAGGAGTTTTCAAAGATAATGGCCAACAGTACTGCTATCTCATCAGCCAGCTTCCTCGGCACCCTTGGATGCAGTTCATCCAGCCCCATGGACTTGTGCACATCTAGCTTCCTGAAGTAGTCCCTAACCTGAGCTTCTGTCACCAAGGGCCTCTCTTCTTCTCTCCAATCTACCGTACCTAGCGTAGTGGGCTGGGAGCTGACCCTGCCTGTGAAAACTGAAGTAAATAAAGAATTGAGCACTTCAGCTTTTTCCTCATCCTCTGTCATGAGGATACCTGCCCCATTCAGTAAGGCAGTAAGGGACCTACACCATCCCTGATCTTCTTCTTCTTATTGAAATACTTGTAGAACCCCTTCCTGTTATCCTTCACATC
The DNA here is from genome assembly GCA_007922195.1 of Podocnemis expansa. Taxonomy (NCBI): domain Eukaryota; kingdom Metazoa; phylum Chordata; order Testudines; family Podocnemididae; genus Podocnemis; species Podocnemis expansa. The sequence continues at coordinate 9,021,631 of ML682013.1, forward strand.
CCTTGCTAGCCGCAACTCCATTTGTCCTTTGGCCTTTCTGATTTTAACCCTGCAGTCAATGTTCCCTTTAATGACTCGTAGACTGTATGCGCAAACAATTTCTTTGTGTGCACCAAAACATTTCTTTGTGAGTACCAATATTAGCACTGTTGAGCTTTTTTGTGTGCACTTTATTTTTTTGTGTGCACAGGTTTCATGACCTGTGTGCGCACGCACATGCGCACAGCTTAGAGGGAACAGTGCCTGCAGTCCCAAGCAATGTCTTTATATGCCTCCTTAGTCATCTGTCCTAGCTTCCACTTCCTGGAAGCTTACTTTTTATGCTTCAGTTCAGGGCAGAGGTCTCTGTTAAGCCACTCTGGGCACCTTCCATATTTGCTGTACTTTCTCTTTATTGGAATGGTATCTTCCTGTGCCCTTAGAAGGATTTCTTTAAAATGCAGCCAACTCTCTTGGACACATTTCCCCTTCAGATCAGCCTCCCAAGGGATCCTGCTCATCAGTTCCCTGAGGGAGCCAAAATCTGCTTTTCTGAAGTCCAGGGTCTGCGTTTTGCTTCTTTCCTTCTTTCCTTTAATCAGCATCTTGAACTCAATCATCTCATGGTCACTGCTACCCAGGTTGCCATTCACTTCTACTTCCCTGATCAATTCTTCTCTGTTTGTGAGCAGCAGGTCGAGAGGTGCAAGGCCCCTAGTTGGTTCCTTCAGCATTTGTACCAGGAAGTTGTCCTCAACACTCTCCAAAAACTCCCTGGATTGCCTGTGCACTGCTGTATTAGCCTCCCAGCAGATGTCAGGGTAATTGAAGTCCCCCATGAGAACCAGGGCCTGTGATCTGGAAACTTCTGCCAGTTGTCCACAGAATGCCTCATCCACCTCCTGCTTCTGGTCTGGTGGTCTATAGCAGACACCCACCACAACATCCCCCTTGTTGCTCTCCCCTCTAAACTTAACCCACAGACTTTCAACTGGCTTGTTTCGACTTTCATAATGAAGCTCTGAGCAGTCATAGAGCTCTTTTACATATAGTGCTACTCCTCCCCCTCTCCTTCCCTTCCTTTTCTTTCGTGAACAGTTTATGTCCGTCTATTGCAGAGCACCAGTCATGCAAACTTCCCACCACGTCTCTGTTATCCCAATTATATCATAGTTCTTTGTCTGCGCCAGTAGTACCAATTCTTCCTGCTTGTTTCCCAGGCTCCTTGCATTCGTGTATAGGCACCTAAGATACCAGGACCATTGCCCTACTTTCCCATTTTGATTTTCAATTCTATTGTATCTACCTCCCTGCATTTTCTCTCGGTGTTGACCTCGCCCACTTGTCTCAGGTATTAGGGCTGCATTAGAGCACCTAAGATGATTATTTGATGTCCCCCGCATGTTCCAACTACCCTCTCTTCTATCACTGGAGTTACAGCCCCAGCACCCTCCAAGTTCCATCCCTTTCCCCTGGTCTCCCACATTGTCACTTACCTGTGGGCTTTGGTCTCCTTCCCCCGTCAGATCTAGTTTAAAGTCCTCCTCACTGTCAGCCAGTTTGCGTCCAAATATGCTCTTCCCCTTCCTCGAAAGATGGAGTCCATCTCTGCCTAGCAGTCCTAACAGTACTCCATGGTCAAGGAAGCCAAAGCCCTCCTGACGACACCGTCTTCGCAGCCAGGTGTTCATCTCCAGGATGCATCTGTCTCAGCTCAGGGCCCTATCCTTGACTGGAAGGATCAAGGAGAACACCACCTGTGCTCCAAACTCCTTCACCCATGCTCCCAGAACCCTGAAGTCACCTTTGATCTGTTGAGGATCACCTCTTGCAGTATCATTGGTTCCCACATGGATGAGAAGCATGGGGTAGTAGTCACAGGGGCAGATGATTCTTGACAGTCCCTCCATAATGTCTCAGATGCGGGCATCTGGCAGTCAGCATACCTCTCGAGAGACCTTGTCAGGGCAACAGATGGGTGCCTCTGTCCCCCTCAGAGGTGAGTCCCCAACCACCACAACTCTACGTTTCCTCCTACCTGTGGTGGCTGTGATCCTCCCAGCCTCGGGGGTGCATGGCCTCTCCTCTTCCACCTCCTTCAATATCTCTAGCACCGCATAACGATTCTTCACCACAATGGAAGGTCGGTTGTGAGCAGGGGTGGAGCACTGTCTGCTGCCAGAGGTAACCAGCTGCCAGTGTCCTCCCCCCGCCACAGGCTCCCCATCCATCTCCAGTGTTGTGGCAGTAGTCTCTGGCACCTGGGTAGTGCCCTCCTTCTTGCCTGTCTCCTCATGGATGCTGTCGAGGAACTTCTCCAGAGTGTGGATACTCCTGAGCTGAGACACCTGCTCCTGTAACTCTCCCACCTGTCTCCTGAGAGATTCTACCAGCAGACACCTGCTACATCGATTCATCTCCTCAGCCTGATCATCAGTGACAGGGAACTGCAGGCCGCAGTCCCTGCAAGTCCACACCAGGATCTGGGTAGAGATATCTATGGTCAGAATCTCTGTCTGGCTACAGGCACAGGTAGAAGAGACAGAAGGGGCACTGGCAGCAGGGCTGCTCCTCTTCACCATAGTGGCTTCACAAACTCCTCCCCAAACTCCCTCTCAAACTCCCCTGTTTGCTGTCCCCTGGTTGCAAGCTCCCTCTGGTCACTCAGCCACTGGCTTTTAAAGCCTTTTCTGCCTAGGTCAGCCATTGTCCCTCGTTAACACACAGGGGAAGGGTGATCACAAGGCTGATTGAGGCTGGTGCTCAAAGGTGATCTCAATATGCCTGTTTTCTATTTCCATCTCCACCTCAGTCCAAGTATACACATTTTTAATATAAAAGGCAACACCACCTCCTTTTTTCCCATGCCTATCCTTCCTTAAGCTAGATGTACTGTTAATATTTCAGTCCTGTGTATTATGCCACCAAGTTTCTGTGATACCAACTATGTCATAGTTGTGTTTAGCTACTAGCATTATTAGTTCTCCCTGCTCATTCCCCATACTTCTCACATTAGTGTATATAAACCCTTAAGATACTGATTTGATATCCTCCCACACAGTTCTGATTAGTGTCTCTTTTATCTCTGCTGTAACAGCTCAGGGTGTCCCCAAGTTCTGACCCTTCCCCCAGGTCTCCCTGGTTTTGACTTATCTGTGGGCTTTGGTCACCTTCTGCAGCACGTATGAATTGCTCTACAAATTTCCAAACAATTGCAGTCCCAGCTATATCAGTCTCATTGAACTCCCATTTAGATCCTGCCATGCAAAGATTTGTGCAGACATCTTCCTGTACTGTAAATGGTCCCATTACCTTTCATGGGTCTACTCACAGTGTGGAAAGCGAGGCGTACATACAAGACTGTAAAGATCCAGGGCCTTAGTTGTGTGGCTAAATCCTATGCAATTTTCATCATCTTTGCAACTGTTTAGTATCCAAGCCACTGCTAAAAATGAAAATATTCCTAGTGCTTTTTTCATTACAATCATTTTACGAAACTTTATACATTATTTTTGAAACAGGTGGAAGACTCAAGTGAAAATTGAGAAATCACTGTGTAATGTAAAACAATGAAACTAGTCACATTTAATTTGGGGATGTATTATATTTCAATTGCAAACCTGGACCATTGACATCATGTGTGTCAGTTCAATGCATTTTGCCATGCACTGATTCAGAATTAGGGCAGATTCTATTGTTGATACTAATTTGCACTTGTTTTTTGTTATTTTTGACTAATATGCAACACTTTGAGGGCTGAGGGAATTTTCATTTTCTTCTCTCACTGTTGTTTTTATCTTCTTTACTTCTTTTTCCCTGTTCATTATACAGGATTTTTTTTCTGTTTCTCTACCACAAAGTTCACTTTCTCTTCTACCCACAATAACATATATTCCTTCTTTCCCAACCCAGTAGAAAGAATATAGTATTTTTAAAGCTTACTCACTCCCCAGCTCAGCTATAAGATGTAGAAGTCAACAGGCACAGTTGACAAAGAGAGAAGTGCTCTTTGAAAATCAGAATGCTTAAAAAAACACTTTTAATTGCATAAAGAAATTGAGATGGAGAGATAGTGAGGAGGGATGTAAGAAGGCTAATGGCATATTGGGCTGCATTAGTAGGAGCATTGCCAGCAGATCAAGGGAAGTGATTATTTGCCTCTATTTGGCACTGGTGAGGGCACATTCAGAGTATTGTGTGTCCCCTAGTATATGATTACCCCTTTTTGAAAACCACTGATTTTGAAAATCCCAGTGTGCACCTATTTGCATCGTTAGGTACTTAAATACTTTTAAAATTCTGGCTCTAAATGCCCAAGTCACTTTTGATAATGGGACCTAGGTGCCTGAATCATTTAGGCACTTTGGGAAATTTAAGTCTTGATCTCATTTGGGCCCTCCTGGTATTATTGTAATACAAATGAAAAATAAATAAGAAGGGCCAAGGTCTTAACCATGAGTAATTGTTCTTAGAGGATGTCATTTTAATTCCCCATTCTCCTGTTCTAATCATTTTATAAATCACAGCAGTAAAGCGCCCAATTCTTAATTGCAGTCACTTGACCCCTTATATTGAATTGCAATCTAGTACTAATGTTCCTCTTATTTGTTTTATAGAATACTTAAGATTTAAGGCCATACCTGGAATCATGTCCTTGAAAAGCTTGGACCTCTCTCCCTTTTTTGCAGCTTCATTTGCTTTTCATCCATTCATTACTGATGCTGCTACTCCTCTCTGCCCAATGCCCCATGATCTTTCCATACTGACCCTGTTGTTATTCTTTTCTTCTGTCCCCTGATGCCATGTACCGCCCCCCCCCAACCTGATCATCTTCTCCTCACATGCTACTATCCCTAATTAGATCTACCTCTCTTCAGCACTGAATCAGCCCTTCCCCTTCCTCTGGCAATCTCTCCCAATGTACCTGATACTTTTTTCCTGAGTGCTTCAGCAGGCACCATTCAGTGCAACTGGAATATCACTGAAATGCCCTGGTTGTGTTTGTTGGTTTTATATTGTAATGGAAAAGATAAATCATCTATGGGTTATAAGGGATTAGATTTATGTGGATTGCAGTGTGAACAAAGATAGGATGGTCAGGTGGTAGGTTGATTGAGGTGGTCTTGGGTAATAACTGACTACTCCCTGGAGTGGGCAATTTTGAACATGATGATATCTTGTTTTATTTCCCTTCTTCTGGCACAAGATTTTGAAATTTTATTCCACTTACTTTGTACTTACTGCCTAAATCATTATATGCAGTGAAGGCAGAGAAGGTTACAACAACAATCATGCTTAGTCATGCAAAGAAACAGAGCTAGTCCAGTGGTTTTTTAAAATGTTGTCATTTTGAATTTCTAAATGTAAAATATTTGGATGCTAGTGCTGATGTGACCAGGTGCCAAGGGAATCAGCACTGCTTGCTTGACCTTCAGATACTATGACATTCAGGATTCCACCACTGCCATGTCTTTTTGAAATATTTTATCTTCAAATTATCATCATTTTCCTGTACCTCACATTTTTTCCATTTTACCTTTGTTCTTCTTTTTCTTTGGTGATTGAACTTTTGAGCTTATATGCTAATATAAAGATGACACAATAACTTGCTGCATTGCCTATATCACTGAAATGATAGATGGAGACAAAGGCTTTTAGGAGCAGGGCAGAGTCACTGTGTCAAGTATCAAGATTCCTCTTCCTTTTTGTAAAGATTATATGAAAAATTTACTCCTTAATTCATCATTTTTGTTGAAATTCTGTCTTTAAACATTCACTTCCATTAGCTTGTGTTGAAACAACAATAATAATCCATTGCAAGTACAGAATGGACATGACTGAAATAGCACACACAGTGTCTTTCATTTATGGCTGAGATTTTAATAGCTGTTCTGCAGATTTGAATATCCAAACCCCATTAAAATGTATGATAATAGGTCATCCATATTCCATAGATTGCTTTGCAAATCTTGGACTATTCTTTTGTTAGTTGAGATCCATAGTGGCATTGCAGTCAAGTGCACCACTTTAACTGGAATATATGTGCCTGGAACTGTACAATGAAAGACAGTGTTCATCTTCCAAAAGAGTTTACAGTCTATTGTAAGCTTGAACTGACTCATGTTAAAGTCAATCTGAGTGTTTCCTCTAGCTATACAATGGAGCATGATTTCATCCTAAGTTAAGAAAACATGACATAAAGAAAGTTGGTTAGAAACACTAAGGGACAACAATGGTAATAAGATCATGTTGCTTTGGTTACCAGTGCATGCATTCAAAGAGGATATTTTTTTTATTAAGCATGTTAAGATTCTGCTACTTTGAGGAGAGTTAAGGTGACTAGGATTTGTGGATCTTTTAGGGAGGAATGTGCTATTAGGAGGAATCAAGTAAAAAGGTCTGAAAAGGAGTTCCAGCAATGGAGAGAGAAGGGGCATAAAATGGCACTGTTAATGAAAGTGGCAGGAGCAAAAGGGTGGTAAGGTACATGGCTTGGGTAGGATGTGGGGGAAGGACCAGACTGAAAAGACACAAAGCATTTATGTGCAAGTGGTGACTCTTTGAACAATCCTGCCATTTTGAAAAATTGTACCAGAGATTTCTTGTGGTTCAAATGGCAATACCCCTGTAATTCTCAAGGGAGAAGAGGTTTTTCAATGTGATCACTATGTGCTACTGTTTAAAGGACAGATTTAAGCTGCTCAAGCATATTGTGCATTCTCCACATTCTATCACAAAGTGAATATAATCTTCACAGAAATTCTGTTTTGGGGATCCAGCACAGAATGTGCAATGAGGTTTACATTGAAGGTGACGTGATCTTCATATCAGGTCTAAGGAGATAATTTTGTCCTAAATTATGGCCCAATCTACTTCCAGTCTAAGTCAGACTCAAACCTTCTGTAGAAACAGGACATGGTCTGTAATATACATATTAAAAAGCAATAGTCTATAATTCATGACTAATGGAAGAAAATTCATTGTTAGGATCCAATAGCTAAATTCTTAAACACAAAGACTGAAATAGGGAAACAGTGAATACATAATGACTGAATGATGAAATCACTAGAAGTTCTACATTTGGTCCCTTATGTATAATGCACACGTTGTGCTAAAAGCAATTGAAATATTTGCATCAGCTTGACAGTAAGTCGAGGCACTTTACAACAATCACAACAATAAAAATAAAATTAATAAATGCAGTTGAAAATTAACCCTAATTAAATAATTAAAAAGTTGATGAAAATAAATCTGCCTTTAATTTAAATAATGGAAAGATAGTTAAGAGGCAACAAGTCCTCCTTGAGAAATTACTGTTAAGTAAAGTCCTGCATTGGCAGCGAGATGAGCAGATGATCTAACATGCCTCTTCCGTTCTCTTTTATCAATGGTTCTAATGTAACTGTGTAAAGTCACCCAAAATGATACATTTCGAACTGAAGATACATGAAAACATGGATGAGAAGACAAGAAGATGAGCAGGAATCAGTAAGGCACAAAGTAAAACTGATTCCTGTTTTTGTAGGATCTAGTTAGCCAACACAATACTTTATAACCAGTGAAAAACATGACTGAAGTTTCACATTACTGAACTTCTTAGAGTCAGAGAGACATGGTGGATGAAGGAAATATCTTTTATTGGACCAATTTCTTTAGTGACAGAGAAAGCTTTTGAGTTATCACAGAGTTTTCCTTCAAGTCTGGGAAAATTGGTCAGAGCATGTTGCCACGTTCCAAAGGGGCAGCCATGTTAGTCTAGTTCAGTAAAACAAACAAGGAGTCCTGTGACATTTAAAAACTATGCAATAAATAAATTTGTTAGTCTTTAAGTGCCATAGGATTCCTTGTTTGTTTTAGTCAGAGCAGTTGTTTTCAAACTTTTTCTCATGGGACCCAGCTGAAAAAAATCATTTATGCCCATGATCCAACAATTACATTTTTGACCAATGCATTCCAGTCGTTCGGTTGCGGTAGCAGGGAGCACTGCAACCTATTACCTGAGGGTCTGTGACCCAGTATTGGTTTGAAAATCACCAGTTCACAGTGCCACAGCTAAATAAAAGGTGAAACAGATTATTTAGCATAAGTCGTTAACACATATTTCAAGGAGGTGGAGGTTAGTGGGTTATAGATTCTTGCAATAAGCTATAAATCCAGTGTCTCTTGTCAATTCATGATTTTTAGTGTCAAGAAAAGGTGTGAACTTAAGTTCCCAGGCTTATCTTTTTCAAGTTTGTGTAGGTCTCCATTGAGGATGAGGACTGATAAGTCAGATACAGAGTGATCACTTTCTGAAAAGTGTTCATCCTCAGGTCGTCTTTTATTATGTTTTTGTGTGAGCTCATTTGAGAGTGTAGTGATCGGTTTCACCCACATAGGTGCTATTGGGTATTTAGTGAGCTGGTTGTTTGAAGACCAGAAGAAGGGGATCAGAAGGGATTTATTTCAGGATGGGTTCCCATCGAGTATAGGTTGTAGTTGTTCGATAATACCCCATCTTGGCTCCAATGTGGGGTTATAAGTGGTGACTAGGAGTGTGTGATTCGAGAGGGATTTATTTCTGTATTGGAACAAGTTGTCTCAGGATATTTGGGTAGCCCCTTTCATGATGTGATCTATGTCTCTGGGGAACTCTTCTGGTCTGGTGAAAATGTTTTTAAGCATGGTAAGGCACGTATCCCAGACTTCCTCCACAGCACATATTTTGTGGTATCTGAGTTCCTGGCTGTAGATAACAGATTTTTTGGTCTGTTTGGGCTGCTTGCTGGTCTGTGAAGGTAGGTGTTGTGATCTGTAGGATTCCTGTATATAGTTGTCACAGGACAAGCTGATCATGGTGTCCAGGAAGTTTATACTGGTATGGGAGTCTTCCAGAGATAGTTTAGAGAATGGGTGGAGCAGAAATAATTGCCTGTAACCTTTCACTGTGCATCTTTTTTTGTCACCTATTACCCCATGCTGGAACCCATTTAAGGTTTTTAAACATTCTGGTCTTGCAAGGGCAAAGCAGCTAGCTAGTTTACATCATACATCTACTTTCATTCAAGTATACAAAAATGCAGAATTTAGACGGGTGCCAGAGCAACCTGCTGTATGAGTGCCTCCTCGGGCATAGCTCTTGGGAAATAGCTCATGTGGTATCCCCATCTGGTGGCTTGCACCTGAGTCATCAGGAATGGGAGGAGGAAAAAGTGAGACTTACCGGCCACCTCTGGGTGGTTCAAAGTCACAGAAAAGTCAACCCCGCCCCCAAAGAGTGGCAGATTTGAGTGAGGTGTGTGTGTAGCAGGGTGATTTCCATGATCCAGCAGAAAATGGTTTAAAACTTAGCAGAAGGCATAGCCAATGGGAACAGGCAGCTTCAGAGTCAGTTGGGGCTCAGGGCTCGATATATGAGAGGGCTGCAATCCCTGCTCTGGGCAGTCGGCCTCTGACTAGCAGGGTAGAGGGGTGGACTGTCAGAAACAGGACTAGGGACAACTCTGTGCTGATTGCCAGGGTTTGGCTGAACCCAGTCCCTGCTAGAAGGGAGAAGAGGTACCTGGGGGAGGTGTAGACTTGGCCCGGGGGACCTGTTGAACTGGAGTGGGAGCTGAGGTGGCACTGAGGAGAGTCACATAGGGTCCCTTAGCCAGGGCCTCTAGAAGTTGGTGGGCCTTGGTCACTCCCCACCTTGCCCCAGACCACCAATGGGCAGTGAAAGGACTAGTGGTGGCCACTGATGCAGAATGGGCCATCCTATACTAGACCTTATCTTGGTGGAGGAGAACTAAGAGAGGATTCAGCTGGAGGGCTGAGGTACTGGAAGTGAATTAGAGAGTGTGAAAAGACAAAGCACAGGTTCATGGTGGGGGTGCTAAAGCTATTCCCCAAGACCATCACTAGGGGCTGCACATCTGGTGGGTTATGTGCTGGCATCTATCTACACAGAGCAATATGCTATGTGCAACATGTATCAGTGTATTAGCTTGTGCCTTCTTTGCAGTTTCAAAACCTTATGCCTTCTAGGTGCCTGCCACAAATTGTAGAATATGTACTACATTATCAAAGTGAGCATACTAATTTAGCACATTTTATGCAAAAAAGCTCCTGTGACAATTTGAGATATGTATCTACATAACTCATATGTGAGATTATGAACTCTTGGTGGAAGAGCTGGAGTTAGTGATATGATTCCCTGCTCAAGAGGACATACTTAAGCTCAGTCTAATAGAGCTAACACACCAAAAATGATGGCTGTACCCTGGGTAGCAGAGGTAGTGGTAAATGTTGTCATGGGCTAGCTGCTCCAAGGCCTAAACATTGTTAGTATGTACTTTGGGAGACTAGCTTGTATTTCTTTTTAGCATGCTAGCTCAACGAGAGCTACTTCACGTATCTCTGTTTGAGCTGGTGACCACCCTGGTGCTTCAAGGGTAGACAAAAGGTTAAGTATCTTTACTAAGCTGCAAACTTCATTTTTGACTGTTAGGCCAGTGGCCAGCTCTCTGTGCTTTTGCCTTCCTGCTCAACTGAAATTCCAAAGATGGATGGCAAAAGGCTAACAAAAGTGGTTCTCTGGCTTGATCACTGAAAAGTGGTGGCTTTAGATAAAAGGACAGCTCCTGCCCAGAGAAACTAATCTGGAAAGGGAGACAAGGGCTGGATTAACTGGCCTGGGAGCCCTGGGATGCCCCCCACCGTGGCGCCACCTGCCTGGGTCCCCCCCCCACCCAAGGGGATCCGGCTTCCCCTGCCCATGGCCCACCTACCTGGGCTGCATAAACTGCTCCCCCACCCTGTTTTTTGGGGAGGAGCCCTGGGGCCAGGGGGCACCCCTGCCCTGGTCCCGCTCTTTCCAGTCTGCCCAGGGCGGTGGGGGTGGAGGCTGGCTGGTGCATGAGAGGTCCTACAAGACTGTGGTGGGAGTTGCAAAGGCCTTGCCACCCCCCCCACTGAAGCAGACAGGTGCTGGCTACCCTGCCCCTTCCCCAGGGGTGGACCAGCTGTCCTGGGGGTGGGACAGAGTGCAGAGCCTCGGCTTTGGCTCAGGCCCGCCCTGCGCTGGTCCTGAGCCGGGCAGGGGATGAATTATTGCAGGGGTTTTAGGGGCTGGAGCCTGGGCCCCCCTTTTTGGCCAGGGCCTGAGCTTAAGCTCCTAAAGAACTTTTGATATTTCATCCCTGGGCAGAGGTTTCCTAGCAGTGAATTCACCTGACTGGATTTGCTAGAAGGCTACCTGACAGAGGCATGGACAGTTATGAAATGAAAGAAGCTGATTTTTTTGGCCATGTTTCCAGCTCAAACTGAGGTGAGCAGTATAAAGGAGCCTGAGGAGGCAGAAGAAACTGCCTCTCAGAAAGCAGATGGACTCTCCCCCCACCCAGATTTCCCAAGAGAAGAGGAGCTAGTGTGAGGGACATTGTGTTCAGGATGTTTTATGTTTTCTATCTGACCTGTGCTCTGCTGTGATTTATCTGTTAAGTGAAGAGCAATGGTTTTGGAGTTCTGTGCCAAGTGTCTTTATGTGGTATGTTACACTTAACACATGGCCAGCTAGGTAAACCGGAATGTTCACATATTTAAGTAGATTTCTGGAGAGGGTGTGTTTAAGGTACAAAGGTATTTTGGAAGTCAGTGCTGATCCTGGGGGCTTAAGGGAGGTTGACTTAAGGAATAGAATGTGAGTTGGTTTGCAGAAAATCTGCCAGAGAGACCAAGGGAGAAAACAATGCTTCAGCCTGCTGAGACCCAGGGAAGCTGGCCCCACATAGGGAATTCCGTATCTGGATCCTCTCACCACTGTCTGATGAACTGCCAGCAGGGGGAGTCTGATGAGATCTGTGATGGCTAGACAGTTTTTCTGTCAGCCCCATGCCATCCAAAAACTACCCTTACATTTGACGTGCTGGAAAGGATAACACACTTATTTGATTTTTATACATATTATATATTGTTCAAAATATTTGGCTTTGACATCAAACAGCATAAAAGTGGTCGAGTGAAAATAACTGAGCAAGGGTTGCCATTTGTACGTCATTTATGGTCTTTTGATCCTCGTAAATCTTTCAAAGAACCATTGTTAGCAATGTTACAAAGATAATCAAGCACTAAGCCTACATCACATAGCAAACTATTTGGGCTTAATTGGTTTAATGACCCTACATTGCTTTAAGGATCTGAAATTATGCTTCTTGGGATGTAATGAAGGCAAAGGTTTACCTAGGGCAAAGCCTTGGAAGTTGATAGTGGAAGATGAGAAATTCCTGTTAATCTTACATTTGACTAACGTTATGTGCCAAGCAGTTAATAATTCAAATCTCTGTTAGAGGAATTTCTCTTGCTTGCTCTTTTCCTCATTCTTATTCTTTTGGACTAAAGAAATCATTCTCCCCAAAAGGTTTGGTCAGAAGATTCGGAGGAAAGGAAGCTGAAACTATTTGAGCAACGATTTGGAAACAGTTGAATTACCTGCCGATTGGAAGAATTTGCTATAAGGGGTTCAAATGGCTGAGTTTGCTGTTTACTGTGTTATAGGGGATAGAAGAGAAGTCACATTGAAAGGAAAGTCAGGGGAAAGTGCAACTAATGAGCCAAGTAAACTGAATAATTCCAGCATAGTTGTACTACATCCTTTCAAGAAGACGCTTTGCTTACCTAAGTGAAAGGAAATCTTTCTTTTTGAGGAGAAATGTGAAGGAGGGTAGTATATAACACCTCTGAATGTCTGTCTTTAGAACTCTAGTTTCTCTTTACTGAGTTCTCAGGAGGTAGCAGACACAGATGATATAGCAAGAAGGGACCATTAGTAATTATGCCGTCTACAGGATATATTCTGATTTACCAGAAAATATATTGCATGGAACAGCTTCTGGTGCAGCTATGCTTGTAAAAATCCATTTACTTCAATAGGATTACATCTGCTCCCTGAATTCTACCTGGACAAATACATTTTAACAATGTGCGGTTTAGAGAGGTTAAAAACCACAGCCCTCAATTGGTAAATTCTGTCAGAGGAACATTTCTGAGAACAAGATCCAAAGGGGGAGTCATGCTAGTTTAGTTCAGTAAAACAAACAAACAAGGAGTCCTGTGGCACTTAAAGACTAACAAATTGCAAAAAATATGCAAAAAATAAATTTGTTAGTCTTTAAGCGCCACAGGACTCCTTGTTTATTTCTGAGAACGGTTATTCATTGTGGTACGTAAGCAAAACATTGATTAAATCTATTTTTTTCATAAATGCTTAGAGATCTTTTGAACAATCAATTCAGAATAATTTTTGAAAGATGTTTAGTGCTTTTAAATGTAACAGGATTGAATCCATCTCCTGTTTAAGTATTGAAGCAAATCTATATTACTTAATCCTGAAACTCTGAAACATGCTAACCTTAATTGACTGCAGTAGGCGTGATATGCATCTATCCAAATTTTTTGACTTTGGTGATTTGCAAAGTTGTAAGAGTTCCTGAAGCAAGATCTATTTCTAAAAAGGTTTAATTGAACTGAGTTCCTTCAAACTGTAAGTATTAATTTGAGTGTCATAACAAAGGTGAGAGGAAAGCTCACCAGGAGTAATACTGAGTATTCTAAGAGGTATATAATTGGATTGCGATGTTCATTAAGGGCTAAAAACTCTTACACATCATACCTATTGGATTAGGTGACACAAAAGGCGGGGGAGCATAGTCTTTTACTTCCCACGTTGCTGTGATTTGAATTGCTGTGTTGCCTAATCCCTGACAGAAGAGCTACATCAGCTTGGCTGTGATCTTGTTAGGTTCCATACTGAGGCACAGCAGATCCTAAACAGCACTTTGTGACTGAGATTGGCAAGGAAAACCCTTGGTAGTGTAAGCTTCACAATTTCTCCTTCCTAATATTATGTAAAACTAAGATTGTGCTTGTTCTAAAACTTGACTAGCTAGATGTAAACTTTCTTAGTCAGTCTAGGGAGATGATTCAGCCATGTGCAGGTGTACAAGCCCAAATCATTTCATTAATGTGGTGGAGAGATTTTAATTCTCTTGCAAATTGCATCAATCACCTATATTCCCAGAAATTATATAGAGTATATCCTGGGAAGAAGTAGAATAATGACTTGGAAAAGTTGCGAAGACATCTTCTTTCACTGAGGCATTGTGAGGACTATTAAACGTATCTTTCACTTTTTTCTTAAGGTCAGATGTCTTGAATAAATCCTCCCATGACGTGTTCATAGAGATGATGGGTTTTGGTTTCAGATGATATTCTGTAGACAATGTTTCTTAAGCAGCCTTTCAGCTCTAGTAGTGGCAGGTTATCAGTGAGATTCTTAACAGGCAGGTTATTAGCAGTTTCCACACCATACCATGGGACATGTTCATAGGATTCAGAAAGGTGAAAAATCTGGAGTTCAGTTGAATCCAAAGGATAATTCTTCTACTTAAAAAAATGTTACCAACTTCAGACCAAAATATAGGTTCTGTATATTTTAAAATGTGTACATAAATTATTATGAAAAATGATATGAAATAAAAAATGTGCAGATGTTTTTTAAATGTCTAAACATTCTACTGAAGAATTGTAGATATAAATGGAATGGGTGAAATCTCATTCCCATTGAAGTCACCAGGAAAACAACCCCTTGACTTTAGTGGGGTAGGTTTTTGTTCAGTGGTTTGTACTGGTGCCAAGAAGGAGTGTGTAATTAATTCAGTTTCACCACCCAAGCTTAGTGATGTGCAAAGATAAAATAGCATATATGGCGATAATTAAAAGTCCAAAAAGTATTTTTACTTTTATTATTGGTATTAAGATAGATAAAATATCCTTTTAAATATTTCTGATTATCTTGATTAGTCAGTAATTCATAATTATTGATAGATTGTTTGATGGACTGAGAAGAAAGCAAAAGCGTAGGCCAAATCTTTAAGTCATATGAATCAGTTTAGTTCCAGCATATACCAGTTGAGGACTTGTGCACGTTTCACTCAAGTAAAATGTTACGATTACTGTGATGCACTGCTGCAGAATTATAGTTTACTGAGGGCACTGTGTGAGGGTCCAATCCTGAGAAGAGCTGGGTTCCTTAAACTCCTCTTGGCTAGAGTGAGAACAGAAGTCACTCAGCACTTTGCAAGGTCAGGCCCTAAGGCTTTAATTACAGAACTCTTTTTCTTTTGCAACTATTCACTATTTTCCATTCAGACACAGAATTGGGTGTTGTTAACTGCTGGTGTCAGTTGCCACCAGCACTCTGCAGTGCAGTCTAAACTTCTGTGCCAGAGAATATGCATAGCTGGAGGTTTTTGTTAAAAAGAAGTGCTTGGTAGCTTTTTAAAAAATAAACTAAAATTGATTATTTTTAGCTACTATAATAATTATTGTTACAGCTGCTGTTCCATTGTTTATTGGGAAGCTATTTATTTTTTCCCTCTTGGAATAAGTGTCCTCTTAAATCATAGTGTTGTTAACTTAAACTTAACCTGTCCCTGTGAGGGATATTAATCTTTGTCACTGAGGAGAATGACCATGGAGATCAGGAAAACTGACACTAACCAGTTGGGACTAGTAGTAATCCCATGCTGGGCAGAAGGTCTAAGAGAAGATCGTCTACAAGGTTAATGGGTTGGTTCTTCAAGGCAGTGTCTGGGAAAAAAATACAGATAATTAACTCAGCCAGAACCACAGGCTGTTTTATGTGTCATTATCATGACAAAAAGAGACTAAATAGACTTTCTCATTTGAGGCTTCTTGTTCTTGTGAATTATGGGAGCTCAAATGAAACAGGATTGATGTAAATTTTAATCCAGTAAAACTTCAGCAGACCAGGAACAATCAGATGCTTCTGTCTAGTCAAATGTCTTTGTGTACTGACACCATTTGAAATGGAATGTTGTCCTCACATTCTTCCATCATGAAGCCAAAATTGCTGAAGTAGGACAAATGGATACAAACAAATTTAACATTTCTTTTAAAATTACCCCTCCCCCCATACCCACTGGGGCAGCTCCTTCTGTGGGTTACTGCTATGGGCTGGGTTAAATCTTGTATTGTGAATTAAGCATAATTGCTGCGATTTATTCAGTATCAATGTAAAGAACTGCTCGACACAATGCGCTCAAAGTGCAGGCACATGGAAAAGCTTGAGTTACAACTGAACCTTCTGACCTAAAGGATTTCAGATTCAGGGGGCTATGCCTCCGACTGGTGGAACTGTTTGTGTCTATGAGTATCTATGCTGGAGGCTTAGTTAAGTCGACTTAAGCAGGTTGACTTTAAGACGACTTAAAGTCAGCCTTATTAAGTCAACTAAGAGTGTCCACATTCCAAACTCCTGTGGACTGCCCACATACGCACTGGCAGGTGCTAGGTCAACTTAGAAGTAGTGCTTTGTGCATAGCTGTCCCACATTGCACCAGAGAACTGCTCCTCTCCCCTAGCCACTCCTATAAAACAGGAAGTGCCCACAGCACCCTTCTCATTTTATTTGGCAAGATGGAGCCTGAGGAGGTCATGGACCACAATGAGCCCCAGCAATGTGCCAGCATGGCACTCCACACCTACCATGTATTGGGCAGAATTCTCTGGCTTTGGAGCAGGCTCCTCAGGGCAACTGCTAGCAGGCTGACCCCCTCCCTGAAGCTGGCAGCTGCTGCACTCATGCTAATGGTGCCCTCCTTGCCCTGTCACATCTGGGCACAGGAAACCAGAAATGACTGGTGGGACTGGATTGTCTTCACCTCAGTAGCCCACCAGTCGGATTGGCAAGTCCACCGTGGGCGCTGTCCTGAGGCAGATCTGCAGGGACATCAACAGGGTCCTGTTCGGCCATAGTCACCCCGGGCAATCTGCAGGACATGCCGGACATCTTCGCTGGACTCAGGGGTCCCCAACTGCAGGGACATTGTGGGTGGTACCCACATCCCCATCTGAGTCCCAGACCACTGGACTGCAGCCTACACCAACAGGAAGGACTACCACTTCATGGTGCTGCAAGTCCTTGCAGACCACCAAGGGTTCTTTACTGATGTCTATGTGGGCTGGCCAGGGAAGGTGCACGATGCCCACACCCAGCAGAACTCCAGCCTGTACCGGCACATGCAGGTAGGCACCTTCTTTCCTGAGCACATCATGACCCTCAGAGATGTGCAGATGCCCATTATCATCCTGGGGAAGGCCACCTATTCCCTGCTGCCATGGCTGACGAAGCCCTACATGGCCAAGCTGGATGGTTGTCAAGTGTGCCTTCGGCTGGCTGAAGGCACTCTCAAGGGCCACCCTGACCTGCTTGCACTTTGATGAGATGCTCATCCCAGAGGTTGTCAGCATGTGCTTTATCCTGCACAACCTCTGCGAGCTGCAGGGGAACAAGTTCCCTGCATCTGGGAGGCCAAGGCCAAATGGGTTGCCGCCAAGTTCCAGCAGCCCAGCGATGCCCTCCCACCAATGCAGTGGGCCCAATGGTGAGCAGTGCTGCTCCGGGAAGTGCTGAGGGCATATTTCCTCAAGGAGCAGCACCAACGGGGTAGCCTGCTAGAACCATGACCACCTTCATCCACCCACCACTGTTCCCCTCACCCCCACCCACTTGTCTTGCTCATTCCCAAAACAATAAAACACCATATTCACTGAATAGTGGTGTACAGTCTTTTTATTAGTATGGGGAACTGAGGGGGATAAGAGACAGTGGGGGTGAGGACGTGGGAGCTGCATGGCTTGGGTGTCTTACAGGGAGTGGGGGGGATTGAGGACAGTCAGGATGGGGGGCTAGAACTGCTGGCCTTGAGCAGGCAAGTCCTCATCTTGCCTCCATCCACCCTGTGTCCTGGGCTACCGGCAAGGAGAGCCTTTGATGTCCAGGCCACCACCTAGCTACTCAAGGGCATGGGTCTGCCACTCCTTCAAGCGGAGCATCCCCTGCTCGACTTTCTGGTGGGCATCATCCTGCTCACACCAGGCCCTCAGATCTGTCTCAGACTGCTCTGTGACCCAGAGCAGGTCCTCGAACAACTCATCCCACAAGCAGCGCCCCTCCTACTCCCCATCAGGGCTGGCCGCACCCCAAATGTGCGGCATGTCAAGGGCTCAGTGTCTGCTGGGTGGAAGCAAAGAAAAGAGTTTCTCCCATAAGGTAGCATGGTGTGCAACCTGACAGCAGCTGCTGTCCCTTGACTGTCCCCCTGATTCCCAATCCCTGTGGGACTCCTTGGTATGCGACACTGTGCTCTGCTGCACAGGTCAGGTGCAGTGCCCATGGTGATGAGCCTCAGGCATCCCTGCTCCAGGGGTCTCTCCTGAGGCCATGTGCCAATGGTATTGGGTCCATGCTGTCTGGCTGTGGCGCTACTACCTCCAGTCCCTCCACCCAATCTCCAGCCATGCCCCCCCCATTGGCTCTGGGTCCCTCCTGCCACACTCTCCCTGCCCCTCTGACCCTGTGGGAGGGCCTCTGTGTCCCCCCAGGATCCTGTCTATCCCCGGCCCATGTCTCCCTGCAGTTTCTGTCCCACATGCCTCCACCGACATGCCCGCAGCAAGGGGGCAATCATCAGGAGGTGTACCAGGTATCTGTCATGATGTCCCCTCACTTGGGTTTGTCCTGGGTGAGAGGAGCCTCCTCCCCAGATTTGGCATTGGGGCAGGGAACAGCTCTGGACTGGGAGCCTCTAGGGCTCGCACAGTGCCCTGAAGCTGGGTACTGGTGTCCCCTGGTCCAGCATCCTGTTCTCATCCAACAAGCCCTCCTCCTGGAGCCTTCCTCCATCATCGAGGGAGGGAGGTTGGAGGAGTTGATGGTGGGGGCTGGCAGGCTGCTGCATTCCCACCCCAGGAAGGCGTCCAGCTGCTGGTAGCACTTAAGAAGGTTGATTTAAGCATTAAGTCAACCTTCCCAGGTGGTGTTATTAAATCAACTTAAAGAGGCACTTAAGTTGACTTAATAAATTCCAAATGTAGACACGGCTTTCTTTAGGTCAACTTCAGGAAGGTTAAGTTGACCAAAGGCCCCATCTTCAAATCATATGACAAAGTGGGGTTTTGTCCCATCAAAGCTCATGCGATAAATAAATCTATTAGTCTTTAAGTGCCACAGGACTCCTTGCTTTTTTTTTTTTCCTATCAGTATGATTACAGTGAGGCTGGGAGTGTGCTTCCCAACTGCAGGAGACAGACAAACTACCTCCGCTTAAGCTAGTGCACTAAAAATTACGATGTAGCTGCAAATAACATGGGCAGCAGATTGGGATAGATGCCTGAACACAAACCCAGGACACTCTGGGCACATACTGGTGCAGCAAGCATGAGCCACCAGCTGGCCAACCTCCTATATTTGTGCAATAACGTGAGCAGAGATATCTTGTGTCTGTATTGTGTGTGTGAGACAGAAGGAGAAGGAATGTCAAGCAGACAGTAACAGAACCGATGTAATATGGCCATGAGAAAAAGCTATCTGAGCTCATAGTGTAGGCTGAAAGAGGCGAGGACTTGTGATGAAGGAAACTGTTACTTATTGTTTGATTCCTCTTGTGTGTGGTCTATTACCAAAGTGGGCGAGTGAGTTTCTGTGTCCCTCAATGTCCAGCAAGTCAAACTAAAGTAGTGGTTTTGAACCTGTGGCTTGGGGGCCAAAAGTGGCCCATGAGTCTCTTCCCACTCCTGGCTGCAGAAGGGACCACAGCCTAATGATCCAGGCAGAGGTAAAAGACAGATGTAGGCTCTTTTGTGCAGCCAAGGGGATGGAAGATTAATGGTCCTTTTTCCCTGGCTGTAGCAGGGAGCAAAGTGCTCCTACTAGGTCCATGAATGCTGTGGTCCCTGCTGGAGCCAGAGAGAGGGAGGGTTGATCCTCTGTACCCCTGACTGCAGAAGAGAACCACTGCCTAGGAACCCAAGCAGAACATAAAGGGCTACAGGACAACCCTGTTGCATCCATGGAGATGGGAAACCAACAAGGAGGCAGCCTCCTCACCAAACTCCTTCCTGTAGTTGGGTGAGAGAGGGCTGCTGGGTATCAATGGCCCTCAAGCAAAAAGGTTGGGAGCCACTGAATTAGAAGGTCATGATGGTTCCTCCTGCCCTTACATCTATGCAACTTTGAGACTTTTTATGGTCTTCCTAACTAAGCACAAATATATTAGAGAAATACTTGACTCTCACCAGTTCATCTCTTCATTGGAGCAACCCATAAATCCCAAAGTTTTAGCTAGCCACTCTTGTCAAGGTGGAAAAAATGAAGCTGATGTGAATCCATTGACTTAAAAGGAGTGACACAAAACCTATCACATTATTCAAAATAAAACTTTAAGAAAATAAAGATAAATATTAGAATGATTTAAAGGGTGCTGAGAGGCTATAGAATTCAGACAAAGTTGGTCACCTTATTTTGTTTGTGAAACATGCCACTATTTCACTGACATGCCTCATATTCACAAGGCTGAATCTTATCTATCCTATTTCTTGCACATGTGAATCTGCAAAGGATATTGTGAGGTGCATTGGAGTACTATGCCACTAGTGTGCTGATGATACCCAGTATTTCATTACCTTCCATTCAACTGCTGATAGTGCTGAGCTTATGTCTGAGAGAAGCAGGGATCTGGAGGAAAAATAGGCTAAACTTAACCTGTAAGGCAGGAGCAGTCTTAATCATAAGTGGAGGCACTTAAGAAACTAATAGGAACTTTGACAGGTGAAGAAGAACTTTTAATAGCATTTCAGTCTGCCTGTGCACTTCCCGTTTCGATCCAGTGCTGGTGCCGTATCAAAGATCTGTGTTTCAGAACAAGACTCCACAATCCTGTCCTTCCTGCACTATAAAACTACTCAAATTATGCTTTATGGAAGAATTGTAACAGAATCACTTCAGATTAATCAGCAATAAAGTATTTGTTTCCTTTGAAATACATCTTTCAAAGAAATTTTCCTGCACATAATATGCAGGATATCTTTACTGGTGTTTCTGAGATAGAGTGAAACTCAAACCCAGTATGACTTCATCTCCTTTCCCCCCCCAAACCTTTTACTCATATCCCAGTTGTCACGTCCTTATATACAATTTTTTAATTGATACAAACTCCTTGCTACTGTCTCCATTCAAAACCAGCTTGTAAGTTCACCCATCTTCGAAGCATCTGATGAGGTGGGATTTTCTCCCACGAAAGCTCATGCGAAAAATAAATCTGTTAGTCTTTAAGTGCCACATGACTCTTTTTTTTTTTTTTGTTATTTACACCCTACACAGTCCATATTAGGAGGACATTTTAAATAGCAAATCTTAAATTTTAATACTTCCACTGTCTCTAAGCATCCTCCTGTCATACTTGCACTATTATTTATTATATTTATTTAAGTGCCTAATTTTGAGCAAAATTTGTGGGCTAAATCTCAAGTGTTGCTTCTTCAGTGTGATGTCAGCCTCTTTCTTCAACTGAGAGGTTTTTCCCCTTACAGCATATGCAATACTCTTTTATTTTTCTTTCTCAATCCATTCATTTGAAATATCATATTAATTTTTCAAATAAGCCTCTGAGAAAGATTTTCTTTCAGATTGTAGTAGGCATTTTTCTAGGCCCTTAAAGCCTATAATTAGCAAGTTTCAAGCTGGTTTGGTTTGTGTTCATATCATGGAAATCTTTATTGTCTAGAGCAGTTAGCTGAAACTTACCTCTTCAGTCCATTTTCCCAGATCAGCCAGAGCACAGTGTATACGTACCCCATGCTTTCTTGCACAGTTTGACTCTGATGTTCCAAGATAGCTTCCATTTCTATCTAGCGGCATTTTATCCCTAACCTAAGGTGATTCTTCATCAATGGGTGATTCCTGTGGTTCTTCTAGAGATCATTTGCTCTTGTTATACTGAGCTGCTCAAGCATAAACAGCAAACCAAGAATTATTTCCTGAAAATGTCTGGCAAATAATTTCAAATAAATAAACATGAGCCAGGTTCTATCATTCTTTCTCAAGTGGAGTAGTTCCTTCCTCATATGGTCCCATTTGTTTCAATGGACTTATATGAGGTGTTACTTAAAAAGAAAAATCCTTATCTAGTGTAAACTGGCATAGCTCCATTCACTTCACTAACTGATGGCAATTAAGAGTGGAAGAACCTGAAATTTTGAGATCTCTATTGGTTCCCAGACAGTTTGTGAACAAAAAAGAGAAAAAGGTCTTTGAAGATTTTATTCACAGTGTATTTATTTTTCCCCAGCTCTGGAACACAAACCAGGCATATTTAATCTTAACTTCTTATCTTATATTTCCAAAAGGTTAATAATAAGATTTATGATTTCCTTTTCATAGCAATAGATAAATATGTAATAAAAACAACTTTGAGTTTAGTGGATCATTAACACACATACTTTCAACAACCTTCTTAATGATATTTGTCATTTTTTGTCTATTTTATGCAGTTGGTGATATTAACTAAAAAAGAGAGAGATACTGGTACTCTGCTTTCCCCTGGTAACCCTGCCCACCCTACCAGCTGGGCAGTAGGGCCAGCAAAAATGTGCTGGTACTCCATACCCCTGTGTACTATCACCAAAAAAAAAAAAAAAAAGGCCACTGTAACTAAGTAATAGACAGTCATGTGTTTGAATTTTTGGTTATCTACCAGGTAATTCTCTCAGTAAGGTTAGTCATATAACATCTGCAGTATAACATCTATAACATCCAGTAAATGGCTTTATGAATGTATTTCATTCACCTGGTGGGCCAGTTGAAAATGTTACTAACTCTCTTTGAATGACGTGTCTTTCCTAGAGTCACAATACTGAAGGAGTTAATATCATTGTCAGAAAATGACAGTATGTCCTTTTCATTTTAACTTGATGGCACTGCAAATATCTATTTGTTGCTGTTGCTAACTGTGTCTTGTAAAAACATTATTTATTTTAGTCAGGCTTGTTAGATGTGGCATACAAAATAGGGAATCACTTTTTCCCCATGCTTTGCTATATATATTTATATGTGTTTAAAAAAGACTGTGTTGTTTGTTATACTCCAGAGAGCTTTTATAAATTAGCTTCTCCAGAATATTAACTTATACATCTGGATGTTGTTAATAAAGAAGAGAGCGCTAACCCCAAAACTACAGATTTCCAGTTGTCTGTCAGGGCAGTGAAGATAAAGAGCCTAAAGAGACTATAAATTCATAGCATGGAATCTGGCTGGTACTTTCTCACTGTTTCTTTGTGTTGCCTAGTTTGCAGGACTGTAATTATAAACTGATTACAACTAGAAAAAATGTCTCAGTGGTTCTCCACCCTGAATAGTAATTACTCTGTTATTGTGTTTCAGTACCATCCCTTTCTGTTGTTCTTTCTGAGTATAACTAGACCTATTTCAGGCTTTACTGTAGCTTTCAGGAAGCTGAAATTACAAATAAGTATAATTCGGCTGACATGTTTACAATGATTGTACTGTGAATTATATATTAGTTATTATACATATACATTAGAATTGAGGGTGTTAAAATGAGAGATTCAGCAAAACTTTCTCTAAGCTACCCTATCTCTAATTTGTTTCAGTTTTTTTTTTTTAATTTGAATTTCCATCTCTGGACCTCTGATTTAAAAACGGAGAAGGAAGAAAATGAAGAAATTGTCCTACTGTTCAATTGCAACAGAAAGCAGTTACTTAGGCTCTCCTCAAAATTAGATTTCTAACTAGGACATTCTAGACATGGTTACAATAGAGCAGTCTGAGAGATGTGAGAACAGATCCACAGCTGGTGTAAATCAGCCTGAGGCTATTGACTTCAAGAGAGCTGGACTGATTTAGTCCAGCTGAAGAGCTCTGCCTTGACAACTTCAAGTATTCAAAAGTCATGAATCAGATCCTCAAAATACCCCAAAAACAAAACAAAAAACCCCCACAAAACCTGTGTTTTTTAATATTTCAGGGTACACTCAGGTCATCTTTTCAAGTATTTCTCCACAGCTATTACAAACTAGAAAAGCATTCTAAAAAAATAAGTCTCACAAAACTATAATTGAGATCCTCACAACACCTCCACTTGTGATAAAATCATTAGAGCTGGGAAACACTGAAATCTCTCCAATCATAAAATAGCAAGACTGAATATCCTTAAAGATACAGTAGCAGAACATGCTGAGGTCAAACCTAGCTGAATTCTACAAGCAAACCCTATCATCTTCCTAGGAGTTCAGGGGCTGAGTCCCTACCCTTGTACTGCTCTGGCTTCCTCAGTTTCAATCCAAGCCTCCATCTTGTTATCTTGTCATAGTTCCAGTTCAGATAACATTATGCAACAACTCCCACCCCCATGGACCATTAGCAGGATTTAAACTCAAAACTCTCAACCCCTAAACAAAATCTCTACCACTTGAGCTAAAAGTCCAAGACACCAAATCTGCTGTTCCCAAAGTTACTGGGAAAACTCTCACTGACTTCAGTGGGACTGGGGTTAGTCTCCAAGTCTAGTATCAGTGGTTCTCCACCACTGTGTTGGGAACAAATTGCTGTGTCGGTACATAGTGTTAGGTGTGTCATGGGGAGCCAGGGCAATGGCTAGATGTGGCCTGGGGGAGGAGGGCTGGTGTGTCATATAGGGTCGTGATATGCCGCTAAGCGTGTCACAACTCACAAAAGTTGAAAACCACTGCATTAGATAGCAGCTGTAACAGGCTGCTGTCCCCTGCACACTAGACACAGACAGAGTTGTATAATATGCTTTATGAGAGTTTACAGTTACATCTGCACCAATCCATTGCAATGTGCCCAAACTAGTAAAATTAACAACCCCATCATTCTGTCTACCAAATTGTCTCTCTCTTATTTTCATTTGTCTGACTGTCCACCTGCATTGCCAGGCTCCTGTGTCTGTTTCCCAAAACTGGATTAGCTATGCTGGCTCAGAATGCTTTGCTTCTATCTATCATAGCTGGCATGTGGCTTATAGTCAGCACACTCCCTTTGCGACAGACAGGAACCAAGAATTCTGGGGCATAGCAGTGGCAGCTGGCCAGTAGAAGAAAATGAACTCAGGATTTCTCTGGTTGTTAGAGACAGCTGGAATACGTGATCACGCAGTGGGAGTTCAGTGAGCAGGACCAAAGGAGCATGATGGAAGGCTAGAATGGTGGAAAGCAAGGTGACAGGTGAAAAGAAAAGGTTGGAAATAAGACAAAATTTCACTTGCTAAGTTGGAACATGAACTGTACAAGGTTACTTTTTTTTTTTTTTTTTACTGAGGAGCTCTACAAAAGACCATTAGAAAAAGTAAAATGCATTACAGAAAAATGGCAGGAGAAGTTTCTAAATAAGGTAAGGAACAAGGTGAAAGTTGACTTTTAACTAGGTTTTATTTGATGTATATTGTCAGACTGCCTGTAACAACCCATCTTTTTCTTCTATACAAGTATTGGAAAGTCTAAAGCAGCATGTCCTTTTTTCATTTGATTTCTCCATGTATCAGAAGAATCGGCCTGTGGTTGACTCAAGTTTATAATGAAGTGTGTAAGCCACTAACGATTAGCCTTTTTCGTTCATACTAGCTCTAGACATCATTGATAAAAATACAACTCCATTCCAATAATTCTCTGCAAAATTATAAAGTGCAGCTGATTACAATTCATTCTATATTGTTGGTATAAATATGCAAAATTATGTTGCATCAAATGAGCATACATGAAGCTCATGCTTCATTTAACTGTATTTTGTGTATAGCATTGATTATTATATTTATTATTAATAAGTTTATTTGTCATATACTCCCATTCAGTTAATCATTGTACAAACCCAGGAATAAAAGAGTGTCTCTGCTATGTCTGGATAACTTAGTCAGACAACAGGGACCAACATCTGGAAGTAAACCAGATGTTTCCCTCTGCCAGCCTTCCCATCCCACATTCACACTGGCTGTGTCTACACTTGGCCTTCCAATTCGAATTACTGAATTCAAATTGGTTAATTCAAATTAATAATTATTAATTTGAATTGACTGAATTCAAATTGAAATGGCCACATCAGAAAATCCAATTCGAATTGGCATGTCCATGGACTGGACTTGCCAATTCAAAATGGAGGGGGGCACCATGTTAGGTGTGGCAAGATGGCCACGTAAAACAGCCACTGTCACAGCCAATCCCATGCCAGGCTCTGGCACACTGAGCTGGGCACAGGGAAAAGCATCCCCTGCCCAGCTCCAGCTGCAATGTGGCTAGAGCTGAGGAGAGGATGCTTTTCCCTGTGCCCAGCTCAGTGTGCCAGAGCCTGGCAAGGAAAGTTTTCCCTGTGGGGGTGGGGGGGAGAGGCTTCTCCCCAGGGAGCTGCCCCTGGAAAGACACCCTGGCAGGCAGCTTCTGCCAGGCTGGCCGCCCGCGAGGAACACACCCCAGTGGGCAGCTCCTCCAGTGCTGGCCACCCACTGGGAAGACACCCGGCGGGCGGCTTCTGCTGCGCTGTCCACCCTGTGGGAAAGCACCCAGGTGGATGGCTTCTCCAGCACTGGTCACCTGCTGGGAACACAGCCCCGCAGATGGCTCCACCTCTGATGGACATGCAGGTGGCCAGCACTGGAGAAGCCGCCCACCTGGGTACCTTCCCGCCGGGCAGCAGGCGCGGCAGAAGCTGCCTGCTGGGGCTGCTTTCCGAGCAGGTGACCAGCTCTGGAGAAGCCGTCCGCTGGCTTGTCTTCCCAGCAGGTGGCCAGCACAGGAGAAGCTGCCCGCCAGGGTGCTTCCCCAGTGGGCAGCCAGCACAGCAGAAGCCACCTGCCAGGGTGTCTTCCCGGCAGGTGGCCAGCAGCAGAAGCCGCCCGCTCAGTGCGTTGTAGGTGGGCGGCCAGCTGTGAAGGAGCAGCACTCCCGAGTGTCTTGTGGGCGTGCCACCAGCGGGCCTGGAGCAGGGGCTGGGGTCCCTGTCCCCAACCGGGGGACAGGAACCCCATTGCTCCCCCCAGCCCCATGTCCCTGGGGGATGAAGGCACCTTTGGGGCTGTTGCCCCAGGTACTAAAGGGATGGTCTTCCTCCCAGGGTTCATGGCACCCTGGGAAGAAGGTCATTCCTTTTCACTTGAGTTCAAATTGACATGGCCACACTGGTTTGATGAAGTTAGACAAATTCGAAGTCAGCTTTCAGAGTGCCTCAGTTCGAGTTGATGAAAGTGGGTATGTCCATGCACTGAATAGCATTCAAATCGATGACAGCCAATTTGAATTCTGCTTTAGGTGTAGACATACCCACTAAGTAAACAGAAGCCTTTTGTGTCACATTCAAAAAGTCAGCAAAAATGAGTGTCTATTAGACAGCTTAAATTAGTCAAACGCAGACCGCAATCCCAGTCTTCTAACAGTGCAAAGGCAGTTAGTGCTCAGAGCACAATAGTGGTGACCAATGAGCTGTAACTGATGCCATTTAATTTTCATAGCACTGTACAAGAGGTGAAAATGCAGTAACAGTGCACAGTGAGGTACAGTCTGAAGTGTTCAAGCAATATTTTATTTGAGGACTCGTTGATTAGCAATGAATCTGCTAATTGTTCAGTGCTGCCTTGTTCAGTGTGTCTCAGACAAGTCATTCTCAAATTTGCACTTTGCTATTTCATCATTCCTAGCCCTGAGAAACACCAACTTGTTCTCTCTGTCATAAATTACATTGTTTCTAGATAATGAGCCTGATTCATTCTAATAGGAGCAGGGGCTGTAAATTGACTCTCTGTTCCTGCAAAGGGAATTCTACACCAAGACAGAGCAGGCAGCAGTACTAAGGCAGGACAGCTTACATTTATAGCAAAGGCTCCATGAGCTCTGCCAATGGAGGCTGTGCAGGAGATGCACTGATTCAGCATGTCCTTTGCTTGCCCTAACCCTACACCCTTCCCAGTCAGCCCTAATCACTTTCTGAGCAATGTTAGCTGATTTCAGGTCCCTTTGCAGAACTGTATTGGTGAGTGGTTTTCGTCAATATTCCTCCATTTGAGCACAATTTTCTCCACCAGAGGCATGCAGTGTGTGTTACTGAATCAAGTCCACTAGATTTAAGCCAAAAGTATAACATACTTTTTAAACAGAGATGAAAAAATAACTCTAATTAGAGCTGCAGGGAAACTGCAGATTTTCACTTTGCAAATTTGCACGTGAAAAACTGCTTGTTTCTAATGTTTTTGTGAAAATTGATTAATTTGGATTGGAGATGTATGATATTCCTGCATTTCTAGCAAAGAAGATGGGTTTATTTTTGCTGCAATAAACAATGAAAGAATACCCTTGAACCATGCACAGCTCTTGTTGTAAAGTTTCCCATTTTGCCTTTCTATTTTAAGGAAAGCTGCAAAAAACTGAGCTGAAAGGTTAGAATTTAGGACTCCTCACAAAACTGTAGGGATTTTGATTTTTATTTTTTACAAGTTGCACCACTGATCAGCAGATTTGAGCTCTAATTTTTAGAAAATGCTAAGGTCCTAGAAATATGAATAGGAGGATTCTGGTATGTAGAAAAGTTATTAACTTATAATTGTGTTTATCAGTGGTTTTTAATACATTATGCATAAACATTTGTAATATAATAATTTTTATAATTAAGTAACCAGATACCAAATGCTTGTGTTCATCTCTTGATAAGCACCCATTCTTCTTAATTCATCCAGAGACACCCTGGAGGGAGGATGGGAGACCAAAAGGGGAATTTGTTCCAGCTCCCCGTCCCATTTCAGAAGGCCCCCAAACATATGAAATTTGAGTGAATGGCATTGTGATCTGGTGCAGAACCACTTTTTCACCCAGCTGTCCTCTGTGCCAGGCCACAATGCCTCTCACTCAAATGTGACCCAGTTACTCCTTCATCTCTTGCCTCTTGATCAGCAGAGAGGTGATTGGGCCAAATATGGTTGCAACTGCATGCCTCTGGTTGCAATGCTGGAGCAGGGAGCTGGGCCCAGCCCTGTTGGACAGGAGCTGCTGTGGGATGAGTGTGAGATGGGCTCACTTTCCAGGCCCATTCTGTGCCAAAGGCTTTCAACTTCATGGCAATATTTTTTCCAGGAACTTCTCCCAAATATTTGGACATCTTTCAACTAATTCTAACGTTCAGTCAGTTGATGTTACAACAGTTAATTAAGTTTGGGATTTCTCTTCACTCTTCTCAGCTACCCTAGCAACCAAACTGAAAATAACTAGCACAGAATGTGGGGTGCTCACTGTAAACTGGAGTTTGTTTGTATTGCAGCACCATCTTTTCCCAACAATCAAATCAAGGAAAGGGGCAACAGCAGAAAGTTTGGATACATTTTCGATAACACTAATTATGATGAGACTCAGCTAATGGTTCCTTGGCATTTTATCTTTTGCTATGCCATTAGTAATGAAGGAACATGCATTTTATGTTTTGAGAATTTTAAACAATGTCCATAATGATTATGCTTGTTGGAGTCAATAAACCATGGTTATGACTTGTATGGAGTTATGTTGTAGCTGTGTTGGCATCAAGATATTAGAGAGACAAGGTGGCTGTTTCTCCATTGTTGTAGCTTCATTTTTTAAAGTTTTAATAACTTTAAAAAAATCTTCTTGAATCAACTATTTTTGTGCTGGGCACTTTTAGTAAATGGATTTTGCACAGCAGGTTTGCTTTCTCACTTTCTAAAGTAGGGAAAAAAGAGTTAGGGGTTATTAATTATGGCTGAATCTAATTTCATATTGTCATTATCAAGAACTCCTTGGTCATTTCACTTCATGTTTGTTTGAGAAGACTACCTTAATCCAATGCCAAATCCACCAATTTTGAGGGCAATATTTCTTTTTTTGGTGATGTTAGGAAAGGCAGATTCAACCTGAGGCTTAGAATAGAAATTCAGTTACAGCAAGTTAACTATAGAGTGATTGCTGCTGCTCCTTTACTTCTTAAATATGACAGTTGTGAAACTTGGTTCAGTTTTTATTGAAATTTATAACCCTAGGTTGAACTTTTATGTTCATAGAAGGCTGCAGCAGTTATAAGTAAAGAGGACAAGCTGTAGCAACATGATAAAATAGGTCCAAATCAGTCATATTAATTCAATGGCCATTAATCTTTGGAATAAAGAAAGAATGAAAGAGCCATGAATCATTAACACTCTTCTAAATGTTCTGTGATATAAAATCTGCTAGACTAAAGCCCTTAATCAAACTGGAGATACACATTTCTGACTTAAGTGGCTTTTTTCTAGCTCAAAAATGTGAGAAGCAAGATGGGATTTTGGTGATGTTTAAGTGATTATGTAAATACTTATAAAAGCTGTAGAGTGCATGGATTGAATTACAAATACAGCTTCACCAAATTTTATGGTAGTTAGCTCTCTAGCATAGAAACTGGATTAAAAACTGAAAATGTCCTCTGTGGTGTCAGATTTATTTTAATGCTATGACTCCCTCTCTTGTGATCCAGCTCCTACTTCTTTTTATTCCCACTCCTGAAAAGTTCCTTGACAGTGTCCATGATGAGACCTGCAAGGAGGAGGTCCCTATCCCAGTGCCAAGGGCTACTGCCACAGCTCTGGAAATGGATGGGATGCCTATGGCAGAGGAAGGACACTGGCAGCTGGTCACCTCTGGCAGTAGACAGTGTTCCACACCTGCTCACATCCCACCATCCATTGTGGTGAGGAACCGTTAGGCGGTGCTGGACACAATGAAGGAGGTAGAGGAGATGCCATCCACCCCAGAGGCTGGGCAGATCACCGCCACCTCACCTAAGAGGAAATGTAGGGTTGTGGTGATTGGGGACTCGCTCCTGAGAGGAACGGAGGCACCCATCTGTAGCCCTGACAAGGCCCTCTAGAAAGGTATGTTGCCTGCCAGGTGCCTGTATCC
The DNA here is from genome assembly GCA_007922195.1 of Podocnemis expansa. NCBI lineage: Eukaryota > Metazoa > Chordata > Testudines > Podocnemididae > Podocnemis > Podocnemis expansa. The sequence goes on from ML682013.1 coordinate 9,052,381, forward strand.
GAGATGTAATGGAGGGATTGTCAAAAATCATCTGCCCCTCAGACTACTACCCCATGCTTCTTATCCATGTGGGTACCAATGATACTGTGAGAGGTAATCCTCAGCAGATCAAAGGTGACTTCAGGGCTCTGGGAGCGAGGGTGAAGGAGTTTGGAGCACAGGTGGTGTTCTCATCAATCCTTCCAGTCAAGGCTAGAGGCCTGAGGAGAGACAGATGCATCCTAGAGGTGAATGCCTGGCCGTGAAGATGGTGTGGTCAGGAGGGATTTGGCTTCCTTGACCATTGAGTAGTGTTTCAGGACAGAGGATTGATGGGCAGAGATGGCCTTCACCTGTCCAGGAAGGGGAAGAGCATATTTGGGCACCGACTGGCTGACCTAGTGAGGAGGGCTTTAAACTAGCTTCAATGGGGGAAGGAGACCAAAGCCCACAGGTAAGTGACAATGTGGGTGATCTGGGGGAAGGGATGGAACTTGGGGGGTGCTGGGACTGTAGCACCAGGAATAAAAGGGAAGGTGGTTGGAACATGGGGAGGGAATCAAATAAATGTCTTAAGTGCTCTTCTGAAGCCCCAATACGCGAGGAAAGTGGCATACTTGGCTGCATCAAAAGAAGTATTACCAGCAGATCGAGGGATGTGATCATTCTCCTCTATTCTGCACTGGTGAGGCCACATCTAGAATACTGTGTTCAGTTTTGGGCTCCCCACTACAGAAGGACAGGGAAATGCTAGAGAGAGTTCAGAGGAGGGCAACCAAAATGATTAAAGGGCTGGAGCACAAGCCCTATGAGGAAAGACTGAAAGCATTAGGCTTATTTAGTCTGCAGAAGAGAAGATTGAGAGGGGATTTGATAGCAACCTTCAACTACTTGAAGGGATGCTCTAAGGAAGATGGAGCTCGACTGTTCTCGGTAATAACAGAGGACAGAACGAGGAGCAATGGTCTCAAGTTGCGGTTAGTGAGGTCGAGGCTGGATATTAGAAAAAACTTTTTTACTAGGAGAGTGGTGAAGCCTTGGAATGAGCTGCCAAGGGAGGTGGTGGAATCTCCATCTTTGGAGGTGTTTAAGGCCCGGCTGGACAAAACCATCACTGGGATGGTTTGGTGGGAGTGGTCCTGCCTCTGGCATGGGGTTGGACTAGATGACCTATGAGGTCCCTTCCAACCCTATGATTCTATGAATGTCTCCTATAGCTTTCGTCCAAGTTTTAGAGTGAGTATGGTATTTCAGGCACAGTCATAGTATGTCCTACCTAACATGTGAACAACGGAACTGTAAACTCCACAGGTACATTCTTGTTATGAGGATTTACTGGGGGAATCGTTAGCACTATGCCAGTAATTCAATAGCTACAATCCACTGATAAGAAATACATTTCTGTTATCTACAGCTTTATGCACAGGGACAGATTCTGTTGTTCTTACTTACAAAGAGTGAGTAATACTTTACTCCATGAGTAGTTCCCTTAAAAAAACTGACTGCTACTAATCAACATGATTAAGAGTGGCATAGTCTGACCTACTGTAATTTCAACTACAGACAATTTATGTGTAAAGCACTTCATAGATTGATTTACAATTGTTCATACTCAAAACATTGATTGCATCAAACAGATAGTGTGAGGACAGACCATTATTTGAACATATTTATTATTACTAGAAATAGCACATGCATCATAGTAAATTTCCAATTTACAGGTCACTATTCTTCACAGCATTTTAAATGGTGTTGTAGGATACGATAGATGCAGTATCCAAACTTTGAAGGTTTCTGAGCACATTAGGGGTTATATCTTTATGTAATATGATCAGTCTTATCAGTGGTTTAGTGTTTTGGGGACTGCAATTAACAGTGAAGACAGATCACTAGAAATGGCAAAACCTTCTGAATCCCATACTAGAAAATACATCATGTCTTTAGAGATGGTTAGAAAATGAGGAGAACCTGAAAAAACAAGTGAACATGTTAGTAATGAGACTTGAAATCCTACAGGTTCCTACATGATTACAAAATGTGAAACTCTTAATAATGTCACATAGAACATTAAAAACAATTAAAGCTAGGTGGTCAGATGGATTCTTTGTCAACTTCTGTGTATACCTGTATTGCTGACAAGACCTGACCAAGATTTTTTTTATGGGATTTTTTTTTTTGTTGGGAAAATGCAGATTTATCAAAATCAAAACTTTTGAAGGATACAATAGTTTTGATGAATTTCCAACTTGAATTTTTTTTGGAAAGTAACTCTTGTAATTGTTGAACTATTTAATTTTGACCTTTTAAATAAAAACTCTTATTTTCTTGTTTGAAATGACTTTCTGCTTTGAAATTTAAGCTAATTATAGTACAAATACTAAACACAAAAATGGCCAAAATAAAAATGAAAAGTTTCAAAATTATGCAAAGGAAACACATTACATGAGTTGAACTGATTTTAATATTTGGTTCATAAATATTTTTGAGATTTTGACTTTTTGCCCTGATTCAGAATAGGGGAAATGTTTGAAATTTCAAATGTTCATGAGATAGGAAAGCCATTTTCTGCTCAACTCTACTGTGAAGTTTCCTCACAGTCTATTATTTGATAAGTTAGCACAAATAGGCACAACCCTTAAAAAAAGTTACGGCAGACTCGAGTTCATTAAATCAAAGAACCACTTTTATTGATTAATTGAGAATACTCAGTTTTCATCCTTCTGCTTGCATTGCTGTTTCATTCCTAATTTTCCCTCTGAAAGAGTCAGAAAAACAAATTCAACCCTTAATTTCATCTCAGAATTTTTTTTTTTTTTTGGTTTGGCATCTTTTGTGTGTGAAGGAGCCAACACTTTTGGAGGCTGCTAGTGAACTACCTTAGTCACTCACTCAGCTAACATACGATGTTACAGTATACTTTATTAGAAACAAGCAAACAAAATTATTATCAAATTAATATCTGACTAACATTCTATGGCATCATACGTATTATTTAGTCTCAGATGTATTTACTTTGTCTATGTGAAGTCAAAGCTCTGCATTTCTCTTTCTATATGAATTTTGCTTGAATAGATGGTGCAAGATCAGAAACTGTAAAGCTCATTAATGAAATCATTAAAAATTCTGCTGCAAGATTTATAGTATTGTTTTCTTTCATTAGGGCTCCATTGTATGTAGAAAGATGCCCTGTAGACATTAGTTTCAAGCTACAAATGAAGATGTTATAACTTGATATCCAAGTTTAAAAAACAATTCTGGCTAATAATGACTATGAAAGGTGTGACTTTTCAGTGGGTAGTTGATGTATTTATGGCATTCACAATATGCCCCATTTTACAGCTATACATTAACATTTACATTTAATTTAGGAAATAAAATTTAACAGCCAATTAAAATGATGAGTCACTGTCAGCTTTGTAAATTACTGTTTTAGATGTTTCAGAATGCTAGAAAGAAAAAAATGGTGACAATCTCAAGAAGAATGAACTGTACCCAAGCCTGAATTGCAAATTTCTACTTGCACTTAACAATGAAAGGCATAGAGCACTTGTTATGAACTGTTTGGTTAAAGAACTACTTCTCAAAGGTCTTTAGCATCTTTGAAACAGCGTAATCCTGTTATAGCAATCTTCCACTTTGTAATTAAGAAAACTCATACAATACTACTAAAATAATAAACCTGTTCATAAATTTAGGGTGGTAAAGTGATTTATGAAACTGTGTTTATAATAAAAGCAGCAAGAGTCTTGTGGCACCTTATAGACTAACAGATTTCTTCAAGCATAAGCTTTCAGGGGCTACAACACACTTCATCAGATGCATCTGCTGAAGTGGGTTGTAGCCCCCGAAAACTTATGCTCGAAGAAATCTGTTAGTCTATATGGTGCCACAGGACTCCTGCTGCTTTTGCTATACACAGACTAACACGCCTACCCCTCTGGAAAATTCTGTGTTTATAATGAATAAAAATAAAAGATTATATTGTAAATAGGGTTATTTACATAAATCCCATGTGCAGTGATCGGAAATTAGATATCTAAAAAATGAGCATTCACAATATCAGATAGGAGAAATGGGCTGCATATTTTTCTTTAACTGGTTAGCAAAAAGAAAGTTTACATATTTGCATCATTGATTTAGTTGCATAAGTGTTTGTGAATTTCAGTGTTTTATGCCTTTCTATTTATTTCTCAACCATGAATTTTAAATGTGCAAGTTTTAGTATTTGAAGGGAAGAGCTTGTAAACTCATCCAATAAGAGAATAGAGGCAGTACCATATGATTTAGTCCTTCAATCACAAAGCAACTGAGTTTCAAAAGTGTCAATCCAATTGCTTGCAATCAATCCAAAGGATAACCCAAATGTATATTTCAAAGATATAATACATTTGAAGAACTTGCTACATTCTCACTAATATTCCATGAGTAGAAAAAGAAGCTAGGGTGCTCCTTTTCCTCGGTACTGAGTACCCACAATATCCACTGAAGTCTATAGGACAAACAAGCCCTCAGCACCATTGATTGTCAAATTATAAATTTACCCAGCTCTACATAGTAGTCTGATTTCTTTGTGTTTCATGTACCATTGGAAAATTTCAATGCAGGACTGTGGCTCTGATAGAATAAAGTCTTGCAGGTATAATCCCTGGCTATTTATAAGATAGTCTTTGTTTAAAATGTATGATGTGTCTTTATGGTTAATAAAGAAAAGATTCAACCTCAGGATGCTACAGAGATCTTACACTCAATGTATTAACAGACTTAAAGAATATATTTGTTTTCTTTAGGGTAAATGGAGAAAACAGATGTTCTCAGGAAAGATTTTTTTTTTTCTGATTAGAATGCACAAAATAAGTGGAAAGAAACCAATGATTCAGCAAGCAACCTTTGTGTTCTTTCAAAAACTCCCAGGAGAGAATTTGAATGGAATGCTGGCTAACTGAATATGCCCCACTGAAGTAGTGGGCGTATTGCCATTGACTTCCGTAATCTGGGACTTCATCCCACAATTTGGTGACTAGAGGACCTCCACTCTTTTATAAGATGAAATTCTGATTCATTTGATGATAGTGGCAAAATTCCCATAGATTTCATGATGTCTTGATATCTACTTAAAAGTTAACTATTTTTATCTTCCGTTTTTGCTAAATCTTGCTTTAAATATAAATCTCTGACCAAGACATAGAAATCATAGCAATGCAGGACTACAAGGGACCTCAGTAGGTCATCTAGTCCAGTCTTCTGCACTGAAGCAAGATTAAGTGTTATCTAGACCATCAATTGCAGATGTTTATTTATCCTATTCTTAAAATACTCCAGTGTTGGCGATCCCACAAACTCTCCAGGCAATTTTTTCCAATACTTGACTACCCGGACAGTTAGGAATATTTTCCCAATGTCTAATTAAGATCTCCTTTTCTGCAATGTAAGACCATTACTTGTTGTCTTGTACTCAGTGGTTAAGGAGAACCATTTATAATGCTTCTCTTTAAAATAGTTGTTTATACACTAAAAGTCTACTATCCCCTCCTCCCCCCACACCCCCAGCCTTCTCATCTCCAGATTTAAAAAAAAAACAGATTTTTTTTTTGCAATTTTTTTCTTGTTGATCCCGTTTTTTAGACCTTTGGTGATGTTTGTTGCTCTCCCCTGGATTTTCCCCAATTTCTCCTCATCTTTCCTGAAGTGTGTTGCAATTGAGTATTCCTTCCTAACTGTAGTACTTAGCATTTGCCCCTATTGAATGTCATCCTGTTTATTTCAGACCATTTCTCCAGTTTGTCAGAATAATTTTGAATTCTAATTCTGTCCTCTAAAGTGCTTGCAATCCCTCCCAGTTTTGTGTCACTTGCACACTTTATAAATGTACATCCTATACCATTATTTAAAATAATTTATAAAGATATTGAATAGAGTTAGGCTCAGGACAGATATTTGTGGGATCCCATTTGATATGCCTGTCCAGCTTGATTTTGAGACATTGATAATTATGCTTAATATGGTTTTCCAGCCAGGTGCACACCTGCCTTCTACTAGATTTGTCTAAATTATATTTCTCTTGCTTGTCTGTGAGGTGATGTAACACAATATTGAAAGCCTTACTAATGCTGATATATATCACTTGTACTGCTTCCCTCCATCCATAAGGCTTCTTACCATTTCAAAGAAGAAGATTAGGTTGGTTTGACATGATTCATTCTAGGAAAATCCACGTTGATTGTTACTTATTGTCTTATTTTTTTAGATGCTTATAAGTTGATTTTATGTTTGCTCAATTATCTTTTTGGGCACTGAAGATAAGATGACTATTCTATAATTCCCAGGACTGTCCTTATTCCCTTTTTTTTATAAATAGGTACTATTTTTATCATTTCCTGGTCCCTGGAATCTCCCTCAGCCCCATAAGTTCTCGAAGATAATTCCTAATGGCTTGGAGATCTTGTCAGTCAATTCCTTAAGTATTCTAGAATGTATTTAATCAGATGCTGCAGATTTTAAGACATCTAACTTCTTTAAGGAATTCTTAACTTGTTTTTTCCTATTTCAGCTTCAGATGCTAACCTATTTACATTGATGTTTGTTATATGAGTCATCCAAACACTGCTAACTGTTTTGGTAAAACTGAAACAAAAAAGGCATTTAACACTTTGGCCATTGCTGCATTTTATATATTGCCTTTTGCTCTTCTCTGAATAATGGACCTATCTTGTCCTCAATCTTCCTCTGATTTCTAATGTATTTGTAGGATGTTTTCTTTTTAACTTTTACGTGCTTAGCTATAGTAATCTAATTTTGTGTCTTGGTCTTTCTAAGGCCTTGTCTACACTATGGTTTTGTCAGTTTTCATTGACCGAACAGGTATACACACGGAAATGCTTCTCCCACATACATAACTCTGCTGTTACAACAACATAATAAACAAGAGGCACAGAGCTTTTTGTAATGTATTTAGGGTGATACAGCATCAGTCTAGACACTGTGTTTGGTTAGGTCACCTTAATTTGCCTCCAGAAGGTGTTCCTCAGTGCCCATCCTAACTGCTCTGATCAGCAGTTTGAATTCCACTGCCCTGAAGATACATAGGTATATGCCACTCCCCTACTTAAAGGCCTGGGAATCATTGAAATGCCTCTTCTGTTCGTTTGGTGTGCACAGTTCACACAGTATCTTCCCAGAAGATGTGCTCCCACATGGAGTAAACCAGAGCTGTTGGATCTGCTGGGTGTATGGGGAGAGGAGGTTATGCCACTGCAGCTTCGCTCTAGCCATAGGAATTTTGAAACCTATGGGCTGATGGCTAGTGACATGCAGGAGAAGGGGCACCAAATGAACGTGCAACACTGCCATGCTAAGATCAAGGAACTGAGGTAGGCAGTTACCAGAAGGCAAGGAAAGCCAATAGTCACTCTGGTATAGTGCCAAAAAATGTGACTTTTCTACAAGGAGCTGCATCCCATCCTCCACAGTGATCCCCACCTCCACCTCCAAGAGTCCCCATGGATATTTTGGGAGGACTGGAGGCAGCCGCCAGTGAACTCACCCCTGAAGATGAAGTGGTGGATGAGGAAGTGGAACTGGAGGGTGATGTGGAGAACATGATAGGCTCATGCAGTGGTGCAGTGAGTCAGGACCCCATTTGGCTCCTGAGGAATCTATCCAGTTCCAGCACTCTGATTCTGACATATATGATGTAGGAGAAGGGATTTCTAGTAAGTACTCATCTTCTTTTGATACTGAATGGTGAGAGGAGCTTAAGCTCTCATATACTTTGTTACATGGTAAGAAGAGGTGTGTGAATCAGAAATTAACAACAGAACCTGTCCATCTATGCAGTGGAGGTGAGGCAGAAAATTTTGTTATTGTATACCAGGATGTCCCAGGAATCTTCCATAGAAATCTTTAGGAAGCTTTCTGGTAGGTATTCTGAAATCCCCTGCTGAAGTTTCCTTAGCAGAACTGTCTTGTTTTGCCCTCCACTGTAGGAAACTTTGCTGTACCACTCAGCAGTTATTTCTGCAGGGACCAGAGAGGCACATAGATAAGCAGCATGTGAAGCTGGTCTGATGCCACATGCATGCAGAAAATGCATCCTTAGAATGAGATATTGGGTTCAATTATCCTAGCTTATGGAAACTAGCATCAATACTCAGAATAGTTTACCTAGGCACTTTCAGTAACCTCCTTTGCAACCACCCAGACCCTTTGTCCCATTTTGTCAATTCATCCTTCCCACTCTAGTATACTCAACATATTTGGGACATGCGTGGCTCTGTGTGCTAGTCATGGAACAGTGAGAAAGAGATATGTATAACTTTCCTGATTCATGGCTGTGAGTGCACTCACAATACTGTCTCTCTTCATTGTTTCTTTGGCATCTGCAGATGTGCCCTTGAGGACCCACTCCGTAACACCAATGGAGCACTTTTGTAAGACAAAGCAGCGAACCTGGAAGGATAAGGAGGATATGTTTCACAAAGAGCTGCAGTCAGTGATTACAGCACATAGCCAAAAATGTGTGTGGAGGGAGACAATTAATGAACAACTCATGCTGGATAGCTTGGAAAGGACACAGGGGCAAGAGTGGATGATAAAGCTCCTGAAGGGCCAGAGATGCTGAAATCCCTCATAATGCTATAGTTTGAGGGCATCGATGCATCACTCCCCCTGCAGCCAATACAGAACTCTGTTCCATGCCTTCCCCCAATGCCCCCACCACATTCTTTACATGCCTCCACAATACCTTGTTTACTCATCGCTTACGGACTTGTTTCATAATGAAAGCTGGAGTTAAGTACACCTGTGAGAGCTATAATCAAGAGGCTGTTCCTCATTGCCATGTCTCCTATTTGACCAAATATTTGTTTTGTCCTGTTATTAAACTTCAGGCTTCGAAATCAAATGAATCTTTATTAGTGTCAGAAACGCATTGGTCAGTGATAACATTCAAGTACTATAGCAGTGTTTCCGAACCAGTCTGCCATGGCACAAAGGTGTGCCATCAGGCCTGAGCAGGTGTGCCACAAAATTTTTTGAAAACATACTCAAAGAGCTCTGGATTGGCTTATTGGCTCATGAATATTCATGAGTTCATTTAGAAACTATATGGTGGTGTGCCTCAAATAATTAAAGGTAGCAAGGTGTGCCACAGCAGAGGAAATATTGGGAACCACTGAGCTATAGGCAGAAATGTTTGTTCAGTACAATTAATGCTCAGGAAGCAAGCACTATAGGGGCCAGTCAAGGTGTCAAGTAAACATTGCATGGTTGAATGCATCACATAAAGACACATTACTTGAAATCATGGTCAAAATGCTCCTGAAAAGTCTCCCTGCTTTGAATAGACATCTCCTGCGCCCCCTCTTACTGTCCTGTTATCTGGCTGCTAAAAATCAGCAGCCAGCTGATCAGCCTCAGCACTCCACTCGTGGGGAAGCTTTCTTCCCTTTGCTTCATAAGTATTAACCAGACTACAACAGGATGCAATGTTTTCCTCACTGGGGTCTAAACACAAAAAGGCAGCACCAGTGACCTTTTAATCATTGAAAGGCACATTCAGTACTAATTCAGCATTGGCTAAGCTTGTTGTTAAAGCACTCCTTGCTGTGGTCTAAGTGTCTGGTGTAAGGCTTCATGAGTCATGGGAGCAAGGGGTTGATGGAGTCTCCCAGGATCACTAGGGGCTTTTCCAAAAATCCCACTAGTGAAATCTTCTGGTCTGGAGATAAAAGTCTAGGCTTTCTGTACAGTCCAGTGTGCCAAAGGATGCATGCATCATGTACCTTCCCTGAGCTCCCCCACACTGATGTCAGTAAAAGGCCCAGGTGATCCAACATGATCTGCAAGGCCATGGAGAAATAGCCCTTGATGTACGCCATCAAAAGATGATCTTGATGTACTCCATCACAAGAGGGTCTGCAGCCAAAATTGGGATATATGTACCATTTATTCATCTGTTACAGTTAATTAATCCCATTGCTTCAAAGCCATGAATTATTTCTTGTTCATTACTGAGAGTCACAGTCCTTCATGGAAGGAAGTGATTGTGGCCCTACAATCTTGCACCACTGCAAGTAGTTCCAACTCCAAACTGATTCATGACTGACCAGTAGAAGTCTAGAGTTCCCAGCTTTCAAACAGCAGTTGGCACTTGTTTTTCCATAGTAAGTGGATCTGGTGTCCTTGCACTGCAGTGCTGGGGTGATCACTGCATGCAGTGCCTGGAAGTGGATTTGTGGATTTTCTGCAGCCACTGCTGGTTAACCAATACATGCACCATGATGCAATCCTACCACATAGTCCTTGTTTCCCAAGCTCAGTAATGATGGTCCACTATTTGTTTCAATAGCAGACAGCAGGCCAGGGAGCACTAATTCACTCAGTGTCTCACTGTTCATAATGCTTTTCACCAAACTGGTCAGCAGTTCAGGATCCATGCTGTCATGAAGAAATGCCAGGTACACAGTTTACAAAGACAGTTAAAAAATATTGCAAAACAAAGTTGGAAGCCAATTGAATGATGAAATATAAAGAACTCAATTATGGGACAGCAAGCACATGCCCATGATGCACTGCAATCTGTTATCAGGGCTCCCAGTAGCAGAGGGTGGTGAGTTGCACAGTGGGATAGCTACCGCAATGCAACACGTTCTGTCAGTGTAAGACCAATGACTATGGATGTACTTCATGAAAAGGAAGAGCCTTGTGTGAATGTGCACAGCGAATGTAATTAAAGTGCTTTATGATGATTGACGCAACTTAAGTCAGCATAACTCGGTAGTGTAGACATGGTCTGACTTTTTCCCTACTTGCTTGTGCTCTTTTTTTAAATAAAATAATTCTTTGTAATCCAACCTACTTTCCACTTTTTGTATGCCTCTTTTTTGAATTTCAGGTCATTGAAGGTCTGCGACGATACTTCTAATCTTTCCTGTGCATTGAGAACATTTTCTCTTTCTATCTCTTTAAAAACAGCCAGTTTTCTTGAATTCTTTTTTTCCTTAGACTTGTTGCCCATGAGCTCTTACCTACTAATGCTCTGAGTTTGTTAGTCTTTCTTCTTGAAATCCTTTGTCTTTATTCTTCTGTTGTCTGTTGTTCTGAATGTCCTACCATTCTTTGAAACATTATTTCTTATCATTTCTTGATCACCTTCACCCAAGTTACCTTCTACTTCAGATTCTCAACCAGTTGTTTTAGTTTAACAGAATAAAATCTAGACTATTCTCTCTCATAATTGCTTTCTCCACCTTTTCTAATAAAAAGTTGTCTACAATTCATTCCAAGAACTTGCTGGGTATTCTGTGCTCTGTTGTATTATTTTCCCAAGACATATATTGGTGAAGTCTGCTATCACCATCAAATTTTGTGTTTTGGATTATTTTATTAGTGTTTTTTTTAAAGCCTCATCTCTCTCTTTTTCCTGGGTATAAGTACTCTCCTCACCCTAATGATCCATACTGCAAGCTATTTTATGTGATCCATATGTGGGACTCATTTGGTCTACTATATTTTTTCTCTGAAAAATTTAAAAATTATGAGAAAAAGCAGCAAATAAATTGGAATAAGATGCATCATTTTCAATTCAAAGCATAACAGTGTTAAATATAGTAAAAGTTCCTCAAAATAGACATTCTTAAACACAGACAGATGGCAGCAACATTTGGCAAAATTTCACCTTATTTTCAACATATTTAAATAAAGTTTATCAAACAATAGATATAGATAAAAATCAAGGTATTCGCTAATTTCACTTAAGCTAGAATGGCAAATTGCTTGTAAAAGCATCCTATAAATAACAGTAACCAGCTGTTCAATGGGTGTCAGTGAGCCAGAAAGAGAGAGATTGTGGAAACACAACCCTATATTTTTTCTCTGTTTTTCTTATAATGAACTGTTCTCTCCTCTTCGCTGGCCCAGAATTCAATATGCAGTTTATAAACCTGACTCAGTGTTAAATGATTAGAGGTAAAACCAGATGGCCATACTTTTATCTTTTTTAGTTTGTTCCACTGATGGATAGCTGGGCCCAAATTTGAGCTATCAATTGACTCTAATTTTTTATGATGTGCTCCAGAAATGCACCATGTATGCCTACATGCACTCAAAGAGATCTGATTCTTTTTTTTTTCCCCTCTCTTCTCCATAGGCTTAGAAAGAATTGCAAGAGATTCTTCCTATGAGCAAGAAGGAAAGGTCCAGTTTGTAATTGATGCTGTATATTCCATGGCCTATGCACTACACAGCATGCATAAAGATCTCTGTCCTGGATATATAGGTCTGTGTCCAAAGATGAGTACGATTGATGGTAAAGAGCTACTTAGTTATATCCGTGCTGTAAACTTCAATGGTAAGTTATAAGCATTTTTTTTTCTTCTCTAAGTACTTTAGAAGTGACAAGATATATTTTCTTCTATATATAGGAGACTTTCAGGCACAGTGGAAAACACAGGATTAGAAGCAGCTCTGTTTTTAATCAGAAGTGTGAGTTTTTCCACCTGCTTTGAAATCCCATAGTAACATTAAGCTGAAGCTAAAAGAGGCAGACGTTTAAAAATAAGAATCTGTCAATCAAAATATTCTGGTGGAAAACTGCTATTATAGAAACAACTAGAGGACTCATGCGGCCCCATTGACAGATTAAGTTCCTGTGATGGTGTTTGTTCATGCATTCATTAGGCAATGAATTGTAGAAAATGTCTTTTTGCATATTATTTTCTTTTTAAATCAATTTAATGATTTTCCTACAATAGTGAATGATTTGCAGGTTGCTTTGTATTTAAATATTTAAAACTTGATTAAATAATTGCTATCTGTTCTGGGTCCTTTCTATTTCATTGCTTTTGACTCAGTGATTTAGTTAAGTTTAAGCCACATACAGTGTCAAAAAATAAAAACAAAAAACCACCGTCACCATCAATGATCCTATACTGCACAAAATGCTGTGCAGCTGGGATCTGCCTTTTGGGAAAATATAGTTGCTGTTGCTTGTGCTGTTGTCAGAAGAAGCTGATAAAGAATGTAGTTAATTTATAGATATTAAACTGAAAAAAAGCATAACATACTCTATGGGGAAATGAGGTTGCTGAAAATGTATGTTCTTTCATTAAGTTCAGAATTATTGTAATTACATTTGCCATTATTTTCAAATGAATTGATACAATGTTCTTCCGTGGATTCCCTCTCTCCCCTCTCTCTCCCCACCATGGCCATTTTTGGCTGTAATCCACATACCAGACATGCCTCTTAACTATACACAGAGTAGCACTGTCTATCACAATATACTCCAATGACCTCAGCTGCCAGCCTTTTCTAAAACAGAACAAGGTCATTTTCAATTTAGCTTCCAAGTGGAAGCTGTTTTGCTTCAGGTAACAAACCAGACCATTTGGCTGATATGCATGTTGGCTGTGGTCTGCAATTTTTTTCATCTCATTAAAGGTTTTTCCTGTTCCTTCTCTGAAATTTTCTTGAGCAGGGAACCCCTGTCTCATTCAAGTGAGCTTGATCCTTGAATGATTGTTTAATGATTTTAAAGAAATCTTGAGCAAAATAAGTAACTGACAAATAGAAAATATTATGATGACAATTTATGCAGCAGAATGGCAAGGTTTGCAGTGATATTTCCAATTAATATTCTTTTGAGCCTAAGTTTTTAAGACAAAGAAAATAATCCATTCCGTTTGGTTGGCATAAAAGTTTGGCGTAAAAAGGTAAGATGTACAGTTTGTTTCAAACCACTTTCACCTGGAGATTGATATATTTGATCCATACCTGTTGTGACATCTCTGGTCTTGCTGTGTCTTATTGTAAACACAAGGAGTTGAAACACTGGTTGTTTTACAGGGATCCTGGATATTGATGAGAACATTTATTTTTGAAAAAAATAGTAATTTATCAAATGTGGAAAAAAGGTAGATGAGATCAGTTTTTCAAACTGATGATTGTGTTAATTAATTCCTTATTTTGGTTTAGTCCATATAATGTATTCATGGTAAACCATGTTTTGCAGCTATTCAGTCTCTGGAACTCACACTAAGGGTCAGACGAATATTAGTGTGCAGCAAAATTTGAGGATAGACCAAACTCAGCCTCTTCCCCAGCTGCAGAGTTCCCCTAGGAAGTGGAAGTGATGTGGTTCTGAGGGTACTATGCAGGGGGAAGGTGACCACAAGGTTATATTGTCAGGAACTGGAAGATTTGTTATTGTTTCTCTCATTGAACTATTGTGGTAGTGATAGTAGGGGGAGCTGCATAAAGGTCTGAAAAAGTTCCAGCAGCCATTGGAATGGAGAAATCTTAGTCTCTGGAAGGACTCTACAGTTTCTGGACAAACTGTAAGCCCTTTGCCCTCCATACATGTAGGATTCTGAACTCTCACTTTGGCCTGTAACAGCTCAGCTTCATGCATGTTCTGTTGTGGCTGGGAGATACATGCATGTGAAACACTGGAATATGAACTACATGAGTTTAAATGTAACAAAGTGCCCATATTAGTAAGTATAAAATAAAGTTACATGTGTATTTCCATTGGACCTGCAAACATCAATGTACTATTGCATTAAAGTTCTTCATTCTAGAAAGACTGGAAACAAATGTTGGAGTTTGCCATAGGGAATATATTTTTCGCATGAGCTTTTGTGGGAGAAAATCCCACTTCGTCCAATGCCTTGAAGCATCGGACGAAGTGGGCTTTTCTTCCACGAAAGCTCATGCGAAAAATAAATCTGTTTAGTCTTAAAGTGCCACACGACTCCTTGTTTTTTTTGCTGGACTAGACTAACATGGCTGTCACTTTGGAAACTGACAACTCTGCTTTAAAAAGTTGGTGAATATTTTAATAAGGATATTGGTGAAAAAGAGGATGGGCACATATCTCTAGGAGATTTTACCAGTCTTTTATCTGAGAGGAGGTCACTGGTGAAGGTGCTGGTGATGTGGAGAGGCACCTTTCCCATTCAGACAAAATATGGCTTGTAAAGTACCAAGGAAGTAAGCCACAGTGTTATGTTTTTATGATCTATAAGCATAAAAGGTGATTTCTATATATATATTTTAGTTGCCTTCATAAAAATTACCAATATTCTCTTTGGTCAATAATAGCAAAAAGCTAGAGCTTGATCTTGAAAGCTCTCCCATGAAGAACTCCAGCTGATTTCAGTTGGCCCTTCCCTCTGTGAAATTTCCTGCTGACTGACTCTTCTTTTGCAAGAATGCAAATTTCAATCTCCAAGAGCACTGGGCATTTTACCAGCTATATAGATTTTAGTTTGGCTTCAGAGTATTCCTGCTCTTTTCTGTCCAGACTGTTTATAAAGAGTTGAGTCAATTTCTCTTCTCTCTTACTCCCAAGTAACTATACTGACTGCCACGGAGTTTCACAGGAGTAAATGCTAGTAGTATTTTGGCACATTGAGTCTGATAGACATGACTTTGTTAAATTTGATTAAATATAATGAATGATTTGAAGAATACCTCCACAGCATACAGAAGGCTTTAATGAAGAGGGAAGAATATAACTTTCTGATAGCTGAGATAACTGATAGCTTTGGAATGTAGATAATCAATATTAAAATTGTTTATTTTTGATACCTCTTTGTTTATTTATATTTATATTGTAAAGAAGATTTTATTCCCCTGAAGGGTTTGTCCAAGTAATATACTGTGACACTTTCATGACAGCAGGGTCATCATAATTTCCAAAGCACAGTGTATTGATGTAATTGATATGACATTAGTTTCTGGTTAGATGTACTTCCACAAATTACATTTTAAATCCAGAGCACTGTATAGCAGAATATGATCTCAACGGGAGTAGTACTTTCACACTTGTAATAGGAATGACGGAATTTGAAAGCTGTATCAGCTTCTGCATAACAATCTACTGTAGTGAATTGTTCACCCTTTTCTGAGGGTGCAAATGTTTGTTTGTTTGTTTATTATTATTATTATTATTATTATTATTATTATTATTATTATTATTATTA
>ML682013.1:9068352-9105132 GCA_007922195.1 Podocnemis expansa
TATTATTATTATTATTATTATTATTATTATTATTATTATTATTATTACAGCTGGATCTTGGGGCACCTACCCGTCAAACAAAAGAAAGTGTATTGAAAGCAAAATCAATTGTTTTTCATATACAGTGCGGTTTAATGGTTAATTTCCTTTGCTAGGGAACATTGAAGAGCTTTATTTGTACAGCATTTTATAACGTCATCTGGAAATGTAAAAACCTGGGAAAATCCCTAAGAAACCTATTTTATCTGCAGCCCAAAATTGTTTCAGTATTACCAACTATTGTGACTGTTTTTTAAATGGTTCTGGAACCTCTCTTATGATGACATGGGAAATTTAGCCACCTTAGGAAAAAACTTGTGCTCCCAACCCCACATTGACTGCTTAGGTGGGAAGGTCCAAGCTCCATTCTGAGCTGGAATATCCATTTTTAGCAAATCAAGTCCTACAAATATGAGTCTGTCTGCCCATGCTGGAAGGCTTGTTGTCAGCTGTTGTGTAGACATATCCTCAGTGGCTATCTCAAACGGTGATTGGGGTGGTGGCTGGCCTCTGTCACTTTTGCTGCTCCAATTCCTGTACATAAATTTGGGAGGGAACTAACATAGCTCCAAGTTATACAGTATATCCCCTGTTCCCCTTCTGGGTTTACTGCTGGCCCAGCCACTAACATAAGAGGTTCTGCAAAAGCCATGTTGGAGGCAAGTCGAGTAGAGGGAAACACTAGCTACACCTACTGCTCTTGTCTCCAAAAATCGATGAAGTTCTTCAGAATGAATTCTCGAGGAAAGGTTTGGAAGGCCTAATTCTCGGTGGGCATTACATGTTCTCATGCCGAATCCCCCTCAAGGCACAATTGACAGAAAACTTAATAAAGAGAACCTACTGAAGGGTTTCCTGGCCTCACTTGTGCTCCTATGGGCTTTTCCTGTCAGGAGTAGAGACCCAAGTTCACTCTTGTTTTTGAAGGAAATATATAACGTTTCAAAGACTTTCCTTGCCAGTTTTTCTGCTTCAAAGTAAATGATACCTTTATTTTGAAATACTGTTTTCCTTAGTTTTTTAAGCAATGATTTGGCCTTTATTTGAATGTATTCTACTGTTATTTAAGCATATAAATGATAAATGCAGAAACAACTACACAAAACAAAATCATTGTTAACCCAGAATTAAGGCTGCCTGGTCATAGCTTGTGCTCTTCCAGAATGATGATTTAAGTAAAACTCACCATGGACAATACCAATTTCAACACAGAATTAAGTATTCTGTGTCAATTGCAAGGTGCTAGGATTGTCTTGCTATGGGCATTGTCAATAACAAGATGGGTTATGATATCACTGTGATGATGCATAGGGGAAAGTATAGGTTTAGATGGTATCCTGTGTGTGAATGTGAAGGGGCTTTACAAGGACATGAAGTGGTTGTTAGATTTTACCAGTGTGGTATTTTGTTGAGGGAGTAGTCTCAGTGTTTGGGCACAGAGTAGGTGCTGGAAGCGCTGGTCTATACAGGAAAAAGGGAGAATGTGACTATGTGTGTTAAGGATGTTTTGGGGCATCATTCAAAGATGACTAAGTTAAAATTACATGATAGTTTATCCTAAATCTGTATTTCCTGGGTTTCACGTGTTTGGATTTTGCTGACATCAGGAGGTAATGATAATGGTTAATGAAATTGCTAACAGCACAGGTAAAATAAATCTCTTTCTTGGCTTACGTCCCACAGTCTTGATGGTTTTAGTATGTGGTGGTTACAGTAGCCTTAAGCATATAACAAAACATTGATGTGTCTCCTTCTGTGACCCCCTTCCACACCATTTTGCACAACAAAGCCCACACCAACATTCTGGTTCCTCCTCCCTTTGCTGTTTCATTAAGCCATTGACTTAGAAGCCACTTAGAAGCTCTCAAAGCCACGTGTAAGAAGTTTTTCCTTGCTATCTCCTGTGCTCTGTTGCTGCATGTGCAATAGCTTACTGGAGGTTCACGCTTTCCTTGGTTAGGAAGTCTAATCTGCACACTGGGCTGGGCCCCTCATTCCTACTACTCACACTAGCTGGGACTCCTGCCATTTCTTCATCCAGGATTCTTCAGTCATGTCTCAGGACCAAGCCTATTCCAAACTGAGTCCATCCTTCCCACACTCTGACCAGCCTGCAATCCTATGCAGGTTTGATGTATGTCTTAACTATTCATTTCCACATGGTTAAGTGTGCATTATCTTCAATACCCTACCCCAGAATTTGGGGTTATATGGGGGCAAGGATAGGGACTCAAAGACAGGACTCCCAGATCTCGGCTCAGATGGAGGGGCAGGGAGAACTGCTAAGACATCACAAGATAAGCAGAGTCCACCAGATCCCAGAAAATACAATGAGCTAGGAGAGAGGCGCAAATCCCTGTAAAGGAGTACGGCTCTCCTAGATCACAGCACTTTTATGAAAAGGGAGAATTCAGAGTTGACAGGGCCCCTCACTCCTAAGCCCCCAATTTCCCCTGCTGCCCCTCTAAGTCTCCAACCTCTCTTGTTCTTTCTCCTGCCGTCCATTCCTCACTGACATAGTAAAGCCTACCTAATTTTCAAATGACCAGACCTTAGAAAAACCTGTTCATTTCAGGAAGCTGTATCTCAGGAGCCTTTTGGTCATATAACCCCCAAAATGGAACACTATTTCTCTATAAGGACACACACAAAGATATATCTCTAATATGATGTAAAATCATCTCACATCACAATTGTATAGTATCCTTATTTCAATAAAACTTCGTTGCCTTTTATTATACAAAATAGATATTACCTTACTTACCTTATCTATCTAATATTCTGGGACTGGCATAAGTTATACAATCTTTGCATTATAGAAAATAGTCAGAAGAATTAGAAGGACCCAGTCCTGTAACATGGTTGGTGCCTCTTACATGAGGACATCAGGAGGAGAGAATCATAATCTTGCAGGATCATACACATTTTTGAGGACATTCTGAAACTTTTTTTTAGCAAACTGCTAATCTGTAAACCTCCTGCCATAGGTATAAGTGAAGCAGGAGATGGATGCAAAGGATATTTCCTCTGGGCAATGTAAAACATAAAACAGATAAGGTAGATCAGACTGTCCTCTTTTACTGCTGCTCCTCTGTAAAAGCAGAGTTAGAATGATGATGCTGTCGCCTTCTACAAAAAGGTCAGAATTCACAATTTTTTTGCATATTTTCTTTAGTTTTTAAGTTGATAAACAGAATGATATCCAGTCTTCCTACAAGTTCATAGCTGGTGTGCTATTACGTGGACAAGCTGAACTGTTCTTTGTAATCTTGTGGCACTTTTAAAGACTAACAGATTTATTTATTTCATGAACTTTTGTGGGAGAAAATCCCACTTTGTCAGATGGTTGAAGACAGGGAACTTACAGAATCTTAACAGACAGTCTTTAAGTAAATTTGGTTGTCTTTAAAAGTGCCACAGGACTCCTTGTTTATTTTGCTGAACATGGCTACCCCTTTTGGAAAGTTCCAAAGGGGCAGCCGTATTAGGCTAAAGAAAAAAAAAACCCACAAACAAAAAAAACCCAAAAAACCAAAAAACCAAAAAAACAAAAAACAAAAAACCCAAGGAGTCTTGTGTCATTTAAGCATTTGTATACACAGTATAGAAAACTATATTACAGAAAAGTTACAGTTGAATGGCTAAACACTCAGGAAATGCCAAAATTGTGGCAGCGTATAAACAGTCCATTGTGTGAGCCTCACAATACAGTCTTTAATAACACAATCACTAAGGGTAAGGTTGTTGTATGCTCATGCATGGGAGCTCAGGGATGGAAGAATCATCCATTCTCCTCTGTACTGACTGTGTGCCCCATGGATCAAGGCCTGGGGGAGCTCAGACTCCAAAGACCTATGACTTTGCCTCCTTCACAGGTAGAGGTGGACATTTGACTCTGGCAGGATAGCAAGCTGAAACAATGCATAAGGGAAGAGTAACTGCATAGTAGTATAATGCAATACGATACAATTGTTATTCTTTATAATACAACCTTAGATAAACATTTGTAGATGCTTGTAATGTTTCTTTATTCTTTTATACTTGCATTAATTTTTTATTTATAGTGGGATGGCATATCTTTATTGATTTTATGTTTTGTAATATGGTAAATTTGGCCTAAAGGTATTATTAGTTAATTATTTTGTCAGTAAATGCACAAAAAGAAATCCTTTGTTAAAAAAGCAAACATGGAAAATTTCATCTTGAAAGGTTAATGGTGACTGATTGGTGACAGAAGGCAAGAATGGACATGAATATTCAAACCCCCATATACCTGTCGCTGCTGTCATGGAATTAATTTTTAAAAGCTTAATTATACAATATAATAATAATAATAATAGTTTATTTTTAGAAAAAAACAATAATAAAATTAAATAATGCTGAATAATACAGAAGATGGGTTTTAAGGAATGAGGACAAAAGTTTAATTTAGGATTTTCAATCAAGAAATGATCCGTAACCATAGCGTCAGCTACCTATATAATTCAAATACTGCTCCAATTACTTCCAGTCACTACTAGATTGATCTGGATCTTGAAATTTCTTAAGTGTTATTATATAGGTCACATTTCATATCAAACAAATCTGGGATATTTGCACCTTTACCCAACTTTACTTTCTTCAAGTACACTTAACAGATGTTATTTCATTTAGAAACTGTTTTCCAGTATTTGTGTTATTATTAAGCCTAAAAATATGCTCTTGGGTTAAGAAACCCAGAAAATGTGAAAATCCAGATATATTTTCATCTTCTTATGGCTCAAATTATTAATATATGTTGTTGGAAAATTCAGTGGATTCCTCAGCTAATGCTAACCCAGATGTTAGTGCTGGGAAAGTGTATGCACAGATACACACACACACACAGAAGTAAATATGAAGTTGAGGCTGGGTCTAAAATCAGGCTTTGAGGTGAAAAGGATACCACTTTGAAAAAAAAGAAATACTGAGGAAACCATGGTTTTAAAATGGCAAAGTTCATAATGGACTTTTAAAGAAAAAAATCCTGGCACAGTGGAAGAATTAATCCACATGATGTTTGGGGCCCAGTTCTGCAGGATGACAAGTATTTTATGAAGGTGCCGAGTAATCTCGGCTACCAGTTAAATTAGTAGGAAAAGAGGACAATTAACATTTTATATGATTGCGCCCTAAAACAGGATTTTCAAAACCATGTGCATAATGTAGGAGTACTAGTTCCGCTGAAAATATGTGTTCCCAGCTCACTTTTTGAAAATCCTACTCCAAATGAGTGATCAATTTGGAAATAAAGGTTGGCTGTGGCACCTTATGAAAGGGAAGTCTTAACTTTTGAAAGGATGATATTAAATTGATATTAATTTGTATTTCATTGGTTTCTAGTGCCCACAGCCCCTTTACATTAAACTTGGGAAAGTCTTTAATCTAAGTATAAAATATGAGGCCACAGGTAGATACAACAGGCAGATGGATGACAACACGGTAAGAAGAAAAGGATCATGCTTTTTGTTCTGGTAGGCTTGTGCCAAACAACAACTGACTCAGTCAGTACACTGGATATTGGACAAGCAAAGGGAAAAAATATTTGAAGACCATAGGATGGTGAAATAGCAGTGCAGGAGGAAAGTCTCTCAACAGTGGTACTAACCTTTGTGATATTATCACTAATTTTATGATGATGGGTGTTCTTTTAGAGCCCCAGCCCTGGAGTCTGTTGATTACATAAGAATCTCAGCTTTAGGGTGTCTTTTTAAAAAACATTTCTAGCCTACACGGTTGTAGTAAAATGTTGGAAAAGTATGACTGCTGAGTAAACTGAACGTGCAAAAAACAGACAGCAAACAAAAAGACCCCCAAATTTATTATTATTTAAAATCTCATGGGTTTGGGTGGGTAAACCTCTTCCTTTTTGAGTGCTTGTGATAGGTGGTGCTGTATCAGCCTTTCTTTTCCATAGCAGAAGAGTTAAGTGATATTATTACAATTCTAATAATTAGCATGTGTGACAGAGGCAGGTCTGGTGGATATAGGACTGTAAAGGAGGGTAGATATATCAGCCCTAGCTCAGCAAATTCCTGTTCCCTGGGTAACTAGAGCAGGGCTGCTCTCAGTTAATTAGATCACCTGAGACCAATTAGGGAAATTGGACACACCAGATAAGAGTCCTTGTTGCAGTCAGGCAGGGAGAGTTTGGGTGTGGCATTTAGAGGTGGACCTAGGAATGGAGGTTTATGTTTGAAGTGGAGCAGGGCAGAGTCCAACAGAGCTGGCCAGTAGCTGTTGCTGCCAACATGTGGGAGGTCCAGTTAGTCAGGGCAAACTTGCCCAGATGGGCCTGTGGGCTGGAGAGTCCAGCTCCAGGGCAAGAGGTACCAGGAAACTGTAGCACTAGGAGTTTGGAGGGGCAAGAGCTGTGCCTCAGCTGACTGCGAGGGCTTGAAACACAGGACTCACAGTGTCCCAGCATGCTCTTTTTGCCAGACATGTAACACTGGAGGCTGATGTCCAGGTTTTGTGTCCATCTCTACTGAATTGGAAAAGGAATAATTAGATCTCCTAAAACCTTATTGGGAATTTGGCAGGGAGTGATTTCAAATAAATTCAGTTGTGATATGCTAATTATTTTAATGAAATTAATTCAGCTGGATTTTCAAAAGGCTAATATTGTTCAGTGATCTGAATTGTTCTTGCTGGTTTCATGAAATGTATGGTTGTAAAATTACCCAGGGCATACTTATGAAATGTGTGACTTGAAGATACCTAATGAACTTAGATGACCAGAACCATACATTGTGATAGAGGGGCATAGCTTAAAACCTTTTAGTAACTCTTAAAGATATATATGAAAAGCAGCAATGATTATATTCAAAATATCCATCAAACCAATATTCTTCATATAATATTCATTATATTTCATGCTATGGAGGAACAATGTCATTCTCTCAGCAGTTGCTAAATACATGATGCATGAAGTAGAGATGATAAAACACAGTCCTTAGTGGTCCTAACGAGGAGACAAAACCTGAAATATATCCATTAGTTGTCACTGGGAATGTAGCCAGGTTAGAATATATTGTTCCTGTGTGATCACAACCAGAACCAAATCGCACATTTTTTAAAAGCAGTGAACATTAATCCCTACTTCACCCATGGAGATTTCTGAGCACCAAAGTAGTGTGTCCATAATAACATCTTTTTCTGTCTTTTATTTGTTCAGCAAATTTATTAAGTGTTTTGTTTTTTGGGGGGGCTTGGTGCAATTCTTTGAGGTGCTAAATGCTAAGGTGCTAAGCACCTTTCCTGTTGAGATGAGGGTCCTCAAGATGTTTCAGGACAAACTTATTGCTTGCAAAATGCCTCAGTGATAAAGTAAGTTGGAAAAATCCCATGAATCAAGGAAGCATGAATCATGACTATGCCATGGTGATGGGGTTCAGATACCCAGTGCTAGCCAAGAAAGAGCTAACCCCACACCATGGGGAGGATGAAGTCCCATCCCCTGAACCATGCTGGGCTTGTTCCACTTGCTGCCTCAGTGTGAAACCAAGAAGTCCTGCTCATTCTAGGCTGACCACTGGGGAGAAAGGAAGCATATTGGAGGCTCCAGCCCAGGATTAGCTGGAGACAGAGAACGAGGTAGGATTCCTGGTGCCTATGGACCTCCAGGTGGACTCAGAGTCCCTGGGAACTACTAATGCAGAGGAACCCAGAACATTGACAACCTACAGACCATCACATCATAAGATAGGGTAGGAAGTACCCTAGAGAACTGGAGAAAGCTGTGACCTCTGGAAGGAATCAGTGTGCTGTGGTCAGCTTCCCTGTGGATGCTATGCTGATCAACCTTGCCACTGCCAGGGCCCTGGACTAAGGCACAGTGGAGTAAGGAAGGACTGTGTCCTCCTACCCTGGCTGTCACCCCCCTGTGATGGCTCCTGTCTGGCTGCTGGGCAACACAGCCCTCATCCTCCAGACAACCATGAGGGCTCCGGCTTCTAGGCGACATATCCTTGACTGCCTGAGAAGTCGTAGTGGCTCTGGTTGCTGGGACAGTCAGGTGCACCCTAACTATGGTGCCAACCTCATATCCCAACCCACCCCAGTGAGGGATGGGGTGGATATTCCCTATGGCAATTACTCTTTCCATAAACTTATCTGACTAAATCCTAACCATTTGAGAAGGCAACAGCTACTCAAGACAACAGGACAGTCACAAAGATTATCTCTACATTTAGAAGGTTAGTTCGAATTAATCTAATTCAAACTAATTAAATTGAACTAATAATTATTAGTTTGTATTCAGTTAATTCGAACTAAAATGACCCCACTAGGAAAACCAATTTGAACTAGCATGTCCATGGATGGGACTTGCTTGTTCAAATTGGAAGAGGGGCACCATGGAAGGTGTGGCAACATGGCCCCCAAGAAGGCCCCTTTGCTGGGCTCTGTGCGGCCAGGGCATGACCTCCCCCGCCATCTGGCCGTGGCTCCACTGGATAGGCACTGGGAAGGGATTCCCCTGCCCAGCTCTGACACTGCTGGCTGAGCCGGAGGAGAAGGGATTCTCCCTGCCCAGTTCTGATAGTGCTTTCCAGGTGGGGGGAGAAGGGATTTGCCCTGCCCAGCTCTGACAGCGCTTGTGGGGCAGCAGGGAATGCACCCCTGCTCCTGGCTTTTGGAGCACCTGCTGGGCATGGGGGAGGTACCCCCGCAGCAGGCTCCCATGCTGGCCGTGTGCGGGAGGAACACACCCCTGTGCCCAGCTCCAGCTCCTCTCTCTGGGAGAGAGGGAGAGACCCTGCACGCAGTTCCAAGCTCGCTTGCTGGCACTGGGAACACAGCCCTGCGCCCAGCTCCAGCTGCACTGGCTGGGCATGGGGAACACATCCTGTGGCCAGCTTGAGCCGCACGGCCTGGGGCAGGAGGAAGGACCCCCACACCCAACTCCCAACTTCCTTGCTGGGTGTGAGAGGAATGCACCCCCACACCTGGCTCCAGCATGGGGTGTGTTCCCCTCGCCTGGGCAGCACAGCTGGAGCCAGGCATGGAAGAGTGTTCCTGGTGCTGGCAAGTGAGCCTGGAGCCAGGTGCAGGGTCCCTCCCCCCACCCTGGCAGCCAGGCTCAAGCCGTGAATGGGGCTGTGTTCCCTGCACCCGGCAAGCAGGGCTGCACCGCTGCCTTGCCAGGGACTGGGGACTCATCGCCAAGCCAGGTTGGCGGAGTCGGGGGGAGACGCCTTTGGGGCTGCTTGCCCCCGGTGCTGGCTGCCATGCACCCTGGGAGAAAGATAAAAGCACCTTAATTTGAACGAATGGTTAGTTCGAATTAACGTGGCTCCGTTGGTCTTGCTCGATCTAATGAGTTTGAACTAACCCTTAGTTCGAACTGAAGGGAGGTTTTAAAAGTTCGAACTAGACTTTCCTTAATGCACTAATTTTGTTCGAATTAAGCCTCTTTAATTCAAACTAAACTGTAAGTGTAGATGTACCCAAGGGAAATAGGCATTTTTCAGTGTCTATAGATCTCTGTGTAGCAGAATAATATAGGCTCTTTTCATTGTTTAAAAATATCCCTCATTTACAAATATGCATGTTTGAAAGAGTAGAAATCACAATGAAAAAAAATTAATGAAAAAATAAATGAGGATTTTGACTGTTGACACACGGTATAAACAAGCCTTCATCTGTAAGTCATGTATGTAAAAATGTTACTATCTAACTGACAGGTGACGAATTCAACAAAAATGAGAAGCCATCTTTCAGGGAGGTCACCAACAGTGAAATAAACTCGGCAGGTCTTCTCAGATTCTCTTCTGAAGAGGAAAATAGCAGGTTGTCAATATAAAACAAATGACAGAGAAATCAGGTAGACTGAATTCTGTAGAGCAACCATTACAGTGCGGAAAAAAATAAATGTATAATTAATAGACATTGGTAGTATTGTTAGACAACATTATTTAATTTTTACTGAGCTAATGGATTTTAGTATTTACTGGCAGTTAACTGAGTTTCAGGTTAGTAAACCAAATGATGGAAATGTATAGATCTGAAGCTTGGCAAATTCTTTCAGAAAAAAACATGTATTCAGCAAAAAATGCAGTTATGTTCAATTTGAATGTGGCTGGGACCTTGATACAGATTTGTCTAATAGCCTTGCCCCAAATTTTTTCTAGGAAGCTAGATTCATAAGAGGACCTAAAGGTAGGTCTACCCAGAAGAGAAAATCCCATAGCTGGCCTCTGCTAACCAACTCAGGTTTGCAGAGTTGTTTCATCACTGAGCTCTAGAACCAGTATGGTGAGGAGTCCAAGCCTGGAAGCCTAGTAGTGAAACAGCCCCCCCAGTCAGAGCCCTATTATCTCAAGTCAGCTGGTATAGAACAGCTGCGGGTTTTTCTTTGCTGAGCAGACATACCTGTAAGTACTATTCTCAACACAAAGGGTAGGCAAACGTGCATCCCTTTTTTAATTCTTAGTCCTGTGATTGGAGCATTCATCTGGGATGCTGGAAGGTCACTTTGGAATCCCTATCCTGATGCAGAACTTGAACCCAGGTCTTCTCCTTCCTGCTGACTGTCCTAACCATTAGGCATAGGGTATTCCACTTTTGTTAAACATCTGAATAGTCATTCATTGGGCTGGAGAAAGATAGTGAGAATGACTGTCTATTTGGTTGGTTAGAGGACTGATGTGGGGCACCCAACTTCCAGTTCCTATTCCAATGAATATTTAATTATTTGTGCAAAGTGAAACAATTTCAGCAGGTTCCAGAGGGTAGATGTGTTAGTTTTATTCCAGCAAAATCAAAGAAAGGAGTTCTGTGGCACTTTTAAAGACTAAGACTATGTCTACACTAGCCAATTAGTCTGGACTAAGTAAACTTAGTCCACACTGATATGGCCCATGGCCACACTAACCTTTGGCTAGTCCGAACTAAGAAATTTTCAAACTTTAGTTCAAACTAAGCACGGTCAAGCTGTGTAATAATGGCTAGCTTGAACTTAAAAAGTTTGAACTAAGCCATTAGTTCAAACTAGCCATGCGTTCTAGTTTGAACTAAAAAGCTGCAGTTAGTCCGAACTAGCCTTGGGCTAGTTTGGACTCACCTTGGACTTATATAGTTAACTTGCAAGTCCAAACTAAATTTTTGGATGTAGACATAGACTATCAGTTATTTATCACAGTGACATTTTGTTATACCTAAAACTGACTTTTGTTGACTTTTCAATTAATGGCTAGCATTGGGTCAGACTGAATTGATTTTTTCCCCTCATTTTTTGGACCTGCCAGTGAAATGAAAATCAGTTCTTTCACCTGGCCTTAGTGAACCTTATGAAATGTGATATCAAGTGAGACCAAATGAAGAGAATCTAACCAAACAAACTGGCCCATCCAAGAAACAAAGATAACATTGACAAAAGATTTAGGATTCTCTGCCTAGTATGTTAACTGGTTCTAACTGGAATTAGTGTAGCTGGGCTGATGCTACATCTCTTTACTCGACCCTCCAGTGGTATGGCCAGTGTTGCTTTGCTTTGGCAGCCCTACTTGTCAAAGTAGCTATCTGAGGTCTGTTGCACTGAATCTGCTCTAATGACTGCAGGAAGTAGGGATCCCCTGTTGTTCCCAATGACTGGGAATTTTTCAGGTGGCATCCAGCCACCTTTGCCACTCCTCTATCTTAGAGACTATGTGGAGCCTAGCCTGACTGAACATAAAGATTGCATGCCATAGATTTGGGCATCTTAACCATGAAATAAAAATGATATGCTGCAGAGAGTCCTTGAAGCTTCCTATTTCAGTTAGTAAGGAGATTTGTCCCTGAGTTCTTCTATTACCACCTTAATCTAATGTTCCACTACATGATTAAATGTGGAATCATCCTGAAGCAAGGATTTGGCTGTAATTCTATAACCTCCATGGGTATCACATGATCAGGGATGATTATCCACTAGTGAGTTTTCACTTTTACATGACTCAATCTATGTAATTCCTTAAGGTTATTAACATTTATAATTATTTTAAAATTTAATTAAGAAATTAGTTTGAAATGTGGGAAGTACACATGGCTCTTCATTAGCTGTTATAGTTGCAGGGCCAAAATCTTTCAAACTCAGCCATAAAGGTCTGCTTATCTGGGTGAATTTTAAAAGGTTCTCCTTGTTAGTTACATCTTAGCTAATGAGTGGCACTGTTGTTAATTTGCCAGTTGAAGGCAGAGGCATATTTGTCAATACTGTCATCTGAAGACAATTGTATAGGTAATAATCTATGACTGAAATGTAGAACACTCCCTCCACAAGCTCTCGGCTAGCCCTTGGGCAAGGCCTAGTACCTGGTTTAGACCACCTACCAGGGTCACAGTGAAGGTGTTGGCAGCAGGATACTAAATGATATAGCTGGCAGAGGAGCCTTCAGGTCAATGGTGGAGCTTTCTAGCTGGTATGTGGATGAATGGCAGCTTTGACATAGTCAACAGATAGCAGTATACAGTTGCAGGGTTGGGGGAACGAGACGCAAAGTTCTGCAACTAAAGTGTGTGTGGCAGTAGCAGGCTTGAGGAACTGGGAGCTGCCAGCAAAAGCTCCACACTCAGGAGGCTCAGATGTGATGGTTGCAGGCTAGTTGACTAAGTCACAACATGGTTCATAAACAACAGACACATCTCCAGCTCTCGAGGTAGTCAATGTACACATTCAAGAGCTAGCCCGGTGTCTCATCAGTTTGTGGGAAAGTGCTTGCTGCTCTCTACAGTCATCATTGTTCGTGATGCACAGCCAAAGAACCAATCTGACTGTTACAATACTAAAGATACATTAACTAGTAGTTGGTATTTTTGATAAAGATAAAATTGTCCAAGGAATAAAACAAGTTTCGTAACTCTGCCTTCTGTGACCCTGCCTTCCAAACCTTAAGGATACAATTCTGTCAACCCGGTTACAGAACCTGGAGAGCCTTTGGGCTAGTGTGTCAAATTCTAAAACTCCTAATTACCATTCTTCTGTGCTCACCAGTTGCAATAGCTGCAAGTTCAGAAATTTCCAAAAGAGAAACAGCTGTGTGTGAAACAACCCTTCTTCTGTGAGTGCTAGGTCCTATGTGTGGTGCTCTTTAGCTTGCGGATGCACTTCAGGATCCAAAAAAAAAAAAAAATTTAGCAGTGTCAGCTAAGTCCACATATGCACCCCTGCTCTTCATGGGCTTCTCTCCAAAGTATAAAGGAGGTGACCAGACCATGAAAATCTCATTTCCCTCTCAGTGCTCATGGTCTCAGTGTTCACATTGTAACCTGAAAGTTAGTTAGAGGGATCCCCAAGAAAGTGCAATTTATAGTAGTGAACCTACAGTTTTGAGTCTGACAACATGGTTAGTGCAAGGACAGTTGCGTCACTCCATTCTTTGAAGGATTCCCAGGCCATGCCCCATTTGCAAAGAACTGATATGACTGCTACAAAGTGGAAGTCAAACAAGCTGTAGTTGAGACAGAGGTCATCCATGTCAGTGTTTTTATTAGCAGCAGCATGAACTGCCCCACAAGCATCGAAGAATGCAGAAGAGGAGTTTTCTTTTCATGCTGGAGTCAATGACAATGTCCAAATTGGCATTTTGATGGATCTTTTGAAACCCATGAGCCAATCAGCCTGATGGAGCAAGACTCCTTCCTTGCTTCTTCACCATTCTGGAGGATAATTATCCCAATACTTCCAAGTCTGAGCAGAGATCAAGATGGAGAAGAGATTGTCAGCTTGAGGTATCCCATCCAGTGATTGTTTATCCTCAACATCAGTTCCCCTCCTCTTTTCTCAGTTGGAGACCCCTTTCACAGGTGGATTTTTCTGCAGGAGATGGAGTCTCTTTTTCACTAGTGGGTGACTGAACTGGTGCCTCCAGTTGCAAAGGGATTCTACTCAAGGCATTTCCTTGTCCCCAAGAAGACAGTGTAATGGAGACCTATCTTATACCTCAGGGAGCTGAACAAGGTTATCCAGTGCCTAAAGTTTTGCCTTTGGTTATCATTGAACTGTAGGAATGGAAGGGAATACAAGGGGTTTTCTACTACAGTCCCCTGCACTCAAGGCAGGACTATGTATTATAGACCATTCCTGTCAGTTCTGGTACATGATGATGTTGCAATTGACAGCTAATCTCAGCTTTATGTTCTCCTGGCATAAGGACTCAACACAGAAGGGGAGGAGACACCATCCCAGCCCATCCATTCTGCACCAGAAGGTAAGGTATCTGGATGGATGCTGAAATTAGAGATAGTTAAATGCTGAACTTTGTCCAGCTGTCATGAACATCATACTCAGTAACCCTAGTAAGGATTCTAAGAGGGAGCGCTATACCATAAAGTAGAAGAGTTTCACTATTTAGTGTGCTCTATGGGGAGTTTACAAGCTGTAAGCAAGGGTTCCAGATTTGTTGTACACCTGTTAACCTTAAAATTTTTATAGCGGACCGTCAGGGTCCATGTGGTGACCATCAACGTGTTCTACCTGTCACTGGGCATCTACTCTGTTTTCACATCTGCTTACATCCTAATTCCTGAGGGCTTAGTTGGGGCTTCCCTCCAGTGGTGGAATTTCCGACATTGTCTTCCACAAAGACAAGGTGCCCCAGGTTCATTTTAAGGTGCTGTTGCTCTTTCCCATCAACAAAAGCATCTACTTGCCTTTGTTCCTCTCCAAGCCACAGGCCAGCAGAGAAGAGGCAAAACATCTATTTATCCAATAGGATGGTGGTTAGAGCACTCAGCTGAGATGTTGGTGGCCTGTTTTCAAATCCTCTTTCCTAAAGTAGAACATCTCTGAGGATGAGAGACCACTCCAGAATATCCAGTAACCCGGCAATCAGGGTGCTCACCTTGGATAGGAGAAACCCAACTTTAAGTCCCTCCTCTGAAACAAGTGGAGAGAGGATGTTTGAAAAAGTCCTCCAACATCCCAGCTGAGTGCTCTAACATTTGGGCTATAATGGAGCGGTTGTTTCTCTCTGTTTTTTTCATGAAAAGGAGCTGACTTAGTTTAGGCACCTAACTCTAGTGGGGAGAGTTCATGCCTGTGAATCCTGAGCAGAGATAGGCAGTTAGCTATTGCTGTGTTTCTTACTGGCAGTTTAGGGCAGCTCCCTGCTCATCTTGTTGGCTTCTGTTAATCTCTTTCTGAGCACCTAACTGTTCCAATGCATTCTGTGGGTGCCAGGATGCCTAATTCACTTCTCAGGAATCCATTATGTGTCAGAACAACTCAACTGTAAACATTGCAATACTTAGGCCCCTTAGTAAATTTAGATCTTCAGTGACTTCAGCCATGACTGCAACTGATTTACCTTATTTCAAAAGTTAGGGGGAAAGGAAGAAGGCACAGGAAAATGTGACTCTGTTATGAAGGTTTCTGGGAAGTGCTCTGTTAACAATGGCCATTTTTAATTCTGTAAAAGCAAAAACATAGCAGAGGTGATCAGAGCTTGCTGCCTGTCCCCAGTCAACATCAAAATAAAATCTGCAAATTCATGGTAAAAAGATTTTTCATTTGTTTTGCACAGAAGTATGGGTGAACTAACTCGCATTTGGTTGCAAGGTTGGCTGGATTTATGGCAACAGTTCTGATGCATGTCCACTATGAACAATGACTGACACACTCTTAAGTTCCAATATATGAAAATAAAGAACAGAACCACCAAAGAAGCCTGGGATATTTTTGGTTTACAGTCAAATTAAAATAAATAATTTACATGCTACAGCAGTAGAATTACATCAGGACATGTTGTAATGCTTTGAGGATCTAATGTAGTTTGTAAATACAGTATTTAGTATTGTCCCACAGGAAAATTTTAATTCAGTCAAGGTGAAATGAACCACCACTAGATGATCAGCTTTTTAGCCTATAGGAGAAAAATTAAGCATCTTAACATTACCAAAAAAAAAAAAAAAAAAATCAAGCCCAGTGCATTTAGAGAGTTTTCGTATAATAATGTTGACTGATTGTTCCATCAGCTGCTCTTATTTTCATTAAATGAAGAATAAAATGTTAGATGCTCTGCTAACACAAACCCATAATGTTTTAAAGTTATTATAACACCCCCTCAGTGCGTAGAATGCAGCTCCATTAGTTAGCACTGTGATTAAAATAATTTTCACAGTTTTCTGTTGAACATATAATCAAAAATAGAAGTGATTACTTAAGTCCATTTCTGTGACGATCACTTGAAAAGTGAATTATTAGTAGCAATGTTTAATTTGCGCTGTTTGTATAACAGCAGTTGCCATACTTACTTGCCTTTGCAACTGAAACTGTTTGCAAAAGGTTGCTTTACATCTTCATTGGTGCTTCTCCACAAGTGCTTTAGCTGGTTTTAAACACCGGAGGAATTTTTTTTAAAACACTGCATTCTATGCAATCAGATAAAAACAATATAGAATAATCTGATTATTTTGCTTTTATTAAAGAAAGGCAATTTTTAAACGACCGGTTCAAGAAAGTTCATCTTCAGTCTATGCTTTTCTCCTAAAGATACAAATAAGCTGAAGATGTCATTCTGAGTATGGTCTGATGCTCTCTTGAGTTCTCCAAATCTGGTATTGTTTCCATTCCGGGCCAATGAGATATGCTGTGCTTTTGTCATATTGAAGGGATTTCTTCTGAGATTATGCTTTTTAAGATTATATTGTAAATTGCTGTGATTAGAGCTCATTCA
Source organism: Podocnemis expansa (assembly GCA_007922195.1). Taxonomy (NCBI): domain Eukaryota; kingdom Metazoa; phylum Chordata; order Testudines; family Podocnemididae; genus Podocnemis; species Podocnemis expansa. Next base: position 9,085,065 of record ML682013.1, read on the forward strand.
ATGTAAAATGAAAAAGATTTTCTGAAATAAAAGCATCAGGTTCAGTTTACTGTAATTTGAGAAGTCAAGGTATTCATGATAATTCTGATAACCACTGGGTGTTTGAGAGAATGTTTGCAAATCCTATATGTGTGGCACATTTTAACAAAAATGTTTATTTATCTGAAAATCATACCTAAACTGTGGTTACCTGTTACAGTAGAATTTCAAAGATATGAACACCTTGGGAATGGAGGCTGTTCATAACTCTGAAATGCTTGTAAGTGAGCAAAACATTATGGTACAGCACCCTGCAAGTCAGTGTCTTCCAGCTGAAGGTGGGAGAGATTTCTGCAAACATGGCACCTGGAAGGACTGTCTGGTTTGCCAGCACCTCTGTGGCCTATTGCTGCCTCTTGCCTTTGGGCTGAGCTAGCACTCCAAGCCCCAGCTGCCTCTCCCCAAGGCTCGCCCTACTCTGTGCACTGCCCACTGTACCCTAGGGGCAACATATGGCTGGAGAATTGTGTCGGCCTGCTGCCACGGCCTCTCCCTCGCACTCCTAGAGGTGCTGGTAGGACTCAGGAGTGCACTCATGGGCAAATCTTGGGCCACATCAGTGCGGAGGCCCTCTAAGCACAGAATGGAGGCAGCAGCTTGGACACTGGCTCCTGCTCTAAGCAAGGCTGTGGCTGCAAAAGTTGCAACTCACATCCTCGCACCAGCAGTTTCCTTCAGTTCCTTGCAGCATCAGCCTTGGCTTCAGCAGCTTCTTTTCTGGGCTTGGACTGAGCTAACTAGCTTGTTCCCCTCCTGACGAGGTGGTAGTCATAAAAACAGCTTCTCTAACCAGGAGGGAAGGGGGATGAAACAGTACCTGCAGCTTACAGGAAACAGCACTGACCTCAGGTTGTTACCACTCTGTATGCTCAGGCTGGCTTGGGCTGACAGCAGAGGTACACAGAAGTGCCTGTGCATCTCAGCATCTTTACCTCCTACCTGTAAATGGCAGCTCCTCACATGGCAGGTGGAGTTGGGGACAAGAAACCCAAATGTACTGATTTATAAGGTGCAATGCAGCACAGTGTAGTATTTTTTTCCCCTCCACATTCACTGTTGCTTGATTGCTTCTGGTTGCACAGGGTATTTTGTTGACTGGTCTGTTTGTAGCTCTGGGTGTTCATATCTTTGAGATTCTACTGTACTTAGTTAATAAGCTTCCTTCATCCAGTTAGGGAAATAACACAATACCATTTAACTTCTCTGACAAGAACACACTGGGTGAAATCCTTGCTGCACTGAAGTCAGTGGGAAGTTTGCTATTAACTTTCATGGGTTCAAGATATGAATAATCCACAGCCAAAGTAAACAATATATGAATAATCCACTATGAATAATGTGAATAATCTATCTGACTCTGCTATGAATAATCTATATAAATAATCCACTGTGAAAACTAAACAAGCCATAGTCTGAAGGTAATTTGTCCCAGCTATTGTGTCAAATATTTCTAATGAATTCATTTAAAGAAAATCAAGGTCAGTTGCTAACTAAACAAGGGAAAAATTATAATTAATATTGCACATAATTAATAGTTCATCTGCCTTTAGTTCTATGGCTCTGGCTGTACTCTTACTATTAGAATTAATTGTCAGACAAATCAGTACAAGAATACAATTCACACTGGATTGGATATGCTCAGAGAAGCATAATAATTATTTGACATATCTGTAGGCTTCAGAAGATGCTTGTATTCAGAGACTTGCTCTATGTCACACATTAGTGGTATTTGTTATTTGTGATCTGGTAGCATGTAGTGGGCCTAATGGGTATTTGGGCCCCATTGTGGTAGGCGCCAGGGCTGTAACTTGAGCAGGGCAACTGGGCAAAGCCCCAGGACTGTATCAAGTGACTCCATTCACCATGTGATTTGAGGGCGCGTGTTCTGTGCTGCTTGCTCTGGGCATATCCCAGGCTCCAAAATACCTAGTTCTGATGCTGGTAGGCACATTCATTGGCTCTCACTAGGTATGTTCCTGTGGGGGCTGAGTGTTCTAAGCAGAAAACCCTCCCCTGGTGAGGATCTCAGTTTGCTCGTGACTTTATATGTGGCATAAGTTCAGTACAGATGCAGTGGAAGAAAGATACAACACTGTTACCAGCACCATTTTCTGCTACCCTCTGAGTGTTTATTTCCTTGTATGTCTGCCCGTATACTACTGACCAGATCCTTAAAATAGAAGTTCTGTAGTCTGTCTGTGCTTGAATAAATTATAACACTGGGACTTCAATAGTGCATTAGTTACATTTTACTGAAGAAACACTACTGCACGATGTGAACTCCATTTGGCTCAGTGTTTGTTTCCACTTGTTTGTCCCTGCAGTCAAGTTTGGACTTCCCCGGAGTGTTGAGGTTGTTTATTTTCTCCATAATTAATTCTGAACTCTGTGAGATTCACTTTTTTTTTTTTTTTTTTTTTTTTTGAGGTTTAGCTATCTCTTGGTGATTGTATCATTGGATTATTGTCAAACACTATCACACTACTCCATTTTAATTATATTTTGACACTCCTCAAGACAACCCTATAGCTTTTCATGGCAGTCTTAGGTACTGCAGGCTCTTCAACTGATTAAACACCCGTGCCCATAATCATCCTGTACTCAGATCTCAGATCTGAGTTCCACTTGGTGTAATACATGAAGTTTTGAAGTGCATGTGTCCGTATGCTTCCTGTCCTTTCCAAGTCGTTTGGCCAGCCAAACTATTTCAAGCTAAATCCAGTTACAGCTGATATCAATGGGCCTCATATTATTATTTATATTACAGAAAAGGCTTTGATCAGAGATGATATTGCTAGGTGCTGCACAAGCATGTAGTAAAAATGAAATTCCCCTCCTAAAGAGTCAATAGTTTAGATTCCTGTATTGTTGGGGCATCAAGGAAGTGTGGCATAGAAATGGACATGCTTTTTGTACAGCACAGGACAATTACCTCACACCCAAAGAATCTCCAAGTGGCCTTTTAGGCCCTCTTTAAATCTGCTTTGGAGCTCTTGAGCAGAACAAAACAGATTTAACAGGGGCCAGACTAGGGTCTTGTCTGTATCAGTTTAATTTTGTAACTTCACAGATTAATGCATTATTTTAAGAGAATTGATTTTAAATCAAGCTTCTTTAACTTATGCAATCCCCTAATGCAGATGAATTTTAATCATTTAACTGTTCCTTAAATTGATTTAGTTAAAATTTGTAGATTTCTGAATTACATTAAGCTGACTTATGATAGAGTTAAAGCAGTTTAAGTATATCTACCATAGGGATTTGTATAGGTGTAAATAGGCTCAATTAAACTGGTTCAAGTTCTCTGATGTAACCCAACTTCTAATAAGAGTGGTAAGGCATTCCTTTTCAGCACATATATATCAAAAGGTTAAATCCAGTGCTGAAAGAGAAGTAGAGGCAATGTTTCCAGATCTGTATAAAGAAAAGATGACATAAATGATGTGTATTAATAGGCAAGATGCCCATTTACTGTGGAACTGCATGATTCTTGTATCTCATGGCAAAGGCTTGAAAAACATGAGTGATCACCAGGCAAGTGACCAAATGGCCATAAATGTGTGCATATAGGAGACCACATATATACTTCTAATGTATTTTGTTGATGTTGGGTTTGCTAGCAGAGAATATCTGAAAAGGTATCTTTGCTGAGCTTTCATGCCAGTGCTTTATGGGATTTTCCATTACTAACCCACTTCTGAAGTCCATTAATTTTCAGTAATAAAAATTGTTCTATAACCATGTAAGAAATTATTATGTGATTCCAATCTAATAAAAATGTTGGTCAAAGCATACAGAGTCTTTGTAATGAAATTTCCTCATCCATTTTATTTCTTCCAGAACACCCTTATTGCCTTTATAATTAACCAATAAAAATGTATTATGTTCACATTAGGTAATAAAATAAAATAAATACCTTAATAATATGGCATCTATTTGAATAACATATTGATTACTAGGCTGCAGAAGCCTGTGGCCATGTGGAAAATAAATGTAAAACTCCAAATCTGAGTTGTTCATGCATGCAAGTTTTACTTGAATTTGCACATAGATCGTGAAATGACTAACTAGCAATTTTCACGTGCAGTTGTGCAATTTGACATTTAGATTAGGCATGTAACTGTCTTCATGTTTTACTGCATGACCTTGGGCTTCTCAGGTTCTGAAATCAAGCCCCTTAAATATCGTGCACTCCCATTTGTATGGTAAAGATTGCAGCTAGAAAATAAATTTCCACGCTCAATAATCCTTTGACAATCTCTGTTTTAGCATCAATGTATTGGTCAATACTCAAAAGTTATACTGACTGATCTCATCACACTCAAATCGCCCATTCTACTGAAACATTCTCCAGTTTTTATAGTGTACTTATTGCCTTTTTTTTTTCTGCCACAGCATAAGCCCCTTTCCAGTGGAATTATATTGGCATAGTGGCAATGCATACATGCATTTATGCTTCAGTTAAAAATCTTTTTTTTTACAGATCAGATTATAATCCTTAAACTTCCTTATAAATCATTAAACCGTGTAACATCTACATAGGCAACTTTTTAAAAAAATGCTTACTTTTTATTTGCTAAGCATGTGACTTAGGTTAAAACTGAGAAATCACCTCTGGCTTGTTGGGGAAACTCTTCACAATGGATATAGTATTCATACTGAGAAAAGAACAGTAGTTAAAGAACTAAACTAGGACTCGGGAGACCTAAATTTATGACCCTGTTCTACTGGTTGATCTTGGGCATATCACTTGGCCTTCTTGTGCCTCATTTTCCTCTCGGTAAAATGAGGATAATAGTACTACCCCACATCCCAGTAATGTTTGAGGATCAATGCATTAAAGACTGTGAGGTGCTCAGATACTCTGGTAATGGGGACCGTAAAATTACCGAAGATGAGTGGGTTTTGACAAGAAATAGTGGCCATGTGAGTGGATAATTATTGTGAGGTACATTGCTTTGAGAGGCTACCTTGAGGGTGTTACAGCAACACATTATCCCTTATTAAAGGCTGTGCATAAAAACACATCTAGCCCTGTCTATATTAACTGCCCACTTAAATATCCTCCTGGTTGATTTTGTACATCTGCTATGCCTGGGTTGTAAATCTGGCTGTAAAAATAATGTGTGCTTCCCCCACTCCCCTTGGTACAGCTACGGTTGCTTCTTGCAATCATCCCTTTCCTGCACCCCCACTGGAGATTATTCTGGCACAATTAATAACATCTAGAACAATTACCGAGTAAGTTTGAAAATGTAAAATATTTTCTGTTGGTGGCCAGGACTTCCTAATGATTTGTAATGGAGTATTTAACACAAGGGTTTCAAACTCAAATCACCACGATGGCCACATGAGGGCTAGTACACTAGCCTGAGGGTTGCACCACTGAAACCTTTTCATACAGCAATATTGCAAATACTGGTAACAATGGTGTCGTTGTGGGCCAAAGGAAATAACTTTAGGGGTGCGTGTTTGAGACCCCTGGTTTAACACAAGCAAGCACAGATCTTGGTTTGAATTGTCATTTCGATATTTAATAATAGGGTGACAGAGAGAGGGAGGGATGTAGTAAGATAATGAAACTAGATGATAATACAAAAATGTGGACAGACCACTTAGGATGAGAGCAAAGAAGCATGACTTGCATAGTCCAAAGCCATAGGCTGGTCCCTGATTTACATGAGTCTTTGTAGAGAAGTGTAATCAGACTAGGCACAAGCAGCAAGAGGAAGGATTATGCCCACAACAAGTAACATGTTACAGATATTGAACACTAGATAGATCTGGGGTAAATCCTGGCTGAAACTCAAGCTCTATTTCACAGTGCTTAACAGCATGGAAAAGAGCAAACAGTATTCAGATGCATAAACAAAGGCAGAAGATGGTAAGGCTTAGTTTATTCTAGGATTGTGAAAGATCATATCTGGAATACTATGAGCAGTTTTGTTCACCCTATTATAAAAAAGGATATTATAAAAAGGACAAGACACGGTAGAGGGCAACCAGAATGATAAAGGGCCATACGGATCTGTTCATAAAGGTTAGAGAAACTATTCTTTGGGGGCTAAAAGGAGATTAAGCAGGGATGTCACTGAGGTATACAACATGCTGAAAGGAATAGACACTATTGATATTCTAAGACATCTCAGTTAACAGTTACATGCAAGAGAAAAGAGGCATGAACTTAAACTAAGGAAGGAACAGGCACAATAAGAATATAGATACATTAATATAAGGATGGAATTACTGAGATGAGTAACTGGCATGAATAAATTAGACAGGGAAGTTCCAAAGGGGGTAGCGGTGTTAGTTTAGTTCAGGAAAACAAACAAGGAGTCTAGTGGGACTTTTAAAGACTAACACATTTATTTATTGCATAAGCTTTCATAGGAGAAAATCCCACTTTGTCAGACGCTTTGAAGATGGACGTTCTCCCATGAAAACTCATGCAATAAATAAATTTGATAGTCTTTTAAAAGTGCCACTAGACTCCTTGTTAGTTAGGCAGGAATTTTTCTACTGTTTAATGGGAATAATGGGAAAGTGCAAATTGCTGCTCCTGTCTTTATTTTCTTCCCATTCTGTAAGTTCCCCCATCTTCAAAGCATTTGATGAAGTGGGATTTTTCTCCCATGAAAGCCCATGTGATAAATACATTTCTTAGTCTTTAACTTCGACAGGACTTATTGCTTCTTTAAAAGAAGTGAAACAAAGGGTAGCTGTTTATGGGTTACTTTTCTCTTTCTTTCTCTCTCACACATTCATTTTTTTCCCTAAAAACTCACATGTTCTTGCCAGTGAATTTTAAATCAAATATATTTGAGCAATATAATATCATGAGAGTTAGGCTGATGACACTGCAATGACATCAAAACTGATTAAGATAGTGTGTCGGTTAACTTATTTTAAATTATAGCAGTGTGAACACACCTTGTAAAGCTTCTGGAATGTTAGATTCAGTTTGTAAAGGTTAAAGACAAGAAAAGCAGCAAGAATGAGATGAGAAAAGACCAATCTTCAAAGGTTAATATAAAAATTATACCCTTGAAAAGAACCTGTGAAAGGTCAAAGGGTAGAGCAGTATTGTGAAGGAAGAAATTGGCAAATGCAGTAGCTTTGTGGATAAAAGACACTATAACTGCAAGAATAAGTCAAATAATAAATTGTAGACATTGGTAAGACTGGAGAAATAAAGATAGGAAAAGGCAAGCTAGGTTCTGGTTACCTAACAATAATTCTTATCAGATTATTTGCAGTTTAGAGACTTCATATATTACAGATATTACCTGAGAAACAGAATGAGAGGTGGCAGAAATGCTTTCCATTTAATTCTGGAGGCTGTTGGTTAATGCATGATACATTAATTTTTTAGTTGTCAACATCCTGACAGTTGTCAACACACTGCTGTGGAAGAGAGAAATCATGACAACCATGGCTATTGAAGTGAGATGAAAAAAATTATTTATATAATTCAGTGTTCTGTAGTATTCACTAAATCTACCATAATGGCCATCTGTCTGTCCAGATTAAATGACTGGGCATTTCCAGAGAGAATAAAATATATTACAAGAAAAGTATGTAAAATCCCTTGATATAGAAAATATACAAGTCTGGAAGTTAGTTTTAGGAGAGATGAATTTACTACTTTAGTAACAGGATGTCTTACATAACTTAGTTCAGTGGCCTGATTAGGAATTTTGAGATCTAGATCAGAAAACTTCAAAGACTATGTGCTTTAATAGAAGAAGGAGAATTTGTAAAAGTAAATGTGGACATGCTGATAAAATAAGGATGTTCCAAGTAGATCTCAAATGGACATTTTAATGAAAAGGAGAAAGACTGATGTAATTATGGAAATAGGCAATAAGTTCTTAATGAGTCTGAATAAAAGAGGCTATGAAAGGATGTTTTTATGGACACCCTGAATGTCCAAGAAGGATGGTATGAAAGACAGCATTAGTACAACATGCTAAAGAGAATTATAATATTGATTTAAAAGCATCTTAGTATCATGGAGGGTTTCTTTGCTGCCAGAATAACTTCTATACAATCTTCATTGTATATTTTGTGGCGAATAAGTGTGGCCTCCTGAAAAGATTGAAGGAATGTTTGCTTAATTTAATACAGTGTGCTAGAAAATCTGAACCCAAAGAATTTTTTTTTTTTAATACATGAGTGTCTCATTCTGGTGTGCAGTCCAGACCAGTAGGGCTTACATTATTGTCTGCCGTATAACCACATGTACCACACCGTGCTTTGCTACTGTACCTCTCAACCTGGGCTGCTCATAAACAGCCTGCCAGTATTCAGGTTACACCTTGAATGTGCATGGATAGTGGCAGTACTGGTCCAGCTGCTCTAATCCCAAAGCCTATCAGCAACACATCAGCCACACTCTCTTCCATGAGGCTTAGTTGCTATTTTCAGGATGACCCCAACACATTCCCAGTCCTGAATTTTTTCAAAAACATGTTCTGCAATGTCCAGCACTCTTTTGGGTAGCTCAGATATTAACATTTGTTTTTCTATAGTGAGTCAAAATTCAGCAGTTTGTTACTTTAACTGGAGTACCAAATAGTTCAAACACAGCATTGAATTGCTTTAGATTTTTTAAAAACAAATTTATTAACAAGATATGGTAGAGTTTTAAGTGAATTTAAATATAAAACATAAAGCTGGTAACAGTTACAAGCAAATACAAATGAAAACATGTATTTAAAAGTCTAAAACTTAATCTAGCAAGTTTTGATTCAAGGCTTGGTTTAAGAGATGGACTTCCTCACTGACAGACTTCCAGAAAGTTGATGACTGACCTTCTTCTTAGTCAGGATATCTCCTAGCGGCTCAAATGTGTGTTTTTCAATGAAAGCAATAGAATTTGGGATCCTTTGCCACTCTTTTATAGTTCAGGAAACCTTTGAAGTTGATTCGGAGGATTACCTTTCAAAATAAGTTTTGTTTAAGCAGTAAAGAAGGTGACATGTAGTCTAAGCAGGCTTTGTTCTCTTTCCGTCACCTGTGCTTACTGAAATGCAGATTTGTTTTGTCTTATGCCCTCTCCTCCCCTGAGGCCTTGAGGACTCTCTTTACTAGTTACGTGTAAACTAAGTTGAATGCACATTTCTTCATTTAGGATAGGTCTGTTTAACAACATTTGCCTGGGCAGGGCTATGTGGTTTTGAATGTATGTTAATAACATGATCAGGCAGATTTAATAACTTTACATATGATTTTCTTATATACTTTTCACCATGATAATATTGACCAGAAAGTTTTTAATTTTCAAATGATACCTCACAAAGTATGTTGCTTAGAATGTGAATACAGGGGTGCTTTTTGTCACCTAGACCAGTTGCCAAGATTTGCAAAAAGCACTCATTTCAGAGCTGACATTGACTGTTGGCAAACTGGATTTAATTTGTATTATCTGGGGACATCTTAATGAATTTCATATTAACATGAGAGCCAAAATTAGTACTGTACCTGAAAAACAAATGCTGCTAATAATTCCTTGTTATGCAGTGGCTAAATTTAATCTGAGATTTAGATTTCTGTTGCAATAATAATGTCTAGTGAGGGCTGTAATTAATTTCTAAATTAATCCTGGAAGCACAATTTAGTACAAACAAGAAAGGTGCTGTTACAGTAACAATAGATAGCCATCAGCACTCAATAGTCCTCAGAGAGGTACAATAGAACTTGTAATATTATGCTTCTGTCAGTAGTGCTGGAACAAATTTTATAATAGGGGCGCTGAACGTCATTGAACAAAACTGTAAATCTTGTATATGTTGGAAAGCACTTCAAGCCAAAGGGTGCAGCCACACTCCTATCAACCCTAGTTCCAGCACCTCTGTTACTGTACTGAACTCTGCTATTATTTCCAAAACACGGCCCCTAAAAGGTAGCATGTCCAAAAATGATGTCGCTATCTATCCTCATTTGTGAAAGCATTATGTGGTATTTAGGCCCATGCATGAAGGAAAGATGAGGATGATATAGCCCTGTGTGTATTTTTATAGTGATACAGCATTGGGAGTGGCAGCTAAGATTTTTCACTCAGTGCCTATAATACGCCTCAAACTCCATCTCTTTGTGTGGTCATTCATTGGCCTCTGCTGAAATTGCCTATGAGGATGCCAATTGGTTCCAGCTGTAGAAGTAGTTCTAGCATCCATGGCCAGAGGCCACCTGTTAATTTCACATGGATTGGCACACGGCCATCAAATGGTAAGGATTTTCAATCACTAAAAGACTGGTATGGACTTGAAGTTGTAACAGCGATGAAAGGACTTGTTTTTATGCATAGTTCTCTGAACTATCCAGTATTCCATACTTACTATGCTTGCTCTTAAAGAGGAAACCTCAATTGTAGCCATGACAGAAGAAGCACAAAGGTCATATAAGAATATGCAAGAAAGTCTTTAAGTAGCCATATTTGTATTATTACGTTTAATAACTGATCTATATTAAGATTTTGAATAGGGAGCTGGTTAATACAGGGTTCTTAATCTTTTCTATTGTATATTGGCAATGACTTAGCAAAGACTGTGGTTTCTTCCCATGTGTGATTTTATGAACCATGGTGAATAGCCATTTATCATTACATAAGTGCCCCACAGAAACCTCACAGTGATTTATATTGAAATGGAACAGTTTGTATTCTCGGCTGCTTTGAGTTTAGGATTTAGCAGCTGAAGGGCAAGATGAGTCTAAGCCGCTTTTTCTACCATCTCTGCTCCTGTAGCCATGTTGGCCCCAATTCATAATTGAGTAGCCAGCTAGCTGCTCTTACTTATACCAACGTCTTGATTATCTCAGGACTGTTCCACCAGCCCAGGATCATTGGACCATATCATGCTTCTGCCCTGCCTCTCTGGCCTACTTAACTCCTTTCCACTCCTGAAATGCCACTTATTCTGAAGGCAAGTGGAAATCCATTCCAGGGGAATACTTATCTGCCTATTTAGGGCTGGTTGAAGGGTTCTTGGTGTTGTTGCAAATCCTTTTCAACTACTTCATATTTTGAAATAACAGCCATCTCTTCATCATCACAGCAACTTACCATAGGAGGTAGTCATATGGACTTTGTATTCACAGAGGATACGATTACTCCACTCTTATGCATGGTGACTAGTGCCATGCTCACTGATTTCAGTAGAACTAATTGCCAAGTAAAGTGCTACTCTTAGGAAGTTAGACTAGCAGATATGGCCCTTATTTTTCCTCAGAAAAATAGTTATATTTAAGGATAAAATGAGAGAGAACTAAATTTTGCTAAAATAATGGATTGATGTTGAATTGGATATATTGGCAAAGTACTTTATAGGGCTAATTCTGGATTTACTGAAGCAAAACCTCACTAGCACAGATGTTTGTCTGAGACTGGAGGGGAGGATCCTATGTCTAATACTGTTTTTACCCTAAAATTTTTTAGAAAAAGAAAAATATTCATCTGATATTATTACCAACCATCTGTCCCTAGCCAATCCTTGAGTTTGACACCTTTATTTCTCTAAAACCAAGATATAGCAGTCAAATTTATAGTTTCTGATCTAGCAAAACATTGAAACACTTGCATATGATTTAATCATGAGAGTATTTTCATGAATGCATTGAATATACTTATGAATTTTAGGCATGTGCTGGAGGGCTTTAGTGGAGCCAGTCCTTGGTGCTACTCTATGTTATCGTTCAAGTGGAGAGCTTGTTAGCAAGTTCTGAAAAATCTACTGTAACTACTATTGTAATAAGTGAAGACAAAAAAAGCTTCTGGCAATACATGAGGCTTCCTAGATGGTCCTAGATGCAGCCACCAGACCTATCTAAAATATTTAAATGAAAAAGATATGTGAATCAACAGCTGAAGATATAGTTTACAAGTATGCCAAGTGTGCATCTGCATGCTGCTGGTAATACATGGAGACTGTTAATGAATTAAAATGATCTTATTTATTATTTAAATGGAGAAGCAAGCAAATAAAAACATACTTTGCCTTGAATCTGTGTAAGCAGGTCCATATTTACTTTAGTGAGACTTCACACAAAATTAAGGATCCATTTCTATTATTCCAGCTTCAGGATTGGGACCTTAGTCTGTGAGGTCCTGATCCTTTAAAGAGAATTATTTGAGCAGGTCTCTGTGCCCCTGCAGGGGCCTGCTGAAATTGACAGGGTCTTTGAGTGCTCCTTTAATACAAATACCTCAATGTAATAATTATAATACTTATTATTATGTTATTATTATGAATGGAGAAGCATCTTGAAGCAGATTACAAATTTTAGATGCATAACACAGGGACATGAATTAATTTATAAATTTGAAGGCCTCAAGTGCACTGTTTCAGCCTTAAATTCTCACACAAAGAAAGCCAAAAGCTTGGGCAGAGTAACATATTTCCCCTGGGCTCACCTCACATGTGGAAGCATTTGGATTTTCAATGTGATTATGATTGAAGTCTAATCCAGGATCATTTTTTAAAACTTGTCAGACAGGTTTCTGTCTGGTAAGATGTGAAAAATGGAACATTTTAATAGCACATGTATTGCAAATCAATCTCCATTTCAGGCACATTACACTGTGAGTCTCCAAATATTTAAAGCTGAAAATAGTTGAGATTTTTTTCATGGGTTCACACATTAAACTGTAATATATGACTCTAACTGCAAAAGCGAATGACTTTTTTAACTGCCAGTTAGTTACATCCTTTAGGAGAAATACCATTTATATGTGCTACTAGGTTCGAGTGATTACCCCAGAGTCTATTTTTATATTAAAAATTCAGGTACTCATTTTGTAGTTTTCATGTGTTCATACTATCAGTAAATACCCTTGTTGTCAAGGATCAGCAGTTAGGTAGGCATAGTTTTTATTAAAGAGTCAAGTAGTTTTTATAAAAGGGTCTTAAAATAGATAGCTTTGCTTGCTGTGCTGTGTGGTCTACTAGAGCTGTTGTTTAGTCAGTGACAGTATTGAATGATATATATTAACAGTGCCAGGTACTTTTGTTAAACTAATTGTGTAACATTATCAATATAATTACAAAAACCGGTACATTAGCATCATGGGTCTTTGTGCACAGAAGAATATATATAATTTGCATTTCCTTGTTTAAAAATTCTTCAATTCAGGTATATTTACCTTTTTAATGTGCTCTACTCAGTAATGTTTTAGGTTTATTTTTATAAATAATATATAGTTACCAACTAATAAGAAACCATTTAATATATCAAAAACAATGGCAGTCCTGTGACATCTTAAGGACTAACACAATTTTTTGCGCATAGACTTTTGTGCACTCCAACCCACTTCGTCAGAACTCTGGAACTTATTTCATGTATTTAATTCAGAAGAATTGATGTATGTGATGAATGGTTTGAAAAATGCCCAAGACTCATATAGAAAATAATTGTCTTTTGAACTTCTTTAAAGAATCCTAGAAGTGGATGTGGTGGCAATGTCTTGATTGACATCTTCAGCACTGAAGATGATATAGTTGGGGTCTGATTCTCCTACGGGTATTGTTACTCCCACTGACTTCAGAGAGTGTTGTGATTCTTTGGGACTTCTGAAAATGAATCATTAAAGGAATGATTCCCTTGCAGTCTGACCAAATTGTCTCAAGACTTGTATTCTGTTCTTTCTGCATAAATGGATTTCTCAGAATATTAGAAGCAGGATCTCCTGTGCAGATCTGAGAGGAAAACTTTACTTTTTGCATGACACAGTTATTTTTCAAGTACTCACATTTATGATGCCACCATATTAAACAGAAGTGTGTGTTTTTCGCACAGGTGATTACATTTTATATAGGAAAAGTTTTCTTCAATTTGAACTGTTAGCAGAGTCAGTAGATAACACTATTATGATAATTCACCAAGGTCAAGCTGTGTGTCTTCAGGCTGGTTAAAATGATTCCACTACAAAGAAGAATACAGAATGCATTGAGAAGCAGACTAAAACTACCCTTAACATTTAAACTCTATTTAATTTAAATATGAAACCAAATCCATACAAGCCCACACTATTTTAGCTGTTCAGTATCAACTGTCCTTAACTAGAACTCTTCAGCTAGAAGTTAGCAGCAAGAAAAAAATGAAAACTTTGTTTCCGAAGCCCACCATTCTTTCTTTGCTGTGAATCTAATTGTAAGAAAAACACATATTGCAATTTGATAGTGACATAAAATAGGATTTACTTACTAATCCCGTGTGGTTATTGTATTTATTCCAAGTTTGTAAACGTCTCTAATGTTCCACCATTCACAACTGAAAAGTCCTCTACCAGTGACATATATTTTCCAGAGGGATAGCTGAATTAGTCTGTTTACAGTAAAAACAATGAGTCCTGTGGCACCTTAAAGACTAACAAATTTCTTCAGGGATAAGCTTTCACGGGCTGCAACCACTTTGTCGTCTGAAGTGGATGGCAGCCCACAAAAACTTATGCTTGAAGAAAGTTGTTAGTCTTTAAGGTACCAAGGACTCTCATTGTTTTTTCTTATACTTCACATATCTCATTTACTGTACATGGAGTAATGAAGGACTATAATTGGGCTGAGGCGGAAAGAGAAGGTGGAAATGAAAAAAGGAAAATTATTTTAAAGTTATGTTCACAGCTGTTATCACATAGCAGGGTTAACGTCATTAAAGCGACTCCACCAGTCAAAAAACATTTTAACTGGAATATTGACAACCTTTGTGACATGATAATTTTATTGCAGTTGCCAAAGCTCTAGATGTGCAGATATATAAGGGAGGGGAGAGAAAGAGAAATGAGAAGTGACACATCCATTGCTTTAACAAAATTCACAGAGGCTAGATAGAGGTAAATGATTATGTCCATAATAATATTTCTATTTGCCTAGGTTATGCTTGACCAGCACTTCCTCCAGCTACATAGTGCCAGAACATTTGAAGAGTTTGCAACAAGAGCAATTAAAACTGAGTTGTCTGTGAGATGACCCATATGAAACATTTTTTGGACTTCATCTTACTAATGTTGATGCACTGGCAAATACCATGAACTGTTTCACTTGTATGCAGTGTAACAGATTGTTTTTAATATACTGTATTTTTATTACATCATTTAAAGACAACTCAGTCTTGACAGCATGTACTAAATTTTATAAGCATGTTAATTCTAGGCTGGTACCATTGAAAAAAAAAGAAGAAACAAAAAATATCATGGTTAATTGCAAGTAACTTAATTCAGATATTCTTGAAGCATCAATTTGTTCTTAATTGGTCAGTATAAGAGACTTTTGCTTTTATTCTTCAGAGGTAGAGAGAAACTTTTTAAAGTAAAATAACATATTGAATTTCTGTAGGGAGTGCTCTCTGACTGACACACTTTTACTGGTGGGATGCCATCACCGTTAATCATCTTCTTTATTGTCTTTTTTTTGTGCTCCATAATTTTTACAGGATTTATTGCATTTCTTATCCCAAAATCCTGGTTTATTGAGCATATAAGTAGATAGGACTTTGAAGATTTTTATTTCTCAACAAAAATAAAAACGCAAGCCTAAGCATGAGTGCTTACCCCTTGTGGAAATGGTTCCAATGTATTTGAAGAATAGGTCTGCATTTGCTGTAATTACATCCATACTATAGTGATTGATAATGGACAATCACTGGTAGTGTTGAAATTTGAATAGGATTATTTTCTATCTATCAGTGTTAAATATGGGCTCAGAAAATGTAGGAAGCTGATTAGACCTTGAAACATGTGATCATTTTCTTTGCCAGAGATTAATATTACCTCCCCATAGGCTTTAAGAAAAAAATGTATTCAGTTTAATTTAAGAAGATACTTTGAAGAGGGAGTATAGCAGGGTAAGTCTGCCCCATTGCCCCCTGGTGGGGAGATTCAAAAGGGGGTGTGAGGGAAACAGACATCTCTGTGGCCTTAACTAGTCCTCTGGGGTCATGAAGCGGCAATAATAGCTGGCCAGGCCCAAGAAGAGGCATTCCTGTCTTTTGGTTTTTGGTGTTGGCATGTTGGCCAAGCTTGGAGCTTTCTGATCAGTGGCCACAGCATACCACGCCCCACCACGTACCCAAGATAGATCACCTCATTTTAATGCAGGTGTCATTTGGCTGAGATGACACTTAGGCTGGTATTCTGGAGCCTCAGGCCCTTGGGTGACGTGTTGAAGATCATCCTTTCAGCTGCAACTGTTATGTATGTACACCACTGTATATTGGTCATGTGGTTACAACACTTTATTCATTAGTCATTGGAAAGTGACAGCAGACCTAGGTAATCCAAAGGGCATGGTCATGAACTGGAAGAGTACAAATGGCACATCTAGACTCTAGATTCTAGAACATGGCTTTGAGCTCTTGTTTAACAACAGTCTGCATCTTTTGGGGAAGAGGTTGTTGGTTATCTCTTGCCTTCTAACCTGGAGGCATCATGATGTGGTACCTCATGAGGTTAGTCCATCTTGGGTACATTGACAAGATGTCCTGGAAATCATGCGGGAGGTCCTGTAACTGTTCTTGTTACTCAAGGCTGAGGTCTTTTCCCAACACTGTTGACCTAGGATCTTGCGGTGCTCTGATCAAAGGCCCCAGCTGTGGCTCCAGTGTTGGT
Organism: Podocnemis expansa; assembly: GCA_007922195.1. NCBI lineage: Eukaryota > Metazoa > Chordata > Testudines > Podocnemididae > Podocnemis > Podocnemis expansa. The sequence goes on from ML682013.1 coordinate 9,101,704, forward strand.
GGTCCTATCCACTTTGCTTTTCTTTTTTCTCCATGCTCTCAGCAGTTCGTTCTCTGATTGTAATATTGGTCCTGCATCCCTTGAGCCACTCTTAAGCTTCTGAGAAAGAACTCCCAAGGTTTGGAGTTTCTCCTGGATCTTCAGTATGTAGTACACCGTTCCCTGGACGTATGTCTCTTGGGTCTCCCAGTCTTCCTACAGTAGGTGAAGAATGCCTCTAGGTTATCACTTATACAGGAAGATGAAGGGTGAGAACATGGTGGAGGCCAGGGGTGCCCCATAAATTGTGAAGAGAAGAGCTGGTAGCATAGAAACCAAGTGTCAGAGGTCATCCTCCATAAACTTGTGAAGCATGGGCTTCATAGTGCCATTAAACCACTCAACTAGTCCGTCGGTGTTATACAGAGGTTCTGATACTTCCAGTGTTCATGAGGTGTCATAACTCTGCTATCAATTTAGAGGAGACATTAGTGCCTTGGTCAGTCAAAAGCACTTTTAGTATTCTAACCTGTGTGAAGATCTTCACTAGCTCCATTGCAACGTTCAGGACTGTTGCCACTCATAGGGGGGTACCGAGTGGCATAATTGATGACGACTAGCATGAAGTGATTCCCTGTCTGGTTCCACTCAAATGGCCCTATGATGTCCGTGCCAATGCACTCAAATGGCATACCTACCACAGACAGGAGCATGATTGGAGCCTACGGCACCCCAAGGCCCTGACTCATTGGCATTCAGGGAAGAAAACACAATAGCTTCTTACCTCCTGTTGTATAACTGAAGACACACTGGACCCAGAAGACATGTTGGGTCACCCTTTGAAAGGTCTTCTCCCTGCTGAGGTGTCTGTCTCAAGGTGCCTTGTGGGTTATATGCAACAGGTCTCACTGAAAGTGTTGTATCATTAGCAGATGGCTGATGACTTCTTGGGTTTGTGGGCTCTGCATGAGCCCATATAGGTGGCCCTCCCATATCTCAAACTGAGGTCCCTGTGGAGTTGATGTGCAGTTTCCCTGCACTAGGATTGTGATGATGGCCTGCTCCCAGGCTATGTTCCCTCTAAGCTGTGTGCATGTGCGTGCGCACACACGTTGTGAAGCCCATGCACACAACAAAACAAAGCACGCACAAAAAAATTCAACAGTGCTAATATTTTTGTGCTACTTTTAAACAGTGGTTTCAAACAGCTTGTTTCAAATAAGGTTTTGTAATTTATAAAATCATTTCCATCACCATATCAAAATAAAATTTAGATATTATTTGCATCATTAACACTTGCTTCATTGCACTCACAAGTTTGACCACACTCACTGGAGTGTGCACAAGTTTGGATACTGGTTCTGAAAGTTTGCACAAAAGAAATTTTTTGTGCACACAGACTATGAAAAATTAGAGGGAACATTGCTCCCAGGCTCCAGTCCTCCTGTTGCTTCCTGATGAAATCCTCATCTTGCTTCAGCTCATCTTGGTTATCCTTCATGGGATGACCTGGTTTGGCTTAGAAGAGGTTGATGTCTCCTCTCTGGGTTGGACTCTGAGTGGTGTCTGAGTAACCCTCTCTTTGAGTTCTACTCTTTTAGCAGATATAGGCCATACCTTGTAGGATTTCCTGGAATTTAGGTCAGTCTCTGCCCAACACCATGGAGCATGCCAACTTTGGAAGTACCCCCAACCTGGATGGCTTCCATCTGCTGACCGAACATGAGGTGTATTCATGTGGTCAGATAGTGTCGGATGTTACCATGAAAGCATTGTAAGCGTATCACCAGTCCCATGAAATGAAGAGTGGGTATTAACCCCTCTCAAATGACTGTGTGACTGGAACAAGAGTTCACTGGGGAACGGGTGTGAATCTGCTCAACCTGTTCAGGAACCATGAGTTTTTGTGGGGGGCGTTTCTGAGTGCTTGTCCCCACCACGCATACCTGTCCATAATTGCAATGCATATAGCTCCAGTCCTGGCAAATGTGTCCCTCTTGGACAAACTCTCAGCATTGGTCCCAGTCTCCCCTTGTTCGGGGACCCCTTGTGATGGATTCAGTTCTGCAGATGGACTCTTTTTAGATCCCAGTTTGACTTGGTAGAGAAACTGCAGCTGCTTCCAGCCTCATGAGGTAATGTGGGGCTGAGGGAATGTGAATATTCCCTCATTTTGGCCTTACAGCATTCTCCTCCTTTCAGACCGTTGCCTTTCTGTGGGTTCCCAAGTCTTTGGGGATGCAGGTCTGGTTTCTCTGCTTTCATGTAGTTCTCTATCAGTGAGAGATCATTGTTGGGTTGTGTCTCTGGACCGACTCTTTCTGCCTGGTAGGCAGTACCTGCATGAACTATTCCAAGGCAATGCATTCAGTGACCTGGGCCCCAATCTACTGTCTGGGTTCCAGCCAGCACCAACAGTCATCTTGAATCCTCTGTGCTGTAGCCAGAGGCCAGGCCACTGATGAATGTGCCTGGTAGAGACTCTGATGGTATGTCTCAGGACTCACACCTCTTTAGTCCGTAATCTGCCCTTTAACCTTGGAGTACTCCAGGATCTCCTGGGGGTCCAGATTATGGCAGATGGTCTGAGCCAGACCTGTCAAGCAGAATGCCAGGTGGCCTAGTGTTTAGGTGGCTATCTTGTGACTTTGGCGACCCACTTGAAGGTCATGAGGAACGCTTCTGGGTCATCTTCTGGCCCCATCTTTGTCAAATGTACCGATAAGCTCATCAGTCCCCCCCCCCCAATCTCTGGCTCTTTTGTCCTGGGGGTGGCATCCATGGTGGGTTTGAATGCCACCATCTGTTAAACCATCCTTTTCTGGTGACCCTGGTTCTGGCAAGAATTTATGTGTACTCACTGGAAGTTTTAAACTGCAGCTTAGACAAGAACCTATCAGGGATGGTTTAAGAGGGTACTTGGTTCTGCCACAAGTGCAGGACCCTGCACTCAATGACCTCTCATGGTCCCTTCCAGTTTCTATGAGTCTATGAAAGTGTGACACCCGCTTACACAATTTCCATACACATATATTCCCAGAAAATGTGTGTGCATAATCTCAAAGGTAGTTTTGGGGGATGGCTAAAAATTGGTCCTTTAAAGGTATTTAAGAAGAATAGAGTGACTTTATTTCCAAACAACACCTGTAATGTGGGGTACAGTGTTCCCTCTAAGCTGTGCTGGCGCGCTGCAGCGCAGCCCACCACAGCCGCCAGCGCAAGGAAAGCTGCCGGCAGCGCACTGCCGGCAGCCAGAGTTCTTCAATAGAGCTGCTGTGGAGCAGGGAGTTTTGAAAACTCCCACCCAGAGAAGCTCTAACGGAGCATGTCCAGAAAATCTGGGCATGCTCTGTAGAGCTTCTCTGTCCCAGGAGCTGTGGCTGGGCCGTCCGGCTCCAGCCACGAGGTTAGTTTGTGGGAGGGGCAGGGAGCGGGCCTGTGGGGGGGGGC
>ML682013.1:9105532-9129351 GCA_007922195.1 Podocnemis expansa
TGCCCAGAAAATCTGGGCATGCTCCGTAGAGCTTCTCTGTCCCAGGAACTGTGGCTGGGCCGTCCGGCTCCAGCCACGAGGTAAGTTTGTGGGAGGGGTGGGGAGCAGGCCCGTCGTGGGGGGCGGCCAGGAGCGGGAGGGCCACCGGGAGCAGGCCCGTGGGGGGGGCGGCTGAGAGTGGGAGGGCTGCCGGGAACGGGGGTGGGGGGGCTGCCGGGAGTGGGTCTGCGGGGGCGGGGGGGCTGCTGGGGGTGGGGAGCGGGGGAGGCAGCCGGGCGTCCGGGAGCGGGCCCGTGGGGGCTGCTGGGAGTGTGGGGGCAGCCGGGAGCAGGCCTGTGGGGGCATGGGGGCCACCGGGAGTGGGCCTGTGGGGGAGGGGGGGTCGCTGGGAGTGGGAGGGCCACTGGGGGTGGGGAGCGTGGGGGGCAGCCAGGAGCAGGCCCGTGGGGGGGGGCCGCTGGAGCGGGGGGTGGTCGGGAGGAGGCCCGCAGGGGTGGAGGGGCAGCTGGGGGTGGCCAGAAGCGGGCGCGTGGGGGGGCACCGCAGCAAGCCCACGGGGGGAGGGGCCAGCACAGCGAGCAACATGAGTTGCTCAGCTGCCAGCGCCTCTTAGAGGGAACATTGGTGGGGTAGAGATAGGTGGGTGAAGGGTGGGAAAGATGAAGTCTGTGTATATATTCCAAACATGCTTATGTATGTTTCATGTCAAAACATATATAATTCACACACATTTTGCACTGAATTCACATGTATTTCACATTGATACACTGAGGTTTAAATATCTAATTAAGATCTTGTGTACACTGGTATAAATTTGGAGTAACTCCACCAAATTCAAGAACACAATCTAGATCTTCGCAATCGCTATTGTATTTAATCTGTCTCCACAAGAAATGCATTAAATTAGATGCACTTTTTCTGATTTTCACCTTCCTATTACTTCCCCTTACCTCCCTCTTTTGGAGAAGTTGTGCTCTTGGGGCAAAAATCATGTGTGTTGTCAAGTCTTATAGTTAATTAGTGTCATTAATTCACTGCACCTAAGGTAAAGTCCCACCTCTTATGAATGAAGTGATGGCACTGAAATGGTTACTAAGAGTTCTTAAAAAAACAAAGTGATTGTTTTAATAGCTATTGATTGCGCAGATTGTGTATGTAATGAAGTTGGGGATATGATGATTGATTGATGTTGAGATGTCAATGAAGTTAATTTTATGAATAAATCACCACCTGGGTGCTGAAGTTTTAGCCATCTGGTATTAGAGCAGTCAGGTAGCCACTTCTGGCAACACAAGAAGAAAAAACATGTTTTGCCTGAATTTTTCTCAGTCATAAGATTGCCTTTTATCTTAGCAACTGCTGGAAATGCTACATCCACTCCCTAGATATTAGCTTATCTCCTTCCAGGTTCCATAATGCCTGGTGGCCTAATAAGATATGAGGCATTCTTCCAGCATGGAGCTGCCCAAGACAGTGCTATAGTCATACAGCTGTCCATGCTGACTGCAGGTTTGGTAAGTTTTGTTTCAAGTAGGGTTGCAGAGAAAATACAGATAGGTCTGCTTCTGCTGTTGGACCAGTGTAAACCAGAAGTAATGCTGTTAAAATCAATGTTGTTATGTCAGTTTTAAGCATAGGTTGGTGCCTGTGGTAACATTTTGGGGCCTGACCCTATAGTGCTTTTGCAATTTTAATGGGAGTTGTGTGAACATAATCGGGGCTATTTCTGCCTGATTCTTGTCCTGTATTTTAGGGTGTGTTCTACTGTTCAAAGACCTGCCAAAGTCTCTTTATTTCCTGAGATAAAAATGAGATAAATGCCATGACAACCACTTTATTCACTTCATTTGTATAAACTTAACAAGGTATGTAGCATGCAAAGGCAGAGCTGGGCAAGTATATATCCTGGTAATCAGTAGTTTTGATGTGGAAATACTTGACTTCTCATACAAGAACCATAAGCTGGCTATGGCCCTAGATGCTCAAATTAAACTAGAAACATTTTTATTGATACAGATAACCATTTAAAAGACTCAAGATAATATTTTGCATACTAAGGGGAATTTAAGAGTAGCTAAAATTCTGATACTCTATAGGCAAAAATAGCTCCCATGTGATTCACCCTTCCCAATATTTTACAAGTTTAGTAGTAAAACAGGAAAGTATTTATATCAGTCACATTTAATTCTTGCTGTCTTTAAATTATGATGTTGTCCAGCTACAAAGTTTAATATACTCTTCTTGATATCATGGTGAGTTTCAAACAAAGGGGATAAGAGGCCAAAGTCATTAGGTGTTTCCTGTAATCTGCTGCCTCCCAGAAAGAATGCTTTAAATGGCATTAAAATTAGGATTAATGCTATGTTTTCTTCCTCTATTTTAAACAATGGTCTTTTGCTTACATTTTATCTTCCAGACATAAATATAATGGCTACTCTGGGCTGCTCCACTTGCTTCAGATTTAAAAGCCAGGCATCCTGATAAATCTTAATATGTTTCACATCAACTGGTTTCTTGATACACTGGCATTCCTTTTAAATTAGTATATTTAATGTGAGCTAAATAGAGAAGGATTGAGCAAACCTAATACATGGGACCAGTTTTAAGATTTTTGTGCAGAAGTTCATGTGGATACTTGTAATGATTGTATACTGATTCATAGCAAATGCATTTACAAATGAACGATCAGTTGTGGATGTAAACATCCCATTTGTAACATCACGTGTTGCAGTTTCATATACCTCCCCCAGCTCAAGAATGCTCTTTTTTCCTAGACATACACCTACATCTGTGGCAGTCCCCTCTCTCTTTTCCCAGAACATTTCTCTCCTCCAGCTTTCCCATCTAACATTGCAGGACCCTTCCTCCCTCCATGCAGGTCCAACTCACATGTTACTTACCTTTGGATATCTTTACTTTCCCCTGCCCTCTACAGATTGGAGGCATTCACTTTTGCACACGTCCCCATTCAGGCCCTCCTGCTGTGGTTGACTGTCACTGTAATTCTAAGAATTTCTGTGTGGTATGTCTAAAGCCCCAATACTGTAAAACTCTTGCTTTATTTCTTGTATGTGTGGTAGACTGCACCACATGTGAAATAAAACTGCTGTTGTAAACCTCTGAATAATATCTGCCCTGGTATTAATATTGAGGTGTTCACGTGATGTCACAACACTGATTATAAACCAATCCATCTCCCTCTGCACAGTCTAATCCACTTCCTTGCACTAATCAGCTCAGATGATATGATGCATGAAAAACATCTTTCTTTCTGACTGTGGGCAGAATTCTATTGAGTGTAAATGGTAAGCATATTTTTCCTTACTTCTGGATAGTCTGCAGTGGCATCATATTTATTATTGCTCAGTATAATTCATAAAATAAAACTGAAAAATGTGGGAATCCCTGGTTATCAAGCCCCTGCAGGCAGACTTGCTTTTCCTCTCTAGCCTGGAGAAGCAAGTTGGTTACTAGTGATGAAGATGGAGCCTAAATGGATACTGAAAGTGTGCCTTTGAGTCAGCATGAAATTCATATTGCTCCAAGCACAGGAACCAATCACAATGGTGAAAAACAAGAGTCAGAATGACATACAAAGAGCAGAAAAAGATAAAAGAGAACATAAAAGGACAAGAGCTGACCACCAAAATCACTATTTTGATAAATTCTGAAGGATCTGCATTTACCTTCACATAGATCTGAATCAAACTAAGAAGAAAAGACAAGTGCAAAGTCTCTCCAGAGTGCTTTAATATTTTGTTCTCTTTAGTCGTTTGGTTAGCTATTTTAACTTCTGTGGCATAATGCTTTCTGGTTGTCAAACATAAATCAAACTATTAAGTTACCATTCAAATGTCTCAGTTTTTGCATATTACAGCACATAAGGGCAGAAAATAAATATTCATGCTTGCAGTTGTACTTAAATAACAGTGATAGGAACAAGTTATCCTTAAAAGTCTGGGGGTACCCTTTTTCATTTGCCAAGAGGCATATTTTTACATCACCCCTCCTTTCACCAAATGTTGTTTTAATGATTCTAATTATCATGGTAAAAATAAAATGTAGTCAAGGGTAAAAAAACCAAGTCACGTAATTAGCACATATAAGGAGAAGTAAAAAGGGAATTAGGTAAAAACTGGTTATAAAGGGTATAAAAAGTCACCACTTAAACAAAGAGGTTTGCTCCACTGCACAAAAGCTGCTGCTAGTGAAACCAAAGGCGACTAACTCCCCGGCGTAGCCACTGTAAAAAGCCTTCTAAGTCAGGGGTTCTCAACCCCTTTACTGTCGCAACACAGCTGGGAGGACACCCAGATGCATGCAACACACTACAGTGCTGCTGCTTCCCCCACTGCTGAAGAAATCTCCCTCTGAAGGGATTTTTCAGCAGTGGGATGGGCCACTGATGCCATGAAACAGCTTATTCCACAGTGACTTTTGCAGAGAGCCACTGCAACTTCAACTCTGAAAGGGCCAGCGGCATAAAATCAGCCTGCTGCCACAGCTCTCCTTGGGCTGTCGTCAGCAAGCTGATTTCCTGTGACACACTCAGCTATTGTGCCATGACATGCTTTTGTGTCACAACACAGTGCTTGAGAACCATCCTTCTAAGTGACTGCTTAATTCTCCAGGCTAAGGAAGTATAATATATTATAGTTAATTTTAGACTTCATATGTAGCTAATATATCTGTAAAAAATTTTTGTACAGTAAACCTTATTAATCTATGAATCAGGCATACTGCCTCATTAATAGTCACACAAATCACTAAGTATCCAATATCAACACAGATAAAAAGCTTCAGTATTCAGTATTCATTGGATTCAACAGATACTGTTTAATAGTAGCATGATCACAATTAATATGGCATATGGAATACAGAATCAAAAATATTAAAGCCCTGTGATTACAGATAAGTACCTTTACTGAGACCAAGAGGTAATGCAATATCCCTGAACCACAGTGGGATGCCATACAAAAGTAAAGGATAAAAGTAAGAGGTGAGCAAACCTGAAGATTACATCAGAAATTCCCTATCAGGTTGGCATTTGTAAAGAAATGTGTGCATTTTTAAAAGAAATTTATGCAGGATCCCAGGTGCTAATTGGTAAGACACAGAATGAAACATTCATCCTTAGAAAATTCAACATATGCTCCCAGGTGAGAAAAAACAGATGAAAGCAAATATACTTCCTGATGAATTAACCAAGAAAGGAAGAGGGAAAACCTTATATTTCTTGAGGTTTCTCTGGGTTATTCCTGAACAAATTTATGGCAAGGTAAGGTAGTCACGCCTGGGAGGTTTCTTTGCTAATGGCTTAAATCCACATCCTGTAAGCACATACAGCATAAATACTCTTATTTTTTTGGATCTGTTATAAATTCAGTATGCTTGGTAAATACTCCTATTCAGGTACTATTCCTCCCTACCTCCTGTTCTGTACTGGACTTCTGCCTGTTGAAATTAGAAATATGATTCCCCCAAAGGTTGTATTTAGGGTTGATTTGAAACTTAATACTTCCAGGAAGGATATTACAATCACCATTTATTTATAATAATTTTCTTTGAGTGAAAGGGACATGGTATTTCAGGCTTTGTCATGTGGCTAATGTAAGGAAGACTTGAACAAGGTTTAGAGAGGTATAGAACACACCAATATTTATATTGTCTGGGTCGTGTAACTTTTGTTATAATAGACATAGTTACTGGGTAGCTACCATAATCTAGGATCTGATGCTTTTGGTTTACCATGTACATCTAAGTTGAATTTCTTCTGTTTTGGGGGTTTCCATCTATTTTTAATATGGGATTTTCAAAAGTATCTAGGGGCTATGGATGGTCAATTCTCATTGCTATGTAGGGATTAGACAATCAAATCCTAATAGGTATCTTTGAAACTCCCACTATTATATTATTTTTACCTCATTAAAACAAAGCAAAGCAAAAGAAAAACCACCCAACTAACCTACTGACCTATCAAACAAACAAACAAAGGCCTACCAAATTTTGACAATATTCTCATAGACTCACTGGCTATGTGTACCCTGGCAAATTAGTCCCGACTAAGGAGGCTTAGTCCGGACTAATTTAGCCCAAGGCCACACTAACCTTTCCCTAGTCCGAATTAAGAAATACCAGGGGTTAGTCCAGACTTATGGGCAACACTTGGACTAATGCTTAGTTCATGGTTCGTTCGAACTAAAGTTGAACTTCTTAGTTTGGACCAGCAAGTCCGAACTAAGTTTGCCAGATGTAGACATAGCCTAAGATAAAGAGAATTCACCAGTAGGTGAGCTACACGCCCTGTGCTATAGAGGAAGGCAAGAAAGTTCTATTCTAAAGTTTTGTTTTGGTTTTTATGAATAGCAAGGAAAAACAGCTAATCCGCTAACATGCTGTGGTACGCCGGGCAGAGTGCAGTCAGGCACATTAGGCAAGATGTGTTCTTATCAGTTTTGTTCTGTATCCAGTGCTGATACCAGTTTGGCTGCGTGTATGAATATGTGCATGAGTAAACTGAGACAACACTCACAGTCGAGGAAACCAACACGACCATGGATCTTTGTAGAAACGAAGGTGCCAGGCTAGGCTTTATTGCAACGTAGCACTATGGCAAACAATCCATATCGACAGATTTGTTGGCAGCATCGGTGCTCTCAATGCAATGGAACAGCTCAACTGACAGCAGGCCTGGCTGTCACCGTCTCAGCTGCACAAAGTTTGGGCTCTGGGGCTCCTACTTTTATACCTTATCTGAATTGACTTGTACATCCCTCCTTTGATGCCACCCCTTAATCTGATAGGTCCCTGGTTACCTCAGTTGTCCTATGCATCCCTCCTTTGATGCCACCCCTTAATTGGATAGGTCCCTTGGCATCACCATCCATCAAGGTGTCATGACTTGGCCAACCTCTCCTTTGTACAGGTCACTTTGACCCAGCATACCTCTTTATCTCTTTTGGCACAAGACTGGACTGGCACCACCTTTCTCCAAGTCTTTATTCAAGTACATTCTTATATTTAGTTTGTGCCAGTTTTGATGAGGTTATCATGGTCCCATGCCCTATGTGCATGCCGTTCAGGCCCACTTTCTTAGATTGCTTCATTAGGCCTCAAGCCAATACCTAGATGCTTCTACTTATCTTACTTAACCTTTTACTTTCTCCTACACGTGCATCTCCAAACTCAGAAGAATGACATTGCTGTTCCCCATGAAAGCGTAGGACAAAACACGCAGTGTCAAAACAGTGTGGTGGAATGCTGTGGTGGAAGCTTTAAAGCAGCATAGAATCTAACCATTTGTCTGGATCCTAGAAATAATTAGGATCTTGTACCTTGATAATAAGTGATTGCAACTTTTTAAGATAATGTATTCTTAAGAAGGAGATTTAGAGCATGTCTAGGAATGCTGATAAAGTGAGATTGAGTTAAAGCTGTAACCCTCACCAGGCTTTCATATTCAGTAGGTCAGACATTCATATTTCTTCTAGGAAGCAAGGATTTAAAAATAGTATGAAAGCAATAAAGAAAGAAGATCATAATACAACATGACATTTTAATTAATGTTGGGCTAACAGAGGGGTTGAGGAATGTAAATTATCCCTGGCTCTAAGCCAGATGTTAGACCACAGATGTGTTCAGTGTAGCAAAAATAATCAAAATGATAAAAAAGTAGTAAAAGCTTATTCCCACCAACTCAGTAGGCAAAACAACAACATTACAGCAGAGTGGAACAGCTGATGTTGGGCATACTTGTCTTGTCTTCAGCTATTGGCAATAACAACTGATTGCTAATCTTCTGACACCGCTGTACTGCTTTGACTATATAAACATGAGAAAGGATGGAAATGTACCACTAACATCACTTGAACAGTCTTCCCTTTGTCCTTGGAAAGCCTCTTATCTCCACAAACCCAAAATAGAATGATAAAGCAGCAGCGGCATTTAGATGTTTATGGTTGTTACTGGTTTTACCATGAAGAAATTTTGTCTTTTCTTAGAGTAATCTGTTCTTGTGAACAAAAAGCCCTTCTTTTTTCACCTGTGAAAAATTTCATTTATTTTATAAAAGGTAGTGTAATTTTTGAGTGGAAACCAGAAAATCGAAAGATGAAAACAATTTGTGGAAACCATGATAATGCAATTTTCCACCTATTTTACAGAGATCAGAGTATTTTTCACAACACTCTTGCTACTTATACTGTCACAAATGGTGAAATAGATTCTCATACTGATGAAGGAGGAAAGTGTCATTTCGATTCAAAATAAACACCTGAGATGGCATTCTCTGAAAAGCAGTCCAAAGATATCAGAACAGAATTGGGGAATTCCACTCTTCCAGGGCCAGATATATTGTAATTTACGGAAGATACAATAGACAGAATTAATTAACTACAGCTAATTGTTTGTTTGTTTCAACTAAAGGGCCATTTGTTTGTTTTTCCAACATCCGGATGGTTGTCTGCTCTACAGAAAGTTAGTTCAAATTTGTTAATGCAAATGAATAAGTTTGAGGTTAGTTCGAACTCAACTCGAACTTAGTTTGAAGTAACAACATGGACTAATTCAAACTAATGTTAGTTCGAATTAGTCCACTTCATTAATTCAACCTAACTGCCCTTAGTTTGAACTTAGTAAGGGTTAGTCCTAGTCTACAGCATCCTTAGTTCGAACAAACAATCGAACTAAGGGTTTAGCTCGAAGTAACTGGCAGGTCTTACTAGTTTGAACTAAGCGTTCATTAGTTTGAATTAAGGAATTCCTTAGTTTGAACAAATGAAAGTCTAGTGTAGATAGGGGCTAAGTTAGTTTGAATTAAGCCTGCTTAATTTGAACTAACTTGCCAGTGTAGACATACCTGATGAGTTTTATTTCTTACTGACAAAGATGATCATGACTAGACTAAGGGACATAACAGTAAATCGTAAGAAATATGCAGATCCTGTAATATTTTTTTACCTTTCTTTCCACAATGTTAAGCACCAGCTTTTGTAGCAAATCTATTGTAGTCTTAGGAGTTAAGTTCCTTCTTTACTGGTCCCCCAGCCCAACACATAGTTTCAAGTAAGTTTTCTCCAAGAGTGGTTTCCACTTGCCTTTAACATATTCCACTCGTTTAACCAATGATCATTAGCATCTGACCATTTTGGCTTCTCCTGAACAACTTTTAATACATTAGTAGACATTTTACAACTTTAATTTTCTTCTCACTTTGAAATTCTTCATTGACTGTAATTAAACTTGCCTTAGGCTTGGAAACCTATGAAACTTTTTTAATGAGCTGACTTCCAACTTGCCATGGTAAAAAAATAGAATAGTTCTATGAATATATTGTGTATAGTACATTTAATGAATCTGTAATGGAAGGTTAAGTGATATAAAATGTTGAATACTATGGTTATGTGATGGGGTGGACTAGATCTACTGCTGGAGTCCTCAGGGTGCTATCACTCCTTCTTCCAAAAAGGAGCAGTAGAAGGATCCTCCAAGAGGCCTGAAGTGGCTGCAGGCAAGCAGCCAATCAGAGAGGTTAAAGGGAACAGCCAATTAGGATCCAGGAGGACCATCTAAAAAATGATGCAGAGCCATAGTCAGATTCTTGCTCCTTCGAGCTTAAGGAGTGAAACCAGTGCTCCTAACAGGCTGAAAGACTGCAGCGCTATGGGCTGCCCAGGGCTGGATTAAGGCAAATGCTTTAGGGCTGCAGGCACCGCAGTCCAAAGGGACTAAACTCACCCTGCAAAAATCTAGCTCTGGCCAGCCAGGCCCCTGCAGCTCAGGCTGGCCTGGGCAGTTGTGGTCTGCTGTGCCGAGGATTGTCAACCTTGCATTTTAGTTTTAGTTTAGTTTTTAGTTTTTTCAGAAGGACCCTGGAGTGCACGTCAGGAATATTCACGCTAATGACCAAATATGTATATTTTTACAGCTTTCATTAAGATATCATAAAATGATAGACAAACAAGTAATTACGGTAATGGCAAATAAGTAAATGGATAACTCAAATTAAATGGATAAATGGATAACACAATGAACAATTATTAGAATTGAAGTCTTATTCTAAGATATATATGCTGTATTTTCTACTGTATGTTCTGGGTTAATATATTCACAACTTTTCCAGTTGACCCAGTTGAAAGAGATGTCTGGTCCCTCAAATCTGGAGTGGAAGGGTGGAAGCAATGATACAACTAAGACCTATAAAGCTATTCAAGACTAAAACTACTGATAATATTAAATTCCAAAGGGGTAGCCCTTTTACTTTAGTTCAGCAAAACAAACAAGGAAATAAATTTGTTAGTATTTAACAGTGCCACAGGACTCCCTGTTTGTTTCAATAATACTTAAATATCTTAAAACAAAACCTAACAAAAAAGATGAAGCTCAAAGAAAGAGTAGTTGGTGAATACACCCTGGCAACACTGTTTACCCTTTTTAGATACCCTAAGCAATATGAGTCCTCCTTCCAAGTCTAAACTTGGCTTCTTCACCCACAAATTCTTGGGGTACACTTCTCCATAAGCTGGCAAGTTAATGCAATAAATGACATATTACTGATATATCTTTATCCTTTTCAGATGGTTTCAGATACTATTCTCTTAACACCTATTGTTATTTCTGGCCCTATTTGTAGGTTTTGTGGTATATTTGTAAAGTTTGTCTGGGCATGAATTGGGCAACCCTCCTCCTATTTTGATACCTCCTGAGTGTCTGAAGTGCTAAAATCATAACTGCCTATGTACGTTTCTTGTTCTTTCTCTGGTCAAGTGTCCTGAACATATGTGTGCTTAGCTTTCATACAGTATGTGACCTACAGGCTCGTGTGTTCCAGCATTACTAATTATATATGAATCTATGATGTTGTTCTTATAAAAGAAATACTTAAAACTGTAAGAAAACTTAAACCTATATTTAAACTATATGAGGTAAAGTATAAGTGCAAGCAAGTAGGCTAGATTTGTGGGCTGTTGCATCCCTCCCGCCAATTGCTCCATCTTGGTGATCACTATGTCCCTTCTTTCTTCTCCCTGCTTGGCCCCGTCCTCTCTTCCACACCCATCTTCGCTGCTCAGCCTCTCCATTATTACATCGCTCGCCACCTAGCATCCCCTGCCATCGCTCACTGTATGTGTCCTTCCATTCTTCCCCTGCTCACCCTTGCCACTACTTGCTGTATCCCTCCTCCCCCCTGCCCTTCCTGCTGTTGCTTTCCAGTTTGAGGGAAGGTGCATGGAAAAGAAGAGGGGGGCTGAGCAGGGAGGAGAGACATGGGAGTAGGAAGACCAAGCAGGGAAGGGGGGAGTTGGGAAGGGGGTGGGGAAGGAGGGATGCAGTGACCATTGGGGCTGAGTGGAGGAGGTGGAAGGATCCAGAATGGGGTGAAGCCTGGAGCTGAGTGGGGTAGAATGTGGATGGGGCCATAGGCAGAAGATATGCGGTGGGGAAACAGCCTTCCTGAGGGGAAGCTTCACCTGGTGTCCATAGTTGCAAACCTCAGCCATCACTTATTAGGGCAGGGGTGGGCAACCCCCAGCACATGTGAGAAAAGTGGCATGTGAGCCCATTTGGAGCAGCACATGGTGCCCCCTCTGGCATCAGTGAAATTGCTGCTCCTGCTGCAGAAAGCCACTCTGGGCAGCTTCTTTCAGTGGTGGCTGCAGCAGGGGTCGCTAGACATGCCTAAAATGAAGCCACCAGGAGCTGCTGCTTTCCACGGCATGCGTGGGACCTTTATCCCAGCTGCCACTGAAAAAAGCTGCCCTGAGTGACTTTCAGTGGCGTGCCTGGCCCCCTGCCTCTAAAAGAAGCTGCCTGGAGTGGCTTTCCATGGTTGAGGGCACTACAGTCATGGGTGCCTCTGAATGTTCAGGTGACAACTGTTTTTTTTTTCCAGCAGAGGGGGCTGCCAGCACAAGCTAAGGGTTGGGGTGGGAGGCTGGTACAGGAATCAGCAAAGGTTGTGGACCCCTGTTCTAGGGGGCCACTGACTCTTCTGTCCTGGGGCTTGGAATTGCTGTCAGTGAGCTTGCCAACATTAAACCCAGGAGCTGAAAATTATGCCAAGCATTACAGTCCACAGCAGATGAAATTATGTGCCACAGGGAGATAATTGGAAGGAATGAGGGGCAAGGATACTGTAGGGTCCCACAATGGTAGAGAATGATTCAGTGAGATAAACCTAGATAATTCTAGCAAGTAACGCCACTCCTTCCTGCCCCTTACTGCAACCTTCTGGAGGAGGAAGGTGAAAACACACCAAGGTCAGTGCCAATCGTATCTGGGAGAAGATTCTTTCCCAACACCACAAATGGCAATTGATTAGACCCTGAGCTTGTGAGCAACAGCTGACTGACAATGCTTGACGATGTGTCAGAGCCATGGTGCTTGTTGTTCAATGACCCATATACAGCATTGGTCTCCCTTCATGCTGCAAAGGATGGAAGGAGACCAACTCCCCAGTACACTGGGGAAAAACAATGAGAGTCCTGTGGCACCTTAAAGATTAAAAAATTTCTTTGGGCATAAGTTGTTGTGGGCTTCAACCCACTTTGAACCAAAGTGCATAACTTAATCCTAGTGAATTTCATTTCAGTTCTGTCATTTCCATTTTACCAGTCGTACAGTGCACTGTTCTGATTCTGCCTGTGTACTGATGATGACTTCCAAATTTATATCCTCAGCAAATTTAATTTCATCAAGGGTTTCTTACGTTCTCTGCAAAGAACAACAACACATGCATTCATTTTTAAACTACATCATACATATAAAAACTACATCATACATATAAAAATACTAAAATGTAGAAATTACTCTTGGAAACGTACAACATATTCATTCTCCTGATATTTACTGTCAATTAGAAATATTCCTCTGTTCTTGCAAGTAATAGATCCACTCATAAGGTGTAAGTCATAAAGAAAAGTGGCCACTTATAGGACTAAGTTTTTGGTACAGATGAGCCAGTAGATGTACTGTTACAGAATTTCAGGTTGTTAGAGTGGGAATAAGACAGAATCTGTTAGCATTTCAGATTTTTCAAAAGAATTACAGATAAGCAACATTAGCAGGATTTCACTGTTCCAGTTCATGGATACCATGTCACCTAGAAAGAAACCTTTTTTTCGGGGAGTGTGGGGTGACATCCCCTAGAAACCTGTGAGGACTTTCCTGAAGATGTATCTTTTCTGTAGAAAATGTTCCCATTGATATAAATGCAGATAGAATTAGTTTGAATAGGCCTACTCAGTTACAGGCTGATAAGGAAAATAAGGTAGTGTCCTTTGCATCATTTTCTCACCTTAGGATGTGAAAGTTCAACAAACAAAAGTTCTTTTGACATGCCACTTTCCTCTCCCTCCACTGCGCCCCACTCATGTTTGCTGTGCTTGGTCAGTGAAGATCCAGATTTCAGAGGTACAGTTGTGAGTTCGCTTCATACCAGGAGGGGATGGGGAGATATTGAGCAATACCTTAGCTGCCATTCTTGTTCACTCTGCCACTGTACTGTGCTACCACTGTATAATTGGGGCAATGTCTCATTCTGAAGTTCTATCTCTAAAACCCGGTTAGTGATTTCAGCAGGTAGTGGGGAACCTCACTACAAGTGCAGGCTGTGTGATCTTTCACTGCAACATTATGCCACTCTAAGGTCTAAGGCTCAGTGTCTGGTTACAGCTAAAGGACTTGGTTAAATATAATCATCTCCATCTTTAACCAACATTGGGTCAGATCAAATGGCATCTAGGATGTCTTGGGCAGCACCAGTTAGGGACACTTGGCCACACCTTTCTCTCCTTTAGGGAAATATGGCATCTACCCCTCCCACTTAGTAAATGAGGTTCTATTTAGGATGAGTTCCCTCAGTCAGGGAAAGCTATGTATATTTCTGCTGCCTGTTACTCATACAAGAAGGATAACAACATTACATTACTCTGCCACTCAATACTGCACTGATTTGGAATCTAGCACTCAACATGATTATTTTGGCAAAGGAGCTCCATCATGGTCTGCACCTGTGCAGAATATGTGTATCTATGCAAACAGTATGTTCCTGAAAACTTTCTCCCAGCTCATCACTAGATGTCAGGGGAGAACTCATTCAGACCCTGCTTACATGGTATTAAATAGTGTAGATAATCATTATTGTAAAACATTTATGATTCTTCTCAATTTTCCATAATAAAGTACATATTGTGTGCCATGAAACTTTAAAATATTACTTGTTTTTTGCAGTGACAAAACCATAGGTATTTGTATTATCCTACCCACAAGAATGATTAATGGATTGGAAAACAATGATTGACCCAAGAGCTCAATCTATTAGGTTAACTTAGAGAGGGTTAAGAGGTGACTTGTTTACAGCTGATAAGTAGCTACATGAGGAACAAACATTGGGCTCTTCACTCTAGCAGAGAAAATAAGAAAATGATCCAATGAATTGAATTTGAAGTGATTCAAATTCAGACAAGAATTTTTTCCTAGACTTATGTGAAGATTCATACTTCAGCTGTTGTACCCTTTTTTCTCTGGGATCAACCTCATTATTTTTAATAGCTATAACTTGATGCTGATGGATGACAACTACCTTTTATTCTATAACAATGAAATCTACACCATTAAATTAATCAAAATACTGGTATTTATAAAGAAAAATCAATCAAAAAACAATTTTTGCTTAGTGGTAATTGAATTATAATATACGTTTAATGTGGCCCTTGTGGACTTGTGGTTTTTTTCTTTTTTTTTTTAAGTTTTAGTATTCATCTGATACCTGCTATATATGTTACATTCTGTTAAGGCTTATATAGTTAGTAGAGTCACAACCTTACAATTTTCAATATATTTAGTTGAGCTCTAGCCTCATGTAATTGTTTAATTCTCCACAGAGCTGTGGGTCAATAACAGGAGTGTTGGTCTGCGTGATGTAGACCATTTAGGAACCCACAGTTTTCTCATAGGCTATGTCTACACTAGGAAAAGTTAGTTTGAATTTGTTAGTTCAAACTCATAAGTTTGAATTAACAATGTGGACTAACTCAAATTAATGTTAGTTAGAATCAGTCCACTTCGTTAATTCAAACTAACTGCCCTTAGTTCGAACTTAATAAGTTTGAACAAAGGGTTAATCCTTGTCTACATCATCCTTAGTTTGAACTAAGGATCGAACTAAGGGCTTAGTTTGAACTAACTGGCAGGTCTTACTAGCTCAAACTAAGCTTTCATTAGTTTGAATTAAGGAATTCCTTAATTCAAACTAATGAGAGCCTAGTGTAGATAGGCACTAAGTTAGTTTGAATTAAGCCTCCTTAATTTAACTAACTTTTAAGTGTAGACATACCCATAGACTGGAAGATCAGAAAGGACCAAAATGATCATCTAGTCTGACCTCCTGCACAATGCACAGAACCTCACCCACCCATTCTTGTAATGAACTTCTAACCTGTGACTTAGTTGTTAAAGTCCTCACGTCATGCTTTAAAGACTTTAATATAAGGAAAATCCACCAGCAAGTAAGCTGTGCCTCATGCTACATAGGAAGGTAAAAAAAAAACCCCAAAGACTTTGCCAGTCTGCCCTGGGGGAAAATTCCTTCCCAGCCCCAAATATGGCAAGCAGTTAAAACTTAAGCATGTGGGCAGGACTGATTAGTCAGGCATCCAAGGAAGAGTTCTCTGTAATAACTCAGAACCCATCCCATCAAATGTCCCATCACAGATCATTGGCATATCTACCACCAGTGGTGAAAGATCAATCAATTACCAGACTAGGCTGTCCCATCGTACTAGCCCTTCCATTAATTTATCAAGCTCAGTTTTTAAGCCAACTAGGCCCTGCCCCCCTCCCAACTGCTTCCCTTTGACAGCTATTTCAGACCTTCACTCGTATGACAGTTAGAAACCTGCAGAATCTGATTTCAAGTCTAAACTTCTTGATGGACAGTTTAAATCCAGTTTTTCTTGTGTCCGCATTGGCGCTGAACCTAAATAATTTCTCTCTCTCCCTAGTATCTATTCCTCTGATCTATTTCTAGAGAGCACTCAAATCCCTGCTCAAAGTCTAAAGAAGCCTAGCTCTTTGAGTCTCTTACAAGACAGTTTCTCCTGGACATTCATAATAATTCACTGTGCTCTATTCATTCAGATGGATCAGCATTCTAGACTCAATGTAAGGTTCTCTCTTACAAAGCCCCAGTCATGCTTATTTGTTCTTCTCACAGCTATTGGCACTCCTACAAATACCCTTTGGATTATACTGTATCGTATGAGAGTATAATCTAGAGAATTCTATCTACTATGCCATTTTCTGTATCTAAAGATAAATTCTCAGATATACTTGGAATGTGTGCTCATTATTGAGGTGATGTCTCTATCACCATGTCAGCAAGAATTCATTTGCAAAACACATAAATGTGAAAATCTTTTAACAATCCCACACTTTTCAATACAGTAGGCATCCGTCACACTCAAACTAACGAGGATTCACTTGATTGGTGTTGGTATAAATTTTGCATAGGTCTCTCAATCCAAATGAATATTAAATATTAATTTAATGACCTTAAAATAAAGAATGATAGGGAAATTATTGTTTGTATACATCATCTACATACCATCCACAGTGTGAACACTGGTAATTGGTGTCTATAATTAGCTAACCACTTGAAATATATTTCATACATTCAAAATTCCACTGCACATAATGAGAGTACTAAAGATTCTTCCTTAATCTGGATTTCTCAATTAAAATTCCCTACAATTACTATTACTTCAAATTATGAATAGACAATTTCCATATGCTGAAACAAAATATGCCTGAGCTATTTCTAAAAACATTTCACACATTTCCTGTACTGTTTCTGTCTGCACAACACTAGGATAATTCTAGAAATCATTTTTTGAATGCTTACGTGAGTACTGTTCATATAACATCCTTCTTCAAATAAAGTGAGTTAATGTCATGAGTTATAACAGGCACACCTTAACAGTTCATTAATACAAATCCAGGAGGCATTTATGAGGCTGATAAATGTGGTTTCATGCCTTTAACCACCTGAGGTGTCTATTAATGGTCTGGGAAAAAGATACCCTAAAGCACCTAAATGCTCTTGGAATTATTATTACATAAACCTCTGAACGTTTAGATATCATATTTGGTTCATATAAGCTTCTAAAGGACCAGCTGCTTCACTAGAGCTTATCTAAACTGTATTTTGCAAAACTGGTATGGAAACCTCGAGAGAAAAGATAATTTTTTTAAAGTTGTCAACAATCATACTTCTATTTATGGCCACAGATTAGAAGTGAAAAATCATATCTGAACATTTTGAAAATTTTAAAAGGGCTCATTTACTGTTTCTAGAATTATACATAGACTGTGGAGGGGGTGTCTTATTTTTTTCCTAATCAGTCCACCCAATTTTTATTTAATTATAAATTTATATAGCTCTATTTACCTTTTTTTAAAAAAAGTTTTGTTAAAAATGATACTGGGATATTTTTGTTATTTTTGCAGAATCAACAGAAGGGAACATTTTCAATTGTTTTTTAAGAAAAGCAAAAATTAAGAAAAAAGACCATTTTCATCAGTCAAAATTAACAGCTCACATTTATGCAGTGCCTTTCACTGTAACATAACTTTACAGCTCAATTTTTTTCTTTTTTTCCGCTCAGTAGAGTAATTTTCCTCACCATAAACATACAGGCATGTCTATCGTGGAGCACAGAAATTTGCACAGTACCATTACATGACATTTAAAGACTTTAGGAAAAATACTGGCTCACTCAAGTCAATGAAAAAAATGTTACTGATTTTCTGCAGGGGCAGGATTTCACTCTGGAAGAAAAACATATCCAATTAAAACTAAAGAGGAATTTAGATGGACATATTATGATTAACCAGAACTGATTCTGGACAGGACAGTGAGGTTAACGCTGTTAACATTATGAACAATTATGAGAGAGGTTTGACTGTAACTGATCAGCACTCTGGCTTCTTTTATTATAGAATCATCATAGAAGAGGGATAGGAGGGGACCTCAGAAGGTCATCTAGTCTGACCACTAGTTCAAAGAAGGACCAACCATAACTATATCATGTAAAACCACTGATTTAGACTTAGGCCATTGTATTAGGAAATTATTATATAGGTATAGAATGGTCAAATTGTCCATCCCTAGAGAAGCATTTAACAAGTGATTAGATGACTGTATTCAAGTGTACATATTGCATTATTGCCGCAGTCCTGTAATGACATCTGCACAGATGGACTCCAGAATAGCAAGAAATCAAACATTTTCATAGATGCATAACCTCTAAGGTCAAAAGGAAGCAATATGATCATCTAGTCTGACCTCTTGCACAATGCAGGCCATGGAGTCTCACCCACCAACGCTTGTCATAAACCTCTAAGCTATCAATCCTCAAATCATGGTTTAAGTAATTTAAGGTACAGAGAATCCACCAGCAAGTGATCAATGCCCTATGCTACAAAGGAAGGTGAAAAAAAAACCCAGATCCTTTGTCAATTGCTCTGGGAAAAAATTCTTTCCCTACCTCAGATATGGTAATCACTTCAGCTTGGAGCATGTGGGCAAGATTCACCAGCCAGACACCCAAGAAAGAAATCTGTACTAATTCAGAACCAGTCCCCACAAACATCCTATCACAAGCCCTTGGCATCATTGCAGGGTCAAGAGAGGTAAGATCCGTACTGGCTGGAGTGATAAGGAACGATTTATTCGGTTACCCTTTACTCACCTTTTAATTGTCATATTTAAACCCAATCTTTTCCAATTTAACTAATAATTCCCTATGTGGGAATGTTTCAAATGCCTTACTCAAATCTAGGTAAATTAGATCCTCTGCATTCCCTTTATCCAAAAAAAAAAAAAATCTGTCATTTTCTCAAAATAGGAGAGCAGATTGGTTTGGCACACTCTAACTTTTGTAAAGCCATGCTGTATTTTGCCCCAGTTACTGTTAACCTTGATATCCTTAACTACTTTCTCTTTCAAAATTTTTTTTCTAAGTCCTTGCATGCTACTGAGGTCAAACTAACAGACCTGTTATTACCCAGATCACTATTTCCCCCTTTTTGAAAAACAGGAACTGTGTTAGCAATTTTCCAGTAATACAGTAAAACACCTGAGTTTATAGATTCATGAAAAATCCTTGTTAATGGGCTTGCAATTTCATGTGTCAGTTCCTTTAATATTCCTGGATGGAAATTATTCAGGACACTCCCCCCGAGTTAGTCCCATTAAACAGTTCAAGTTTGGTTTCTCCCTTGGCTATTGTAATTTTTACCTCCATATCCTCATTCCCATTATTACCTTATCACTATCCCCAAGCTCATCATTAGCTTCATTAAAACTCCCCTTCCAGACTCCTACTCAATCTCCTCTGTTTTCAGCCCTGTTTGCTGCCTTCTGTGCTGCAAAGTCTATGAATCACAAATTGACTACCAGTAAACAATGTGATACAGTGGTGAAAAAAACACTAGTATCATTCTAAAGTGTATTAACAGATAGTTACTTAAGTACTGGAATAGGCTCTGAAGGAAGGTTTGGAATCCATATTATGGGAGGCTTTTAAGAATAGGTTGGACAAATACCTGTCAAGGATGGTCTAAGTTTATTTAGTCCTGCCTCAGCAAAGGGAGCTGGATTTGATGATTTCTCAAGATCCCTTCCAGATGATTTCTATGATTCTACTAATTTGGTACAATATGTCCATCAGCATAAAGCCATCAAACATTGTTTCTCTGTGATACAGCTCCTTTTATGTTCAGTGCCAGATGTGTATAGTAGTTGGAGAAAGAAGCTTAAGTGACTGAGGCATTAAAAAAAATATTTCCCTTATTTGACAATTCCCTTCGATGAGAAAGGTTGGAGCATGAGTTTGTAGTACTGGTTTCTCATTTACTGCTTCAGTAGCTTATGTTTAATCAACTGTCTGGATTTCCATTCCCCATCTCTCAACAGGATGATTATTCTTTAATAATTGCGTGAAATAACCCCTGCAATAAATCCTTTATGGAGTTTAATTTACAGTGCCTTGAAGAGCCAACATTTTCTTAAAAATGTGGTATGCCATCTTCATTTAGTTGCCAGACTAAAAATGAGGACTGTAAGCTATGCTTGAAAAACCTCCTTGCTATTCTTAGGTGTTATGGTAGCTTAGGACCTGAGACAACTCCCATTTAAGGCAATGGAAAAACTCTCAGGCTACGTCTACACTTAAGAAGTTAGTTCAAATTAACTTAGTTTGAATTAATTAATTCAGACTAATAATGGTTAATTTGAACTAAGTTAATTCAAACTAACATGTTCTCACTAGAAACCCAAATTGAACTAGCATGCCTATGGGCAGGACTTGCTAGTTCAGTCTGGGGGGGAGCACCATGGGAAGTGTGGCAACATGGCCCCCCAGCAGGGCCATGCCCCCACCCCATACATATAAAGAGGAAGGCACCCTGGGACGAAGAAGGTCAAACTGCATTAATTCAAACTGATGGTTAGTTCAAATTAACGCGGCTCCATTGGGTTAATTCAAACTAATACGTTCGAATTATTACTTTGAAGTTAAGTGAGGTTTTCGTAACTTCAAGGTAAGCATTCATTACTTCGAACTAAGGAATTCCTTAGTTCGAAGTAATGAAATCCAGTGTAGCCATGCATTAATTTAGTTTGAAGTAATCCTCATTAATCTGAAGTAAACTGTAAGTGTAGGCATACCCTCATTGACTTCAGGGTGAGCTGGGCTGGGACCATAAGCAATTAGTTCTAAAATTGGCTTCTAAGTAAATTAGATATAGCATATACGGAGAATAAGCATCACACACTGCAGATATATACAGCAGTGTGCCATTGTTTTTTGTCTTCGTATTTCTGATCACTTGGGAATATTCAATAGTTTTGGTAAGAACTGTGCCTTGTGTCTTTCCAGACAATAGGTTTATAAACATCTGCCTTTCAAATCTAGGCCTGGACTACACTAGGAAATTAGGTTGGTATAATTATATCACATAGGGGTGTAACAAATCAACATCCCTGAGCTATGCAGCTAAGCTGGTCTAGCCTCCAGTGTAGATGGGGCTAGTTTGACAAAAGGAGTCTCTCATTGGCGTAATTACAGTCTCTTGGGAAGGTGGTTTACCTATAACAATGGAAGAACCCCTTCCTGTCATCATAGCCAGATTGTTCACTTGAGGCACTACAGTGAAGTAGCTGCACTGATAAAGTTATGCTGCCGCAGTGTTTTATGTGTAGACAAGTTCATGCTATAAACATTAGAAAGCAGCTGAATACTTAAAAAAATCTGCATATTGTACTTGCAGAGGACCCCCTTTAAATGGCATAATTTTTAATCAGTGGTCATGAAGTTAAGTTAATAGCATCCCTGAAAATAAATCACAAATACAAGTAAACCTTGAGAAGGAATGTGAATAACTTGTGGAAAGTCTACAGTATAAACTGGAAGCTAATAGTGGAATATCAAAGAAGAGTAATGAATAACCTATGAAACCAATATTATACTTGAAAAAGTGGTACTGATGTACAAGATAAGACATGTAAGTGAAAAGAGCATGCTGAGTAGGCAGAAAAGGCTCATAGGCAATGTCCACACGCGACTCGTTATTTTGAAACAAGTCTTTTTGAGATAAAGCACTTATTTTGAAACGAGTTAAATCTAAATAAGAAATTGTGAAATCAAAATAAGGGAAAAGCCCCAATTGAAATAACATGTCAAAACACAGGACTTGCTATTTCACTTTAGGAGAGGGGCATGATGGGCAGTGTGGTAACATGGCCCCCCAGAAGGGCCATGTTGCCAACCAGTCCCCTGCCACCGGCTCTACAGAGCCAGTGGCAGGGAAAAAATGCGGGGCTGTGGGGGACAGATGGGGAGGCTTCTCTTCTCCCTGGCTTCCCCCGCTGCCCCACTGCCCTCAGCGGGGACATGGGTCGCCTAGCTCCCTGCTACCCCTTTTGCCCATCCCAGCCTTAAGGCAGGGGCAGGGGGCCGCATGGGGCTGGGAGCTGCTTGCGGCAGACGGCAAGCAGATCCCAGTCTGGTCAGTTTCACAGGAAAAGGTTGGGTACATTCCAATGCATTTTTAAAGCACAAAACTATCTTGGCCCTGGCCAGCAGACAAGGCTGAGTATTAGTCACAGCTCAGGGACCTCACCGTGATTCAAACTGGTACTCTGAAGCAATACCTAATCAGTGGTTTTAAGACTTAGTACAAACTTTTTCACTCCTGTTCATACTTGACCTAACCTGCCTACTTTGTTTTATTGCATGAGCTTTCGTGGGAGGAAACCTCATGCAATACATAAATTCGGTAGTTTTGAAGTACCAAAGGACTCCTTGTTTGTTCTGCTATTACCCTTTTGGAACTTTTCTACTTTGTTTAGTTATCAATCTTATCCAGTTCCTAGACCTCTCAGCAATGTATGCTTTTAGGTACTACATTATTTTCAGATTCTGAAGATAAAAAGTATTTGTCCAAATATTATCTTCATGATAATGACAACTGAAACTATACAGTCCTAATACACTACTTTTGCAAGATGTCCTGCTAGCCTATCTATATCCTCTGCTTTTGTGTGTTTGTAGCTCTATTATATACTATACTAAATTCTGAAAAGCACTAGAGCCGAAGCAGGCTGATATTATCCAGTATTACTGACTGGGACTCCTCTGTTAGGTATGACCTTACCCAGTTCAACACATTCGATCTGCTCCACAGGCAATTCAACAGGATCCTATTAATCAGTGTATCAGCAGCTTCAGCTAGACCTAAAGCAACACATATGCCATCTGAAATATATCCATTGTGACAAGGGGTTCAGCAGGGCACTTTTATTGCTGCATATATGCTTAAACTCAGACAGTAATAATTTCTATTATTACTATACAGATGTTTCTTCAGCTGTTGTGACAGCACTTTCTTTAGGACTTGGGCCAAATATGACAGAATTAAATTGAATTAAGTATCTGTAACACCATCAAGGAAGAACTATGCCAAAAGAAATCTGGAATTGTAGTAACATGACATTCACTGTATAGTGGAACGATGTAAGAATTTTATCTATCAGTGAAGTTCTAGAAAGCAAATCACAGTGACAAACTTAACCTAAAGATGAATGGTAATTTCTTAATTTAGAAAATAAATATTTACCTCAGTATCCAATACTGAACTGTAGATACTAACTATAAAGTAGAGAATAATCATGAGATTTAAAAAAAAATAGATTTTAGTCCCTCTTTTTTTCTTCATGAGCTGCAACCCTTGGCTGCAGCTTAAAGGGGGGCCTCACAGCTCTATAAAAATCCAGCCCTGGCTGGCTTCTGATTTCCTGCCCACTTTTGCCTTGCCCACCCAGTCTGCAGGCTGGGCTGGGTTGTCTTCTACAGATCAGTCAGCCCAGGAGTGGGGCAGGAATGCCACAGACCATGGCCTCTGGCCCACAGTCCCTCTAGAGTGTCCCCACAGGAGTGCTGGCTACAGCCTCTCCCCCCCTCGGCCTCTCCCTGCAGCAGTGCTGGACACATTCCCCCCAAGCCCTCCTTGCAGCAGGGCCAGCCATGCCCTTCAAAACCTCTTCCACACAGCAGTGCCAGTCAGGGTCCTGGAGCCCCTGCTGCCGTCCCCCTGCACTGGCAGAGCCGGGTGCCCCACCTCCGAGGAGTGCTACCACAATGGGGTGCCCTACAAGAGTGAGCAGCCCCAGGCCTCCCCTGGGCCTTGATATGGCCCTGAATGTAAAACTAATGTAGCGAATGGGACCTGAGGTTCCTTGAGGTGATAAAATCCACAGA
>ML682013.1:9134351-9195372 GCA_007922195.1 Podocnemis expansa
GTTTGTGGTTTGACAAAAACAGGTATTCAAGAGCAGAATTTCCTTCACTAACAATAAAATTTCCTGTCATGGAAGCCCTGCTGGTTTATTATTCCTGCTGGTAAGTCCATTTGTATATGAACGTCTAAAAAGGTTAAATTTGGAATAACGTAGAGACTATAGAGCAGGGATTTGCAGCCAAACTGCTCTGGAACCCCATGTGGCTCTTTGGCTGTTCCCTTGCTGCTCTGGGCTTCTCTGCCACCAGGGGACTCTGCAGATTGCCCACTTCTGGATGTGAGCTCACCAAAATCACTGTGGGGGACCCTGTGGTTGGCCTGCTTCTGGTTCCAGGCTTCTACCCTCTTCAAGGAGACCCTGAGACAGGTGCCCTGGCCCAGCTCTGTCCCACACTAAACCCCTCATTAAGAGGCTACACCCACTGTGGTTCTCAGAACACTTGGTAATTGAAGGATTTTTTTAAAAAATGACTCTTCTTATCTTTTCGGTTGCCAACCCCTGGGCTATATTATCAGCAGTATCTGACTCATGAATTTGTAATAGCTGTCTTTATTGCATTACCAATGTGACATATGTTAATGGCAAAGCACCATCAGGTTTTGTAAACTGAGTAAGTTAAAGAACCGTTTTCAGCTCGTTCCACTGAATGGCAATCTACAACTGTTGACAAGTATTCAGAGGCACATTGCCACTCTCACATCTGTCCATTTGTTTGCCATTCAAAAACAACTCTGTACAGCTGTGTTATCTATCTATCTATCTATCTATCTATTGTGGTGTACATTTTTCAGTATGTGTACACCAGCTTCAGAATGGTAATACCTATATAGGCCTCTCCAAACTTAGCACTGTGGGCTTCCTTTCACAAAGGAACATTATGATCTCCAAATCAGGATCCCCCTCCCTTAGCCCATACACTTGATGATTGGAGATGCTGGACTGAGTCTGTAGATAACAGATATGTAAAACAAGCACCATTACAAATTGGCCAGTTCTTAAATAAAGCTGTGACCACTAAAGTACTTTCAAATCCTTGTAAATTAAATTTGCCTTCTTAATGTTTTATAGATAGGTTGAATATTGCCTGATGTCTTTGGGAATTACCGAAACAACCAATTACTCAAAATAACCAGTAAATTAGTACTTGTTACACAAACCTATTATTCGTAGACAGTGGCTGTAATTACAAAGAAATAACATTACTAAACCCTGAACGGATTTGTTATTTTTCATTTCTAATTCCTAAATTATTATCTGTAAATAGTGCCAAACCAGCCCCACTTTAATGCAGTCATTGTTTAGAAACTATGGCATTTCAGGGCTTTTTTTATTTTTATTTTTGTTTTTGTTTTTGTTTTTGTTTTTATTTTTATTTTGAATGTAATACCTCAGACATCTCAACGTTTATTCCTCTGCAGTCTATTTGATACAAGATGACATCATTCTAGAATGAATAAAATCATTAAATTTAAAGCAGGGCTGTCAAACTCATTCAATCTGGGGGGCACACTGGAGGGCAGGACTCCTGTCATGGGCCATGTGTCTGCATGGGTTCCCCAACCCTTTCCTCTGCCACATTCAGAGTGGCATGGACTCCCCTTTCCCCTCCATTCCCCTGCAGGCGCTCTCACACCTTCCCTTTTCCTATCCCATGGGCTCCTCTTTGCAGTGCTGGCTCCCTGACGTCCCTTCTCCTATTGTGCAGATGCGGAGCCCACCTCCCCCTGCTTGGCCACTCCCAGACCCACCTTCTCCTTCCCTTTTCACTTCCCCTACTATTCTGGCACCAGGCAAACAGTCTCAGCCACAGTCACAGGCAGGCTGGGCTCCTGCCTCCCCATCCACTTACTGTCTCAGTCTTTCAGCATGGTGGCCTTTGGTTGACTCAGCCCTGGCTGGCCTTTGATTGGTTTGTTCTAGCGTTAGCCCTAGGCACTTTTTCCTTTTCTTATTTGTGATTTGTGCAATGTGCAGTCAATCAGATTAGCATGCTGATTGTCTGACAGGGAATAATTGGGTTGGGGGATGATGCAGTGGCTCTGTGGGACCCAGCGCAGCCTGCTGTGACTGAGACTCTGATTGGCTGGCAGACCACAGCAGAGCTGAACCAGGATTGGCTGGAGTGCTTCCTTTGTTCTCCTGTGTTCTGATTCACGCACATGATCTGAGTCACAAGCGTGCTTAACCCTGCTCTGCTGCTTCAGCCAGCCTTTGATGTTCACTGCTGCTGCAGCGAACTCTCAGGTATGGTCCAGGCAGCAGCTCTGTGGGCCGGATCAGCGCCCCTAGTGAGCTGGATCTGGCCCATGGGTCATGAATTTGCCACCCCTGATTTAAAGCATATTAGAAAGTTAAAGTTTCTGAAATATCTAAAACCAAATATGACAAGGACATGGGGCAGTGAAAGACCATGATGCCTTGTGTACTTTGTGAGAAATGAAGCACTGATTCAAACAGGGAGATCTCAACATGACACTTCTCTTTACATGCTTCTTGTTTGTTATGCTTTAATTACCTTTTTAAAAGTTAGTTTCCTTAAGTTATAGATTTTATGAAAGAAATACAGGTTCTAACACAAAATATTACTTCAATACAAAATATTTTGCTAGGCTGGAGTTAAGGTTGTGGGTGCATAGTTCTTTAAGGTCAGCACATTCTTTCAGAATATGAGAGTTTAAATCCTCCGGCTGAAATGTTGGAGAAGCAGAAAAAAACTGAGCTAAGATCCTATGCAAAATTCATATGAAAACATCAGAGAATAAATGAAATGTAAAATATCACATGGGAAAAAAACAGAAAAGGCAGAACTAATATTATACTTTTTAAACTAGATGCAAGATTCATTCCTTGGAGAGTGTTTCACTGCACATTAAGCCATGGAGGCCACTGTCTGGTTTGTAGGAAAAGCATAGGGTCTCTTTAAGAGCCAAACAGCCAGAGTGTGAATGCTTAACATAAGAATGGTCATACATGGTCAGATCATTGGTCTATATAGTCCAGTATTCTGGCTTCTGAGAGTGTTCGGTACCAGATGCTTCATAGGGAATGAACAGAACAGGGCAATTTATTGAATGATCCATCTCCTGTCCTCCAGTCTCTGCTTCTAGTAGCTCTCCTCCTCTTTTCCAGCTTGCAGTAGTAGAAGAAAGCATTTGACAACAGAGGGGGAGGTACTTTAAAACATAGGGTATGTCTACATGTATGGCTCCTCTGTCAGTGTCACTAGATTGATTCTGCAGGATCTATTGAGCAGACCTGCTCAATCAATCTGTAAGTCAATGGAGTTAATGCATCCCTGTAAAAAGATTAATGCTGAATCAACAAAAGGGCATTTCCCACTGGTGCAGTGTAATGGGGATGCCATACTATGTAGAAGTTAAGAAGTCAATCGGAAATACACAAGCTATGTGGCTTCTTTATCTCCTGTTGACTACTGCTGAATTTCGCCAGTACTGTAGACCAAGCCTCAGCTTAATATTATAGCAGACCAGTGAAAATAGGGGGAATGGGATTGAAGAGCTTCCCAACCACCCTTCCAGCCCACAGTAGCAGAAACAGGCAGTTTGTAGTGAAAGAGGAAGAAAAGGGAGTTGCAAACTCACTGGTACGAGGCTGTAGCAGACCAGTGAAAACAGGGTGTCCCTGTTCTTCCAGCCAGCTACAGCAGGCGTGTTAGAGTGGAGGGAGTTTCAAACCCAGCTGCAGGGGGATGGAGTTGGGCTTGAGATGCCTTGGGAGAGCAGGGGATGAGATTCTCACTACACAAACAAGCAAGATGAGCAGATTCCAAGCTGGTCTATCTGTGTGTTGGGGCACCAACTAGATTCCTTTCTACTGGGATGTAACCTGGGTATGGGGGAAGAAAACAGTCCTGGTGGTGAACTAGTTGCATTTGTGGATGAGGGAGCCAACAGAGAACTAATTCAAGTAATCCAGGAGTTTGTTTTGGTAATTGTTTCTACAGCACTATAAGGCTTACAAGGTGTAGTGGTTCACTCAGAGCCAAGACATTTGAATGAATAGATTTGCAGGAATGGTGAGCAACATAAATAGCAGCGGTGAGTTTGGCCAACAACAGATGGAGATGGCAGGAGCATGACAATGAGTCCCTTACATCCAGTGCTGCCATGGCTGTCTTTAGGAATGATCTCAATGGGCTTCAGGGAACTTGCACACTTTTCCTTTTAGGAAGTCTAAAGGTTGGTCACCTACTCCACTCGCATGGAGGACAGAAGACATTGAAAAAAGCACAGTAGCAGAACTAGTAAATAGACTACAGAGTGTGTGGGTGTGGGGTGTGGGTGGATGGGGATCTGGTATCCTGGGACCTCAGTTGGGGATGTCTGGGATATACACATCTTCTATAGAAACTAATGGCATTAAATAGTTGTTGCAAGCTAATCTTCAGTTGTGGCAGCAGCTGCGAGCTTCCATAGGGGGTGGTGGTGGTGGAGTGGGTAGGTCTGGAAATGTTAATAAGAGAAATCCAGGATAGGCTTGAATTTGGGAAACAGATGATAGCCAAGTGGTGCTGATCCCTCCCCAGGGGGTAGAAGCCCTTACTATATGTGGGTGGATGTGATTTCTGAGCAACCTACAACTCACTCACTGATGGGAGGGGGGTGTAAGTTTGTGGGATGTACCTGATGCCCTTGGGAAGTAACAGGGCACATTGGTCAGTCATGAGTATGGGTATGCTGTGGTGGCTGACCCAATGGTCGTTCACCTTCACTAAAGAAAATATTTTGGGCTGTGAAGATGTAGATGTATTATCACTTTTGCACAGGGAGGTGATGACAGAGAATAAGATGTGACAGGACAAGCAGAATGAAATGCCCAAGTAAGTCAACAGAGTCTAGAACACACAGAAATTGGAAAGCTGCCTTCCTGCCTGCTGGCGGGGTCCGGGGAGCAGCCCGGGCTGCTGGCTCAGCCCCGCGCCCCCGACCCCCCGGCGGGGTCCGGGGGCAGCTCTGGCGGGGGGGCTGAGCCACCCCGCAGGGGCTCACCCCCCGCTGGTGCCTGCAGCCCCCTTTCTGGGGCTCCAGGGTGAGCCAGCAGCGGCTCACCCCCAGGGGTAACGAAATAGCATGTTCACACAGTGAACTTGCTATTTCGTTTCCCGCTTTTTTTCTTATTTCGAATTAACATTTTGTTAATTCGAAATAAGATATTTCGAAATAAGGTGTTGTTTCGAAACAAGTTGTTTCGACACAACCTGTTTCGAAATAACCCTGTGCGTGTGAACACAGCCAATGATACCACAGGGGTCTGGTCTTCATTCTGGCAGTGGCCAGAGGTTCATAATGACATTTTCTGGGTTTTTAATGAAAATGGTTGGTTTCATGGAATCTGCAAATTTAGGCATCAGTGTGAAACATGTTTTCGGAGCCATACAAATGACAATTTCCATAGCATCAGAGGAAGAACTCAGTGGGGAAACATAAAGGGGAATAAGTCAGATACTGCTTTCAGATCCATAGTATCAGGAGCCGGATTTGGGGACCAAGGAAAAGGAAGGGATGGAGGCTGAGCTAAAAAGAGGGGCTGGACAAGAGTGCCATCTCCAGTTAAGTTAGAAATGTGAAAGCCACTCTTGTGGAATTACTCTGGCACAATGAAAATGGCATATTTGTGGGAGGAGTTTAATAGAAGGTTTAGGAATCTCTTTATGGGAGAAAAATTATGTGATGTCCAAATGATTGATGGCCATAGTGAGAAAGGGTCATATTGGAAAAAAAGATGAACTAAGAAATGAAGTCAATTAGAGAGTAGGGGCATACTGTCATCTCTCTATAGAGAATTTATAGGTTTGTCCGTTAGGCTTGGTCTTTAAGAAAGTTCCAGGAGAATATTGTTGAATTCGCCACCAGTCATTCAAGCAGGGAGGGTCAGTTAATGATAGAATAGGTCCAGCCTTGTGTTCCTTCAGCAGTGAGGCTGCACACGTAGTTTGTTCTTGTTGCCTCCAGATGCTGATGGTCAAGTATTATATCAAGTCTGTTTTTTTCTACTGCTGCTGGTGCATTCTTCTGACTTTAATCTTTTGGGATTCTCTACAGAATGATTTTATTTTGATAAAAGTGTGTCCACGGGATGTATAATACCCTGTTTGGCATCTGAGAAATGTAGTACAATGCTACACTAGGCAGTGATACAAGAAGTTGGTTTATAGCAGGTAATGCATTTACTTAGATGACTTTTTCATTGGTGACAGTGAATTTATATGAGTGTGTTAGGCTGATGAACACCTTTATGGATCTAGCTAAAAAGTTGTTGCCACCCCAGTAGAGGAAAAGACAGAGAGGCCTTCCATTACACTTACCTACCTGGAGACCGAGCTAGACACACTGATGAAACTGCTTTAAGAGAAGATGCAAAGCTACTAGGCAAGATTAAGAGAGGCAGAGTAGCCAGCAAAGTTACATTCCATGAGCTTAATTTATTATTGGGCTTCTTAACTTTGCCTGCCAGATGATAGCCCTAGGGCAGCTTGAAGTGTTCACCACAGGCTGCCACACCTCATCATTTTATGAGTTATTACAGAGGTGAAGGAAGATATGGAAGAGTGGAAACAGTCTCTGAGCCATTTTGATGGAGCGTCTATCATGGAGGGAAGGATAGATATTTCAGGTTGATTTAAAGATCCACTCAGATGCTTCATGAGGTGTTGGTTTGAGGGTAGTTTATCAAGGGAGCAGTGCCCAGAAATGGCCCTTTAACTGGATACAAAAAGGGATGGTGCAGAATATAACATTTCTAGACCCCCCCCCTCCTCATTTTGGTGTTTGGGAAACAGGGTTTGCTAATAAAGGAGTGAGTTTCTGATGTGACATGGCAGTAGTACAAGTTATTAATCTTCTGTCATCCAGATAAGTGTTCTGAGGTTGCTGAGGGCATTTGTATGACAATGTTTAAACTTTGATATCTTTTGTCTTGCAAAGATGTGCTTGGGGTTAATAATGGCATAGAATATGTGATGTCTTATTTTCAGATTAGCAGATTTTGTAAATTGGCAGTCAGAGCTAGCATGGAACTTGAATGGATGCCACTAAAATTATGGAAACTTGGAGTATGATGGCCATCACTAGTGTAGAGATCAATGATTCCATGAACATTGAGCCTCTATAAGAGAAGTTTTTAGTGGTTTTTATGCAATTTCAATGGGAGAACCTGTCACTAATAAAATAAAAGGCCTTCTACAAAGGAACAGGTGCTGCAGTATGTGATGTCATTAGCAACCTGGCAACAATTTCAACTCACTTATGCCCTTATGTTTTCAGTAGGTTTAATGGTTACCCACATCCTTATAGTATGTATTTATTTTGGCGGTCTAGTGGGGTGTTCTGGAAGCACCAGCATTAAACAATACACATCTCATCACAGGCAGTATGCTTAGGGAACTGATATGGATACAAGAGCCTATATCTTCTTGTGAATCTGAGGTGGCCTTGTTCAGGGATGGTTTTTTGGTTGTTTCTTTTGGATCTTTTAGCATCAGAGAAGTATTACCTGGGTGCTGTAGGGGCTCTTTTGGATGGGCTTTGGAAGTGAGGGATATATTTTTGGAGAGGCAGTCAATTATATAAACTTCGATGAGGTCAAAAGTGGATTAAGGAGATTGGGGTGCTTCCATTATTCTACAGGAAGGTAGCAAGCCTGAGATCTGCCCTGTAGAGACAGTGCTGGCATACACAGCAATAAGGTTATGGGTGGAATGGACCCCTCTTGAGTAACTGTGATGCGATTCCCCTCACAATGTACCTGTTTGTTACAGTTCTAAGAGCGGGACTGATCAGGTTGGGGCTTCCAGCACATGAATTTGGTTTCTACTCATTCAAAAGTGGGGTGGAAGTGGCAGCAGCTCAGCTGGTTCTTGGGACTAGTGCAATTCAGGCAATTGGGTGCTGACATTCTAAAGCATACAGAACACCTGTCAGATCCAGGTGGGGAATCTATCTTAATTTTCTTTTGTGCTTGCATTTCAGATGTGGGCAAATAGGCCAGGCTGGCAGTGTGGATCTACACTACCATTTACTAGGCATATAGGTGAGCTTCCAGGTTGTCTGGAGGTTTGCAGCTGGACCTGAGGGTTGAATCAGTCTCAGCATGGGAGGAAGGGGCCTATTATAAGACCAGCTCTCTCCCCTTCTGTACACTGTGGTGGTCCCTGAGCCTACAGCGGATATGATAGTGGTTTACAAGAGTAAAAATGATTTGGGAGCATATAAAGCAGTGGAATGGGGGGGTTGGAAGGATGCAGAATTTGGCCTGTTGGAGGCCGGGCACCGCTCTCCTGCCTCTCACTGTGCCAGCTTTTCTACCCTAGGAGTGGGAAGGGCCAGCCCAGAGGTGGGGTGGGAGAGCAGAGCCCGAGCTCTGGGCCAGCCTGCCTCACTCCTGGGGGTGGAGTAGTTAGCCCAGGGGAGGCCTGGGAGCATAGGGCCTGGCCTCTGGGCCCGCCTGTGCCCCCCCAGCAGCACGAATGTGGGGCAGGAGGGCCCCCCGCAGGCTGATTGGCCCCGGGCTCTGCCCCACCCTAGGGACAGCCCTGGTACAGGCAGGCAGTAATCAGTAATCTATGGCAGTGGTTCACCTTTTACAGGTCATGACACACTTAGTGGCATGTCATGACTCTACAGGACATACCAGCCAACCCACCCCCAGGCCAAATCCAGCCATCTCTTCAGCTCTCTGCGACACACTTACACAGTGTGGTAACACAGAATATGTCCCGACTTAGTGATTGAGAGCCACTGATCTATGGGGAAGTAGTAATCCTCTGGGGAGGAGGCAGAGTGCAATTAGTCTTTGACCTTCAGCCAAAGTAATTTAACACTTAGGACTCCACAACATTCTGGCTGGAGTAAACAAAGAGCACAGGCCTGCTGGCTAAAGGGACATTCATTTGCAATGCCAGGGATAGGGTCAGTGGGAGGGAAGTAGGAAGACCTGTGCCAACCCTTCTCCATCAGTTTCCAGCCCTGGGCTCTGACAGTGACAGATAACTCTTCTGTTGGGTCAGCAGGAATCTTCCCAAAACATGCTGACTCATCTCCAGCAGCAAAAATGGACTAAAGCCCAGGATATTTTCTACTATACTCTGGGTATAGGGTTCTGTAGTTAAAAGGACCTCCGTCTCCCTTGTGTACTTAGCGTCTGGCAGTCCCCAAGGCTCCTTGAGACATTTGTCTGGGGCCATCCCAGCAGTTCCTCGGGGTACCCATCTGCCTCCACCAATTATAGGACCCAGCTGCACTCAGAGCATTTTTTGACTGTCAGATTCCTGCTGCCTACAAGAGATATCTACACCCTCCAGTGCTTCAGCACCAACTGCACTCTCCTTTTATATGTCCTGTCCTGCTCTGGGACTTCTGGTGCTGTGGGGAGGGCGGGGTGGGGGTTTTGAGAGGTAAATTATGCTCCAACACCAGAGGGACTGTAATGGTCCCTCACTCTCTGGTTCAGAGGGTGCCTGCCTACTCTCACTCATTACAGGTGGACTTGATGATTAGAGCTAAGAGAGACTTGGGGCAGATCCTGGAATTCTTCCTAGGAGTAAAAATTATTTGGTTGGACATGTTGCAACAATGTGTGTGACGGCAAGCTATAAAGCTCCCTCTGGTCTACAGAGCCAGGAGGTATGTGAATAGGGAGGTGGCCAAATTCATAGTTGGCAAAAGGGCAGGTGGCAGTTTCTCACGTGGACATAGAATGCAGGACGCAAGAATTATTCAAGTAGAATGGGGCCCACTAGTCAGGCTTGGGAGCTGACACGTTTTTGCCCCATTTTAAAGAGATCCTTCATAGCTAGGTATGGGGGGACAGGGAGGAAGGCAACTAAGTTATTTTCTAGGCCTTGATTGTGGCAGATGTGCAGTCAGGTACTCTGTAGGGAACGGATGCAGGCTATGTCCACACACGGGGTTGTTTTGAAATAGGATATTTTGAAACAAGTTGTTTCAAAATAACGCCCTTATTACAAAACGACTTAATTCGAAATAACAAAAAAACATTTTGAAATAAGGGAAAAGCGGGAATCGAAATAGCATGTCCACACTGTTTCGCTTCAGGGGCAGGGCACCATGGGAGATGTGGCAACATGGCCGCCTTCCTGGGCCATGTTGGTGGCCATGTTGGTAGCCAGTCCTATAAAAGCTGGCCCCGACCTCACTTCCCTGTCCACTCTGGCTAGCAGGACTCTGTAAGCGATGGACATTGCTCGGCTGCCCAGCCAACACTGTGCGACACAGAGACCCTCTGCCCACCTGCAGGGTGTTCTGTTGATGTGGGACACTCTGCTTGCAGACCCAGATGTTGCCCAGCCTCTGTCCGAGGCTGTCATCCAGCTGGGCTGCAGAGCAGAGCTACTGCCCCTGCCCCCCTCCATGCCTCGCCAGGTTCTGGGCCTGGGAGACTAGCCCAGACTGGTGGGAGCGGGTAGTGCTGCGGACGTGGGGAGAAGACCAGTGGAGGAGGAACTTCAGGATGACTGGGGCCAACTTCAACCTCCTGGTCACAGAACTTGCCCCGTTGCTGCGCTGCAGGGACACCCCCATGAGGCCTGCCATCCCTGTGGACAAAAGAGTGGCCATCGCCCTCTGGAAGATAGCCACTCTGGAGTCACACAGGTCTGTGGCACACCTCTTTGGCGTCAGGAGGTCCACCACCACCAACATCCTCGTGCAGATCACCAGGGCCATCAACCGGGTCCTGCTGCAACACCTGGTCACCCAAGAGAAGCTGCAGGACACCATTCCAGGCATGGCCACCCTCAGCTTCCCCAATTGTGTGGGGATCCTGAACGCGAGCCCCGGAGCACAGAGCCGCGGAGTACCGCAATAGGAAGGGGTACCATTCCATCATCCTGCAGGCCGTTGTGGACCACCGCGGCCTGTTCCAAAACTGTTATGTGGAATGGCCAGAGAGGGCTCATGATGCCAGTGTCCTCCGTAACTCTGACCTGTACCGAGGCATGGAGGCGGGCACCTTCTTCCCCTCGCATAACATCAGTGTTGGGGGAGTAGAGGTGCCCGTCCTCATTGTGGCGGATAAAGCCTATCCCCTGCAGCCCTGGCTCATGAGGCCGTATGCAGGGCCCCTTGATCCCAGGCAGCAGATCTTCAACCACTGCCTGACCCGCTGCCACCAGGTGGTCAAGTGGGCATTCGGCCACCTCAAGGCTCACTGGAGGTGCCTCCTTACCCGCCTCCACCTCACAGAGAGGACAATGCCGCAGGTGATCAGCGTGTGCATGGCCCTGCACAACTACTGTGAGTAGCAGGGTGAGCCCATTGCACCTGCATGGGAAGCTGAGGCACCACTCCTCGCCGGGGACTACGAGGAACCCAGACCTGTGCCCACACAGGAGCAGCTGTCCCAGAGAGCCTTGACAGTGCACGATGCACTGATGACCACCTTCGCCCAGGAGGAAATCTGAGGGCCAGGCCTGCCCTGCCCCACACCACCCTCTCCCACATTCGCCCATAGCCAGCCCCCACCCATCCACCTGCACTGTGAACTACCCCCAAATAAAACCACTCAACACCAAGAATGCATTTCTAGCTATTTATTCAACAATACAGGGGTTGGGGCAGGGAAGGGCTGGAGGGGGTTACGGGATGGGGAAATGTGGGGGCAGTCTGGGGGAGGGGCCAGCAACTTGGAACGGGGAGTTTGGGGAGTTCGGGGAGGGGTCAGTAACTTGGAATGGGGAGTTTGGGGAGTTCGGGGAGGGGGCAGCAACTTGGAAGGGGGAAGCAGGTGAGACAGTCCAGGTGGCAGGGGAGAAATCAGGCAGGGCCTGTGGAGGGGATCCGGAAGTGGTGGCGTACCCTGCTCTTGCCCACGGCCACCCAGGGTCCGGCGTTGCCTCCGGGGAGGGCCAGGCGGCGGACCCCCTGCAGGTCGTGGAGGGGCCGTCTGCTCCACCAGCTGGCGGACGCTGGTGGCAATGGCCTTGACCACGGGTGGGAGGCGGTCACTCAGGTGCTCAATGGCCTGTGCTTGGCACTCGCTGGCCTGTGCCTGGCGCTCCAGGGCCGCAACCAACTGGTCATCCGCTGCTGCCGCCTGCTGCAGCAGACGGAGGGCTGCGTCCTGCCACTGGTCTTGCTCCCATCTCCAGACCAGTGTGGATGCCTCTGTCTGCTCCCCGAGCTCCTTGAGGCTCTCAAGCAGCTCTGCCCGTGACCGGGGTGGGCCCTCCTCCTTCTCGGTGCCCTCAGGCTGAGGCATCAGGGTAGTGGTGGTGGCTGGCGAGTGGCTGGGCGACCTGCTGGAGGGAAGCAGAAAACACAGTTGGCCCCTGCCGCCTGCTGGCCCTGTCTGTGTGCAGCCTGTCTGCAGCACACACCTCTGCTCTGACTGTCAGCAGGACCCAGGATCCCATGGGAGATTGCCCTGGGGTAGGGCTACTGACTCCCAAAGCCTCCAAAGGAGGCCAGGAAAGTACCAAACGGAGGACATTGGAGGACACTGGGAGAAAATGTTGATGGCTATGATATTCTTTGGGGTTTAGGGGGCCCTGGAACACTTGCCTGTACAAATCAGTATTCTATGGGCATTCCAGGATACTTCAATCCCTACAGTAAAAAGCCTGACAAAATCCTGTATTTTAAACTGCCTGCCAGACAGAGAATGTGAGGGTAAACAGAACAGGACAGTAAAAAGGGGACCATGTTCTCCTTTTGCCCGACATCTGGGAACCGTACCCTGGAGGCACACATGCTAGTGGTGCCCACAAAGGTTAGCTGGACCCACCCATGCCTTGCTCTAGGGGGTCTCCCAAGGCCACTTGCCAGTAGCAAGGCCTGCATGCTCTCCACCCTGCCCAAGATGCCAATGCATCTTTGACATCCAGCCCCTGTTAACCACCCCCAGGCACACAGGGGCCTATGACCCCGGTGCCACCTGTCTCTCTGGGACCTGTGGCCAAGGGGGGGCCTCTGCACCCACCGACCCTGTGCCCTACCTGCCCCGGTGCCCAGCCCTGTACCCCTTCGCTGCCTGTGACCTGCTGGACAGGCCAAGCCCTGTGTGCCTCTGCGGGAGGGGAATACTTACACATGGGGGCTCCAGAGGTCCAGTGAGACGTCCCAGGGTCCATGTCAGAGTCCCCAGGGGCTGGAATGGTATCAGGCCCCTGGTCCTCCGGGCTGCTCTCCGACTTGGGGCCAGTGAACAGCTCCGGGGTGCTCGGGGTAGCCTCTGCCACAAGTGGTGCGAGTCATTTTGAAATAACCGTCATTTTGAAATGGATGGGGTTTAAGCCGTTTCGAAACGACAGCTCTTGTTTCGAAACAATGGAACCCGTTGTATCGAAACAAGACTACGTCGTGTGGACATGCCATTTCTTATTTCAAAACAACCTCTGCTGTTTTTAAATAAAAAGCCTGTGTGGACATACCCTAGTGATCAGATAGAATGGGTTGGTAAAGAATTTAAAGGAGGTATTCTTAAAAGGAGTAGAAATACGAGGGGTTTGAGGTTCTGTAATGTTATGTAAGGGAGCCAAACTCTCCCTACTTTATAGCTCCCCTTGACCCCCACTTAAAGGGGTATGTTGAGGTTTTATCAACAGGTTGACTAGGAACCAGGGTT
This sequence comes from Podocnemis expansa, assembly GCA_007922195.1. Lineage (NCBI taxonomy): Eukaryota > Metazoa > Chordata > Testudines > Podocnemididae > Podocnemis > Podocnemis expansa. Next base: position 9,147,954 of record ML682013.1, read on the forward strand.
GGCAAAGGAGAGATGCTGACTGTCAGCCACCTCCCCCCAAGTGTACATAAATGACTATGGAATTGCCTTCACTACACCCTGTTATCTGCTGGGTACTCCCTGCCACTTAGGAATAAATTTGTGATCTGATTAAATAGCAACCAGTGTTTCTTGTTCTCCTGCCAGCATAACTAGACAATGGAACCTTTTGTGACCCATGGCAACTACTGGAAAATAATATTAGGAGATTCCCTAATGTATTTATGCCTGTTTAATTAGTGCACAGCTGATTGCACAGCTGGAAACAAGGAGAGAGCTCAATATGTCAAATGTGATCTTGCTGAACCAGAAACACTTGCTCCATGGATTAATGGTATTACAGTGTTCTCACTTGGGATGCTGTTTCATTGTGTCAATAGTAGTTCTCATCTGACGTTGTGGTGGACATACAGAGAAATCTTATTTTTGTTACAACAGGCTAAAGTTGCTGTGCTATAATTTCCTCATGTCATTCCTATGTGGGAGAAATTAGGGCTATGTGGATGCCTTGTTTGAGAAGAAGAAATCTATCTCTTCATTTCCTGTTTTTCCCCTCCCCGTCAATATTTTGATGTATTTTTTTAAACATCTTTCATTTTGTACAAGATTTGTGTGGGGGAGGTTAATGAAGTACTTCCTGTGTTTCCCCTCCCCCTCAATATTTCAAGACTTCAAAAACACACATGAAGGAAAGGCATCATGCCCTTAATCTTAATTTCATAGTAATGTAATTTTTGGAGATTGGAATTTTTGTGTGTGTGTTTTTAATTTGATCCTAACAATGTAAATTTTGAAAGGAATGACAAAACAGAATTAAGATGTCATCAGATACATGCTTACCTGTATGTAAGTATTAACAGAACTATGAAATTAAAGTATCGTGTACAGACTTCAAAGGATGCCATCATGGTTTAGGCGAGCCTAATGGCTCAGATGGGAGTTTCAATTATTAGTTTCTCTTTTCTGACATCTTCTTCCATGCCACTTGTTTGGTTGGTGGGGACAGAGGAGAGGAGGAGACAGATAGCTGAAGTTTTGCTGACATGCCAGCTACCAGCAGCTATCTTATAAGTCACCAGCTAAAAGTAGAAATTTGTTGAAGAGCTGGTTCATCAGATCGGATCATCCAACACTGAGGTTGAAGACCCAAACTCAGAGTCAGGGAATACTACTGGAGCCCAGGTATGAGCTCAAGTAGTGAAAATGAGGCATGTTAGGAGGACGTTTCAGGTTTTCCCCTAATGTTACTTTAACTGTTTACGAGCCTCACCTCTCCTCACACAGGTGCTCTTCTGACGAACAGGTAGTTGCCCCCCTCTAACAAACCACCATGATTACCAGAGAGCAGCTTTGCTATGGCAAACCTCCTGATGTCAGTTAGCCTGGAGGTGCTACTTCAAGAATCTGAGTTCCATCTCTAGGCTACACCATGTGGATTACCTCTCATCTTCACCTTCGCTGCCCTGTTTTCAACTCCCTGGTGAGCCCCTTGCACTGTGCTGTGCCTCTCCCTATGATCCAGTTTTCTGCTTGTGCCCCCTACCTCCCTCTTGAGCCCTTCATGTACTCCCATATCTCCTGCTCCCTCACAATGCACACTGCCATTTCCTTGGTTCCTCATGGCCATGCTTTCTGGAATCAGAGGGAAAAATCTCTTCCTCCGGTGATTGTAAAATATTTTGCTGGTTGCAGACATTTTAAAAAATTGTTCCCCAGAATAAACTGAATGATCTTCCTTCTGTGTTTCTATTAGTTTGATACTGGCATAAGTGTGTGCCCAAAGGATATCCTCTGATATGTCTGCATCTCCTGTGGTATAGGAATTATGAGTGAGCAAAATAAGTTAGAAGAACTATCAAACTATAGACACCTGATGTTTTTGAAAGGACAGTAATTTCAGAACCTCTTCTCCCCTCTTTCAGATAAAGAAGGCACTCCTTGTTCGTTTTGCTGGACTAGACTAACACAGCTAACCCTTTGGAATTTCCCTTTTTTCAGTATCTCTGTAAATTGGTAGAAGAATTCTGCCTAATCCAATAATTATCCTACTGATTTTCAGCTCAATAAGCCTTTATTTGCAAAACTAAAGATGTGTATTCATGTGAAAAATAGCATGCAGAATGGAACTACACTGGAAGCTTTCTGTGGAGCAGGAACTGCCACAAGGGCTCAGTTCAGATGAAATTATCCATATACCTGTGGAAGATGTAGAAGCCTTGTAAAATCATGTGTTTCATATTTAATGAGACCACTACTCCAGAATGGCTAGACTAAGTTAATCAGGATAACATGTTCATGTCCTGATTAGTACCAGTTATTCTAGGAAGAATCCACCTGCTGTGCTGTTGAATACAGCACCAATAGAAGGGAATGTCCTAATGGAAGGACAGCATAGTATGTGCAATGGAGGGCCAGCTACAATGAAGATAATTATGCTATAGTAAGTATCTCTTTCTAGCTGAGTGCGATGGATCTGTATGACAGAGACCAGTAGAAAGGTGAGGATTGGGAATGTGACCTGAGAGGAAGAAGAAGGAGTGGGGGAGGATGGTACAGGAGAGAGAGCTAGAAAAAACATGTAGTTTCTGGATGGAGGAGGGGGAGAGTCAGTAGTAACTTACTGTTCTCGTGAGTTTTTACATAATATTTTGGTTATATAACTGAACTTCATTTGCAGCAGTAATTGTGAGAGAGGCTTCCTAGCACTTCTCTACCCTACTCAGGTCCTGGTATACATTTATGTCAGAAGAGCTCTTGTTTCATTCTTATCAGGGCCATACTGGGCTGCATCAAAAGAAATATTACCAGCAGATCAAGGGATGTGATCATTCCCCTCTATTCTGCACTGGTGAGGCCACATCTAGAATACTGTGTTCAGTTTTGGGCTCCCCACTACAAAAAGGACAGGGACATGCTAGAGAGAGTTCAGAGGAGGGCAACCAAAATGATTAAAGGGCTAGAGCACAAGCCCTATGAGGAAAGACTGGAAGCATTAGGCTTATTTAGTCTGCAAAAGAGAAGATTGAGGGGGGATTTGATAGCAACCTTCAACTACTTGAAGGGATGCTCTAAGGAAGATGGAGCTCGACTGTTCTCGGTAGTAACGGAGGACAGAACGAGGAGCAATGGTCTCAAGTTGCGGTTAGGGAAGTCTAGGCTGGATATTGGAAAAAACTTTTTTACTAGGAGAGTGGTGAAGCATTGGAATGAGCTGCCGAGGGAGGTGGTGGAGTCTCCATCTTTGGAGGTGTTTAAGGCCCAGCTGGACAAAACCCTGATTGGGATGGTTTAAGTGGAAGTGGTCCTGCCTCTGGCAGGGGGTTGGACTAGATGACCTATGAGGTCCCTTCCAACCCTATGATTCTATGATTCTATGATAAGCTGTTTTAAGAAGGACTATGAAAAATGCACCAGCTACTACTGATGGTGCCAGATGTATTTGAACAACAGATTTAAAAATAAATCAGCCCCAAATATAAACATGGCATATAGGTTAACATTAAAAAATATATATTATCTGCCCTATGAAATTTTGATAGAGGACAGCCAATTCTTTTACACAGATGAAGCTTCAAGCCTGCGATGCATCCTAGGCTATGTCTACACTGGGGAAGGGAAGCTGTCCTCATCTGACTTCGGGGGCCCAATCGAGCTCCAGGGGTCCAATCCAGCTTCAACAGTTGCCAGCAAGCGGCTGGGAGCCAGATTCAGCCCCAGCCCTTGCCACAAGTGGCAAGGGGCTCAAAGCCAGCTCCTGCCACTGCTGGGAGCCCGATATGGCCTTGAGCTGCTTGCCAGAAGCAGCAAGCGGCTTGGGGCCGGATTTGACTTCCAGTCACCTGCAACTTGCGGCAAGCAGCTTGGGGCTGGATCAGGCTCTGAGCTACCTGCCAGCGGTGGCAGGAGCCAGCTCCAAGCCTCTTGCCACTTGCAGAAAGGGGAGGGGCTGGATCCAGCTCCTAACCACTTGTTGGCGACAGTTGGGGCCAGATCGGGCCCCCCGGCGCTGGATTAAGACCCAGGGCAGGACAGGAGGCAGGGCCTGGACCCTGACCCTTCCTAAAATATAAAGTTGACATAACTTTTAAGTGAATTTTCAGGGCAGGTGTTATTAAGACAACTTAAGCAAATGCTGAAGTTGACTCAATAAATTCTAAATGTGGCCACGGAGTTCCTTAGGTCAGCTTAAGCTGATCTAAGGCTCCAGTGTAGACATACTCCTTGATATGTGTTTGCTGCACAGAAATGGAATATTCTCTGATGTCTTACTGTGTCAATGGGATTTGCCAACAGTTGCCACACAGTGGTATCTGAGATTGCCACTGTTTTCCTCTGTAAACAGAATAATATGTATGTAAGTAATGGGTGGGAAAATGTTGACTTTTTAATGGACTCTTCTATACGTTTCCATTTTTCACAGAAATATAGTGATGTATTTACTGTGCGACTCAGTACTTCTCCTTTAATTTGCTGTTCGGTCCAGTTGTAAGTCAAATAAGCTTCTCTGATAAACTTCAAGAAAAGCCATAGTCTCTTAGGGAAAGTTAAACTCGTAAGGTAATGAAAAGGAACATGGCATGCACTAGATACATTCTGATTATTGTGAGTGTGTGCAGAATGCCTCAAGGTTTGCTGGCAGAAGGAAGCAGCTCTGGATCGTCACTGTGCTCTTCCCAGTGTTAGCTCTGATACAGCAGATGGTGCATAAAGCTTTGAAGTTGGGACTCTGATCTACTTCCTTCTGGATGTCTGGTACCACTCATGACACTAATACTCCTTCTTTGTGCAAAGAAATACAGGGCATGGGATTCTGGCTTTCTTTTTTGCAGAAATATAATGAGCAACAAATTTATAATGAAACCGTACGCTGAAGGCAACTGTCACCAGACAAATTACACTAATCTCTGTGGGCTTAGAACTATAATCACTGCCCAGCACCTCCTAACAAAGGCTTCTGCCACATGAGCTGTGGCACCTGGGCCCCTTATCTTCTCTGTGAGCTAGTCACTTGGCAGCAGTATCATTTTGCAACACACACAACCAGTCCAGTAGACACCCCTGCACCTTCCCAGTCCTCCTCTAATTCTGTTTGGTGCATTCATATAAGAATTTGTTCTGTGATAAGGGAAAATCTTTTCACAGTCTTCAGCTTAAAATCAATAAATCTTCAGTGGTATTGTGAATGATCTTTGCTTGACGATGCGGGTTTTAATAAATGTAGGACAATAATTGTTTGCTATTTTAGAAAGCATATTGTTCATTGTTTGAAAATGATTTTCTGTATGGAGATTTCATAGATAATAGTTGTATTTGTTCCTGAACGTTACATAACTATATATCGTGCATACTCCTCTTTTGTCTGCCAGCTTAACATTCTCAAATTAGCCTCCCTTAGTTCTATTTAATTGCTGATAATTCTTTGACATTTCTATCCCTTAACCAAGTATTAAATGTTTTAACAGCTCTTCTTCTTATTCTGAGTTGATTTCATTTAAACCTCGTATTTCATCTGTCTTGTTGAAATGCATATCACTGACAAACAGTTCCTTTATAAATGTGAAAGATACTGGCTTCTCTTTTGGGATTTCTAAGTACTAAAAATTCAAACACAATCTTATCCTTTGCTACTTCCCCAATTACATTTTAATTCCTGTACATTAGACATTTTCTTTGTTGTTTTTAACTGTTAATTTAATCAAGAATCTATACAAAAATCTTTGGCACTTAGAATTGATTATATTAATTATTATGACTGTCACAGTCTTCCAATGACTGTCAGTCTATATACTGCCACAGTTTTCTAACATGGCTTTATTCTAACTCATATTTTAAGCTATAATATAGTTTCAGATTTTTTTTCTATAAACCAGTCTATTATCTATATTTTAAATGAATTGAAAGGCCTCATTCCAGCAAGATGATCTATGCAGAAGACTTCAGTAGGTCCTCATCTTCACTGAGACGTCCACGGGGAAAAAAGGCTCCACCTGTGTGGATCAGGTTCCACTATTGGGTTTTCAGTGGTGAGACTTTTCTGCTTTAACACTTATTTTAAGAACGTACCTATGGCTTGCTATGTTATCATGAGAATGGCAAGATATTGAAATTTGATGAAATATGCGAGGGACTGTGCTGAATCTGCTACAGAAAATTTGTAAATGACTGTAAGTGATGCTGACTCAGTGCATCAAAACAGCAATTTTTTTAAAGTATTGACACTACATCTGTGAAGCAGTTCATTCAGTAAACATTCCTGTAAGAGAAATCCCAGTGCTGTTGATACAAATTAGCAGGTTTCCTCTTTAAAAAAAGCCAATTATGTTTCTAAAAGGCTGACCACTGCACTAATTTTAGTGTCCTTTACTGGTGAGTCAATGACTGTCTTTCAGTTAGCCACTGTCCCAGTATCTGTTTTTCTAGCTCTTCTGCTTTACACAGACAAATTCATTTTCATTAAGAACTTTTTAATTCCTTTTAGATTCAGCAATAATGCAGAATGTGGTATAGAATATATTGTCTTACATTATTTTCAGCAAGCTATATCTTGCTTGTGGATCTGCAATACTTTACACCTTCATTAATTTTATGTTACCTGTCTTAAGAAATCCCTTGTAACACAGTTGCTTACCATAAAAAATCCTTTGTGCCAAAAGGATTACAAAATATCATACACATTACCTGCCTTTTGTCGCCCAACTCTCTCGCGCGTCATTTTTGTTTCTTTGTTTGTTTTTGATTTTTTGAATAACAGTGTTGGCTGGTTTAAACTGACCTCAGTTTTGAAGAGTTCACATATGATTGGGGTCTCAAGGTCATTATTTTAATAATGTTTAGCTAATATGGTAGTTTACCACAAAGAATCATTTACTTTAATACTGTTGGCAGTTAATCGGGAGGATGGAGTTTTTCAGCACTAGTTTATAATTTTATAATAGTATAAGAACATATGACTTCAGATAATAAAAGGTTATTGTTCCCTTTATTTTATGCTGATAAGCATTGCCTTCAACTAGATGGTATCAGAACTACCTTGTTATGTGTCCTATTAAGAAAGATTCTCCTTTTGTTCAGACAGAGGGGAGATTTTAGAGCAGGATTTGAGTCCCACTGTGCCTGTTGAGCTTTGAGGGAGTTTGTATGAAGCATAGTAACAGCTCTGAGCATATTAGGAAGCCACAGAGATTCTTACAATATATGTATTATCATTCATGGAAACTCCTTTTAAAAGGATGCTAAAAAAAGTGATAAATGCATACCTAATAAAGACTATGTTTTTCATGTAATTTACTCAGAAAATTGGTTCAGATATGCAATCCATATGCTTATCTTTCTTTAGGACTATATCAAGGGACTCAACCACAGCCCTACAGAAGAGATGGTGCCTGATTGCACCCCCACAGGAGTGCCGGGAAGCACAAGGCTGCATTGAAAGGAATAAACAAGGAGTCCTGTGGCACTTAAAGACTAACAAATTCATTTATTGCATGAGCTTTTGTGAGGGAAAAATCCCACTTTGTCAGTTGCTTAGAAGAACAACAAAGTGGTATTTTCTCCTACAAAAGCTGAACTAGACTAACAAAGCTACCCCTTTTGAAAGGAAAGTAAACTGGTGCACATTTTTAAGATCTCAGCATAGTCACTCTAGGTATGTCCACACATAGGCTTTAAATTGAAATAACACTGGTTATCTTGATTTAAAAAAGCTTTGGTCCATACAACATTTTCTTGTTTTGAAATGATGAGCTCCATTTCGAAACAAGGAAGGTTAGATCTATTCAATAAAACCTCATTTAAAATTGAAGCAGCATTTAGATTGCAACTGTCATATCAAAATAACACAGTGTGGATGTGTTATTTTGATTTAATGCCTGTTTTGACTTGACACTTTTTCCCTTCTCCTTCCAAGGGTGCCTTTCTCTATTCATATTTTGGGTGGGGGCATGGCCCTTCTAGGGGGCCATCTTGCCACGCCTCCCATGGTGCCCCCTCCTAAATTGAACTAGCAAGTCCTGTCCCTGGACATGCTAGTTTGATTTGACTTTTAGTGTGGACCTGTTAAATTCATTTAGATTAAATCTATCTAAGGATTTTTATAATGATTTTATTAAATTGATTTAAGTTAAATCAATTTAACTGCCTGTGTGTGGACATAGCCTCTCTCTCTCTCTTGACTGATGTATAGTGGGAGATAGGGTGGAGCTAAATCTCCACATACTTTGCATGTGGGTTTTTAAAATGGTCTGGAGACCTTATGAATAATTATTTCAGTACTTTCTGATTTCAAACAGGCTAGAAATGTGTCAAAAACAAACCTTCTTGAAATATTTTGGCACTTTGTTATCGGAAAGTGAGTAAGAAATGTCCACAAGGAACTTAAATGTATTTGAACTTTAGAAAAAGTTTTGTTTGAGAGACAGGTGGCCTTTCAGGTAAGCTCTAAAATTTATCCTACCAGTTCTCATACTCCTAGGATTCTACCATATAACTTCCATTACGAAGTGCACAGCGTAGTTAAGGTAATGGCATCATACCTAAGTACTGATCACCCATACATTAAAATAATAAATTGCAGTGAATAAAACATTGGAAGTCTCCACTTACTTTTAAAATACAGTGTAAATGACTGCTGATAAATAATCACAAAATGATTCTGAAATTACTGAAATTGTAACAATATTTTTTTGTAGTTTGAACAGAATATCTAGAAATTTTTGGTGTGTTTTGCCATATTGCAAAATTTTCACAAAAGCAGCACAAGGCACATTACACTGCTATATCCATCAAAAGGCAGCTCTTGGATATGGATCTCTAGCCTACGGGCAGGCAAACTTTTTGCCCTGAGGGCCACATTTGTGGTATGGCAGGCCAAATATGGTGGGATAGGTGTAGGGGAAGTGTGGGGCTGAGAGGAGCAGCCATTGTGCTTTGCCAGGGTGCCACTGGGCAAAGGTTGGGGGGTGGCTGGGTGGGAAACATCCACTGCTCTCTAGCTATGGTGTCACTCCTGAGCTTACATGGTGAAAGAGGAGCAGTAGCCGTGCTCTGGCCAAAGGCCATTATGGCTGTTGGTCCCATGTGATGGGCGAAAGGGAAAGGCAAGGAGGGGGAGCTGTTGCCACTTTCCATCCCAGGACGGTGCCACTGGGCCTATGTGGTGGGAGAGGGATGGGGGAAGAGGTTGCGCCAGAAGGGGAAAAAGGGCCATATTCTAGCTAAGCCCAAATGGAGGGCCTCATGAAAGGCTTCTGTGGGCCACAGCTGGCCCGCAGGCCATAGTTTGCCCACCTCTGCTGTAACTGCTGATGAAGATATTCTAGCTAAGACATGATTTGATACAGGACCTCAGAGTCTTTTAACATCTATACCATAACAAGAACCTGGCCACCTCCCTAAATGTTGAATCCCATCTTTCTTTCTTTCCCCAACACTTAGTCTGTTCTCTCATTTGGAATTTGCCACAAATTCAGTGTACCTCTCTTGACCATAGTAATTGCAGAGAAACTTTGGGTTTAATTCATCACTGAGTTACATCAGTTCTTTGCTACATTTCACTCTATTGACTTAATTGAGGTTCTTTAACCCAGTGGTTTTCAAAGTTTTTTCTCAGGACCCAGGTGAAAAAAATCCTTTATGCCCATGATGCAACAATTACATCTTTGAACAAGTCATTCCAGTATTTTGGCAGCAGCAGCAGGGAGTCCCATGGCCCAGTACCTGAGGGTCTGCGACCTAGTACTGAGTTGTGACCCTTGGTTTGAAACCCACTGCAATGGTCCCAAAGGGATTGCTCACCAATGGAGATCAGTGAGAGTCCAACAAAAACCTTTGGTGCACTTAGCATGCCACAAAATGAGGCTATGACAGCTTTATTTGAGAACTATCCTTTGGCTGGGGAATTCTGAGCTGACCAGATATAGCCTGACTCTGGCCTGCACTGCTGTTACACTGTACAGAGTGCAGAGGTATGACCCCATTGAACTCAGTGAGAATTTTGTCATTGACTTCAGCAGGGCTATTATTTCACCCTTGCTTCCTACAGTGGACATCAAATGTCACCCAATGAAGATGACATTTAAATGAACATTTATCTTTATAATTTGGTTTGATTTTAGTTTTAGATAGCTTATGTAACACTGTTCATATTGTGATGTAAGAAATAACATTGCACAGCAGCCTTTTCTTTACGAGTTTTCTTAGGTTTGTTACACTGCTGACATTTCATGAAAACTTGCTTAATGTGATCATATCATATTTGTCCTATTTTTTCCAGATCTTTTTAAAGAGAGAAAGAAATTAACATAGAATGATGTTGCAGGAACCTTATTTAAATTGTTCCCCTTTTTTTGTAGGAAGCGCTGGAACACCTGTTGTTTTCAATGAAAATGGAGATGCACCTGGACGCTATGATATTTTTCAGTATCAAATGACCAACAAAAGTGCAGAATACAAAATAATTGGTCACTGGACTAATCAACTTCATCTAAATGTAAGTAACTAGTTGATTACACAGTTGTCATTAATGAGTTAGGGCATTTAAGCTTTTATTTTTAAAATATATATTATTTTTGATAATTGGTAGCAGAAAAAAACCCCCCAACACAATTCCCCCTCTCCAAGAGAGCTTAAAAAAACCAAACCCTATAGCACAGATTCCCCCTCATGTTTTTCTGTTCCTTGAATTGTTTTTGAATTTCTTCTTTGTAGTCAGGGAGGGATAATAAAAGTTTCTTTTTAATAAGCAGGCTTTTCAAAATGATTGGATATGTAGAGCCCTGCACAGATATGAATACGTGGATCCGTATCCGACCTGCATCCACAAGAAATGACCCATGGATATCCATGTTGTATCTGTGGATGCGGATATAATGCAGCTATTCGTGAATATCCGCATATTTGCAGGGCTCTGGCTCTATGCAGATAAAAATATGTAGATCCATATCCGATCTGCATCCACAAGAAATGGTCCTCAGACATCCATGTTGTATCTGTGGATGCGGATATAATATTGGATATCTTTGGATATCCATGGATTTGCAAGGCTCTATAAATACGGACCACGCATGCCCTCAAGATATGATGCAAGTAGGTGCAACTTTCTTGAGGTCAAAGAGCAGATTTGTCTAACAACCACTTCTGAGCTCAGATCACCCCCATGAAAGTGAAACACAGAGCTATAGTCCTGCCAGATTGATAAAATGTTAATTTCTGTACATGAAAGAGGGAGAAGCTGGAATGCGTTTAAGCTGTCAATGTGGATTAACTTTGACAACAACAATAAAGATAATTTAATTGCTGCTTTAATACCTCTGCAATTCTCCCTTAACAATAAATAACCCAGACTCATCCATTAAGGTGCCATAAAATGAAAATATACTCACCTACTGTAGTAGTAGTTGTATATAATGTTAATTTCATCAGTGGGAACATTTCATGTCAAAACCTAAAAGCAAGTGATTTTACCAGATGCTGTGTTCTAGTGTGAATCCAAACTACTGTCCAAACTTCAGAAAACCTGACCTGGCTAGTGACCCTCTTACCCCTTTACAGAACACTGTTCTCATAATTTCCATTCTCCCAAGAGATACAAAATACCTCCATGTCCTTCATTCACCTTGTTTTATCCAGGCCTTCCCATATGCTTTCCTATCTGGTGGTGTCTGTTGGTGAACAAAGGACTAACAGTCTTTCCCCTGATCCAGTACATTTTCAGGAAACAGGTGACTAGACGGCCTGCTTGTCTTTAAAACATCTTTGGGTTGGAATCTAAACCATAAGATTGTGACGAATTGGCAGTCAATCCTGCCTCTTCATTCACCACCTGCAGTTAAACCTAGAATTACTCCTCAGACTGGATCTAAAGAGGTAGCCATGTTAGTCTAGTTCAGCAAAACAAACAAGGAGTCTGGTGGCACTTTTAAAGACGAATAAGTTTATTTATCCCATGAGCTTTCATAGGATAAAATGCCACTTTGTCTGATGCTTGAATCTTCAACAGTCTGACTAAGTGGGATTTTCTCCCATGAAAGCTCATGGGATAAATAAATTTGTTAGTCTTTAAAAGTGCCACTGGACTCAGTGGCAGATTAGGGGTCTCTGGGACCTAACCTAGCTGATTGGCCTCTCCCACCCCCCCAGGGCAGCAGGGCTGACCAACACAGAGTTCACTGGCCAGCCCCCAGGCATGAGGCAGGACTTTCAATACGACTGCAGAGCCTGGCCTCTGGCCCTAGGCAGCTCCGATTTCCCCCAGCACTGCACAGTGAAGAGTTCCCCACATTGTGTGGGCCCCTGGGTGTGGGCCCCTGGGTATGAGCCCCCTAGGCCGATGCATTAATCCACCCATGACCAGACTTCTTATTTGTTTTCCTTAGTCTTGGGTATATTTGCATCCAAAAACACCATACCAAATGGGGGCAGCTGTGCACACCACAAATACATAGATTGTCAGAACCTAAAGAACAAGAATCTGCTGGCCAGGAAACACCAGCTGTCCCTCAGAAAATAGAATCAGGTCTGAGGTGCAGAGATTTATGATCATAGGAGAAGGGTATTAAAATTCACTAATTTTAATGTAAACTGAGCAAAATTTACAGTATTTGCTGAGTTTGGTTTGGATTTTTGGATTTTCTGGAAATCTGAAACACCAAATGAAGTTCAGGGAATGTGAAACTTGACTGCATCCACCCATTGGTGTTTCCTGACATCATGCAAACCTCAAAAAGCCAGTTTCACCCAGCTTTGGTTTTCAGTTTAACAGGCACATAATAAACAATACCAAAAATAAAGCTATAAGTATTTACAAATGATTGTTCCTTTGAGACTACTTTGCAGTAATTATCTGAGTGCTAGCAACAAGGATGCATATAATAGCTTCCCATTTTCAGCCATTACTCTGATAAATCACCTTATCCTATCTATCATTTAGTTTCTGTTGCTGTTTGGCAAGATGCCATCTGTTTATTTTTGGGGCCAAAATGGACGCCTACAAATATGCAGCCTTTGATAACTGGTTATTTGCCTGTGTTAGCTCCGTCTAATTGTCTTGTATGAAAAGGGAAGTGCCTCTTGGCATCAGTCTGGTGAGTAGAGTAAAATAGGAGAGGTAAAAGAGAAGTGCTAACCTGGACACAAGAGAGCAAGAACTTGCATCTGAACTTTTGTTCATAATTATTTGGGCTAGATTCCTGAAACAGCACAGTTTTGGTAGGATGCAAAGTAGCTTGTTGGGGGAGAAAAATATTCATACTTTCCATAATTATTTGTGCTTTGTTCAGTTTAACTTTAGTTGTAACTGCATTCATATTTTCTTCCACAAAAGATGACTAAAGCTCTTGTTCAGTCTTCAGATTGTCTGTTCTGTTGTTGCTGATTGTTTGTTCTTTTCTTTACGATGCCTGTATGTCACGTGGCAGTTATGATGGTCTATGAAATATATGGCTAGTCTGACAAATATTGGGGACTACTGAAAGCACTAACAACTGAGTTACACAAACAGACCTGACTCTGCTATAATCTTGTCTCTGGGCCAGGCACTGTTTTTGTGTCATCTATTTGCACAGTGCCTAGTACAATGAGTCCTAATCCCTTTTGGGATCCTTAGCTGCTCTCACAATAGAAATTAATTAACAATGATGATGATAGGTTTTGTTCAGGTTCAGTGTATGTGTGGGAGTTACTTTATCCACCTAATTGCCTATTGTAACAATCTAATATAGTTCTTTCACTAGATAACCATTGTAAGGCACAAAATAACCTTTATCGGTAATTGCCAACACTTCAATCATCACACTGCAAATCATGTTATGGTCTTTGATCTCCAGTAGAATTTCTATTGATGGCCATGGATACATCAAATATAGATCAGGCAATAAAAGAGAACAAACCCATTTTTTATGTTACTGATCTACAAAGGACAAGCCTTTTTATTTCAATATCTTTCCCAACCTCAGGAGTGGATATCTTTCTTTTAATGAAGAAACAGCACATACCGAGATGTTAAATAAGTGTTATTGTTAATGACTATTAACCAAACATCTACAGTGCCTAACTTTTTTTCATCACACAGTTTCCAAGTGCTTTACAGAGGAGATGGGCATCCTCATCCCCATTTTACAGAGGGAACACTGCCTAAAGGAATCCAAGCCAGAATTTAGAATTCAGGTCCCTGCTATACCACTATAAGGCTTGATCCACTATGCTAAGCTTCTTTTCATACAGGTTTTTTTTTCTTCCAGCTTCTGAAGATATTTTTCAGGTCAAACTGCTTTGTAAGCTAATACACTTTCCTCATGAATCAAATTTTTTAAGTAAGTGCCATACTTCAGTAAACTATATATTTTTGACAGGATAGTGAAACTTCATAAACGTATTGTGTGTACTGTAAGAGCTGTGCCTGTGAACAATCAATTGCTAATATTACATTTAGTTAAGGATAGTTCACTTCTCTGTTATGAGCTGTTGAACCAGAAATTCTTTCAGTATGGCCCAGGATATTTCCTTTATCAGATTTTGACTGTTAGCCCTCTCTGTTACAGTGGCTACAGCTCTTCAGGCAATCCTCTGGTCTGGTTCTGACTCTAAACTGGATCCTCAGGATTTGTGTGCTGGGGATTTTAATTCTTTAGAAGTTTTCACTGACTCCTCAGGGGTTTTGTGGTCAACTTGCGCTTCTCTTGGTGTGATACTAGTTTTCCTTTGGGCAGAAAATACTAACACTAGTTAGATGAAGACTTTGTGTCTGAATCCCTATAGGTCTGTCTGCCAGCATACTTGGCTGGCTTCAGAGTTCCTTCTATCTCTGATATGGGTTCTTCCTTTAATCCTTAGTAATGTTAGTGCTTTCCTTCAGGCAGACTGACCTTTCAGATTCCCTCTGCAGCAGCTATAGCTTCCTGAATCAGGGTTTCTGATTACTGTTCAACACTAAACCAACAAGAATGAACACTTTAACTTGACAATGCTAATATGGATGCAAAGCAGCTGGCCAACACTATAGAGGTCAAAATATAAAAACACCACTAGCTCCTAAATAGAAACTTTGGAAGAACAGAGCTTTGTTTGGCTTTGAGATGTCAGACACTTGACCTTTTATCAGACAGATCTGAATGCAGATGTTTAAAGTTGTCAAATGAAAATCAGAAACCGAAAGGCCCTAATTCTCATTTCCCAGTAAGGCCACATTTTACCAGTCTCTCAGTTTACATTTATGTCCACTTTAAAAATCCTTTACACTCTGAGACTGGTGGAACCTTATTGTAAATAGGCACCTTATTGTAAATAATAATCTGGCCCAAAGTGTTTGATTATGATGAACAAATACAGGGATAATGGAAGACATGACCCTTGAGAGTAGGTTACCTGGCTACTTTTCATTTCCATTTTTTTATTACTAGTAGTGGGCAGGGTATGTCAGAGGAAACACTTAACGACATGGTATTTGCCTCAGAAAGGTGCTGATAACAAATAAGAAACACATAAAGAACAGGTGTTTTCATTTCCACCAAAAATCATGTTTTATTAATTTAACCTGAGTACTTTGCATACCAGGCCATAAGCAGTACTCCTCAATGAATGCGTGGGCTTAGCAGATTTGAGCCCTCAGCTATGCAGTCTCCACAGGACGAAAGCTATTAAAATTGGCAACTCTACTTCTTTTTATGATTAATAATGAATTCCCTTTTAGAAATTGGGTCACTTAGGAGCATGTGTTGTAACATGTAGTGTGCTAGCTCGAAAAGATTACTATCATCTCTTAACTGCAGTAACTAGTGAAAGTCTTGACCTGGGAAATTCAGATCCACATTTGAACTTCTCCCAAGTTGACAATATTGAGCTCTGGTTTGATCCAGAATTTAGAACAGCTAAAATCTGGGGCTTGGTTCAGGCTATGAGAAGCTGAAGGAAAGTTACACTGGATTTATCACAGTCGTCAAGATGCAAGACAAGCCATCTAAACACACAAGTGCTTTACAGTGAAAGCACAGGGAGATTTGACTCACTCTACTTAATGTTAGATTTCTTTCCTATACATAAATTGGGGAAGGAAATAAAAGGATCACAGAATTACAGGGTAGTTTTAACAGTAAGAAGTAGCCTGATCACTTAGATTAACAGAGAACGGTTACAAAAATGCATGTGACTTATTTTTGCTTCTTATTCTGTGGCAGCATCTTCATTTGAAGTTATTTGCTTTTTAATTGAGAAAGTATTAAATAAGACCTTTGTGGCTATAGAGAACTAGCAGAGACTGTCATAATAATACAAAGACCATGTTGATCTTAAGTCCAAGCTTTGGTGAAATGGTGAAGGGTGGAAGTCTGAAATAGTAGACACAATTTATATTCTGACAGTGTTAGAGGGGAAGATGTACAGTGTGCACTCTCTGTCCAGAGGCTAGAGGCTTCACAAATTAACCCTGTAGGAGAGGATCAGAACTGAGAATCCCTCCATTTTTACATGAGTCAGAAAGTAAAACTATACTGTTTCCCTATGGTTAACAGCAGAAAGGCAAATGTAATAAGAACCTCATTATGTTTATCTATCTATATTATATTAAACAAGGTGTGAGGCATGCCCTATGCCATTAAATTTCATTAAAGGACCCAGGAATCCATTTTCCTCTGATGGCTGATGATAGTTTGATTTTATAGAAAAATTACTGAATTCAAATACAGGAAAATAAAGAACCCAAATCTCTCAGTAGGAGTAACTAATGGGAGGGGCAGAGGAGGTGGGGGAAGGTGGACCACGCTAATATATTTTTACCATATTGTGAACGGGTTGATTGATGGGTGTACTTTTTCATGCAAATAATCTCATAGCAGCATAGTTCGGTACAGATGGAAGTATTGCTTTCCAACAAGGCAAGCAATCATGACACCAATCACATTTTCTTAAGAATAACACTGAATGGATGGTCAAAAGTGGATTTTCCCAACTATTCCTGAAAAAGCTTCTATTGACTTTCTCTGTAGTACATGAAGGCTCAAATCCAGCAGGAAAAGACAACTAGATAATTTAGGAACAAGTTGCTAGGCTGCACTAAAATAGACTAAGGTGTTCAATGGGATTGACAGATGAGTATGATTCCTGTTCTCCTTCACTAATAGACTCTGAATACATCTGGGAGCCTCTTAGCAGGAAGTGCAGATGCCTGACTTAACAGCCCAATCAATAACGGCAGACAATGAATATAGTCTGTGGGCCACTCTGTGAAGTAGGCAGGTTGAGCCAAAAAGAGGTTATTAAAAAAACAAAAAAAACCCAGAACTTCTATGAGCCCGAAATTAGGAATAAGGGGATAAGTGGAACATTTGCAGCCTTGGAAGATTTTTGATGTGCAATATTCTTAAGCATTTTACTTTGAAGAAGTAAAGCAAACTGAATAAAGATGTAGAAAAGGGATAGGTTGGTTTGGAGAAGTACAAACAGTAGATTAGGAAGCATGCACTACATTATTGGGCACCTACACAGACCTTTGATTCAGGGTGTAATGAGTATAGAAGAATATAGAAAGGACACAATGTCTTCTCCTTTAAAGCTTACTATGCAGCAGAACTAATAGTTGCTCTTTTCCCAATGAAACAGAAGTTGGGGCTCCCATAAAATACTATGTACAGGTAAAACAAGGAAAGATGCAGAGAAAATGTCCTGAACTTGGATAACCCTTTGCTCAAGCGCTAAGACAAATAGGAATTTTTTGCACCTTGTCAGGGTCAGTGAAAATCAGGTTTCTCAAATGAAGCATTGGATTGTTTACACAGTGCAACACTGGGAAGTGTGATGAAAAACTTGACTATGAATTTGTCACAAGCCTCTTGCTTTGGCAGTAAGTATTTTATCATTTTTGTGATCCTTACATACACAAACTATTAGGCTTTGAATGAGCTACATTTTAAATAGCCAGAGCATGAGGGATTCCACAGTGTTTACATATACATTTGATGATTTCAAGAAATATAAGGTGCCATTATGATATGTGATAAAGTAAATCATTCTGTTCAGTTTTAAGGTAGCTACATCCTCCTTTCCACTCAAGGCCACTGTACAATGATAGAACAACTAAGAGCCATCAGATGGCAGATATGCTGCTCTGTGGAATTTGTCAGCGTTATTACATTTGACACACAGAAACATCTATTCAGGTATAACAAGTAGTTCAGTGAATGTGTTGCAAACACTATGTATGAAGTAAATTATTTTTTGGTGAAGCAAAATAGGCTAAGGCCACCAGAATAGCTTGGCTGCTTTTGCTACTGAAAATTTATCTGTACTTTCATTTTGGAAGTATAATGTTAACAGTCAAAGTAGCTGTTTAATTGTTTACCTTAATTGTTGTACATTTGCTTTAAATAACTGAGCTCTACTACTAAATTAAAAAACATTGAATTAAAGAAAACATTCTGCAATGGGATTTTCAGGAGATATAATGTTGTAAAAGAGAATCACCATAACTTGGCAACTCATTGACTAATTCTTTTTTATTTATTTATTTATTTTCTGTTTATTGTGCTTTCTCTCCTGGCTTTTTATTTCCCTCTCAATCATATTAGCCAATTTATAGCACAACGTACTCAGCACAAACTTTATCAACTTATATGCAAAGGAATCCCTTTGTGTATATCCAGAAAAATGCCCAAAACTGGGAAAAATAAAGCCATTAATTAATAGTTCATAAACCTAGGTAGTTTAGAGTAGGAAGCAAAGAGATAAAACCAAATCTCACTGAAATCTTAACAGAATTTAGGAAAGCAGAATGTATTCTTATGTCACTAGAGCAGAGGAGAACAGGGGTGATATAGAACTTTGAGGTAATTTGGGATGCAGTTGCAACTGTATGTGGATGACATTTCATTCTGCCGTGCTGCAGTCAAATCAGAAAAATCTATATTAGATCTGGTCCAAACAGATGAAGAGGATCTGACTGCATGAGTACGCATTAAAATAAATTGCGTAGAAGGGATCATGACTTGGTCACATTTATAAAGCGCAAATAAAATAAAGCCCAGAACAGTATGATACATGTTTGGTGCTTTAATAAGGGCAGTTTCAGGCAGCTGAAGACAGTTATGAATCAACTTAAGAATAAGGAAGAATTTATGCAGAAAGATGTGAATGATAGTTGGAAATCACTTATGAACATCTTACTACATTCCCAAAGAGTCACAAAGAAGAATCACTGTTGGTGGAAAGAGTGGAGATCTCACTGAGGAGGAGATGAAGGCAGCTGGTAAAAAGAATAAAATTCATAGGGTAAAACAAACAAAAGAAAGGGGAAGTTGTCAATCATGAATATAAATCAGAAGTTAGGAGTTGTAGATAATTAATAAAAAAAACAAAGGACATGAGGAATAATGTATGGCCAGAAGAGCTTAAGGACAGTAAGAAGGAGGCTGTTTAAATACATTAGGAAGAAAAAGAATTCTGATAACGGGTATCCATACATTACTAGATGGCAGTGGTATTGTTAATTCAAAAAAGGCAGATGTTCTGAATAAATATTTCTATTCTGTATTTGGAGAAGAAACATATAGTTTCATCATATGGTAATAATATACTTTCCATTCCAGTAGTATTTCTAGAGAAGGTTAAACAAATTACTAAAGTTAGAAATTTTTAAATCATCAGATCCAGCTAACTTGCACCCAAGAATTTTGAAAGGTCTGGCTGAAGAGCTCACTGGACTATTAATATTGATTTTGAAAAAGTCTTTGAGATCTAGGGACGTTCCAGAAGATTGGAAACAAGCAATTGTTTTTTCAAATTTTTAAGAAGGATAAATGGAATGACCAGACCTCTCAGCCTGACATCAATTCTGAGCAAGATTATAAAGCAGCTAATACAGCACTTTTTTAAAATAAGGAACTAAAGAAGGATAATGGATTTATGGAAAATAGATTCTGTCAAATGAAACTAGTATCTCTTTTTATGAGATTACAAATTTAGCTGATAAAGGTATTAATGTTGTCCCAGTTGTCCTAATAAATTTAGGCTTTTTTAAAGCAATTGACTTGGTACCATACACTATTTTGATTAAAAAATAGAACAATGTAAAATGAACATGGCACACATTAAATGGATTAAACATTGGATAACTGATGTATCTCCAAATGTAATTATATTTGAGGAATCATCATCAATCCCACAGGGACTAGTTCTTGACCCAACATTATTTAACATTTTTTTAACAAGGACTTGGAAGGAAACATAAAATCTGATAAAATTTGCAGATGACCCAAAAACTTGGGAATGATAAATAATGAAGAGGGTGCATTACTGATTCAAAGCAATCTAGATTGCGTGTAAACTGGGTGCTTCCAACCATGCATTTTAATACATCTAATGCATACATTTTATCATTAAATGTGTATCTCTAAGAACAAAAAATGTAGGTCATACTTATAGGATAGGGACACAATTCTGGGAAGCAGTGACTCTGAAAAGGATTTGAGAGTCCCAGTGGATAATCAGCTGAATGTGAGAGCCCAGTGTGACATTATGACCAAAAAAGCTAATGTGATCCCGAAATGCATAAACGGGGAATTTGAGTAGGAGTGGAGAGGTGTGGTGTTTGTTTTTGGTTTGTTTTTTTTTGCTGTATTTGGCACTGGCATGACAGTTACTTGCCAAGTTCCAAAGGGGCAGCCGTGTTTGTCTAGTGCAACAAAAAAACAAAAAACAAAACAAAACAAAACAAAAAAAAACCCAAGGAGTCCTGTGGCACTTAAAACTAACAGATTTATTTTTCACATGAGCTATCGTGGGAGAAAAATCTCACTTTGTCAGATGCTTTGAAGATGGGAGAACTTACATTTCGATTCTGTAAGTTCCCCCATCTTCAAAGCATCTGGCGAAGTGGGATTTTCTCTCACGAAGGCTCATATGAAAAATAAATCTGTTAGTCTTTAAGTGTCACAGGACTCTTCTTTTTTTTTTGCATGACAGCTACTGCAATGCTATGTGCAATACCCGTGCCCACAATTTAAGAAGGATTTTGATAAACTGTAAATGGTTCAGAGACAAGCCATAAGAATAACTAATGGATTAGAAAACATGCTGTATAGTGATAAACTAAAAGAGTCCAATCTGTTCTGATTAACAGACAGAAGGTTCGAGAATGACTTGAGTACAACCAATAAATATTTGAGGGCACAAATATTTAATAGTGGTCTCCTCAGTTTAATGGAGAAAGGTGCTACATGATCCAATGGCTAGAAGCCGTAGCTAGACAAATTTAGTCTGGAAATAAGGTATACATTTTTGAATGAGCAAACATGTGAACAATTTACTAAGGTTTGTGGTTGTCCTACACTGACAATTTTTCAATCAAGATTGGATGTTTTTCTAAAAATGATGTTCTAGGAATTTTTTTAGGGAAGTTCTGTGGCCTGTATTAAACAAGAGATCAGATTAGATGATCATAATGATCCTTTCTGGCTAATTCTGCATCCAGTTGAATGCACCTTTACAGCAGGATGCCCCTTGGCCCAGAAAAAGACCCAAAGCTCAGGTGCTGGGATTCAGGCCTCTGTTGGGGCAGACCTGGGGATCTGGTGCCAGGACTCAGGGCTCAAGCCCCGTAAGCCTGGTGCCAGCAACATCCCTCCTTTACAGACTCAGTCAAACTTGCACAATCAATCCTACACTCTCAGAGATGCCACCAACGTTATATCTAGCCCTGAGACTAAGAACTGTAGATTCAACTATAGATGGAACCAACAAGAAAAAAATTAGATAGATCTAAGTCAGGATGGTCAAACTATTTGGCCTGAGGGCTACATCTGCATCTAGGAAGAAGGCAGGAGCCCCTGCACATTGGCCTGGGTGTCACGGGGGGGCAGGGGGGGACATACATAGTGGTGGGGGGGGGAAATGTCTGCTGCATGGGGAACTTCTGGGTCCTGGGGAAGCGGTTGCCGTGCTCTAGCCAGTGCACCATTGCTGAGCCTACATGGTGGGAGAGGGTTGCCACAACTAGGTCCATGCAGTAGAAGAGGGAGACCCATTGTGCTCTGGCCAGAGCAGCAGCAGCCATCACAGAATACAGCAGAAGAAGGGCAGAGGATAGGGGCAGGGCTGGGCAGAGAGAATATTTACTGTGCTCCAGCCTGCCCCAGCTGGGGGGCTGATGAAAAGCTTCTGGCCTGTAGGCCGTAGCTTACCCACATGTGGTTTAAGGAGGACTAGAACTGTAAAACTAGGAATTAAGAATGGTTTCACCACTGTGAGTTGCCCCTCTTGTAATCTGAACTATATGTGCCCTTCTTCCATGTCTAACTTTAACTGCCTCATCCACAAAATATTAGGATGTGCTTACTCTATGGGCTGGCAGGTTCATGCATATTAGTGACATTCATACTTAATAAGGACCATTGGCTCATTCTAACTTCTGTTATTTCTGGCCTAACCAGTTAGTTTAGTGTTCTTTGTGGTGTACCTTTAAGATTATAGAGGTCATGAACTCAAATAGCTCCCTTTATTACTGCATCCTTACTTATCTAGGATGAAGGTTACAAGCATTCATATACTTTTAGCTCATCATCACTTATCTAGCTTAGAAGTCCAAAATGTAGGTACTGAATATATGTATGTTAACTTGGCTTAGCTGATCATACTGGATGCTGCCTGTAGGTATTTTGCATTACAGCCAAAATACTCTTGTACAAATCTATAAAGCTAATAAAGTAAAACAAGCAATGAAAGAAAAGATGCATATGTAAGCAAGCAGGCTAGTCCTATGGGCTACAAATACACCTCTTATATCTGCCCCTTGATACCCCTGTTTCAGACACAGAACTTTTCATGGTAACCCATATCTTTATTGTTACTTCAAGATTGCATTTTGCACCTCCACATGCAAAACTACATGCAGGGCATGCAATTATTTCCCAGACTTGAAACATGTTCAATACATACATGTTGATGCAATTTCCCTTATTTTTAATCTATGATATAGGTACATAGATTTCCCAGTGGAATAAAGCCATCCCTACAGTATTAGGCCCTTCTCATTTACTTTGACCTCCATTCTCTGCTGATCCTTACAGCAGCACTTTTCTTTTGGCCAACGGAGATGCAGCCAGCATCTCTGCTCTTGATATCTTTGATGCTCTATAATCAGGTAGCTGGGGAATCTTGAGGAATAGTGTGATCATTAGAAATCCAGTCTTCCTTCCCTCCTTGAAAATAAATCCTCTGTGCTATGTCTGGTCTCTTGTTTCCCAGCAGTCAGAGCCTGAAAGCTTTTAACTGCAGGCTCTAATGGTATAGCAGAATGTATTACTTTTACTACTGTTTTCTAGCCCAGCTGTGTTGTTTAATTTTTTTTACTGAAACTCAAAATATTTTAAGCTTTGAGCCTTCTCTACCTTTTGTTCATGTTTGTCTTTTATATCTAGCAAACGGATATATTTTCTAGGAAATCTTCTCAACAGTATTTTCTCTATCTTAAATTTGTTTCTCTACTTGTTTTGTTTGCTGGTTCTCTAAGTTCCAGTGTAGTATTCTCATTTTACATATTGACTCTTCATTATACATAGTAACATAAACCTGGAAGTAAGCTCTTCTGCTGCTGCCAGCAATCTCTAAATACAAACAAGTCTGGCAGTTCTGAGCCAGTGTATTCTCACTGATGTTTGAATCCAGTTTGTTACTAGATCTGCAGTCATGTTTAAAAGACTGATTTGATTTTTCTTTTGTTTGTTGAAAACTGACGTATTGGAAGTTAATTACAAGGGGAAGATCTGACTTTTCACTAAAATGAACTGGCATGTTAAAAACAAAATAAATGACTTTTATAATAGTGACAGCTGATAGGCCCTTAAAATAATATCAATATGTAAAGCTCCCAATTTAGCTTTTTAAAATGCTTCAATTTGAAACATATGATATATAAACAGCTCAGTTCCTTCCTTTGTCTCCCCCCCCATGGAAAGAAAAAATGCAAAAAAGAAAGATCATATAGTGACAGGATAGTTCAATCAGTGGTAAAAGCTAAGTATCCATCTGCTGTAGTCTTCTCCTTTAAACACTTGAAAACATTTTTGATTTCTCTGTCTTCTATAGGTTTTCCCCATCACTGAGGTATATGGTGTAGATGTTAGGAACTTTAATTCGCTAACATTTGTGCATAGAAAGTATTGTAGAAATGCAAATAATAATTAACATGACAGGTATCTGAGTTACCCCTGGTCTTAATATAAATTTATCACCAATTTCAATATGAATTTCAAGAAATGACTGCCCAAAGTGTGATTGAAAAGATGATGACATTCTTTTAATTGGTCTCACTGATTTATTTGTGGTAGTTTTTTTCATAAATGGTCCATGGGAAACACTTTATGTATCGAGTTAGTCTCTTAAGAACAATTGAATAGGATATTTCTGTAGCATAAAAAGTAACAGAGGGTAATTTTATTTATTTCTTTTGAAAGTGAAGAGCCTCTCTACAGCTTCACATGTTTTCATAGCAATTAAAATTTACAACTACAAAATATAAATCACACAAAAAAATGCATCCTGGAATGCCATAAAAATCCATAGTAACACTTATTTGAAGCAATACCACTAACCTCCTATCTGACATACAAATAGTCTACATACTGTGCCTTTTCCTCAAAGGCTTAAAGGAAAAAAAAAATTTTGGCACTTACATTGGTGATTTGAAAATCTGGCCTGATACTTCTTACAGATTGCAGCACAATGATTTCTTGGCTCCACTAAGAAAGGGGTTAAAAATTCTAAGTAGCCAATCAGAGCAAGCAGCTGCAGAGTCAATCAGGGCCATGGATTCTTGTGTGAAAGAAGGCTACAGCCAAAGCTCTTGGCAGTTTTCTCCCAATGCTTGGGATGAAGGGATGTGTTCCATGCCTGGTTGTAGGAGTCAGGACCAGGGACAGCTCTGTGTGGCCTGCTGGGACTCTATGGAAGCTAGAGCCTGTAGCCCTGATACAAGGGTGAGGGGCACCTGAGACAGGTGTATATGTGGCCCAGGGGATGGTGAGCAAGATGGTGCTAAGACATGGTGTGTAGGGTCCCTGGGTTGGGGCCCAGAAAATTGGTCAGTCCTGGGTTGCTCCCCAGAGACTAACAATGGAGGGGGGGTACCAGCATAAGATGGCCACAGACACTAAGGATATGTCCACACATAGCTTTTAGTTTGAAATAATGCTGATTATTTCAATCTAAAAGAGTTTAGGTCCACATGACTTTTTCTTGAATCAAAATGATGAGCTCCATCATTTTGATTCAAGGAAATTTAGACTGAATCAATAAAAGCTACTTTTAAATCGAAACCTTGCTTGAATCGAAACAGTTGTTTTGAAATAATGCTGTTCAGATGCATTGTTTGAAAACAACACTGTTTTAAGTCAAACGTTTGACCTTCCTCCTAGGGTGCATGGACCCATGGAAAGAAGATCCCCCCAGCACCCTGGCCAGGGAGGGAGGATGCAGGGAGGGCAGGGGAATGGAGCCCCAGGTGCTCGGCATCCCCTGCCATTTGCTGGGCCATGGGGAAAGGGAGCCCCGGGTCCCGGCAGCTGCTGGGCACATGGGGAAAGGGAGTCTCCTGCACCCAGAATCCCCCACCACTTTCAGGGCGGTAGGGGCAGGGATCCCTCTGTGTCCGCATCCCCCGCTGCTGGCCGGGCGGCAGGGGAATGGAGTCCTGCGTGCCCAGCACTCCCCGCAGCTGCTGGGCACACAGGGAGAAGAGATCCTGGCACGCCCGGCTCCCCGCACTGGCCGGGCTGCTGGGGAAGGCACCCCATACATCCAGCACTCCCACCTCTAACCAGGTGGTGGGGAGAAAAGCACCCCACAGGCAGCTGTAGTGCTCTTGCTGCTGCAGGGGGAAGGGACCCCCAGGCTGGCTAGAGCCGTGGTAGCCACACTGCAGGGAATGCTCCCCTGGCTCCCAGCGGGCTTGCCAGGCTGTGGGAGAGACGGGACTGCCATGTCTGGCTTTTGGAGCACCATACTCCAAAAGCTGTCTCCCCTGCAGCCTGGCGAGCCCACTGGGAGCTGAGGGAGCATTCCCTGCAATGTGGCTATCGCGGCTCTAGCCGACCTGGGGTCCCTTCCCCCCTGCACCAGCAAGAGTGCTACAGCCAACCACAGGGGGCTTTTTTCCCCATCGCCCTGCTAGCTGTGGGAGTGCCAGGCCAGCGGGGTCCCGTCCCCACCACCCAGCTTTCTCCGCAATCTGGCCAGTGTAGGGAAACCCAAGCATGCAGGGGTCCCTTCCCCGCCGCCTGGCTAGCTGCAGGGTAACCAGGCATCAGAGGGCTCTCCCTGCTGCCTGGCTTGCCTGCTGGGAGCTGCGAGTGTGCAGTGCCTTTCCCCACAGCCCAGCTAAGGCTGGGGAAGCCGGGCACAGGGGGATCCCGGCATGTGTGGGGGCCCCTCCCCTGCTCTCTGGCTAGCACTGGGGGAGCAGGACACATGGGATCCCTTCTCCACCTCCTGGTTTGAGGGACCAATGCCAGGTATACGGGGTCCCTTCCCCACTGCCCGGCTAGGGATTGGGGAGCTGGGCTCAGGGTCTCTTTCCCTGCAGCCCAGCTAAGGCTGGAAAAGCCAGCACATGGGGATCCCTCCTCCAGCAGCCTGGCTCTAGCGGGGGAGCAAGGTATGCTTCCCTGCTGCCTGACTAGGACGAGGGTGCCAGGCATGCGGGGTGCCTTCTCCTCCATGCCTGGCTGAGCCAGGGGACAGTCAGGCAGGGGATTGGGTGGCAACATGGCCCTGCCAGGGGGCCATGTTGCCATACCTCCCAGGGTGCCCCTCTCCTAAATCGAACTAGCAAGTCCAGTCCCTGGACATGCTAGTTCAATTTGGTATTTTTTGTGTGGACTTGTTAAATCAATTTAAGTTAAATTGATTTACTGATTCTATAGCCATTCAATTTTAATTGATTTAACTGATTGTGTATGGACATAGCCTAACTGGGCTCCCTGGACTAGATCTTGCTCTGGAAGGGGAAACCTAGCAATGGGGTCAGTTGGCAGGCTGAGGCACTGGACAAAAACAGAGGGACGGAACACAGGTCACCGGATGGGTGTGCACTTGATCTAATCCCAAGAACCATCACCAGGAGGTGCCCATCAGGTGAATCCTCTGCAAGCAAGTATCTATACAGTCTAAAGAAAGGAATGTTTTCCATAAGCAGGGATCTGTCCCAGAAAATGGCCTGTTAGCAGCTCCTACCTTTTAAAAGAAAGAGGGTGTTAGTTCAAGTGCTTCTGCTGCTCATGTGTGTGTTCCCTTATGACATGAGGAGAGGAGCAAGAGTCTCTTATGCAATCAAGTCCCAAGCCATTCAGTTTAAAATAAAGAATTTTAACTTCAGTTAGGAATTAGTAGGCAGTTAGTGCAGATTATGGTGTAGAGATGTGATGCACTACCAGTGTAAGATGTCTACAATGCTTCCCATTTTGTAAGTGTACAGCTACAATGAGTTGCATGGTTTATAATCCACAGGAATTGGTTTTTAGGGTGAAATCCTGCCCCATGGCAGTTACTGGGAAAACGTTATTGACTTAAGGCCAGGATTCCACCATAGGTGTTTAGGGGTGTGAGAGGTTTTTCAATCCACTGACTAACATTAATTCCTCTCTGTTCATTACATTTTTTTCTCCACCCTATTCTCCCTTTTTACTCCAGCTTTCTTCCATGATCAAAATTATTTCTTACTGTGAACATAAGATAAATGGTACTCTAAAAACTATAAAAAGCAAAGAGTCTTGTGGCACTTAAAGACTAACAGATTTATTTACCGCATGAGCTTTCGTAGGAGAAAATCCCACTTCGTCAGATGCTTTGAAAAGGAGGAACTTACAGAATTGGATGAAAATAAATACAGGGGAATGTAAGACATGGGATCAGGTCATACTGTAACAGCAAATCAGAGCATTTGTAAGGATTCAAACTCTAGGAAACAGCACTCGGAGGGAGGCTGAAATCAAATGACCTGTTATAATGTGAAAAGAATCCATAGTGGGATTTTCTCCCATGATAGCTCATGCAATAAATAAATCTGTTAGTCTTTAAGTGCCACAAGATTCCTTGCTTTTTTTGCTTTACTAGACTAACATGGCTGTCCCTTTGGAACTTCTAAAAACTATATTATTAGGGGATACTGAGTGCAAGAGCACTGGAAAGAATAAGAGTCTTTCCAAGGAGAACGGAAGCTAATTTCTTGTGTTTATATTTTGAGAAATTATAGTTCATGTTTTAAGAGTAAAAATTGGTTTAAATCAATGCTTGAATAATAGTTTTCTTTGAATTATGGAAGTTGCATGTCACCAGCAGTGCATTTCCAGTGAGTGCAGGAAACTTTTAGCTCAGAGTGTGGTTCTCTGGACTTGCCATCCTATTCACTACAAACGTGTCCCGAAGTTCCTGAGAAATCTAGCTAATGTACTTCCCTGCTTTTTCTGCAGACTGTTCCTATCAGGTTATACTGGCACTGAGGGGAAAATTACTTTATATCACCAAAACCCAGCTTGAGTACTCAGAAGCAGCACTAAGCAACTGGAAAGAATCTCATAAGTTCTCATGGGGATAAAATACAATACAATAAAAAAACTAATATGTCTCATTCATTTGGGTTCTTTCTTGGTGTCTATCTCTTTGGCTTCTCACCCCTTTCTCTTAATTTTTTCTCTGGTGGCTACTCTCTTCTATTTGCTTATTCTTCTTGGTAATTACTTACCCTTTTTTACTTTCTCAGAAGCTGTTTCAAACTCTTCCCCCCCCCCCCCCGGCAGCTCTTCTTCCTCCTCTCCTTTACTCTCTATGCCATTGCCAGCTGATGCTCATATTTCTTCATTCTTTCTCTCACCACTTTGACCCAGCTATGAATAAGCATTGGGGAAACTGAAATGAGTCCACATCTCTGTTGATCACAAGAGAAAGAGCAGGCAGTGGTTAGGGCACTATCAAAGGATGAACAAGACAAACATCATTGAGCAAGTCACTTAGCCTCTTTGCCTCAACATTTCCTTATTTGTAAAATAGATGTAATAGGATCTTCCTACTGTGTTGCAAGGGTAGATACATATATGATTCTGGTCACCTCATCTGAAAGAAGATATATGTTGGAACTGGAAAATATGCAGAGAGGGTCAACAAAAATGGGTATGGAATAGCTGCAGTACATGAGGGGAATTTTAGAAGACTGTTCTGCTTTCAAGAGAGATGATTATGGAGGGTTATGATAGATGTCTAGCAAATCATAAATGGTATGATGAGCAGAGGCACCCTTAGGCAATTGGGGGCGCCAGGCGAATGCCCATTGTGGGGCCTTCTATAGGCATCCCAGCTTCCTATCACTGATCCCACCTTGCAGCCCCAGTTCCCCCCTCCCCGTGGCACTGAACTCCCTCCACAGTTGCCCCCCTCCGGGCCCCAGCTCCTTCCCCCATGGCCCCAGCTCTCCACCACTGGGCCCGCAACCCCAGGGTCTGCCCCTCATCCTGCTGCCAGTGATGGGGCCCCTTGCTGCTCAGGGCTCTATGCGTGTGCCTGCTTTGCCTATCCCAAAAGCCAATTCTGATGATGAGAGTAAACAAAAAGTGTCATGTACCCTCTTCACATAACACAAGCACTAAGGGGTCACCTGATGAAATTTAGAGGCAGCAGGTTTAAATGAACAAAGGAAGGTACTTCATTCAATGCACAACCAGTAGAACGCACTGCCTATGTTCCCTCTAAGCTGTGCGCGTGTGTGCACACACAGGTTGTGAACCCCGCGCACACACCAAAATAAAGCATGCACAAAAAGAATTCAGCAGTGTAAATATTTTTATGCTACTTTAAGAAAGCTGTTTCAAGTAGCATGTTTCAGCTAAGGTTTTGTAATTTATCATATCATTTCCATCACCATATCAAAATAAAGATAATATATTAATTGCATCCTACACACTTGCTTCATTGGGCTCACAAGTTGGACCACACTCACTGGAGGCCTCACAAATTTGTACACCAGCTCCGAAAATTTGCACAAAAGAAATTTTTTCTGCACACAGCCTACAAAAAATTAGAGGGAACACTGCTCACTGCTCTTGGTTGTTGTGAAAGCAAAAAATATAACTGGGTTCAAAAATGGATTAAAAACACTCATAGTGGGATGTTCCATCAGTGGCTATTAGTCAAGATGTTCAAGGATGCAAGTCCATGCTCTGGGTGTCCCTAAACTTTCAACTGCCGGACGGCAGAAATAGACAATGGGATAGATTATACAATGCAAAATTGCCCTGATCTGTTCCTCTCTTGTGAAACATCAGGCTCCTGGTTACTGTTAGAACACAGGACACTGTCCTGGATGGACCATTGGTCTGATCCAATATATTTGTTCTTTTGAAAAGAAAAGCCTCCCCCTCCCTTCCAATTCCATTCTAATTTCTAAGAAAAAGTTCTCTTTCACAGATTATTTTCAACAAAATGAGTCGCCTTTCACATGCTTTGCTGATTTTTGAGCAAAGGTTTCAAACACAATACAAATACAGTGTCAGGTGAAATGCATTGAGAATATATTCATTGCATACTTGCAATCAGTTATTGTGCTGTGGGAGGAAGGACTACTAAGAATTTCTCACCCACACAAATGTAACTGTAAAATAAACAAGCAGCAACAAAGAAAAAAAATTGGCAGGAGCATTTGGTACTGTAAGGTGAAGCAAAGCATATTATTTTTTCTGACTGATGGATCTATTGCAAAAACTGAGCCACACAAATACACAATAAACTAAAGCTAAAACAACTTCGCCCTTATTTCCTTTGGTAACATGGCATATAGCTGATGAGTGTTTGTATCAAATGAATGCACACAATTATCATTCTAATTCAATACCCTGTCAGCAGCCATGCTACCACTACCTTGTTTATCTATCCCAGCTTTTTTGTGGTAGCATTTGGAGTAATATTCATCACATAAATTCCTGTTTGTTTATAAAAGTATGAAATTGGAATGTTGAAAATAATCACAATTTTTATTTTATAATTTTATGCACAATATTTTTTCATTGTTGGAATGTTTGAGAAACAACTGAAAATCATCTTTGTTCTGACAATGGAGAAATAGTTTTGGAAAAAGACAAGAGAAGATGGTGATCTCCAGAAGCTTTGGGGACTAATGGATTAAATACACGACTGTGAGTCACCTTGTCCTGAATTACTCTGTCACTGCTAGGCTTTAATAAAACTTTGCTCTGATATAGATCTTTACAGATATTTTAAAATCAAGTTGGTAAGTACTGTTAGTGATGTGGACACAGAAACAATAAGACACAGATGCCAGAAGATGGTTAAATGCAGAGGTCACAACTTTATTTA
This sequence comes from Podocnemis expansa, assembly GCA_007922195.1. NCBI lineage: Eukaryota > Metazoa > Chordata > Testudines > Podocnemididae > Podocnemis > Podocnemis expansa. The sequence goes on from ML682013.1 coordinate 9,179,307, forward strand.
AAACTACTGTCTAGCAGCAGTTACCAACTGAAAGTATCCAGCAGAGTTGTTTCAATGCAGATGTCAATGGACACAAATGGCTTTGATGGATTATGAACCTGAGGGTTTGTTTGTAGACTCTGCTCCCTCTCAGACCTCAGGTTTGTGGACTCTGCTCCCTCTCAAACCTCAGGTTTGTAGACCATGTTCCTTCTTAAACCTTAGGTCTTCCCAGTCACCATGACAGGAAGCTAGAGTTCTGACCCTCTTCCCTCCTGCATTTGGATGTGCAAGAAATAAGATAAGGGGAGCCACAAGCTGTGTGACACAAAGCAGCTGAGCATACAATGCTGAGCCCAGGACTTATGTCCAGGCAGCCCACTGCATTGAGTCAGGCTAGAACTGAAACAGGGACACTACAGTGGCTAATACACATAGGCATCAAATTGTAGCAACTCCTTCATGCTTCACCCTCATCACCACCATTAAAGGCAAGTCACTCGTCTATCCTCATTCTCAACACACAATGGAAGCAATGGCAAGCAGGGCAGGCCACAGTGCCTGAACCTGCAGGCACTATGTCACGTCCCTTCTTCAAACCATGCTGTGCAGTATAAAAAGGGCAGAGTGTGATGAGAGAGTAGCTTCCCAGGCAAATGTGGTATGTGGAATATTGCCTCAGCTATTCCCACGTGAGACCTCTCCTCATAGCTCAGCCCCAGAAGGTGCTTCTACAACTCCTGACCCCATCAAAGCCACATTCAGGCCAGTGGGGTAAGAATTTCCATTTAACATATGTGAAAATTGAGGCTCAAAGAGGTTACATTGTTTGTCCAAAGCCATAGAGCTAGTCAGGGTCAAAGAAAGGTCTAGCATCATAGAACCAGGCTTACTGACTCTGGCTATGTCCACACCAAGGAGATTAAATTAATTTAAGGGAAGTTGATATAACAGTCATTAAATCGATTTAAGGTAAATCAAATTAACATGTCCCCACTAGAAACCCAAATCGAACTAGCATGTCCGTGGACAGGACTTTCTAGTTTGATTTAGGAGAGGGACAATATGGGAGGTGTGGCAAAATGGCAGCGTGGCCCCCAAAATGGGCCATGTTGCCACCCAATCTCCTTCCCAGCTCGTCTGGGGAGAGTTGGGTAGCAGGGGAAAAGCATCTCCCACCAGCGCTGGGCTCCATGAGCCCAGCTGGGATGAAGGTGTCCCCCTTGCCTGGCTGCAGCCTTGTAGCTCAGCCAGGCATGGAGGAGAAGGGGCCCTTGCTCCAGGCTCCCAGGTATGCTAGCCAGGAAGTGGGGGAAGGACACCCCTGTGCTCGGCTCTCCACGCACTGGCCAACTGGCAGGGGAAGGGATCCCTGCACACCCAGCTCCCCCAAAGCAAGCTGGGTGCAGGGGAAAGGGACCCGCACACACCCAGCTCCCCGCGCCCTAGATGGCCAGCGGGAAAGGGATTCCTGCACACCTGGCTTATCCTCTGCAAGCTGAGTGGTGGGGAAGGAACCTCTGTGCGCCTGGCTCCCTGCCACCCAGCTAGCATGTGGGGAGTCAGACATGCGGGGATCCCCTCCCCACTGCCTGGCTAGCATGTGGGGAGCCAAGTGCGGGGGCTCCCTTTCCACTATGCCTGGCTTGCACTGGGGGAGCAGGGCGTACGGGGTTCCTTTCCCCACCAGCCAGCCAGCCCATGGGAGCCAGGTGTGGGGTGAATTCCCCCCTTCCCAGCCAGCCTGCACTGAGACCGGCGCTGGGGTTCCTTCCCCTCACCCCCCGCCAGCCAGGAGGAAGCTGGGGGTGCGCCCCTCACCCGCCCATAGTCCCTACCTCCTCCCTGTCCATGGTGCTGGAGGAGGTCTTCCTTCCAGGGTGCCATGCACCCTGGGAGGAAGAAGTTCAAACCAGGTTATATTGATATAACAAGTCCACCAGGGCTGGTGCTAGGTGGTAAGCAGCCCCTGCATTGCAGGGGGGTGCCAGCATTTTAGGGGCACCAAAAGGGGACTGCGCCATGATGCTCCCCTGATGACGTCACTCATCTGCGCCGGCATCGCTCTGCTGCGAGGGGGCGCCACAATCCCCAGCACTGGCTCTGAGGTCCACACTGCATTATATCACTATAACGGTTTCACTTGAACTGTTATAGCAATACAATACTAGGTTTTATTATACCACTTTAACATTCCTTATATCAAAATGAGGGAGCTCCTCGTTTTGATGTAAGGAAACGTCATGTGGACCTCTCATTTTTTTGAATCGAAATAACAAGTGTTATTTTGATTTAAACAGTGTGTGTGGAAATACCCTTTCAGTTCTATGCAAATTCCATTAAAACACATTATTGTCAGTTCATCTTTCTCTATGTTTCTTTCTAAGCAACAGAGATAATTCCTACAGGCCTTTTACTTAGATACAGCAGAGTACGTCTACACTTTGAGCTGGAAGTTTACATTCCTGCTTGAGGAGACATACCCATGCTGGTGTTGCTTGAGCTAGTGTGCTAGAAACAGAAATGCAGCCACAGCGGCACAAGTGGGCAAGCTATGCTGAGTACATGCCCAGACGAAACCACACTGAGAAAGCTAACCCCTCCTGAAGCTTGCACTGCCACGGTGGCACTCTATTTTTGAAATGTTAGCTCAGTCAGATGCTAGTGCCAGTAAGCCCTCTTGAAGTGGAATTCACAGATGCAGCACAAAGTGTAGATTTACCAACAGAGAAGTTCAGCAGTTTGCCTAGGAAGAATTGTGGGCTAGGGGGTTAATAGAAGTTCTAATTTCTCATCTGAGGTCTAGCAGCAACTAAGTATATGGTGACTTAGTTTTTTCATGTCTTTGTTTTTCCATTTTTAAAATTGGGATAATGCCTTTCCTGACAACATCCCAAACTGGTGCTTTAGTGATTTTTTTTTTTTTTTTGGTTCAGCTGTTCAGGGTCTTCATCCAGTCTGCTTGATTTAGGAATGGATTATTTGAAGACTTGCTAGGGCCTAATATGTTTTGCAAGCTTTAGGCAGAAGTCTAAACCTGAGCATCCAGGAAATGACAACCAGTGTTGGATGTGTAGGAAAGCATCAGGCAGTGCATTCAGGGACAGACATTTCACAGAAAACATGGTGAAGTTAGTAATGAGACTGACTTGACACTGCCACTGGCAATCTAGATTCCCGACAGTTTTTATTTCTGACTCTGTTTGCATTCTGATGGATTGGTTGCCCTTGACTTGTTTCCTGTCTACACATCCGTAGTTAAATATTTGCAATTTCAGTCTGGAAGTACACCAGTATGTGTCTTGAGCTATAAAAACTAGCTGACAAGCTAAATCCAATGATTGCCATATTTAGGATCATAATGAATTAAACTCATTTTTGGTGAGCCAGTTCCAGTTTAATTTCTGCGTATAATGGTTCAAATTACTTGGTTGAACAAGCCACTGAGAGAGTATAACTTGTACTTTGGGAGCTATAAATGCATTATAGAATAAAGAAAGGCTAAATATTAGACTAGATTGCACTGTGTCTTGCAGTTGTTTCACTGTTGACCCTTTAGTCAGAAAAGAACTAATCATGAGCTGTGACAGACCTAAGCAAAACTCTTAGAAAAAGCTGCAGGTGACATTTTAATTCAAGGCCATTTTTTATGTCAGGATTAGAGCATGTTTTAAATGCCACATTAACTGATGCCCACAAGTCCTGGTGGGTCTGAAGAACTGAATTGCCTGATGCTAAGTGAAAACCTTAGCCTGTTTATTCAATTAAAGTCATCAGAATATATTATTTATATCACAGAAAGATTACTGATGTAGGACTTCCTCAATCTATAGCTAGTAGTGTTCAGCTCATTAGAGCATAATCCTTAAAGAAACATGTTACTGAATTGTTGAGTAAATATGAAGTTCTGAAACGATGTTTTAAAAAGCTGAAGTACATGGGAATTTCCTTATTATATAGTAGTAAATATTGTGAAACAATGTTATGGACCTTGAAATATTATTTAAGTACAGCCTTATGAACACTTCTTGAAATCATGATTTATTCCTCAGATTCTGTTCTTCCCATGAAAGTCAGTGGGACTGCCCTGGTAATAATTATAGCTGTATCTATCTATAGATCTGTGTCCAGGTTCTCATATGGGCATAGGTTTCTGTAGTATTTGAAGAAGGGCAGAATTTGGTCTGTTGTCATTAATAATGGAAAGTCTGCTTCAAAAATTTCTTCTGAAACCCATTAGCATTATTGGCTGGTCTCCTTTAATTTCTGAGAGGACTGATGATTAAATTAGTTGCAGGATAGTTAAGGGAATGTAGATGGCAGTAATGTGAATATACCTGCTGTATGCTGTACTGTGCCTTGCAGAGATCATGCTTTGTATTAACCCAATGCTCAGTATTATTTTTTAGTTTTGTTACGAGAGGTTAAAGCACAAATTTAATTGTAATATCTGTAAAACTCTTGTTCTATTTATTAAACCCCTTTCAGTTTGTATTTTAACTAGATAGCTGGAATAATGAGGTTTAGGACTGTAAATCTGGATAAATGATAACTTCATCAGGCACAGATCTTCTGCATAGCTTATTTTTATGATGGTTACTCCTGTTTAACTAGCAAGGAAGCCACATTTTCTATATCCTGACAAATCACTTCTAAAATGAACCAATGTTTTAATTTAATTTCATTTAATCTGGTTTGGTTATTATATGGCTAAGCATTAAGAGAGTGGAACATGGTACTCATCATCTTATGCTTTTTTGCTAAAGGAATGTTAGATGCATTTTGGTGACACAAAATCCATCAAGGACTTTGGGCTGAAAATTCAGAGGAGCTGCACAAACAAAATTAATAAGCAAGTTTCAGTTATTACCACTGTTCCCTCTAAGGCATGTGGCAGCGCGGCCGCGCGCTTAAAAAAATCCGGCCGCGCAGGATTTTCCTGCCCCTGCGCATGGGGCAGTTCAGGGAGGCAGCGTGGCCGAGGGGAGACGAGCCGGAGTGCTGTGTCCGGGCACGAGCCTCAGCCCAGCCCCTCGGCCGGAGGAAGGGAGGGTCTGGGGGCTCGGGTCAGCCCCGCCACTCCTCCCTCCCCTCCCCTCCCCCTGAGCCTGTGGAGGCTCCACCTCTTCCAGCTGGGGTCTGGCCGTTCGCGTGGCCAGCCCCAGCCTCCAGCGCGGGCTCCTCCTTGCCAGCCAGCACCGAGGTTTCCTGCCCCCTGCCCGGCTCTTTGGCCAGTGAAGAGGGCTGGGGGGGAGGGGTTGGGTTGGTCAGGCAGCTGGCATGGAAAGCGTGGGGGCAGGGAGGGCGTGTGGGGAGGGGGGAGAAGGGGTCAGGATGGTGGGCTGGGGAGGGCTTGGGGGGGCTGAAAGAGAAGATGGGGAGCTGGGGGGTGGGGTTTAGGAGGGCTGGAATGGGGGCAGGGAGCTTAGGGAGTTGGAATTGGGGCAATTCTTCAGCTTTTTAAACAAGAGGCATGGCAAAGAGTAAGTGCCATTCATCTCCTGAAGTTTGAAACTCCTCAAGTGGGAAACAGGGAGTGCATGGTGCCAAAATGTCCCTTCTGTAACTAGATAAAGCTGTGGAGGTGAAAAATCTAAAAATCAGTTGTATATTTCCTGAAAGCTAGTGTGGATGTTACTTGAGTGGAGTGACTGAACAGTGAGAGTGTTTGAGCATGCTAACCCCCTGCTTTCAAAGAACCTGGAACATGTTTTCTCCAGAATCCTGTAAAATGCAACAATTCATTACAAAACAAACAAGGAGTCTTGTGGTACTTAAAGACTAACAATTATATTGATTGCATGAGCTTTCATGGGAGAAAACCCCATTTCATCAGATGCTTTGAAGAACAATTCACAGAAATCTTAGAGATGTAATGGAGATATCAGATAAGTACTTGTTTTAAATATAGTAACAGCCAAAAGACTGGGAATCAAAGGAGCCATGAGATTATTCTCTTCACTATGCACCCTAATCTGTCCATCAGAAGAAACCATAATGCATTAAAGGGGTGTGGTATTTTGGTAGAGATTTTCTCTTAAGTTGAAATATAGCCCCAAAATGATGGGGCAGGTAAAGATACAAGGGACTGAAAATAGGCTTTTAAGAAATACTGTAGCCTTATCTTAAAGCAGCTAGAAGCCCATTGTTTTGATTTCAGCTGTGTTTAGCATCCTTCTTGTAGCAGCATTTTCCTGAAAAGAGATGCCTGGAATCTTTTTTTGATTTTGAAAATTTCAATAGAATTTACCCCTCTGGGACCATCAAGACATCTTAAATGCTGCCAATTTCCAAAGGGGTAGTCATGTTAGTCCATTCCAGGAAAACAAAACAAGGAGTCTCCCACGAAAGCTCATGCGAAAAATAAATCTTAGTCTTTAAGTGCCACACGACTCGTTGTGTATCTTAAATGCTGTCAGTGATAATTAGCTGGCTTCCCTGTGAACTGTAACTCTGCATGTAGAACACAGGAGATGAGGGTATTAGGCAGAATTGTGACACCTAGGATCCTGATTGAATATAACTTTGGTCTTGGGTTGTTTGAAAGCCATGGATTAGTTTCTTTTGATTGTATAGCAATTTGGGTAAATTTTAAATAAATTGGGTGATTTTAGTAATAAAAAACTTTAAATAATTTATATTAACTTTTCATTGGTCTAGATTTTTCAATAATTTTTGTTGCACGAGTTTGCACACAAATTTTATTGAGAAAAAGTTTTGCACACGGGTTGAAAATTTTGCACACAAGCCACCAAACCTTAGAGGGAACATTGATTATTACTGATGATAAAATCAGAGTTAGGCAGTTTTGTGCTCACCAAGCATGTGCAACGGATTAAGATTGTAATTTGCTTTGTCAATCATCACATTGTAGTTGAGAGAACTCAGCATCTGTTGCACATAAATGTAAATAACAAAAATAATCTGAGTGAGTTTCAGCCAGCTTTAGGATAGTCTGGGCAATAGAAGAGCTGCTGTTAGACACAGTCTTCTTGTTTAGTGTGGGTATGATAGTCCCAATATTGTTATTCTTTACTATCAGTTTCTTCCAGGCTGTGTTTTCTTTTAAAAAAGGATGTATAAAGTTAAACTCCTAAATCACTTTGTGTCAGATTTTCAAAGGCATTTAAGCCATCTAAAGATGCAGATAGGAACAGTGAGGGAGTTTCCAAAGTGCCCACACTTGTAAGATGATTAACTCACATTTCAGTCAATTCAGTGAATTAAATGCATTCCTTCAGGCACTTTTGAAAATCCAGCCCCAAGTTCATATTGGTGGCATACTGATGGGGCAGCATGCCCTTGGGTGCTGGCCTGAGAGGGGGCACCGGTTGCTGAGTGTGAGTGGGTATCCCACTGGGCAGCTGAGCTGGAGCAGAGGTTATTCCCTTCTGAGTGGCTAGCTCTTCCCAGGAGGCGGTTAATCATAGAATCATAGGGTTGGAAGGGACCTCATGAGGTCATCTCCGCTCTGGTTTCCTCGGTTTCCTTGAGCACTTGAGAAAGTGATGTAGGGTGGTGAGGGATTCCTTCAGCAGCAGCTGTGGTAAGGGAGAATGGGAGGGAAGCCAGGGGGACTCCTGGGAGTTGGGGGACACAGGATGAATGGAACCTGCAGGGGTGCGGGCTGTTGCCCCCCAAGTCTCCTGCTTCAGATTCAGGTGCTGAGGGCTGGAAAAGCTGCCTTCAGCCCTGAAGAAGATGGGGAGGAGGGACAGGGCTGGGGGTTATGGCTACCCCCTTCTGTCCCTATTACTACTTGTGGCATGCAATGGGAATGGTCACTGCTGCCCTTAGGGAAGAGAGGGGAAAAGCATTTCCTGGATACTCAAATGTGACTTTGCATCTTAAAACAAACAAACAAAAGCAGGACAAGCACTTTTTTGCCAGAAGGAACTAACTGTAACACTACCTACAGTACAAAATACAGAAAAAAGATGGCCCTGCCAAACCCTGGGACATCAAGACTTCAAAGAGAGACAGCTGAACTCGAATTAATATGCAAGCTAAATTCTGTGAAGGCTGGTCTGAATCGAGACTATGGATTCTTTTCCCATTACAAAGGGTAATTTGACTTCAGGCTTCCCATGGTTTGAACCTATAAACTGCTCTGATTTGCTACTTTATGACCTGATCCTATGTTTTACACCCCCTTGCATTTAGTTTCATTCCTTTCTGTAAGTTCACCCATCTTCGAAGCATCTGAGGAAGTGGGATCTTCTCCCACGAAAGCTCATGCAAAAAATAAATCTGTTAGTCTTAAAGTGCCACACAACTCCTTGTTGGTTTTTACTGGACTAGACTAACACGGCTATCCCTTTGGAACCTGCCAAACCCACCTGTCTCAGCAGTAAGCAATCAGCGTAAGCACAGTGTACTGGGTAAGAGCAGGAGGGGACAACAAAACCAAGCCTGCATTTGCACCCCCCAAATCTCCACTTCCATTTCCCAGGGCAGCTAGGAGGCAGCATAGGGACTCCCCCTACCCCATGCTGAAATTTCACCACCATCAATATAGACATACCCTTACTGTCCTTCATTAAAACCAGTAGGTCTAGCACTAAATTCAAAGAAAAAAGTTACTTCTTTTAATTCATTAATTCAAAAAGCCTTGTGTTTGGGGAAGCTGAATCCATTTTTATATTTTCACTTTATGATAAAAGCTGTCGAGAGCTTACAAGAATGTTGTTAGACTCTGACCGTTGTGAAATGTACTGAGTTACGTCAATAAATTCATATTATTAAAACAGTTAGTAAAATATACAACAAGCATAACCTACTGGAGGTCTACAGCAGAGATATCCAACCTTTTGGGTGGGGGGCCACATTGCAAATCTTTTCTCACTCGGAGGGCTGGTGAGCAAATTTTAGATAGAAAAGGATAGTAGAAATTGATCTTACAATTAATAAAAATTAAATAGTCAAAAAATAAACACTGGTTTACAAACTCAGTTTGGTTCTGTAAAAGCGGAAACTTGCATTCCATACATAAATACAATTCTCAGATAATATCCATCCTTCCCTTAGAGCAGCTTTTATATAAACGTCACTTTCACAACAGCATGCAACAATTTTTCACTTCCTAATTAAACCACATGTTGTGAAAACTTGAAAAAGGCTCACCTTTATTTTTTTTTTCAGGACATGTCAGTTTGTACAGGTGGCAGGAGAGTGTGACAGGGCAAGGAAGGGTGGGGGGCATGTGGGATGGCAGGAGAAAGTGTGGGGGGCAGGGCTGGCAAGGGAGGACAGGTTGGGGTGGCAAGGGGGAGCAAAGCAGGGCAGAGAAGCAGGGCAGGGCAGGCCGGGAGAGGGGAGGGATGGCAAGGAAACATGGCAAGGCAGGGGAGGGCAAGAGTGCCCATGCAAGGTGGCAGGGGAAAACATGGGGAGAGTGGGGAACAGGGTAGGGGTGACAATGGAGGGGAGTGTCAGGGCAAGGGTGGCCATGCGAAGTGACAAGGGGGAATGTGGGGAGCAGAGTAAGGAAGAGGTGATAGGAAGGACAGGAGTGGCAAGAGAGCTGGGCAGGGGTGAGGGAAGGGAGGAGTAGGGCAGGGTTGGAAGGAAGCCACGTGGTCAGGTGGTGGGACCCTCACTATTTCCCTTCCCTCTCACGTCCCCTGCTGACTCCCTGACCCCTTCCTCCTGCCCTACACTGCTTAGACTCTGCAACCCCTTCCCCAGCTAGTGCAGCGTGGGCTTCCCTCTCTTGGCTGCCCGACTCCTTCCCCGCCCCATGCTGTGTGGGCTTCCTGACCCCTTGCTCAGCTTTGTCAGCTTCACGGCCCCCTCCTTGGCCCCTGCTCGGTGGGCTCTCTGATGCCTTCCCTTCAGGCTCCCCTTCCTTGGCCCCATCAACTCCCCAGTCCCCTACCTGGCCCCCGCTGTGCCACACCACTGTGTGAACTCACTGACCTCTTTCCCCATGGGCTCTGCTCCCCTCCTCTCCATTTCTTTCCATGCTTGGGCTCCCTGCCCTGTCCCTTCCCCTTCCACACAGGGGCTCTGCTCTGCTCCCTCCTATGTCTTTTCCTTCCTCGTGTGGGCTTCTTGCTCTTCCTCTCCTCTCTCTGTGTCTTTTCCCACATGAGGGCTCCTCTATCTCCTCGCTTCTTCCTTTCTCTGCACCACGGCTCCTCTCCCTCATTTCTCCCTTCCTGCCTTTTCCTGCACAACAGCTCCTCTCCCTCTCCCTACTTCCCCTGTCTTTCCTGGCATTATGGTTCCTCTCCTTCCCCATCCCTTCCCTGTCTTTCCCTGTGCGGCAGGTCCTCTCCTTCCCTTAACCTGCAGGGGCTCCTCTTTCACTTCCTGGTGCTGCAGAGGCTCCCCAAACCCTTTCCTGGCCCCCAACCTACCTGAAATGGGCTGAATCCAGCCTCTGAATGTGCCTCTGTGGCCAGGCCATTCCCCCGCATGGCTGTGCACAAGCCAGGAGATTTAAAAGAGCTCCAGCTGGCTGCAGCTCCCAGGCCCCTGCCGCAGGGCTCTGTGGGCCAGATGAATGCCCTTGGTGGATCAGAGTACAGCCGCAGTCTGCAGGTTGTACAAGTCTGATCTAAGATACTGGCGGTTCAACTTGATGACCTACAGCAACATGTCATTTCAGTCTTTAATTTCTGTAAGCTGGATTCCCTCCTCCCTTTTTGCAAGTAGAGGGGAGCTCTAGCACATCTGTCTGAGGACAGCAAAAAGAAGTAAAGCTTGCTCTGTGTGAGATGTCCAGATAGCAAACGTGAAAATTCAGGAAGGGGGTGGGTGGTAGTGGGTGCCTATAGAAGAAAAAGCCCCAAATATCAGTACTGTCCCTATAAATCTGGTCACCTGAGTTCTATGGTATCATCCTCTTTTCATCCTGCCTCTGTGGGGGTGGTCTCTGATTGGTCTGCAGGGATCCATAGACAGGGGAGGAAGAGGAGGGTGATCAAAGTGAGATGCAGCAAATCTCTGGGAACAGATGCCTTCTGTGGCACTGTATCCTCACCCAGATCCACAGGAATACCCAAATAAGATCATGCTAACCCTGCTAGAATTACTTCTCTGTCATATCTAAGGTATTTCTAAAGCACCTCAAAGCAAAATTATCAGCTACATATGTGCATGTCCTCATGTGGCCTTTTACAAGGTTCTGTCACTTACCATTGCTCCTTGGGCATCAACTTCCCCTAAACCCCATAAGCACGGACTGACAGAATTTCCTATCTGCTCAGGATCTTTTCCCCATCTCTGGGGCAATCTGGATCTGTGCATCTCATCATGGTATTAGCTTTAGAAAATCACTCAGGCAGGAAAACTAGGGAGAAAATAAAGTGAGATGGGAGATAAAACATTCCCGCATCCCAGCCTCAACTATTAAATATTTCCTATTTTAACATATATTTCTGAGCCTTCAAACATCATACTGTGTTAGACGATTCTAAGCTTAAAAGCCTAGAAGGATTACATTTATTTTTTTAGGGGAAAAAAATAAAAGAAGCAAGTTTGCTTCGCTGGTGAGTTTTTCCAACATTTGTAACTATATTGACATAATGTGAATTATGTGGCACATAGTTTGTGTGTCAGATCCACTGGAATGAAAACTGTAATATGAATCATTACTAGTGACCTTCTCAAGATGGGAATTTATTACCACTGTTGCCACTAGAACATGTAGCCTGTGAGCCTTTCTAATATATTTATCAACTGCAATAGTTTTGAGGGACACTTGAGAACTGTAACAAAGACTGGAAGAAATTTTGTGAAATACCGCACTGTGTAAGTTAAAAGAAACCAAAATCTCTTTGCTAAGTGTAACACTAGAAACCCTCAAAAGTTCCTGAGTGCTACATATATATCTATAAAGTATTTCTGTGCCTCCCTCCATTACTGCTATATCTGAATGCCCCACAGTCTTTTATGTATTTTTCCTCATAATACCAGTGAGGTAAAAGGGCTAATACCATACTTTTAGTTCTCATACACAATTCATATTAACTCTTTTCCTTCATTCCTACTAGATGAATCAGATTGCCCCAAGTGGAATGATAGCTAGTCTTGAAAATCAGGAGAACTATAGAATAATCTAAGACTTCTAGGCCTGATCTACGCTTTTCTGCAGTTGGCCTGGTCAGTGCTTTTCTGCAGCAGTCAAAAAGAGCTATACAAGTTACTTACAATAACTTGTGTATCTTCCTTCAACTGCCTAAAGCCTATTCACCACGGTGTCTTCAATGTGCTGAGTCAAGAGGCAAGGCCCTCCCAGTGACTCAGTTCTATGCTACTTGAAAGGATGGTTTTCAGGGACTGACTTCTCACTTGCTTGAGCAGATCTCAATCAGGATGATTGATCTGATGTTGGCAAATTTGCTGCCATCAGCGAAGACCTGCCCCTGGGCTTGGGCATGTCTACATTGTGATGAAACGCCTGGAGACTGACCCATGTCAGATGACTTAGGCTCATGGAGCTCAGGCTATGTGTCTATACCATTTAAATGCAGACATTCAAGCTTGGTCTAGAGCCTGGGCTTTGTGACTTTTCCTCATCCCTGAGGTCCCAGAGCATAGACTACAGCTTGAGCTCAAAGGTCTACACTGCAGTTTTATAGCCTCATGGTCTGAGCCTTGCGCCTGTGTGTCACGTGACATGTGCCAGCCTTGAGTATTTTATTGCAATCTACACATATCCTGATAGGCTTGAATGGGCTTTGCTTCATGCTCTTAAGCCTATGTCATCAAAAGCATTTACCGTAAGCACCTAAACTCCCATCAGTTTGTAATGGGAATTTGAAGCTCAAATCCATTTGAAAATCTAGTCCCTAGAGACTTGGTTATAGGAGTACGTTTGTGTGATGCATCATAGTTGAAAACTTTTTCTGTAAAGAAAAAAAGGAGTGGTAAGATCATATATGACACAGAAGAGGTGAACGGTGGTTCCACTGTCAACTCAGTGTCTGTTGGGTTGGTGCTCAGCTGCTCTGAAGCAAGGGAATGAGGCTGTCAAGCACCTGCATTACACAGTATGCTCCTCTTGGGAGTTTGTGGGAACACAGCTGGAAACAGTTACTGCTAAGACCAAAATGATCACCTCTGCTACGTTGTCCTTAAGCTGTCCCCTACCAGAGGAAGGTGAAAATACCCACGCCATATGAAAGTGTATTATTGCTGTTTTGTTTATAAATGCAATTTAGAAATCTAGAACTGTGCTTGGCACTTAATAGACACTTGAGAACTTACAATCTAATTCAATAGTGCACACATGAAGTATGGGGTCATGGATTCAGCAGAAAGGAAAGGGATAGATTCCAGTATCCTTACAGTAATACTTTACTCTGCACTTTACTCAGTTGGGCCCCTTATAGAACAAAGTGCCAGTCAACCTGAGTAAAGGTGGCAGAGTCCAGGACAAAGTGACTGTGCTAAAGTTAAGCAAAAGACTTTTTGGATCCATGAGTTTTCCTTCCAGATTTTATTTTATTTTTTTGTGGGGGAGACGTCTTATTTCATTATTTGTCATTTTGGAGAGATCCGGGATTGATGGGCCTTTTGAAACAAGACTGCCCTATGTGTACATATTTTAAACTATACAGAGATACTGCAACTTTTAAACTAGGAGGACTGAAGTACAGCTGACATCTCTTTAAATTGTTAATCAGAATGTGGTGAGTACACACATTTATCTACTAAAAATAAAAAAAATGTTCTTATTCATTTCAAGCAAGAGTAGAAGGGTGAAAATGTATATGCAGATAACAGGTTCTTCTTGGAGGAGATGGCATTCTGTCTAAATGGAAGTAGATCCTTCCCTTATCCTGTTTAGTCTGTCACATTGATACATGGCAATTTTAATGTCTTTTTGCTGTACAAGAAATTAATTCCAAAACTCACTTACTCAAAATATCCTAATTAAATTTTTGAAAACTACTGGTATTTATACTTGCATTTGATTAGTTTATAAACGTCTTTATGTAGGACTTTTTGCTTTTAAACTAGCCTAGAATCAATAAATCTCTTTACAGATGTCAATTTGGTCAGCAGAAAAAGGTAAATAGAAACTAATGACACTCATCAAGGCAATGGCATGAATGATTTATTGCATACAATCATTTAACACTTTCATAAAGTCAATATAAGGGAAAGAAACAGGTTTCTTATTATGGTAAACTGTATTTGTACTGTCAGCACACAGTGATTTATGACAAACCTGTGGCCAGGATTAGGATATTATAAATGAAGGAAAATGGAAGGCTCATTAATTTTTTATACCCATAGGTAGAAGACATGCAGTGGACTAACAGAGAACGTACTCACCCAGCATCTGTTTGCAGCCTGCCCTGTAAGCCTGGGGAAAGAAAGAAAACAGTAAAAGGAGTGCCTTGCTGTTGGCACTGTGAACGCTGTGAAGGGTACCATTATCAAGTGGATGAGCTCACCTGTGAACTGTGCCCATTTAATAAGAGACCAAATGCCAACCGCACAGATTGCCAGCTTATCCCCATAATCAAACTGGAATGGCATTCTCCATGGGCCATTGTGCCAGTGTTCATAGCTATTCTTGGAATTATTGCAACCACCTTTGTAATCGTCACGTTTGTCCGCTACAATGACACCCCCATCGTCAGGGCATCTGGACGTGAACTCAGCTATGTGCTATTGACTGGGATTTTTCTCTGTTACTCTATCACTTTTTTAATGATTGCAGCTCCAGACACTGTGGTCTGCTCATTTCGGCGACTCTTTTTAGGACTTGGTATGTGCTTCAGTTATGCTGCCTTGCTCACAAAAACAAATAGAATTCACAGAATATTTGAGCAAGGTAAAAAATCTGTCACTGCTCCAAAGTTTATTAGCCCTGCTTCCCAGCTGGTGATCACTTTCAGCCTCATATCCATACAGCTTCTTGGAGTCTTCATCTGGTTTGCTGTTGACCCACCACACATCGTAGTAGATTATGGAGAGCAGAGGACACTGGATCCAGAAAATGCCAGAGGAGTTCTTAAATGTGACATTTCTGATCTTTCTCTTATTTGTTCCCTTGGATACAGTATTCTTTTGATGGTCACATGCACTGTGTATGCTATTAAAACAAGAGGGGTTCCAGAAACCTTCAATGAAGCAAAACCCATTGGATTTACTATGTACACCACCTGCATAATATGGTTAGCTTTTATTCCAATCTTTTTTGGTACTGCACAGTCAGCAGAGAAGGTAAGTGACAACACAATTACGAATTATATGTTAATATGTCTTTTTTTCTTTTGAAGTATTTATAATATAACTAACTCAGGGTTATACATGACTAATTCTGAGTGTGAGCTGTGAAGACTAATTCCTAGAATATTAGGAAATGGATGGTAATGGCATTAGTCTTTGGAAAGGTGTGTTTCCTAGGTTTTGTAACACGATCTGGGATCTGAAGATGACACAAATACCATAATAACTTGGTCATTTTCTGGATGTCTCTTTTCCTTAAATGACTGCTTCCACTAAGGTGTTGTATTATACTTTTATGATGTGCCAGTCTGTTATATGAAACACTATAAATGTTTGCCAACTAGCAAAGGGCTGATGCAAATGGATATATTTCAAAACTCTAAGAAGAGCTACACACACTTGTCACAAATAATGAAGAAGAATGTTTGGGTAGAATGAAAGTTATTTAATAACTTGTATTTGTGGCTAACAGGTAAAGGAAATAAATAGGTGGAGAAGAATGCCCAATAAATAGAGTATTTATCTCATATAAAACATTACATAATGACTCAGTTAATTAATTAATAGCTTTCTGAGGAAATTACATGTAGGCTCATGAAAATGAGCTCTTTTGATGAAAGAATCATTCTTTTAGAGATCAACTCTTCCTTGTTCTCTTGACAGGATCATTTTGTAATATCAGTCAGGGAGAATCATATAGAGTATATCAAACATTTAACTCTATCTCTTTTGCTTCTAATGGAAAGACCGAGATACACAGCAAGGATGTGGGTTTGTCTCCAAGGCTGTGTTCTCACACAGCCGTTTATTTCGATCTGGTTGTTTTGCAACAACCGTATATCGAAATAACGCTTATTACGAAACAACTTATTTCGAATTAACAAAATGTTGATTC
>ML682013.1:9195772-9206893 GCA_007922195.1 Podocnemis expansa
CTGTGCAGGCGCTGGCCAGGGGACACCCCTCAGCACCCTAGCCAGGGCGCTGAGGGGTGTCCCCTGGCCAGGGTTCTGAGGGGGCACGCCTTGAACTGTTGTTTCGGAACATCTTGTTTCGCCCACGGACTAGGTTTTACTTGTTTCGAAACAACCGTGCGTCGTGTGAACAGCTGAAACCTTATTTCGAAACCACCTCTGTTGTTTCGAAATAAGGAGGCTGTGTGAACACAGCCCAACTGAGATCGGAAAAGGTGGCAAATCAGTTAGGAAAGAACAATCAAACACAGTTCAATCACCAAGATGGTCTGGGAAATTCTTGAAAAGCAGAAATATAGAGTATGAATCCCTGAACCAGAGCCTGCCCCCCACCCTGCTCACATTCCTAATGCGTGATTTTTTAAAAATATTTTTAAAACACCCAAAATATTTTTTCAGAGAAAAGAGTACAGTCCATCCCTCTCAATGCTCATGTAAAGCAGCTCCATGTTTTCACCTGGCATAATTCCTTGGCTACAAAATTCAAAAAGTGACATTCTGTAGCTCAATAAAACACCTGCTGATTCAAGCGTAAAAGTTTTCATGGGGAAGAAGAGCTCATTAGTATTATCTTTTACACTTCCATAGATCAATGTGGCTTTCACCCAGGTTCCTTTTGAAAAGAAAAGAAAAGAAAAGAAAAGAAAAGAAAAGAAAAAGAACATTAAGCAAGCTTGCTGCTGAATGGGCCAGGCTGCCACAAGGCCAGGATCTATGACCTTCCATGACTTGTATGGCCTTGTTTAGAATGAAAAGCCATTAATATTTTATGGCGAATTAAGTCCTAAGGTAGTAGCAGAACATAGTTGCAGTAAGAAAAATTGAAGAAGTCTGACACTTTTAATTGGATCAGGAAAATACTTTTAGCTGATAAACATATGTATGAATTGGAGTTTAAATGCTGATGTTTTTATTTATAAGGGTTAGGTCAGAAAAGACTTATATGGATAGAGAAGCAATACTTGTTATTTGAAAGAGAATGTTTTCCAGTTCAAGGCATGCAGAATTTAGCAAGGGATGGCATTTCTGACTAAACAAATATATTTCTAGGTATTGGAAAATGGACAATACTACTTGGCTAGTGTTTCTGCAATGACTTTTAAGTTATAAAATAAGTTTACATTTATTTGATGCAAGAGATGACACACACTTTCCACCTTTAAAGAAGCAAATAATAAACCCATCTGTTTGGTTTCTTATGTGGATTTCCAAAGAGAACATATGAATATAACTAAATTTCCTGGCTTATAGCACTAAACTTTCATAGTTAGTTGTTGCATTATATTTTTTAATGATGGGTTATTCTTGTTCTTCATATAATGCCTTCCTGGAGAAGGGGAAGAGTCTTAGAAGGCTAAATACAGTAGTTTTTTATTCAAATAATTCTTCTTAAGCCTTTCTACTTTTTTGTTGTAAATAAAAACATGTTTCCACACTGACCTTTCTGAGCATCATCACAATAGCTCAACAATGTATTCAATTAAATTGTTTATTGAAATAGGGCAAAAATGCAATGACTAATGCTCACATATATAAAGTGACTGAATGTTCTCAGCAGAGCTACTTGTAGTTTTCTCAGTTAATATAAAACTTTTAAAGAAGCATGTTATAAAGCAAGATCTTATAGTATAAAATATAGTAATTGGTATCAGGCCTGGGGAAGGACGGGGTTGTCCACCTTTGTGGTTCCTCCAAAGACACCCCCCCATTTTGGGTTAGCCAGCACTGTGGAAGGGGTTGGATTGGGCTGCAGTCAGCACTGCTGCAGGCTGCTGCTGTTGTGGGGTCCAAGGGGGTGATGGACTGCTGCAGGGTGGCCGTGGGGGGGGGGAATGCAGGCTTTGCTGCTCCAGAGGGTTACAAGGGGGAGGGGGGGCTGCAGGCAGGCACAAGCCATTACTGCTGCTGTAGGCTGGGGGAAGTGGGCCAGAGGCTGAGGTAGTCAGCTGGCTGGTAAGCTGGGCAGGCAAGCTGAGGGCAAGTTGCAATAACTCACCATTCAGGCTGGCTGAGCCAGATTTTTGGAGGGCCGTGGGGCCCCTCTTTAGGCCAAGATCAGAGGCTGCAGGCTCTAATGCCCCTGACTTAATCCATCTCTGACTGGTATTATGATAACTGGAATTGTTTTTTATACACCTATTTTTTTGTGGTAAGGAAAAGATGAGATAAATTAAATGAAGTGGTGTTTTCTGAGGTGCTCATCATCCTGGATCTTGTCTGCAATTGATTTTTGAGCCCTTAAATTATTTGGCTATATGGCCTGAGCTTGTTCAAAGGGAATCTAGCTATAAATTGGGGCATTTAAAGCACTGAATAAGAACAAGGGTTGCATTCTTGAAAAGCAGAAGATAATAAAATTGAGCAAAACAGTCTTTACATCCCAATTCTATTCCCAACTGATATGTTACAGCCCTGTATCTCTAGATATGCTCCAATTAACAAAAGTGTTTGCAAATGTTCTTGGCACTGTCAGGGCTTGGACATGAGCGGGAGTCAGAGATGACATCAGGAAGTTATGAACTGGAGCCAAGGTTCAGAATGAATTTACATGGAGTGAGACAAGACAGGGAAAAGGCCAGCTCCAAGACTGGAAAGGCCTCGATCAGAGCTGGAGGCAAGCAGGCACAGGAGCTACTACACTTACGGCATACGCTTTCAGAAGCCATGGTGATGGGGTGTTGCTGCTGCTGCTGCTACTGCTGCAGGGATGAGGAGTGGGTTTGCTAACTTCCAACCAACCAGGTCTTAGGCCCCTTAGGCAGCCTACTACAGGTGATCTGCAATGGTTAGATTTCCGATGGGCAGTTCTTTGCCCACTAAATGTTATTGATAGCCACAACAAGCAGCAGAAACACATAGATAGATAGATAGATAAAATCATAAGAGTTTTATATATACTTCATTCCCAGAAATAATGAACATTATGGGGTGTGGGCGTCCACAAATTGTTTTGATGTTAAAAAGGGGTTCTCATACTTGAAAAGGTTGGGAACCACTGACCTAGATCTACCTCAACCTATGAGACACATATTTGAGAAGATTAGAAAGCAAAGCCTCATAATGAAGCAGATGACATTGCAACAAGCATACTGCTATAACAATAATGTACAGCATGTCATGAGTATTCCAGAAACATCTGACACGGCATACTTTATATTAAACAATACACAGCTATACTAAAACGGTGAACATGAATGATGTGGAATCATACCACGAGGGTATACATGGGGATTGCAGTGTGCCACAGGCTCTGCTGCTTACTGGTTTCAAAGATGCCAGTGAGAATAATATGTAGGTTTTGTTCAAGAGCAGTCTCCACATCAGCTTTAAATGTAAGAGCAAAAAGAAAAAAAAAGGCAATGACTCTGCTACGTATTGTTTGACTGCTTTTCTCTTTCATACTTCTGTCACTTTATGATTATGCTGTTGTCTTCCACCATAAAAAAGAGCCCACTGAAAGGTAGTTCAAAGCTAGGCTGGGATAATGGGAAAAATTTGACCTCAAGACATAAACCACTATATCCTTAGCACAGAAGTAAATGTCACTGAGGTGCTTGAAGTGGAAAACAGCAAAACTCTACAAGATAGAACCTGCATATCTTTTGACCTCACATTTGTGTGGCAGTATGTTAAAGCAGTGGGATCTCCTGTCATAGAGATCTTTTCAATGTCATGATGGTTGGAATGCTGAAGAATAAAAAGTGAAATTGGCTGAATGATTAAAACAGATGTTTTAGGAACCAGTGGGTAAAATTAAGTTAGAACGGCAGACTGCACAGGAATCGGCTGAGGATAGATGATTGTCTAAAGTACATCCCTGTTCAATGAAATGATCTACTTTAATTTTCTTGCAGTACTCGTTTTACAAGTTTTGACATGTGGATGAATCATGTTCATTCAACAGATAATAAAGATATCATTTATTATATTATCCTACCCCTGTTCTGTTTTGAGTGAATACATGAATACTTGTTTTCCATTTAGCAAAAGAAAGAAGGCTGAGGTTTTTGATAAGGAAAAAGAATCCACAGAAAACACTTTCTTTTCCCCATCTTCTTCCCTATCCCCATTCCAGAACTAGTGAAATAAATGAAAGTAATTTAACATTTCAGCTATTTCCAAACTACATCAACAACTTTGATCTTTCTCTAATAAGTAGAGTAAGAGAAAATTAAAAAGTATGGCATAAATAGATCCTATGGGTGTTCCCATAAATCAGTCTTCTAATTGCATGACTAGTTCCAAAGTTCCTAAGCAGTTGTACATTAACTCAAGGATGTTGATGGGAACAATAGCTGCTGGTGTGCAAAGAGCTTGTCGATACATGGTATGATTCTCCTACTTGTTACTAGCTCCTGAGTCACATTAAAAGAAGTAAACAATATATCTGATCATTTCATAATATAAATTGGCTATTAAAAAAAAACCTGTTGTTGTACTTTCCACTGTCCATAATGATATTTAGTTTCCGATGCGAGAGAGAGGAGGCCACAGGAGACTGTGTATTAAGATGTAGTCCAACAATGAAGAAGCTTGAGAACTCTGATACAGGTAACTTCCCTCTGCCCACCCTATATTTTTGGAGATGTTGGCCATTTTTTCTTTTGATTTTTCTTACACTTAGTATGAATTCAAAATGATTTCAAAGGTTACAGTAAGAAAACAAAATGTCCCTGTAAGACTTCATCTTATGTTAGTGAAGCAGCCTGAACTGAGAGCTTTATTCTTCTCCAGGTACCTTTCCCTTAGTTCTGATGATTCTCAGAGATGTCCCTTAGCTGCTTATCCATCATATACACATCACAGCAGCAGAGAAAGAAAGCAGACTTTGAGAAAGGCAACTTGTCATGTTGACTTTTCTTTCATCTTGTTGCTAATGTCTGTATAGAGTTTAATAGACTCCTAGGCACCGGTATAACAAACTGCATAAGAAGTCACCTAGTGGTGCTGAACACTTATGTCTGGTACACACATCAACGTCTACACTGCAAAGCTTTTTTCTGAAATAAGGAGCCTTATTTTGAAGAAACTTTATGCCTGTCCGTGCAGGCATTTTTGGTATTTCAAAATAAGCACTTTGTTACTCTGAAGTAACAAAGCATTATTTTGAAATACTAAAACCTGGATTTATTTCAAAATATTGATTCTTTTGTAATACCTATTTTGAAAAAAGCCATTGCAGGCCATGCAATTGGCTTTTTTTCAAAATAATAGCTCTATACTTTACATTGCCTTCCCCTGTTTTGAAATAGAAAGTCTAGTGAAGACTTCCTATTTTGAAATAAGAATGCCTACCTTATTTCAAAATAGGGTCTTCACTAGACTCCTGTTTTGAAATAATAAATTCGAAATAGTGCTAATTTGAAATAGTTATTTCAAAATAAATTCAAAATCATTATTTCAGAATAACTATTTTGCAATATCTGTGACAGTGTAGACATAGTGGATGTACAGTGCTAAGGTGTGCAGACTTAGCAGGGTATGGGACTGAAATTTCTCTCATGTTCATTATCTTTGCACCAGTTGAACTCAACTGAATTCAGTGACATGCAGTATAAGTGAAAAGAAAATCTGGCTGAAGGAGTAATGAGAACATCGCTTCAGCCTCACATGACTCAGATTCCTCCTTCCCTCATTACCCATACTTTTTTGCACCTTTTGTCAAAAAGCTGACTTAGCCATGTGTATGCCATAGCCTGAGAAGCATGGACCCTGCTCAGCTATCCACTCTCACTGTAAGCATTACAAACACCTTGCCCATTATCCTGCAATATTTTCAGAGCCAAGACAGGATCTGCTGTGCAGGACATTGCAATGTCCTTCAAACAGCCTTTCTGCAAGCCACAGAGTGAAATAACTCCTGATTGCTGCTGACAGTTATGAGGCAGCTGAACATGGTGGAGCCCACTCCTGGGCCTGGGAAACATACACTGACTGGTGGGATTGCATCATGATGCAGTTATGTATGAAAAGCAGTGCCTGCAGAACTTTCAAATGCAGAAGGCCGCTTTCTGGGAACTGTGTGCAGAGCTATCCGCAGCCCTGAACCACAGCAATATTAAAATGAGACCTGCTTAAACAGTGGGGAACTGAGTGGCAATCACTGTTAGCAAGATTGCAATGTCAGACTGCTCCCAATCAGTGGGGAATCAATTTGGAGTTGGTAAATTCACCCTAGGATCTATTGTGACCAAGTATGCAGGGCCATTAATTTACTTCAGCTCAGAAAGATAGTGACTCCAAGAAATGTGCAGGACATAGTAGATGGTTTAGCCATGATAGGGTTTCCTAGCTGTGCTGGGGCATTGGGCAGCATACAGCTTGGCACCGGATCACCTTTCCAAAGGCTACATAAACAGAAAGGTGTTTTCAATGGTGTTGCAAGCACTGGTGGATCACAGGAGACTACAGCAGGTTTGTACAGGGCCTTCCCACTGCTCAGGTCCTCTGGACCCACAAACCACTCAGCGATCTCCGCTTCATGCTCCCAACAGTGTGGTTTATAAAAGTTGCTTGCCCATCATCTTCTATATGCAAACAGTTCAGCTTAATGCCTCAGGGACTATATAGTCTCAGTCACCAACCAAGAGGAGCTCACTCTTCTCCCTACTCTGTGGCTTCTTGCTTTCTGATGCTTCCTTCTGCATGTCATTCCTGGGAGTCTTTTGTAGCCCGTGGCTAATGAGCCCAGCAGCTGCTCCCTATTGACCTACTAAATGCAGGCTTACTCATCTGATTCCAGTTCACATTTCTTAATTGTGCTGACATGACAGAGGGCTGGATCAGCTTTCCTTTGCCCATTGCCCTGTTAAAGGGGCATTTCACCAACATCATTATGGAATGATCAGGAAAGGGGCATGACAAATGCATGTTTAAGAACACAGGTCTGTTCAGAAAACCATGAAGAGGGACTTGCTTTCTGATATGCAAAATAACCATTGACTATTTTGAAATGCAATAGCGATCCTGGGAGACCAAGGATAACCCTTGCTCCCCTAGTTCATAAAGCTGTACACTGGGCATCTAGACAACAATAAGGAGCAGTTCAACAATAGGCAAAGAAAGTGCAGAAAGGTAGTGGAATGTGTCTTTGGATGATTGAAGAGTCTCTGGTGCATAGCTTAGGTTAGACCTCAGTGACAGTACTATTCCCCTTGTTATTGGTGCCTGCTGTATGCTCCATAAAATCTGGGAGGTAAAGGAGAACAGTTTCTGGAGGGGTAGGGAGTGGAGGTGGATAGGCTGTTTGCTAATTTTGAACATTTAGATACCAGGGCAATAAGGAGAGCCCAGAAAGGAGCACTGCATCTCTAGAAGGCATTGGAAACCCATTTTAGTAATGAGACACAGTAATGTACACTGCTTGTGTTGTGCCTTCCCAACCATCCCTTCCACTGCATCAGTTTCCATGCACCTCTTCCTCCACTCCCCCCATGTTTTGAATAAATCAAGTATTTAATTCTCAGAAGGTTGACTTTTATTGCACAAACCTAAAAAAACCCTGAAAGATGAGGCAAGTAGTTTAACCTTGGACAAATGGTGTTACCAAATTCAGAGAGGAGAGAAACCAAGTTAGCCTGTCTGCAGTAGCACAGAACCCTCACCCATCAAATGTCTTTGCATAGTAGTCCTTTGTTCTTAGTATTTATATTTAGTGGAAAGGCTATTGCACTTCTCTCCCTGCCCCCTACCTCCTGGAACATTTGGGAGAGACGGAGTGGGAACAGGGCAATCTTTACTGGCCATTCTGCAGGAGCTGCAGAGAGATTCTAGCCTCAAGCTATTTCTCTTGAACCTCAGCATCTCTGATTTCTCCTCCATAATTCACAGCATCTCATCCTGGATGTCATTCTCATGCTTGTGAACATGAACATGGAGAGCAAAAGAGCAACCCATCTCTCTGTCCAGTTTTTAGAGAGTGAAATGCACCAAGCTCTTTGCTTTGTGTCTAATGTCCCAGTGTTGTTCACTATCTCAGTGATCTGAGAAAGCAGGGCTGTAAAGGGTAGGAGTAGCTTTAGTGACCTGAGAAACAATGTGAAAAGCTTTTAGAGCATAGATCAGTCATTTTGTGCTCCAGTGGTCAAGCATGACAAACACACCTTTGCACAGAGTATCTGAGGAGGACCTTTAATTACATTAACACTTTTGTAAAAGTGGGTTAATAATGTTCATTTGCAAGCCTCACCTCAGTGTGGGCACTGTGAAAGGATTCAAGGTGATCCTGGGATCTTCTCCTGCATAAATTCCAGTGCAGTAGCTGTGTTAATCTATATACAGCAAAAACAACAAAAGTGCACTGGCACCTGAAAGACTAACACATTTCTTTGGGCATTAGCTTTCGTGGGTTGTAATCCACTTCCTGATTGCAACCCATGAAAGTTTATATCCAAAGAAATTTGTTAGGCTTTAAGGTGCCACAGGACTCCTGTTGGTTCTCCTGGATAAGTAATTGGTTAAAAGATAAAAAACAAAAGGGTAGGAATAAGTGTCAGATTTCAGAATGGAGAGAGGTAAATTGTGGTGTCCCACATGGGTCTGTACTGGGACCTGTGCTGTTCAAATATTCATAAATGATCTAGAAAAAAGGGTGAACAGTGAGGTGTCAAAATGTGCAGGTGAAAAACAACTACTTAAGATAATTAATTCCAAAGCAGACTGCGAAGAGTTACAAAGGGATCTCAGATAAGTGGATGGCTGGGCAACAAAATGGCAAATGAAATTCATTGTTGTTAAATGCAGAGTAATACACAATGGAAAACATAATCCCAACTGTACATATAAAATGATAAGGTATAAATCAGCTCGTTTCCTCCCAAGAAACATCTTGGAGTCATTGTAGATAATGCTCTGAAAACATCCACTGAGTGTGCAGTGGCAGTCAAAAAGCTAATGGAATGTTGAGAGTCATTAAGAAAGGGATATATAAATAAGAAAATATTGTATTACCTTTTTATACATTCATGGTATGCCTACACATCTTGAATGCTACATGCAGATCTGGTCACTCCTTTAAAAAAAAAAAAGAAATATTGGAATTGGAAAAGGTACAGAAAAAGGCAAGTAAAATAATTAGGGGTATGGAAGACATTTCATATAAGGAGAGATTAATAAGACTGAGACTTTTTAAGTTAGAAAAGAGACAACTAAGAAGGATAGGAGAGAGGTCTATAAAATCATGTTTTATGTGGAGAAAGTCAAAGAGAATGTGGTGTTTATTTTCATAACACAAAAACTAAAGGTCATCATTTTAAATTAGTAGGTAGCAGGTTTACAAGGAAATGTTTCTTCACACCATGCAGTCAACCTGTGGAACTCCTTGCCAGAGGATGTTATGAAGGCCAAGACTATAGCAGATTCAAAAAGAACTAAATGCATTCAGGAGGATAGATCCCTCGCTAATTATTAGCCAAGACAGCAATGAATTGCTGTTTACCAGAAGCTGGGAATGGCCAGTGGAATGAATCGCTTCATGATTATTATGCTTCAAGAGCACCTGACATTAACCACTGTTGGAAGATAGGATACTGGCTTTGATGGACCATTGGTCTGATCTAGTATGCTGTTTCTTATGTTCTCAAGTTAATTCTGCACCACTGTACATGTACAGAATTCATATCCCCTAGAGATTTCTTTTCTGGCCTGTAGAAAATTGATTTTCTGATGGGGAAGCTAAGGGAAGTTGGAAGAGCAGATGCCCCCCCACACTCAGTCCCTGCACTCAACCCCTATCCCCTCTAGCGGGCATGATAATAGTTTGGGCCCTACAGTTCAAAGGCTTTGGTAGGCACAACAGTGGGAGGCAGATTGCAGTATGTAGGTAGAAAGTATTCCAACAGAACAATTTGTTAACACAGAAGCCTAGCTAGTAGTAGGTGTCACCATCAATTAGCTCTGACCATTTAACCCTGTGTATGTATGCAGATAATTAGCCCTAGGCAATGTGTAACCTTATGGGGATACAGCAAAAAAATAGAAACTGCCATCTCCCCAAAATAAGAGATAAGACATCTGCAAAAAAAATGTAGCAAGCAAGAAGCTAATGAAATATATAGTACAAGCCTTTGCTTTCACCACCACCACTCCCACCCCCTTCGTCTAAGTGTATAAAGACTGACTGTTAATTTTCAGTCTTTGGAACTTTGTCACTGGGGCAGCCTCCGTGTATTTCACCTTGAGGCCTCGCTATCTAGCATCCAGCCCACAGTCATCCCGTTGCGGTTCCTGTCTGCTGAAGGGGTATAAGTGTATATCCTTAGTAATTGCTTTTATATTAATAAAGCAAGCTATTTTATACTGCAGTCGGTCTCCTGGTGTTATAGTTACCAAATCCTTTGAACCACAGGACTTGAACTGTTATTGTGCTCGCTACACTACCCAACACACTTGAACCAACCTGACAAGCCCCCCCCTGCCAG
Organism: Podocnemis expansa; assembly: GCA_007922195.1. Taxonomy (NCBI): domain Eukaryota; kingdom Metazoa; phylum Chordata; order Testudines; family Podocnemididae; genus Podocnemis; species Podocnemis expansa. Next base: position 9,206,230 of record ML682013.1, read on the forward strand.
ATTCCCCACCCCTGAGTCTTAATTAGCTGCTGCCAGAACCCCATTAAGCCCCTCTTTCTCAGCACCCAAACCCCTCCCACTGAGTTCCTACACTCAGACCTGCCTTGCCAAGCCCAATTTCCCCATTCCCAGATCCTCTCCAGTGGAGCTACAACCACCATCATCTGGACCCTTCCTGCAGAGTCTGATTGCCCCTCCACCTCGATCATCCAATCAGCCCTTGTGCATCCAGAGCCCACCCTCACATAGGCCGTTCCTCCACTGAGCCTCCTGCACCCAGATTACCCCTCAAGAAATCCTCTTACCCAACACCTAAATCCCTTCAATCTAAGCCTTTCCACACTTAGACCTTGCCAGGCTGAGCCTGGTGCACCTGGCACAAAGCCCTCATGTGTTTACAGGGCAGAACCAGCCCTTGCACTGTGGCAGGGTCAGATGCACTCGCGCTACTAAGTCTGCAGCCTGGAAAAGAGGGGGCTGCAGGATAATAGCCCACCTGCATGCAGCCAGTGCCCTGTGCTCCAACACTGCCATTCTGGAGCTTCCACATTTATTTATTTATTGACAAATAACATTTGTGGAGTTTTGCACTATTTTAAAATATGTGCAGAGTTTTTGTTTGTTTGTTTGTTTGTTTGTTTGTTTGTTTGTTTGTTTGTTTGTT